>OY540838.1:6751259-8001259 GCA_961205895.1 Mythimna pallens | reverse complement strand
CTATATGTATGATGAAACATTGTATCATACAATATCACTATGCAAATTTAATGAAACAAAGAAACGGCAATACGACTTGTGATATGAGAAAAACTGTGGTTATTGGGGTAATATTACCTGATGTTAAGGTTTACGTTGATTCAGAACAAAGAAAGAAAGTCCTTACATGTCTTTACATAATATCTACTTATACTGTAATATGGAAGTATTGTAAGAACCACAATTTTTTTAAAAGAGTAAGCATGGAGTTTCTGGCCGGTTCTTCTCCATAGGAAACAACCAATTAGGAACCGTGCACTAGCTTCTGACGTTTTAAAAGTGCCCATATAGGCCTATGTAAAATAAAAAAACTTTGACTTTGACTTTGAAAGAAAACATGTATTATTTAACATACAATCGTAGGGGCCTAGCAGTTTATTTATTTAATCTTCATGCAACATAAAGTACAAAGGCGGACTTAATGCTTTAGGCATTCTCTACCAGTCAACCTAGGCTGGTGAAGAGACAATATGGTAGGTGCATAAAAAGAAAATTTTAAATACAAAACCAGGGTAAAAAAGTATACATATAGTTAAAATACACATACATATATATTTAATATAACATATATACATAAATATTAATATAAAGTAAGGAAAGAAGTTTTGAGACGATTCTTCTATTGGTGGAGAAAATGATTCCGCAACTGCAGTTCCGTTGCCTGTTACCTAGGTACACGCTCACTTTAAATTTCTGAAAAAGAAACCGGTGGTCCTAGAATGCAAAGGCAACTGAAGGACACAGTTGTGGTTTTGGTTAGTAAAGTTTGATACGCTTTCTCGCTCCACTTTAGAGCGGAAGCTGGCATTGGATGATTTTCTACCTAAAATAAAACATATACAGTGAAGAAACAGGGCATTAAACGCCAGCGCAGAGCTGGGTGCGGGAGCAAAACAACCACCCGGTGACCATGTATTTGTGCGGACAACTAGGTAACATAACAAAGCTTATAACATTGCCATTTTTTATGATACACTAATGAAATTTTGTGTATAGATTCTTTACGTAAAAATACTAGACACGTGTTTCGGGTTTCGGATATACTAAAACTAATGTTGTATGTATTTATTTACCTTAGACCTAACAGTAATTACTAAATAAATTAACTAATTTTCAACCGTACAGTCTCAATAAGGTTCCATTGAAAATCAGCGTCAGGCAAGTAGTGCGTAGTGGTCTGGCATTTTTGCTGAGTTGGACCGGAGACACATAATGTTAGTTTTCTTTTTTAGGGTTTCGTACCCAAAGAGTAAAACGGTACCCTGTTTCTAAGACTCCAATGTCCGTCCGTCTGTCACCAGGCTGTATCTCATGAACCGTGATTGCTAGGCAGTTGAAATTTTCACAGATGATGTATTGCTGTTGTCGCTATATCAACAAATAGTAAGAACAGAATAAAATTAGTATTTAAGTGGGGCTCCCATACAACAAACGTGACTTTTTTGCCATTTATTTACTACGGACAGTACATATCCGTACGCGAGTCCGACTCGCACTTAGCCGGTTTTTTTTTTTTAATCTGGAGTTTGTACATGTTGTTTCTATGCTGTGTGTATCTGTTTGTGCCAAATAAAATATTTTCTTCGTTTCTTTCAATCAAGCGTAAAGCTAAACCCAACATCCAGACCCAAAAACTCATTTACCAATATTCCCAACAACAAAATTGATAGGCGCGTTTCACACGAGCGCTTCGACACCTTTGCGTTATGAATAATCGAAACGCGCGAACTTGCCCGCGGTCATGTGTACATAGCCTATGAATAGTGGAAACGCGCAGGTGTGAGCTGTATTCCCTTCGTGTTTATTTTTGATAAAACTACGTTGTTTTTAGGGTTTAGTGTGTATACTGTAGTGTTTTGGGGAGCCTGGGTTGAGTGGATTAAAATTGACGTTGGGTAGGGCTGAAATCTTTGATACCAGCAGGCCTAGCCAAGTAACAGCCGTTTCGTGTCGAGTTTCTTCCTTCAATCTGTAATGCCTCGGCGCGTAAGCGATTTTAGAAAACGATAAGTTAGTAGCCATGTTGACGCGCCTCAGTCGTTATATAATGTATTTAGAAAAACCTGTACTTTAGTCTATGGTGAGCGTTCCTACAAACGTCAAACTGGTTTTTGGATTTAGCGCTTATCAAAATTGTAACTTGGCTACCATTTATACCTACCACAAAACTACAATATGTAGCGATGAAAATTGTAGAAACGATTACATTTTTGATTTTATCATTTTGAGCGATGTGTGAACCTGGCTACGAATGTTCTATACGTTTGTTCGGACCACGTGACTTGACGTTGAGATGATGACATTTTCAATGCGTTCCAAATAAGAATAGGATCGATTGTCATGTTGTGAGGTCACGTCATACTGTCAAATCGCAGGAAATTGGGCAAAATTAAAGAACTCAGAGATGAGCAAAATTGAAGAACTGAATTCTGATTAAACTTTTTCGTTCACAGTTCGTAAATAAATAAAATTTTAAAAAGTTCTTGTTTTGCTCACCGTAATAATTCTCGATTTGACAATATGACGTGATGTCACAACATGGCAATAGATCCTATTCTTATTTGGAACGCATTGTACATTTTATTAGCTTTCTACTAGCGTTAACGATTGTAGATTACCAACTTGGTTGAGCCTGCTGTCCTGTTATTAATAGTAAGATGGACGATATGAAAGAAAACAGAAAAAAAGAACGAAATAACATTTATTGGCGCCACATAGGAATTAAAATTCAAAAGTTTTTTTTTAGGTTGGAAATTATGCAATAATTTCTCCAGCTCTAGGAAGCGAGAGGGCGTGTCAGACTTTTACTGACTAAAACCACAGTTATGTTACTTCTTTGCCTTGCTATCTAGGATCCCGGGGTTCCCTTACGGAAGTCCAACCATGGCATTTTACCTGTATGTACAACAACAACTGGAACAAATTGCCTGCTGCGGTCTTCCCGTCCAACTATAATTAAGGTGTCTTCAAGGCTAGAGTGAATAGGCTCTTAATAAACTAGTGCGCCTCACCATCAATGATTGCATCACTGCTTACCATCAGGTGGGATCGCAGTCAAGCACTGGTTTATATCAATTAAAAAAAAAAATGTTTCTTCGAACTGATTTTAGGTATCATCAAAAGAAATCTTTATACAATATTTTTACATACGTACATATAAACCAAGTCCGATTGAATTCGGGATTCCAAAAATGCCGACAGCGAAAGTGTTAAAAACGATCTTTGTTTTTCCACTCAAAATGATCACCTTTCCAATTCCAGTCCTTGCCAACATACGCTTAACCGATCCCCTGAGGTTACATAACATTAAAAACATCGCGCAAAACACTCGTCGCCATGTAACTCGGCTAATAACCGTTTATGCGCATGCGCCGTGGGCGAAGCGCGCGCACATCTGATTGATGCGTTTATAATTATGGCGCGCTTTTGCGCTTGTTGCGCGGGAAAATATCATTTGTGCGGCTTAATGTCGAGAACGTGTGATTGCGATGAAGATGCTGCAAGCTATGTTTTGTGGAAGTTTTATGAAGAATTGCTATAGAAAAACGGCGCCGCAGAGAGGTCCTTAGATCCAAAACAGAGTTCATGAACTGTTCTTAGGCCCAAGGGTGGATTTAGGAGGGGGAAAGGGTCACTAGGGCATGAGCCCCCAGACGGTATTTTTGTGTACTGTGGAGATTTCATCACAGTAGGTACATAATTAGAAGAAATAAACTTGAGGTTAGATACTACAAGTTCATTTTTAACAGTTATTGTTGATTTTTTTGCCCGTCCGCCCCTTGCCTTACCCCTCAGATAAAAATCCTGGATCCGCCCCTGCATAGGCCTAAGTACACAAAGTACCTACCTAAGCAAAGTGACAATCTAGAATCGATAAAGATAGTCGTAGTTTTTTTTTTTTGGGTGGGCAACTACAAATAGTCTTGGTCATGTGAAACGGAGGGATGAAACGCAAGAAAAATGTCAAAGAAAATATGGATGGAATGTGTAAGAAGTGATAGGAAAGAAAAGGGAGTTAGTGATAGCGTGACGGGTGCCAGCAGGCCTAGCCGAGTCACGACCGTTTCGTTTCTATTCTCTTTCGTCGATCGCCTCGAGTCGGCAACGCCTCCGATTCCTTTGTTCTGACTACGTGACTGAGTGTTGAGATGAAGTCATTTCCATACATTTGAAGTTTTCTACTAGCTTTTAAGATTGTACATTATCAGCTTGGCAAGACCTCTGGACAGAATGGAAGAAAAAAAAGCATTTTGCGCCGACCCCAATCAGCAAGGGCAGGAAGTAAACTATGAAATGTTGTGAAACTATCGAGAGACGTATTTCTTTAGTTACCCTTTTTTCTGGTGGGAAATCATCTAATTACATCCCCCGCTCTTGGGCGGGGCGGGAGATAGTGTCAGACTTTTACTGACTAAAAACCCACTCCTGTTCCTTCTTTGCCATTTTTTCAGGGCCCCGGGGATCTCTTTCACATCATGACGAGGAGGAGGAAGTGTATAAATTTGTCAACCTCACAACAGTTGAGGTAGAGAGATCTTTTTCAATGAAAAATAGCAATAGCATGAACTGTCTGTATGTCAATTTATTATGTTAAAAATAAGAATAAAAATTGTATGTTAATTATCTTTGTTTTTTATTATTATTTATTGTTTGTTTTTTATTATTGTAAAGTTATATTTTATAGATATATATTTTTATAATTTAGTTCTAGAAATCTAGTCTAGTTCTAGTCTGCTGGAAGAAATTTCATTTGAAATAAGCAGTACCTTTGTGCTCTTTTATCTGCTTTTATTCTTTTAATTTTTAAGTGTTTGTGTGTACATACAAAAAAAAATTATATATTTGTAATATCGTTGGCCACACGGGATTTTTATTTGAAATCCCGGGAAGATCCATAATAATATCAACATTTCGATGCAAGTACATGAATAACTCTATCTAATTCCGACCTCTGCTCATGAAACAGGCATTGATTTTCATGGTAACGCAGCGTCATATTTCGAAGAATGACTTTCTTTGAAATGTTTTGAGGAAAAGATGCAAACAGTAGTTGAATAAATGCCGATACGATGAATCAGAGATAATTTTGCTTACAGAATCCAGATGCCTAACTAATGCAGGACCTACACGCAGAATGCCAATCCATCTTTCACACATTACAGAATGACGCCATCAAGCCATCAAATGACAAGTCACCTTTCCAAATGAATTAGCGATCTGTCGGTTGCGTGTCGAATCCACTTCGTTTTGGGATGTACAGTCGTCTGGACGGACATGTTAACATTTGGACTTTGGCAGCGGTTCAAAATTTTATAGCTATTTTTTTATGGGAAATAATTAAACAACTTCTCCCGATTTAAGTGGAGCGAGGAGTGTCAGACTTTTACTATAATAATAATAATTTGTTTTCCAGATAATACAATCAATATTTATTAATAAAGACACACAAAACTTACAAACTAATGTCAGTACATATACCTCTGTCAATTTATAAATATATATATAAATTAATAGCTGTTTGTTAGTTTCGCTAGAACTCAAAAACAGCTGGACCGATTTGGCTAATTTCGGTCTTGAAATGTTTGAGATAGTCCAGGGAAGGTATAAACGGTGAGAATAAACGAAAAAATGATGAAAAAAAAATCCGACTACAACGCCATCTCTAAGTAAAACGTCATTATAAAATGATTAATGCTGTTCTGGTAATGCCAGTAGATGGCGTTATCCTTACTATTAGGCGGTACGAAGTTCGCCGGGTCAGCTAGTCTATATATCTATATAAAAATTAATAGCTGTTTGTTAGTCTCGCTAAGACTCGAGAACGGTTAGACTGATTTGGCTAATTCTAGTCTTGAAATATTCTTGATACTCTGGGGAAGGCTTAAACGATGAGAAAATATGGAAAAGTTCAATCCGAATACAAAGCCATCTCTAATGAAAATGTCATTTTATAAAATGAATTATGCTGCTTCTGGTAATGCCAGTAGATGGCGTTATACTTTGACAGTTTGATCAAAAGGTATCACAACATGACTATTAGGCAGTACGAAGTTCGCCGGGTCAGCTAGTTAATAAATAAATGGAAAAGTAGTGAATAGATTGCTTCTAGGTAAGCGCTCTCCATCGTCGACCGCATAGTTGCTTTCCATCAGGTGAGATAGCGGTCAAGCGCGAACCTATAAAGAATAAAAAAAAAATTCAAGAACTAAATCAATAACAATAATAATTAAATCACATAAAGAAATAATAATATTAAATAACAAACTCACTCTGCACCATTTCTGGGCATAGTTTGATGATAAAACTAAGTACCACTTATAAGGGGGCAAGACTTTCCCAAAAAAAATACATTCACCGCGGCTCTGGAACACAAAGGTCAACTGAAGGAGCACAATAGGGGGCCAGTAAATGTTTGATACTCCCTGTTGAACCACCCAGAGCTAGAGAAGATAACCTTTCGAATACCGTAATTAGAGACACAATACGAAGACAATAAGCGAGCGAACGCCAGCTTTCGCTTGGGGTTTAATAATTGGTGATTTTGCCACCCAAAAATAAAAAGTTTGCAAACGACTGCAATGGACTGTACCAAAGAATTCAAAACTCGTCATATGTCAATGGGACGTAACACCGTTTCGCCTAATAAGTGCTTAATTTGTGTGAAGCGCGAAACAAGGTATTTTGCGAAATGACCATTAGGTACACTAGATGTTTTGCAAGAAATTTTGTTTCTTTGTAAAGCTACATTTTATTTTTGCGACACAGTGTACTGTGTAGTATATATATTTTAAATAGACCTATTAACCATCATAATAATAATCATCATCATTTCAGCCCGAAGACGTCAACTGTTGGACATAGACCTTCCCCAAGTATCACCACAATGAACGGTCCTATGCGTCTCGAATTCATCGGATTCCCGCAACCCTTACCAAGTCATCGGTCCACTTTGTAGGAGGCCTTCCAACGCTACGTATCCGGTACGTGGTTGCCATCACAGAACCTTTTGGCCCCAACGGCCATCCGTTCTGCGAGCAATGTGTCCTGCCCATTGCCACTTAAGTTTGGCGATTCTTTGTGCTATTTCGGTAACCTTGTTTCTCCTGCAGATATCCTCATTCCTGATTCGATCACGCAAGGAAACTCCGAGTATAGCCCTTTCCATTGCCCTTTGGGTGACTTTAAGTCTCATAATAATGTTATAGTAATATTTTATCGATGTATATGTCATTTGAAAATTGCAAACGCCGTAAGATTGTAAAATATCGCGAGAAATGTATACGTATATGTATTATTATTATTTGTAATACCGTTGCTCAGACAGGGGCCATCGTCTTAACATAGTTCTTGGTAACTAACTTAAGCCTTCCAAAACCATAACGTAAAGTATATCTTTGTTTTCCTTTTAACGCAATAGTTTCCCACCAACCGAGGGCTACATTTTGTGCATTTGCATAGCGCGTCCAGGGATAATCATTGGTTGGTATCACGTTAAACAAAAAGTGTCAAGGGATCCTTTGCTAGTTGGCTTCGATCTTTCGTACGTCTTCTAGGACCTCAGGATTCTGAGACATACAAACCAAAAAAATTAATAATATTTTTTTTATTTCTCTATAAAATTGTACAAATTTAAATAAACTAAAATATAAGTAATAAGCACAAGAATAAAAAAAAAATGATTGTTATACTTATCAATAAAATAAAAAAAACAATGAACAATTGCCCCTGAGTTGAGCCGAGCTTGAATTTCTAGATGCAGTTCTCTTCTCAGAAATAATGATCAATATATATTTAATAACAATCATCATCATCATTTCAGCCGAAAGCCCACCTCCAAGCGTCACCATAATGCCTTCACATCCTTCGGATTCCCGCAACCCTCACCAGGTCATCGGTCCACCACCATTTGGAAGGCCTTCCAACGCTGCGCCTTCCGATACGTGATCGCCACTCCAGAACTTGTCGTCCCCATCAACCATCTGTTCTGCGAGCAATATGCGCCCTGCTCACTGCTATATAAGTCTGGCGATTATCTTCATTTCTGATGTGATCAAACATGGAAACTCCGAGCATAGCTTTTTCCATTGCTCTTTGGGTGACTTTTAGTTTTCTAATATTTGGAGGTATGTGGAACAGAGAGTAAAGTCCCGCAAACCTCCGTTGAAAAGGGAGGATCCTCCGACCAGACGGGTGTTATGTCTGTCTGGTGGGCTACTACTGCCCGATAGATGATTTCGGGTTGTTCTATATGTTCTAAACGCGCGTAGAACTTTGATTGCGCGATGCAGGATTAATTTTTATGTGACGTCATAGATGTCGCTACAAATATACCAGTACCTAGTTGTATGTTACGTTTACATAATTACGAGTAGGTATATTACCTAACATTCCAATTCCACCTATTTAAAATCTTTAGTGTGAGTGTTGTGTGCATGTCTTACGTGTCTTTGTCTTTGTAATTTTAAAAAGTAACTAAATGTTTGTTTTTAAAAGTAACTAAAGATGTTCTGAAGTTTTATACTCACATTGTATACTTTTAGAAAATCTAATATGATAGTTTGTTTTTGAATTCATAATTACTGAGTGTGTAGATATTGTGAGTCTTTAGTTTATTGCAATGAAAATGACCAAATGGCCAATTTAGGTGTCTTCAAGGCTAGAGTGAATAGGCTCTTAACCTATTGAGTAGCGTAATTAGATGTCTCTAATTACGCTACTCAATAGGTAGATCTAATTGTGTCCAGTAGAAAGACAATGACCGAAAGAATGCCGGCGTTCGCTCGGGGTTTAATGAATAAACTAGTGCGCCTCACCATCTATGATTGCATCTCTGCTTACCATAAGGTGGGATCACATTCAACCACTGGTTTATGTGAATTAAAAAAAAACCTATGTATAATAAAATCAATCATTCAGTACTGCCTATGTAGAACATGTAACTAAAATAATGCAAACACCAATTAGAAAATTAACTTACAATCATAATTACAGTAAAATTATACTATCACTAAAATTATACAATTATAATAATTATTAATTATTATTCACTTTATTTATTTAATATACATATAAATTAATAATAATTATTATTATTAAAAGCGCTCAATCGTTTACTATTTTTAAAAGACTCGTTACATTATCTGTTGCTATGAATATCGACAATCGTCATTTATATTTCTGTCTATAGTTTTCAATAATTATGTATGTATTATAGGTATCTGTTATACAGCATATATATATATATATATCTGTGTATCTATTTGTTGAAGCTCGCTTGTGTTTTGTTGTGGAGCGGGTTCGCTGGCGGGATGTTAACTGGAGAGCTTTTGATGGTAGCAGGAGGAGTAAATAACAACGCCGATTTCTTCAGAGTTTCTTCTGTTTATTTTCTTCTTGTTGTTTCTGCTTACACTGCTGGATTCGGAATGCCCAACCACCGAAAATGCACCCTTTTTATAGCGAAATCCGTAAGGTTCTGACCAATCAAGGCTCTTCAATTTTGCACACGGCACTAACGCCCCGCCCTTGACCAATCAGAGCGTAGGTGCTCTTTTGTATGGGAAACTTAACTTGTGCCTTTTTTCGGCGGTAGGACACTTCTTACAATATTTTCTTATTTTCTAACCTTAGAACTAATAAATCTTTATTATTTACATAAAAATCAGTCTCAAAATCCTTAATTAACACCTTAAAATAATGAAATTACAGAAATGGTTCTCATTACGGTAAAGTTCTCTGGTACTTAAGGTTACGTATGCAACATAATACTAGTGGCGCCTCTAGTGGCTGGAATGTTCAACACTTCAACTTAAAATCTTAGATACAATAATATCGCGATGAGAAACAAGTTAATTACTAAAAGGCTAATATTCTGAAAACTTTGAACATAGGAAATAACTAATTACGTATCGTCGCTAACATTCTCCCCCACGGTGCGCAGCACACCCTCTTCTGGGGGCGACGATGCCGCAGGAACCAGCACGATGACTCGTCGAGTTGGGCGGCGAAGTATCCCTCCCGATGTCCGCACGTCCAGCACTCTGGTTCTGCCGTCCGGTCCAGGATATGTCTTGATAACTTCTCCGCGAGGCCATGAATTTCTCGGCAATGTAGCGTCTACTATTAGGACGATATCTCCTTCTCTTGGGTCTTTGGTTTCTTTGCCTTCAAGTTTTCTCGGCATTAAGAGCGGTAGATACTCTTTGACCCACCTCTTCCAGAAGTGGTCTGCAAGTCTTTGGGTGGTTCTCCAATTTGCTTTCCCGATTAGTTCTGTGTCGTCGAATTCTCCCGGCGCTATTGCTCCGCACGATCTCCCCAGTAGGAAATGGTTCGGGGTCAGACCCTCTTCATCTTCTGGATCCATGCTGACCGAGGTAAGAGGTCTTGAGTTGACGATGTGTTCGACCTCGGTCATTAGTGTATGAAGCACTTCTTCGGGTGGGCTTCTTTCGTTGAGAACCACTGCCAACGCTGTCTTGACCGTGCGCACGAGTCTCTCCCAGGCGCCTCCCATGTTCGGGGTCCCTGGGGGAATAAACTTCCACTTGAAGCCCTTTTCTTGCGCGGCTTCTTCCAGCTCCCGTTTGGCCCCAATAAAATTCGTCCCGTTATCGCTGAATATGGTCTTTGGGGTTCCTCTTCTGGCTGCCATTCGTCGAAGTGCCATAATCATCGAGCTAGTGCTAAGAGAGGGCACTAACTCTAGGTGTACGGCTCGGGTGGTGAGGCAGGTAAACAATGCCCCCCAGCGCTTTTCTGCCCTTCTCCCGATAGTGACTTGCATCGGCCCGAAGTAGTCTACGGCCGTGCAAGAGAACGGGAACTGATGGTGCTGTAGTCTCTCGCTCGGCAGGTCTCCCATCGGAGGTATCTCTGGTAAACTCTTCCTTGTCTTGCACCATTGACAGCTGTGTGCGACTGCCTTCAGAGTCGCTCTTAGGCCTAGGATCCAATACCTTTGCCGGATCTCGTTCATTACGGTAGCGGTGTTCCCGTGAAGGAACTTCTTGTGGTAATGTTGTATGAGGAGACGTGTTATTCTCTGCTTTCCGTCTAGGATGATGGGGTTCATTCTCCTATCGCTCTTGTCGCGGAATTTCATTGTCCTGCTTCTTAGTTTGATAATTCCGTCGTCCCCCATATAAACGTCGATTTTCTTGAGCCGACTTGCGCTCTCTAAGGGTTTTTCCGACTTTAAATTCTTTATTTCCGACGCAAAACTTTCGTTTTGGCTCATCTTCATTAATAACTCTTCGGCCTTCTTTAAGTGTTCTTCTTCCAGTGGTAGGTACTGCCGCTTGTTTTCGCTTTTGTGGGCTGGTTGGGTTGAGGTTCGTGTGTCTTTATTCTGGGTTTTTCTCTGAGGTTTCCAGGACTCGTCCCTTTGGCGCGTGGCGGCGGTGGTTTCTTTGCGGGCCTTCAGTAAATGGCACGTGAAGGCGACCACTCTGGCTGTAGTGCGCAGTAGTCGTTCCCAGCTTGAGAACCTCTCTAGGTCCAGAAGGACGTCCTCTGCAGCCTTTATCGCCATTGTCTTTTGCTTGTTCTTTTCTTCTGGCATAATACACTCTGGCTTGAAGTCGCGAAATGGCCATTCTTCTTCTGGTTGACGGAGAAATGACGGACCTTTGAACCACCTGGCGTTGTGGTCGAATTCGATTGGGGTTCCCCTTGTGGCGTCGTCTGCTGGATTTTCTTTGGTCGGTACCCATCTCCAGTCTTCTGGCTTAGACTTCTCTTCAATTTCTGCTAGCCGGTTGGCCACGAAAGTTTTGAACTTCCTTGGTTCCGCCTTTATCCACTGCAGTACAGTGCTAGAGTCGGTCCAGTAGATCTTCTTTGTTATTTCGAGCTCCGACTCTTTCTCGATCGTGGCAGCTAGTCTGCTGCCAAGTAATGCCGCTTGTAACTCCAGCCTTGGAATTGAGACTGGTTTTGTTGGCGTCACTCTCGCTTTGCCTGCGATCATGGAGATGTGGATTTTTCCTCCGGGTTCGACTGTCCTCCAGTAGACTACCGCCGCGTAGGCTTCTTCACTTGCGTCGGTAAATGTGTGCAACTGTCCTTTTCTGCTGCGGGGTGAGACGCACCTTGGAATTCTCAGTCTTTCTAATGCCGATACTTCTTCTAAGTAGTTCATCCAGGCTTCTTTTTGTGGTTCGTTAATTTCTTCGTCCCAGTCTATTTTCGTTCGCCAGATGTTTTGAATCAGCTTCTTTCCTTGTATTAAGACTGGTGTTGCAAAACCCATTGGGTCAAAGGTAGACATAACTGCGCTCGTGACCTCCCTCTTTGTTGGGGTTCTTCGACCGTCTTGAAGGTCCTTCGATGTGTTGCGCAGCCCAGCATTGAAGGCCAGTGCATCTTCTTTTACCAGCCATCTTAGCCCTAGAGTCTTCTCTTCTTTCGTTAATTGCAGGGAATCTTCTTTATTTGTGTCTTCTAACTCTGACAGTACCCCCAAATTGTTGCTGGCCCAACCCTTCAGATGAAAATTTGCTCTTGCGTGGATCTCTTTAACTTCTTTTGATATCTTCTTTGCTTCTGCTGTAGACGCGAAGCTCTGCAGATAGTCATCCATGTAATGGTTTCTGTTTATTGCTTTCACTGCTTCGGGATGAGTCTTCTCGAATTCTTCTGCGTTCTTGTTCATTACATATATCGCCGTTGCTGGTGACGACGCTGCGCCGAAGATGATTGACGACATTCTATATTCTTCGGGCTTGCCTGTTCTTCGGCTTCCGCGCCACAGGAACCTGAGACTGTCTCGGTCATCTTCTCTGACCTTAACTCGAAGAAACATGTCCTGGATGTCAGCCATGACAGCCACAGGTCCTTCTCTGAAGCGTAGTAGCACGCCGAATAGTGATTGCAGAAGGTCAGGGCCCGAGAGCAAGGCGTCGTTGAGGCTCTTTCCTTCGAACTTGGCGGCTGCGTCGAACACTATTCTCAGCTTCTTCTTGATTGGGTGCACGACGGCGAAGTGGGGTAAGTAGAATATTCTTCCTTTGTTTGAAGTTAATGGAGCTTTCTCTGCGTATCCCTTTTCAATCAGACTCTGGATCTGCTTCTCGTAGTGCTCTTTAGTTTCTTGGTCTTGATCTAATTTCTTTTCGATGTTGACGAGACGTCGGAACGCTTGATTGAAGTTGTTGGGTAGAGTTTCGTCTTCTTTCTTCCACAAGAGTCCTGTTTCATATTGACCGCTTGATAGTTTCTTCGTAGTTCTCTCGAGGGTTTCTAGTGCTCTTCTATCGCTGTCGTTGGTTGGTGACCGATTTTGAATCCCAAGAGATTCCAATTGGAAGTGTTCTCGGACGATTTCTTCGACGCTTTCTTCGTCAGTGGTCGATCTGCCATAGTGAGTGAAGTTTACTAAGGCAGTCGCCCCTGTTTCGCATCCGTGTAGCACCCATCCTAGGCTGGTGAGTGAGGCTACAGGATCGGATGGTTTGCCCTTCTTCAGCCTTCTTGTTATTATCAGCCCCCAGTTGTCTTGGCCTATCAGTAGCTTGGGCCGTTCGGTGACGTAGAGGAGTTGATTTTCTATTGCCCTTAGATGCTGACAATTCTGCACGGTGTCCTTGTTTATGTATTGTTCAGACAGCTTCAGGTCGTCGATGGTTCTCGCAGAGATAGTTCTTTTTTCTCTTCTATGAGCCCCCTTTATTTTGAATTTAATCTTCTGTGAACTATCTTTTCTTAGCACCTTCCCGCCGACCGTTTCGATTGTGAGTTTTTCTTGCTTCCCTTCAACTCCGATCTTCTCAGCGACAGAGGCGTCCAGGAGCGTGACGGTTGACCCTTCGTCCAACAATGCTAGTACGCGAACTTGGCCTTTTGGACCACAGAGGTCCACCGGGATAATCTTCAGGTATGCCTTCTCTTCTCCTTTTGCGTTATGGATTGAGGCGACCTTCTCTTCCGATGCGCTTCCCTGGTCTTCTTTGTTCCCTTCTTTTCCTACTGGTACTGGCCGCTTGTCGGAGTGCAAGATGGTATGGTGCCATCTCTTACACTGCTTGCAGACTGGAGCTTTACAGTTGATTCTTGAGTGCTTGAATTTAAGACATTTGAAGCATATCCTTGCCTTCTTGATCATGTCCCATTTTTCATCTATGTTAGCTTCTTTGAACTTCTTGCATTCAATTGCGAAATGCTCTTCTTCACAAAATGGACACGACTTCTTGTATTTTTCTTGTGACTTTTCTTGTGACACTTCTTGTACCGAATGTATGGGTCTTCTTGCCGCTTTCTTTTGCTCCGAGGACACTTCAGGTGGAGCAAAGTCCCCGCACATGTCGGCTTCTGTTTCTAAGAACGCTTCGACGAGTAGTAGTTCTTGAATTTCTTCATCTCTTCTGCTTTTATGGTAAGCGAACCAACGAAATTTCATGGATGTTGGCATCTTGTCCACGATTACTTTCAGTGTTTCAGGAGAACTGAGGTATTGTGGTTTCTTCAAGGCCTTGATTGTCTCGACAGCATTCTTTATTTTGCTTGCAAATATGCAGATGTCGCTTGGGTTCTCGCTGACTTTCGACAGGTTCTTCATTTTTTCTAGTTCTGCTAATGCCAGTGCTCCAGGTCTTCCAAATCTTGCTTCCAGTCCCTTGATTACTTCGCGTGGATCTTCAGTGGTGAACAGCAGGCTTTGAACGGCTTCTTTTGCTTTCCCTTGGATTGCTATTCTAAGGCGCGCTAGGTTCTGATTGTTACTGAAGGAAGCGGCTGTATCTTCGTATGATCTCTTGAAGGGTAACCATTCTTCACAGGACCCATTGAAGTGAGGGAGTTCGATATGCTTTGATGAACCGTTGTCACGTGACTTCTCTGATAGCTTAAGTATGACTGAAGCCAACTCCTGGATGTCGCTCTTCCTTTCTTCTGACTCGATCGGCCTCCGATCCTTAGGCCTTTCCCCGGATTGGATGAACCAGTGCTCGACTTCTTGAGTTTGTTCATACAGCTCTTCTTCTTCTTCTTCTGAACCCACGGCGAGAAGCTCGAGTTCGGCTTGGGCGACTTTTGATCGTGCTTCTGCCAGTTCTAATTCCCTTAGTGCTATTGTCATTCTTGCTTGCGCTTCTGCCTTCTTCCTATGCGACGAGCGAACAGAATGGGTGGCTGGGTCGCGGGTCGTCTTCTTAGGGTGAGGCCGCTGCAGACTTGCTTCTCTGGACGTTGGTATACTTTCGTTGTTCTGGCGCGTTTTCACTGCAACGCTTCTTTCTTGAATCTGCGGCGCTGAATGGCTTTCTTCTTGGCGAGCGGGAATTGACGCTTCGATAGTGCGGGTCGGGGGGGTGGTATGAGTCACTTCCTCTGGTGTTGATTCTTTTCCGGCAGCGTCTTCTGGCTGACAAGCGGGTGGCGGCAATTCCTTTATGCTGGGCGGTGGCGTCCTCCTTGTGAGTGTTGATCGACTCGTAGCTGACGTGCCCGTAGTTGACTCGCTTGCAGTTTCGCTTGGCGTATTCATACTCCAGTCTGATGACGATGTATTATCTTCCGTAGTCTTCGAATGCCCTGATCTTGCTCTCGTAGAACGCATCTTCTATAACCCGATCCGGCTTACGAAGGACCAATGTTGAAGCTCGCTTGTGTTTTGTTGTGGAGCGGGTTCGCTGGCGGGATGTTAACTGGAGAGCTTTTGATGGTAGCAGGAGGAGTAAATAACAACGCCGATTTCTTCAGAGTTTCTTCTGTTTATTTTCTTCTTGTTGTTTCTGCTTACACTGCTGGATTCGGAATGCCCAACCACCGAAAATGCACCCTTTTTATAGCGAAATCCGTAAGGTTCTGACCAATCAAGGCTCTTCAATTTTGCACACGGCACTAACGCCCCGCCCTTGACCAATCAGAGCGTAGGTGCTCTTTTGTATGGGAAACTTAACTTGTGCCTTTTTTCGGCGGTAGGACACTTCTTACAATATTTTCTTATTTTCTAACCTTAGAACTAATAAATCTTTATTATTTACATAAAAATCAGTCTCAAAATCCTTAATTAACACCTTAAAATAATGAAATTACAGAAATGGTTCTCATTACGGTAAAGTTCTCTGGTACTTAAGGTTACGTATGCAACATAATACTAGTGGCGCCTCTAGTGGCTGGAATGTTCAACACTTCAACTTAAAATCTTAGATACAATAATATCGCGATGAGAAACAAGTTAATTACTAAAAGGCTAATATTCTGAAAACTTTGAACATAGGAAATAACTAATTACGTATCGTCGCTAACACTATTATATATATGATTAATGCTGGTTTTGTCACACCAATGATAGCTCCATTTCTTGTCCAGGCAATTACTGTCCATTCCAGGATGCCTGGAAGAGATCGCGGAATGCGATAAGGCCGCCCATTGTATGTATGTGTTTTAGTTTCCTTTTGTATATGTAATGGTGTACAATAAAGTATATAATAAATAAATATACTAAATGCTCTTGGGTAGTGTTCTTATTAGGAATTTAATTATCCTAATTGTAGGAAAAGTAATATGGGCATCGACGCACTATAATGATAGTGCATCGGTATTAGTATCTACCCCAATCACATACACACTAGTGACGCAATCAAGATTTTAAGCCGATTCTGATCATAGGTACTACTTTCAGGAGTGCTTTAATGAGTTGCTGACGATTCGGACACAATATATTCGGATACAATTTTATTTTCAATATTTATTTAGTGACGATTCAGACACGACCAAAATAAATGGAAGTCTTTCTTATTATGTATGTTGTAGTAATGTGTATATCACTTCTCTTATCCAAACCATTACATTTTTTTTCAGACCTTTGAATCAAACCTCAAAATCAAACACACACGCAACATATATTAACTTTTCAACCTTTTCCCACTTCACATTTTCAATAATCGTGAGTTATATTGACAGGACACTCCAACTTTATTGACGCACCTCTTTTTAAACCGCCTTTTTTCGACTCCGGCGCAACGTTTGATCGCAGTGATTTGACAATATGCGCGCGCATGTTTGACACACGCCGCGCATATCGAAGAAATCTCCATTAACGACAGGCGTGGAAAAAATTGACCACAAAAGACTGAATCGTCAATCGCGAGGGTGCTGGCTACTAATGGGGACCCGTGATGCTAGTGAAAGGCATGGAGACGACTCACTATGATATTTTTCGTGAATGATCGCCAAGTTTCTTGTGTTATTCACAAGATAATCTAGACTTTGAGTTTTAAATGATTTGGTTCTTTATAGGGAAACAGGCCTCGTCAATGACTTCATTATTGCTGACTATTAGGGAAAAGATACACACAACATCCTAGCCTTTTTTTTCAGTCTAACTAGATGAAATAGATTACCAGTAAGAAAAAGAAATAATAGAGAGAGTGCGGTAAAACATATACTACATATATACAGTATTCCCTCGTGGTTTTACCTGTATTTAGTTACTGCTATCAAATGTAGCGTGATTTTACAAAGTGTATAACCTTCCTCCTTCAATAAATGGGATATGCAACACTAAAAGAATTTATCAATTCGAACCGATAGTTCCTGACATAAGCATATGCATAATCAGCCTTTATGTTTCCACTACTGGGATTCAGGCCTCCTCTCTGGGAGAGTGAATGGGCCGTAAACCACCACGCGGGCCTGTTGGTGGATGTCACATGTCTTTGAATGTTCCTGAGATGCGTTCAACCAAACAAACTATTCAGTTTCATAATATTAGAAAAAAAAACGTTTTTTTTTATCTGGCGACAATTCCAGGATCAAAGAAGTAAATAAAAAAAAAAACGCGCCTCACGGCTGCGCCAGAACGGTGCATTTTGAGCAATGTTGCCAGACAGAAAAATGCTGTCTGATACTGGTTTTCCAGCAAACCTTGATTGACGAGTGATGGATTAAACGTATACCTATTGGCTAACCTGTTCTAACAGGCTCTATGCTTGCATTTATCTGAGATCGAGCTGAAACCTAAAATGCCAGTTTTAAACATGTCATGTAATTAATTCTCTCAAACAAAATATCTCAATTTATCAAGAAATGCTTTTGGCACAATAAATTATTAGATCATTATTATTAAATTGACTAGCCAAAAAATTATATCTCTAAAGTCCTCTCTATAGTTTTTCGCCTGCCTATCAGCCATCGTCTCTAATGAACTTCCAAATGGAAGCTGTTCGTATCAATGCCAATCAGATTCATATTTATCGAGGGCATCAAAAGGTTTTTAATGGTGGTAGCTGAAGCTGTTGACCGCGGTACAACTGCATTTGACGGGAGGCCATTACAATGGTTCGAGGTGTCTAAGGTTGACGGGGTAGCCTGGTCGTTCCCATGGGATTAGAGTATAGGTTTTAATAGGTTTGAGTATATTCGTGGGTGTATTATAATTGAAAATTAAAGGTAATGACGGGACTGGACAATATACTAATATATAGTTGCAAAAGATATTTTGTGAGTGATCACAATAGGAACTTATGCTGTCATCTTGTTTTTTTTTTTTAGATCAATTTCGTCATACTATCTACATACGTAGTTTTATCAATAAATGCAGCCTCTGTTAATTGAGGTGGGAAATCATTCAATGACTTCTCTTGCTCTAGGTTCTGACAGAACGTGTCAGACTTTTGCTGACTTAAACCACATGTGTCCATCAGGTCACAGATATGCATTTTAAGGCTACGATTTCCCTATCAGAAATTCCCGTGGCCGCTGGGCCCCTACAGTTTTGCTGACATCTCATTGAGGCGCGCGTAGAATACAACGCGCTGTCGACAACATGAGCTCGGTCATTACCAGACGGCTGGACGGAGAGTTACCCATTGCTCGTTGTCCGGTAATCCGTGCTTACAGTGGCCGGGGATCGCCCTACAATTCCCGACGATCGGGGCATCTCCTGTTGCAGCGGCACGTTGGACTCTGTGAAATAAACTCATTAATACATATTTATTTATTATTTATTTAAACTTCATGTACAGTAGTGGTACATAGGCAGACTTAATGCAGCAAGGCATTCTCTACCAGTCAACCTTTGGCTTAAAAGAGACAACACTGTTGTAGGTGTGCACAATAAATAAATAACAGATATATCGAGTAGATTGTAGTGTCATTAAATTAAGTTACAATAATAAAATACTCAACTGCTAATATTATAAACTAATAAATACATTATAATAGTCTAGTAGTTCTAATAATCTATTAAATGAGTAGGTTATTTGTCATGCAACCAGGAATCTTTTATTTTAAGTAAATACTGTAATTCAAGTCAGCCCATTTCCCCCTTAAATAGAATCAAACAAACCAAATATAACGACAATCACAGAACGATGAATCTCCCTTTCTCTAAACGTAACAAATGCATATTTCATGACCGCGAGACCATCAGACGATGATGCAGGAATTTTTTGAGATATCCCCGAGTATCCCGAGATTGTCCTTTTAATTATGGGTCCGTTGGTAATGATCGGGGTTTGCAGTTATGGTAATGTATAAAGGAGAAAGATAAGGCTTTGATCATTTTTACCCGACTGCACGAAGGGTTTTGTTCTTCGCGCGTATCTTGTATATCGACGGCGAAGTGACAAGAACTCCTAACTGTCGAAGTCAAAAATTTTTTGTCTTAAAAACGTTATGAGGTAATACTAAAAATTGACATGTTGGTTTAGTTAGGAAGTGTTTCCACAATTTAATTTGGTGCAGTTGCAACTAAATATTCGCTTCAGAGATTTCACAAAAACATGCGGAAACACACATTTGAATTAAAAGTGCTAAAAAGTAATTTTGTTAGTTAGAAGGTATTGGTATATGATATGTATATAATATTCTTAATACCTCATATCTTCCAAAGCGCTGAATGGATTGAAGAGTTTTTAGATAGGTGACGTTAAAAAAAAACAACATAACGACCATGAGACGCGCGATACAGCAATATGGGTATCAAATTAAAAAGCCTATCATGAGGATTTCAAAATGGTATATCATGACCATATTAAAAAAAAATATAATAGGAAATATAATTATTCTTTATTATCTACTAAATGTTACTCGCGAGTCGCGACTTCGTTATTTCCTTTTTTTGGGGGGCAATCGTGTAAAATATTACAAACAGACACTTAAATTTTATTTAAGATACAAAATAAGTAAGACAACGTAGGTTTGTGAATTTTAAAATGATAAATTTTTGTCCAAAATAGAGTGAATAAATAGTGATATAATAGAGTATAATAACTTCATATCTTTGACTGGCCTGTTGGTCTAGTGGCTAGTGGCCCTGACTGCTATGCCGGAGGTCGTGGGTTCGATTCCCACCCAAGACAAATATGCGATACAAAGTGTGATAATCACGATCATTTGTTCTGTGTCTGGGTGTAATTTATCTATAATATGTATGTATTTAGAAATATATAAGTATGTCTAGTATTCATAACACAAGCTCTGCTTAGCTTGGGATTAGACGGCGTTGTGTGATAGTTGTGGGAATATAATTATTATCATTATAGTTTAAACATTCAATACACTGAGGCAGAACTAGTTTTCGTTAAAGTACCTAACATTAATATTGATTTCCTACCTCAAAAAAGGAGTACCCACTTCAAAGTTACCATACTGTTATTTCCTGTTTATTTTTTGCCCAATCACGATACAGAAAGTCATGTCCTTAATTCAAGCCTTCATTTTGCAAAACACCTGTCCATCTCTTTGATAAATAACTGAAATGTCTAATATTAAGACTTGTTTAGAGTTCATAGATCTTAATTTATACTGAAAAGCACGACGAATCATAAGTGACAGAATTTCTTCTTAGTTTTGTATCTAAATTATTAACGCTATGTCTGAAGTGACTATTTCTATATATTTGAAATGTGAAATGCTAAAATTGTGGTTTTTATAATTTGATATGGTGATAATTCTTGTAACGGACATATCAAAATTATATGGAACATCGGACACCTAGCTTTGTATTTAGTTTTTAGAAATAATGAACAAAAACCTCTTTCTATTATAATATAAATATTGTTATATTTTCTATGTTGGTATTTATTAAACCGCTTTCGCCGATTGATAACGGCCCCGACTTACGAGTTGTAGGTCGCGGGTTCAAACGCAGCCAGGCATTACTTTTTGTGACTTATTTCATCACCACTGCTCTCAAAACGGTGAAGGAAAACATCGTGAGGAAACCGGCATGTCCTAGAACCAAACAAATCGAAGACATGTGACATCCACCAACCCGCACTAGGCCCACGTGGTGGATTAAGGCCCATTCCCTCTCCTAGAGAGGAGGCCTGAGTCCCAACAGTGGGAACATTATATTTATTAAATTTATATAATTATGTAGGTTTATATTAACAACGTATACTTTTGTACCCATGTTTTTCAATTGTCTACCACCCGTGACTGGTAGAGAATGCACAATTTTCCATAATTGCCCCAAAAATAAATACATACATACTACTATTTTGGTGTACAATAAAATAGAATAAACCTCTAACATAAAACTTAACTTTAAAATAAAATAGAATAAACCTTTTATTCTATTTTATTCTATCTACATATTGTTGCTTCCTTAGAATGTTTTCATTTAGAAATCAGAATTTAAAGGAATTTTGCTATTTTACAACTATGCGGTAGGTAAGGTTGGAAGAAGTCAAAAGAGTCAGTATCTATTATAAGTAAGAAAGAAGCACCGGAGAGATAAATTTATAAATCCATACAGATTGATTGCTCACTGCTCCTTCAGGTGGGATCGCAGTCAAGCACTGGTTTATATTAATTTAAAAAAAAGATATAAATGAATTCCTATTTCCTTCATCACGCCATAACTTGACGAAGATTTTACCAATTTCATTTATTTATTTTTTTAAAGTTCATTTTTTTAAACACTTCGTAGAAGGTTCTTAAGTTAAGTTCTTAAAAATTAAGAAAACTTAACCTCCGTACTTTTGACAGTTCAAGCGATTGATTGGATTATTAGATATATATGATAGATGGACAAGACAACGTCTGTCAGGTCAGCTTTTTTATGCGTATGAAAATCATCTAATGACATCCCTCGCCCTTGGGCGGGAGGGCGTGTCAGACTTTTACTGACTAAAACCCATTTCTGTTCCTTCGTTGCCTTCGTACCAGGGCCGAGTTTTCCTTTCTGAAACAGACCCTTAGCCGCAGTAGGCTTCGACCCTGCTGGGCCCCTACGATTTGCTAACATCTCCGCGAGGCGCGCGTTGACGACTTGGGCTCGGTCCGGACGGCGAGCTATCCATTGCTCCCGTCCGCAAGCTCGCGTCTACGGTGGCAGGAAATTGAGATCGGGATCACGGTGGCTGGGGAGTGAAGGCCGCGCCCTCGCTTGTGCACGTGCGGCCGCCTCATTTGCTAGCATTACTGCTTCGCAGAAGTAGGCAACCGCCTGCCACTCCTCCTCGTGTCAGGTCAGCTTGTTTATTCATTTACCTACATACTTATAATATATTTCATTATTATATTCATTCCTCGTGAGAGTCTCGGGAATCCGGTGGATGCGATACGCACAGGAACGTTTGTTGAGGCGATACTTGGGAGACGCATGTGTCCAACAGTGGATGTATTTCGCCTGAAATGATGATTATATATATATTCTTACATTTGAAGACTTTCTTGTCAATTTTTCGCAAATGACATTTTGGATCTAGATCACTTCCATTCCAAAGGTGAGATGTGTATGAAACTGGGAAAGTGCGAATCGGACTCGCACCCTGAGGGTTCCGTACAAACTTACCTATGTAAATAGGTAGTTAAATTTCGGAATGGAGTCTCAGAAGATTTTTGATTCCCTTGAGAGTGTCGAAATATACGTTTTTTACGATATAAACTGCTGTCTCTTTTTTTTCATTAACTCACTAGTTTGATTTTTTCACAGCTTCAAGAGACCGCAGACTTAGTATGGTTTTAATTACAACTCGATATTTGCACGCGTTCCCAAGATATAGGGTCTTGACAGACAGACAGACAGACGGACGGACAACAAAGTGATTCTATAAGAGTTCCGTTTTTTCCTTTTGAGGTAAACAAGAGAAATTTTATTTTTTAAACGAATAAAATATTACAAGGTCGTAACCACACAGTTACGAACTTTCCACACATATCCCTATCACTCAGTAGGTACCTACGTAAAAGGTTCACTTCTAAGCCCGTCTCCACACTATCTCACAACGACGGCTGCGCATGACTTGCACATATTCAGCTCTGACGATGATGTATGGGCCTTAGTTTGTAATGAGCGCCGCGATCTGTTTGGCGGTTGCGTGGGTGAGGGTGTCGACTGGGTTCTATGATTTGGACCGGGATACCGACGCTGAAGGCCAAAAATCATTGTTGTATTTGTGACAGAATACAAATATTACAATGTTTTTTGAACTTACAGCTCCGTTACTTTTTATTATCAAAGAAATCCTTCCAACTTTATATTTGTACCTTAAATATAAGTGGTTTATAGTCACAATTAGCATAATTATATTCACAAGTATTTGGAATCTCCTTTTAAGCAAACAGTTACTGTATTGGGAGATTCCGCACTTCCATATCATTGCCGTACTTTATACTAACTGTGAGTTACAAAAAATATTGTATTGTGATATTAGGGGTACACTTATATACTACGTGTACTGTGGTAGGTATTGTGGTGTGATTTTTTTTTGAGGTGAGAAATTATCTAATGACTTTTTGCACTCTCGGGCGGTGCGGGAGCGCGTGTCAGACTTATACTGACTAAAACCACACACATATTCCTTCACTTGCCCTTTGTGTTCCAGGATCACGGGTTTCCCTCTCAGAAGTCAACCCATGGCCTGAGTAAACTTTGACCGTGCTTAGCCCCTACGATTCCGCTGACATCTCCTGGGGAGACTGTAAAGGAGCTCCTCCTCCTCCCTGAGCACAATAGCACGTAATTACTGTGTAATAAAGTATTTCGATTTTTTAAAATTTGGAAAACAGCGATTAAAGTTTGACCGCTGCAGAGATATAATCCGGCCAAATGGGGTATCCTTGACCCATCGCAAATACAAGGCGAGTTTAAAGCCTCTTCACGAGATATGCGTCATCTCCTTTCCTGCTCAGCATGTACAACAACTTGCATCTTCCACGACTTATACGAGGCCAACGAAAGAGCGATCCAGATGGCTAAATATACCGGTAAAGGTACAGGATCCATAGTACAACTGTGTGTCAATGTTTGAGATACAGTGTGCACTACTGAGCAGAGGTGACCGAGTGGTAACAGCCCCGACTTACGAGTTGTAGGTCGCGGGCTCAAACCGAGCCAGGCGCATTACTTTGTGTAATTTATTTCATCACCACCACTCTCAAAACGGTGAAGAAAAACATCGTGAGGAAACCGGCACGTCCTAGAACCAACAATTCGAAGACATGTGACATTCACCAACCCGCACTGGGCCCGCGTGGTGGATTACGGTTCATTGTCTCTCCTAGAGAGGAGGCCTGAGTACCAGCAATGAAAACATTAAAAAGACTGAGTATGCTATGCTTATGCTATGTAACTGTGCTGATTTTTTCAGTTTCTTATTTCTGGATACTGGTCATCACATAATACACTTATGGAAGGGATAGTTTGATCTTTTGTACCCAACGACCACACCGCGTAATTCCGCTCACTTTTTTAAGGGTAAAAAATGCAACGCAAGTTCTTAATCCCGGCTTATGGCAACTAGTGCGTACAATTTGTCATCAATCTTTCAATGGAGCAGTAAGTAATGGTATCTCTGACAAATGATGGCACTAATGACGTGGAACCGAACACATATTAAACTTGGATTACTTGTCTAATAAAAAGCAGTATTTGGGTGGTCGGTGAACTAAGTTCTATTAGAGTTTTGTTTAAGAAATGTGAGTTGCTGTCTGTTTAGAGTCAAAAGACAGTGGCTCGAATAAGCATGTGTATAAGCATAATCAGCTTTTTAATGTTCCCAATGCTGGGACCCAGGCCTCCTCTCTCTAGGAGAGGGAATGGGCCGTAATCCACCACGCGGGCCCAGTGCGGGTTGGTAAATATCACATGTCTTTGATTTTTTGGTTCTAGGACATGCCGGTTTCCTCATGCTGTTTTCCTTCACTGTTTTGAGAGCAGTGGTGATGAAATAAATTACACAAAGTAAAGCGCCTGGCAGGGTTTGAACCCGCGACCAACAGTGGCTCAAATAAAGATTTAAAAAAAATTATATTAAATCATTATGAAGGCACGGTTGGCGCAGTGGTTGTGCGATTAGCTGCTGTGTTGCGTGTCGCGGGTTCGATTCCCGCACGGAATAAATATTTGTGTGGCCTATAGACAAGTGTTCCGGAGTTCCGGATCTGGGTGTCTTGTGTGAGTTTATATATTTGTGAACCCACGATAGAGGAGTTATTCTTAGTGTGGAGCAAAATGTACAGTGTAAAAAAAAATGTGGAGCACAGTGAAATTTTTTTTTATTAAAACTTAGGTATTACAGAGAGTGATACTCGTGGTCCTAGAATGCGAAAGGCAACTGAAGGAACAGAGGTATGGTTTTAGTCCCTAAAAGTCTGACACTCTCTTTTGCTCCACCCTAGAGCAAGTGAATTCATTAGATGATTTCTCATCTTAAAAAAGGTATTACAGAAGGTCTTAAGTTTATACCTAAGATCCTGCATGCGCTTTAATATGTTTTGCCAAATTTACAACAAGTCAAATACTAGGTTGAAGTGGAGTTTTTGAAACATCACAGAAGTAGCAATCTTCTAGCAGTTGGTAGGTAAAAAGAGTAAAAGAATAGTTGATTTTCAGAGATGTAAAGGTGGGCACCCGATGCAGAAGAATAAAATATCACATTTAAAAAAAAAATAATTATATAATGATTTTTAATTTTTGACTTTGGATAGAAGAATTGTATCATCTATCATTTATTTTATTCTTGAAACTGTTTCACTATTTCAGAGGGGGTCAAAATTGCTAAATTTTCTCTCCCCCCGCATAAAATATTTTACCAACTTCACCCTTGAGTGGTGCACATCTCTGCGCATTATTTGAGAGTCACTAATACCTTGCTACGCAAAAGGAAATTGAAAGAATAGGTGGTTTTTGGTCAGTAATAGTCTGACAATCCCTCTCGCTCTTCTCAGAGGGAGAGAGTGGGAGAAGTTGCTTCTTAACTCCGAATATCCCACCCCAAAAATAAAGTAATACAGATCTATTTAACACCGCTCGCATTTCGACAGTCACACACCCGACCCCGAATAAGATCCTTCAATTCACCCACAGGATGAATAGTGAAAAAGACATTATACCGAATTTGAACTGCAATTTATCAAACCATCCTATCCTTTGACCCGAAATGTTATGACAAGATGATGTATATTCCACGATGATATTCCAAAATCAAATCTTATACTTTTTAAATATTTTTTCTTTTCTGTGACGTATGAGGTAGTGATGCGACATCCGGGACAATTGTTCGAGTGATGGGATGACGACGATTTGACTTGCATTGTTAGTTTTTTTTTTTTTTTATTGGCTACTGCGTGTCATCGTATCTGTCGTTATGATGGGCGTTTTTTTAAAGGTAGGTTATATATTTAATAATGTTAGCATAGTTAAGGGTGACAGACATCGGTCGACCGTAACTTAAAATATGTCTCAGAATATACAACGTCTTAAATTATTATTCCACAATATTGTCAATCAGACTCATTATTTACAAAATGATAGAATCGAAAGTTAAAAATTATTAAATTTGAAAGTAAACAATGAGAAAGAAAGAGACTTCAAGATAATCGCATGTTTTACATTTTCCATTTTATACAAAAGTCACTCAAATTTTTAACAGGTGTCAAGAACAAGGAAATAACAACGCAACGCAATTTTAACAGAATGTTGAAGGCACCGTTGAAACCAATATCACACGCGTTGACGATCTAATAATATTATTGTGGATACAAGATGTAAGCTTGAAGCGATTAAAAAATTATACTCCTGTAAAAAAAAAGTACACTAATATTATAACAGTGAAAGATGTGAAGGGATTTGTATGACACTTGGCGTAAGGTGTGTCCATGTCCCGAAATAGCTTGAAGAATTTTTTATACCGGTAATATGTTCCTTTGGGACAACTTTCTACTTTCACGCGGAAGTTAGATAATCAATATATGTATTACAGTCATTTTAAACTTTGAACAAAAATACATAAACATAATCAGCCTATAATGTTTCCACTATGGAAGTACAAGATTTTCTACTAGCGGGAGAGATTAGTAATTAAACGTGGGCCCAGCTTGAATTGAAAGCTGTCACAATGTCATTGGATTGTAGACCAATGAAATGTCTATAGTATAATACATAGGAATATTTCTTCTAAGCATATTTTTTTTGGTCTGGGACAATCAGCAAGTAACTTTTCCAGACCTGAGTGGAGCGAGATCAGTCACTTCTACTGACTAAAAGTAAACTGTGTTGCTTCAGTTGCTCTTTGTGTTCCAGTGCCACGGTAACCCTTTCGAATAATCTTAAAAAAACATAATTTTACAAGCGAGTATGTATTTCTACTTTATGAAAACAGGATCTTTAAAGCCTTGTACGGACTAAGCGTTCCAATGTAGGTACGCGTAATCTGGGTATGTTGAATACAGGTATTATGTATCAACGCGTGATGTCAAATCGCGAGCTTAACAGCCAGTATCCGTTATATCTCGAAACACAGCTACGTGTGGAACACTAATATAGCACTTCATATTGTGCAACACATAATACGGAATAGTGTTCCTATGTACCCGTATACGACCACGCGTACATGGAATACTTAGTCCGTACAAAGCTTAAGAGCTTACTCAAAATCGCTTCCTCTTATGACTTGTACAGATGATTCAACGGCTAAATACAAAGGGAACCGCGATCGTTTGCGGCCTGGCCTTCATTGCTCGCGATGACATTCACAAAAACAATACTTCTATCAGTATATTCAAGGTTCAGATAAAAAATATAATAGAATTTTCTTCTTTGTTTAAGTTTTATACAATGCAACATTATACAACTGCAAAGTCTGAAGTTAGGGTTACGGAATCATTTGAAAGACTTGGCCAAAACGCAACTGAATGAACACATGTGGATAGTTGTAGACAGGGAAATGACAGTGACTTCTCACACGCTCTCTCACTCCACCCACAGCGGAAGAAAAAGGTATAAATAGAACAGAAAAAAATAAAACTAAAATGTAAGAACTTAATCTTACTTAGCATAGCATATTATTCATAATCAGCTTGATATGGCTGATGTCAATCAATCACGCGTTCTCAGTGCTAACTGGTGGGTGTCACATGTCTTCCAATTTTTGGTTCTATTAAATATGGGTTTCCTCGCCATGGGATCCTTTACCAAAGCAGTGGTGATGAAATATATTACACATTAAAATCAAGTTTTACATTTATTTTAAGCTTATCTTACAAATATTTTTGAAGATTTAATAAAAACACAGATGAGATTTGTCAAAACACAGTTTCCAAAATAATGATTAAATATGTTCCTGTAGGTTACCGTTTGTTGCAGTTTCTGTTTCCTGTGTATTTCACAAAGAGAAAAGACTAAATATTTTCTACATACATTTTTTATCTAAAAATTTTTAGTTGTCTACGTAAGCTCGTGAAATAAAAATCGAAATTGTAATTTCCTGGCAACGTCTGATCGAGGGACAACAATTTGCGGTCACCGACTGATTACCAATACGAAACCCCAACGAAAACACCAACAAACCACCCACATGGGAAAAACAACTCAAACACAAAACAACAAAGTTGGTATTCGAGTGGAAATAATGAAGGATGTAGGATGTTTTAATCGAATAATCGTTTAGTCAAAATTCGTCACGTTCACCGACATCTGTCGCCTGTAATCGAATCGAAGCTCGTTCAAATCGATCGACATCGAGACGATTGCATAATTCCTTACGATGACAATTCGAATGGCGAGTTGGGAACGTGATTATACATAATAATGGCCCCCAATCTGCTAAATTGCTTTCGGCGGAGCACCGATGACATTTCGATTATAGAGATCAATAGGTTTTTTTTTTCAATTGACGATGCTATCCTTAGTGATAAGTATTTTTTGGTCATTGTCTTTTTGTGGAGACAAAAAAATTGATTGTAGTCCGACTTGTTTGCGGAAAATTACAAGGTGCTTGTTGTTTGAACTTTATCGTAAAGCTGATCTGAGTGTTACAAAAACAGAATCATCTGCTTTGTTTCGCCCCAATGGCATTATTTTTGGAGAACTGAACGGTCTCTGGGACAAGTATCTGAAGGCTGTTGAAGACCGACGCTCTTCATCTACTCGACGTGCATAGCAGGCTATTTATTTTCGCGCGTGTGGCTGCCTCCTTCGCTAGCTTTACTGCTTCGCAGAAGGAGGCGACCGCCTGCCATTCCTCCTCGCTCCGTACCATGCCTAATAACTGAAACTGGCGCGAGAGGTCGCTGCCGCTAATGGCCCCCACGAGGACATAGTGGTGCTCCGCCCAAATGCAGCACACCACCACGGAATAGGAAAGTATCCTGCTCGTAACATAATCAGCTGACAAAGTTACTGGCACGTTAGCGGGATGTTTAGAAAGCATTTTATCTTATCTGCATTCTTTTTTTTAATACCACACTAGGGATTATTCCTGTATGGTAAGTGTTAGTAATTCACAAACTATAAACTTACTTATCGATACCGTGACACACTGTGCGGCAGCCAACTGCTCAACTACTACGTTAACTGTACCGTCAAAGTTGTTCTCACAACCGGAATATCGGCCTCCTTCACTGTAAGGGTGGGATCAACCACATAGATAAGTCGAGGCTATTAATAATGATTTGTTTGAGAGCCTACTAGTACAGAAACGAAAAAAAAAATCAAATTTTATTTGCTTTTATTCTGTTCAAACCAACTCCAAAACAAGAAACCCGAGAAAATTTAAATCAAAATTAACTTAAAACCAACAAAAACAATAAAACAAAAAAGTAATTTATTTCATTTTATTTTCATTTTCAAATATCTGTATTTATTATCAAACATTAAAGGCGGCAGCGCGGCTGCAGCGCTGCCGTCGCGCTGCTTTGATATTCCACGCCCTAACAAAAAAAAAATATACTTACTCTAAGATACATTAACACTTACATGTAAACACTTTATTAGGCTAATGATTCGCCTTTCAAGGTTTTAAAAATATTGTTTATTTATTATTATTATTAGTTTATTGTTACACTGATAACAAACATAAAATTAACTTCAAATAACACAAGGAACATAGACATTTACGCGAATTATTTAGGGCACTTCTAATTTTGCTGGTTACTTGTGGGTCAAAAACGAGAGACCAGAGAAAATTTGAAACCAAAACATCTACATAAAATTGGACCAATATCAACTTAAAACCTTCACTAAATCACTTAAGGATTCATTAACCAAACAAAAGGCCGTCCTGCAAGTAATTGACGCCCTCCAGTTGATTAATAAGCCGCAAATTGAATAAACCTTCTTTGACAGCGTCAATTTTCTCCGCAGTTACACCACTGCTACCCCTAAAAATCCACTTATACAGTCTATTTGAAATTTTGATCGACCCCCGACATGACACCTCGCATCTATTTGGGATGTAAATTGTCAAAGTTAAATTAAAATGGGCTTACATGTAGGGAATTTATATATATATATATTTTATTATTTATTACAATTTAAATACATATTATGGGACGTGGTATTAGTGTTTGGATGACATTGAAAATCTTAACTTTTTATTTAATTTGAGATTACTAATTAAAATTTCCTCTGAAATTTGATGATTTTGTCAGTATTTGACTACAACAAAGTTCTATCAAAAGATCAAATTAACGCTTCGTATGAAAGTGACCTAACTTAAACATATCGTAACTTCTGATTTTGCTATAAACTTTCATCATTTCAGCCGAAAGACGTCCACTGTTGAACATAGGCCTCCCCCAAGCGTCGACACAATGACCGATCCTGTGCGTCTCGCATCCACCGCACTCCCGCGACCCTCACCAGGTCGTCGGTCCACCTTGTGGGAGGCCTTCCAACGCTGCGTCTTCCGGTGCGCGGTCGCCACTCTAGAACTCTCTCACTCTATAAACTTTACTTACTATAAAAAACTTACTTATGGTAAAAAGAGCCTGAATTACTAGTAGGAAAGTAATAGCGGAATATACTTTATTTATATCAACACTATACAGTTTTTTGCTCATTTCCCAAACGCTTAAGTTAGGTCACACACATTATAACAGAGCAAAATGTGCAACGGCACTTGTACAACTATTGATCAAAATTAAATAACAACAAACTACAATTATAAACATCTTTACAAAAAAAAGCTGTCTGTTAGCTTTTTTTCATGAATCATTTATTAGATTTTCCATATTTTATATTTGTCTCTTAGTTTTCCAAGGTCATAATCATCAAAACGATTAACGATAATATTTTAATATTGACACTCCTCTTAACGACAATCTAATAGACCAGACATCATTGACTATCTTCCAAATATGGACAGCGGCAAACATTTCCTTTTATCCAATATAAGTTATTATAAACGTGGAAGTGTTATTTTATTGACAGTTATTACTTTAATCTATAATTTTGCATGAATTATTAGCAAAGAACTTAATTGTGTTGTGTATTGTGTGTCGTATCTATTCTATTCTATTCTATTAAGTACCTGTTATGTTGTCAATAGTCAGATGTGCAGGACATTCTTTAAATTCATAATTTACACTTTCATTTGTTTTATCAGATCCTTCATAAACATTTGACTGTTATAAAATCCCTGTCTTTATACAGACTAGGTGCTATTTTACACACTAGGTGTTTTTCAATCAAACAGATAATGTCATATTTTTGTCTACAATCAAATAGTTGTCACATATTGGCGACAATATTTATTAATAAAACAGGAAATGTAGGTATGAAAACAAAATCATCGGTTGTCAAATCGTCACTTGCCACCAGATAATTTAATAAATCGGAACTAGAACGTGTTTTATCATTAATTATATTTTCTTTACCACAAATAGTTACTTAATATCATTTGCATTTTCAATTCCTTATTAAAACTATGAAATATTAAAAAAATATATTTTTATGTAACACAATAAATAAACGGTATCCTTACTATCAGCCACGAATCTCCATGTAAACCCCCATTAAAACAGTTTACACGAGTCCCCGCCATTTTGCATCGTCCCGGATTGTCTCATACGTCAAATTGTCACGGCGATCCGACGTTGATCGATGGTTGCACCTGCTACGTATCAACAACCCTTGCTAACTTCATCGCTTACAACTTGAGAAATGTGATTTATTAAGTTTGTGATTGAAGAAATGAGATGTTTTTTTTAAAGTGGTGAGCGGCAGTTTATTTGCATGGTATTTTAAGCATTTTTTCGTACATTTATTTATTTCTTAAAAAAAAATTGCAATTCATTGCTTCACCTCGTCTTTTGTCATCAGATGTGCATAAACATTTCCGTCGATATATTTACTAACGGTACAACGTTATACAAGCACATTATTTTCAAGTGTTTTTTTTTTTTAATTATTATTTATACGTTTGCGCTCGACCATTATCTCATATATTGGTAGGTAAGCAATGATAATGGTTAACGATGGAGCACGCTTGCATAGATTGTAACCTCTTCACCCTTGACCTAAAAATCCCCAGAAAATACTGACTTCAGCAAGAATTTCCACTCCTTAGCTGTACTCACAATGAATGTGTGAATTTAATTTTAGATATTTTGTTTTTAAAGTTGTAAGGGTGCAATTATTTGCATACTGTTTTAAGTTTTTCTATGCTTGTTTATTTATTTATTTATTTAAAATATTTGCAACGCATTGCTTCGCTACATTTCTTTTTTACTAACATTAGGCAGACACAAGTGTAGGTATTTTATATATCTACGAGTTTCAAAATGTTTTTTTTTTAATTGTTATTGATAAGCTGGCGCTTGTAAACGGTCAAGCACAGAAAATGACCTCACGTAAGCGATGCTGTGGTCGACGATGGAGCGCGTTTTCCTAGACGTAACCTATTCACTCTTGACTTGAAGACACCTAGGTTGTATCTAACAAGAAACACAGGCGTTATATTTCCATACGTCTCAGGTGTGAATGCGTCTAAGGTTTTTATCGTGCTATTTCCAATTAGCTTGATTCGCAGTATTATGTGTTATTATCAAAAGAAGCAAAGCGAACTAAAATCCTCACTTTTCAATTAACCATTAATATTTTCATAAATAATATATATTTTTTATGGAGACAAAATTAAAAGCAAATTAAAAGATATCATAAGATGACACGCCGATTCCTTTGTCAAAAAAAAATCAACTTAACCATAATCTAACACCCACAAACACCAATTAAAATTCAACTCTATTACCTAGACAACAAAGTTTATAGCTGTTTTTTTAACCTGCAAACTTAATTTTGGTCATTGATATTCCAATATCTTTGATATTGGACTGGGACCACCCAATGTTGGCTTCAATGGCCTCATTAAAGATATTAAGCTGTTATCAAAGGCTTCGGCAGATGGTGACAGGTGACAGGGAAAAATAAGAGTGAGAAAGAAACAAAAATATACAAAAATGTGACAGCTGTTTTGATATCACGCCATCATGTCCAAAGAACGAGGAAAAAAAATTGATTTTGGTACATAAAATTAAAAGATTGAAGAGACCGAGTTTGTATCGAAATGGTTAATACTTTAATGACAGGTTTGGGATCCTATTAATTGTTATTTATTAATCTGGGACACTACATTGTTCACTACATAAATTTATTTGCATTGTCCGGGTTCTCCATTTTTAATAATATTAGTATACATTTTTTTTTTCAGGTGAAAATACATATATCTACGCGTATAACAATTCCCATATAAATTTTTAAATTAATTAATTAAATGAACAGCACAACAAAATAAAATAAAGTTCAATTTAATTATTACATCAAATAACATTACAACAAACAATTACAGTTACATTAAATCATTACATTAAATTAAACAAAACAATTACATTACATAAAAAAATACTGTTACATTAATTCAAATTACATTACATAAAATAATTATAGTTACATTAAATCAAATTAAATAGTAAATTTTTGCCAACAAACAGCGTTGTGTTGGTACAAATTAAAGTTTCGCGTTCCCATGCATATTAAAATTGCTCTGTATAATATAAATAAAAATGTTTTTTTGTCTCTCCGTAACTGCTATATCGCTTAAGATTATAGAAAAATATCTCGAGTAAGTGACTCATAAATCGTATGAGCTGTAACGCTAATACTAGCAACGCATAGTGTCACCATTATTTTTCAAAGAATCAAATCATAATAAAAGTCCCTACCTATCTTGAGCACAAGCCTGATCATCATTCAAGCTCAGTTCACAAATGCCGCAGCTCTATAATTAAACCTTTGCCGGCTACATATCGATAATTAAGCGGTAATAATATCGATATCGTCAACTACGATGACGTCGGCACATCCCAAGGGACAATAGTAAATCAACGTCAGATGTCAACCGAGTCCCTTGCCATCTTATATTCTTGATAAACCACTCTAACTTGATCTTTAAGAAGCCATGACTTTAAACTTTCCCGTACAATTGTATGATGGAGAACAAGATCAGAAGGGTCTTGTAAGATGGTTGACGATGACTTGCGATTCTTCTGTCGCCTACCCACTTACTTCTAATGATAATATTAATGCTATCTCTGAAAGCATTGGTATGACGTTTTAATGAAAGACTATATCACTTTGATTTTCGTTTGCGAAATGATTTTAGGGCTCGAATGATTTGTTTTGTCTTTGGCTTTGTTTAGGGAGACCAAGTTTTTCAATAGACTAACATTAATAAATGATTACGATTATGATTACACTTACTCGAAAACCCGCTCCTACCCGCTTTTAGGCACGCAACTTGCAGTTTTCCGTGCTAGTGCGGAAAATTGCGCAAGTTCACCTCTACCATAATTTATTGTATTCATGGTATCAGGCTGCTCGCCGCGCAGCCCTCACAAATCACCACGTGGAAACGAGACGTTCATTAAATGACGTGACGTGAACGTGAAAAAATTGAACAGCAATCTGACTTATACGTACAATCTGAAAGAGCGTAAATAACATTTTTTATATTTAATCATAATTGAGTAGCGTAATAAATAAGCTTTCTCGGATATATCACATTGGTTGAAATAGCTTCGGAATAATAGCCGATTTTTGACCTCTCCTTTGTCACTGCAGCAGTCGTCTTCATAACATCCTCGCCTGCGGCTCGGGTGAATTCCAGTGGTTTTACAAAACAGTGTAGAATTCCATTACCCACTAGGGGAATTTCTAAAAAGCAAACCCGTGCAACTAAAGGAACATAAGTGGATTTTAGACAGTAAGTCTGACACGCCTTCTCGCTCCACCCTAGAGTGGAAGAAGTCGTAAGAATTTTACGTCTCCCAAAGAAAAGGTAAGGGATCCGTAATAAAAACGTTAAATTAAAGAACTTTGTATCAATATTTCGGGATTTAATTGTCATTTTTATTACTCCGGAATTATAGAGCAGATATTATCAACTCAATGTTACGTATTTCCACGATATTTAGGTAAATAGGTAATCAGCCTTATACTGTTGTTCCCAGTACTGTGACTCAGGCCTTCTCTCTAGGAGAGGAGGCCTGAGTCACAGTCAACTGTTCCGTAATCCACCACGCGGGCCCAGTGCGGTTTAGTGGATGCCACAATGTCTTCATAGTATTGGTTCTAGGACATTTCTCACGATGTTTTCCTTCACCGTTTTAAAAACAGTGGTGATGAAATAAATTACACAAAGTAATGCGCCTGGCTGAGTTTGAATCCGCGACCTACAACTCGTAAGTCGGGGCCGTTACCACTCGGTTACCACTGCTATAAGTAAATAGGTAAATATACTCTTCCGCTTCCGATCTGTGGTAATACACAAGCACCAATGCCCAAACCCACCATCCGACCGTCCGGTAACCGTCCGGTAACCGTCCGGACCGAGCCCAAGTCGTCAACGGCGCGTATTGTTCCACCCACGCCTCAGGGAGATGTCAGCAAACCGTAGGGGCCCAGCAGGGTCGAAGCCTACTGGGGCCATGGATAGTGTGAAAACGAAACCCGGGGCTCTGGGACGAAGGCACAGAAACAGGAGTAGGTTTTTAGTCAGTAAAAGTCTGAAACTGTCTCGCGTTCCGACCAAGAGCGCGCTTAGTCATTAGATGATTTTCCCACCTAAAAAAAGCACCCATACCCAACTCGAGCCATTCCAAAACAAAACGGTCTCCACCCATTCTCAAAAAATTAAAAACCTCAATTTCACAGCACAAATTCCAGTCTATTCTATGTCTATCCCCCGAGATACCGTATAATGCAGCCCACGATCCTAACCGAACATTGTACTATATTGAGACATAAATTTTTCATACGCCGCCGGCCACTTGTGATAACCTTCTTGACCAGCCGTTCCCAGAGGATGCATAAAGGACTTCTCTTGTATAAGGAATCACATATTTCATAACGGTGAGTTAGGGGTGGGGTAGTCTCGATAAATTTGAGGTTGATGTTGTTTTTTATTTATTTACAGGCTCGCCCTTGAGTCATATCTCGCCTGATAGTAAGCGATGATGTGGCCCACGACGGAGCACTCTTGCCTAGAAGAAACCTGCCCCCTTAGCCAAGTTACGACCGTTTCGTTTAGATTCTCTTGCGTCGAATGCCTCGAGTAGGCCACACCTCCGATTCCTTTGTTCTGACGTGATCTCAACGCTTAGTCAGTCGGTCAGAACAAAGGAATCGGAACAACACAAGATAATTAAAACGAAACGGTCGTAACTTGGCTAGAGGAGCTGATTGCTCCTGGGTTAACGAGGTTGCAGCTACCATGAAACACAGGCTAAGGCAGGAAATTCCACTTCTTAGTTGTAAGCACAAAAGATGTCCACCATATTCAGGTGGCGCATCGCTGTACTTCTAGTGATCCATTACGGGCGTAGCGGAATTAAGTCATGCATAAAATAATGTTGAGTGAGTTCAAGAAGAACATGCTACAAACGATTGAAGAGGATGGCTAAATAATGGACGATGACTCTGTAAATGCTAAAGATTTTGGATTTGATTTGCGAGCTGATGCAGCACCGTGTACCATATTGGACAAAAAACTCTGCATACCAGATTTATTTAATTCATTAAACCCCAAGCGAGACACAATAGAAAAACAATGAGCGAAGTTCACTCGCTCAATGTCTTTCTATTGTGTCTCTAACTATGGTACTCAAAAGGTAATGTGTTGATTTGTATTCTATCAGGCGCCAGTCCAATCTCAGACCATTTTGTAACTTAAAAATCCTTGAGCCCACTTCGAAATGCGACATAATTCTTAAATTGAAGTGCCGGGCTCTTAGGCGTTAGGTAAACACTTCAGAAAATTACAACAAAAAAAAATTGCCAACGACACTCTTACTTCATCGACATGGAGTTGCAACTTCACCATCCCATCCCTGATTCTCGTTCACACCCTCGTATTTTTTCCCCGCACCGTCACTGACAAAGGGCTATAGGGCTACCGGACAATAATAAATATTTTGACGATATCACATAAATATCCTTCTTTTATGAATACCAAGCGGCCCTGTGCCATCTAAGGGCGGTAATTTCTTATATTTTATGGTCACTTCTTTATAAATCGTAGCTATTTGTATGGGATAGGGTTTTGCGCAATTTTTTGTGAACGAGAATATTCAAATTGGGAGGGGTGTAAAAGACCTTTATGAGCAACGTTTTAATTTGTCAAAAGATCGTTTTAGGGTTTCGTACCTCAAAAGGAAAAAACGGAACCCTTATAGGATCACTTTGTTGTCCGTCTGTTTGTTTGCCTGTCAAGATCCTCTATCTCAGGAACGCTTGTAGGTATTGAAATGAAATTAAAACCCATGTTATGTTATGCACTCAGGTCTGCGGCCTCTTGAAGCTGTGAAACAATCAAATTTCTAGTTAACGTAAAAAAGAGATATGGCCGTTTATGTCGCAAAAAACGTATATTTCGACACTTTCAAGGGAATCAAGAGAGAACAGGTTATTTCTAGGCAAGCGTGCTCCATCGTCGGCCACATCATCGCTTACCATCAACAAATATAGGAAATAATCTGAAAACTGTAAATTTGTAGTTACGTCACAAAAAAAAAAACTTTTTGCGATTCGGAAAAATCTTCTAACTCAATTCGGGAATTGAACTGTTTTCATAAGTAAGTTTGTACGGAACCCTCAGAGCGCGACTCCGACTCGCACTTGTCCAGTTTTTTTTAAATTATTGAACCCTTATATCGGAATGAAGGGAGCTTCTATATCTGGTTGACGGGCCTCACTAGGGCCGATTACTTAACCGTGGACCAGAGGACCAACGCTGCGTCAAGCGGAAGCACGAACACCCGTCGCGTGACGTCGAGCGTGTGTCGTGTGCGGCGGTCCTCGTAGCAAAAACCGGATTATTACCTGCGCAGTGTCACTAGTTCAACTTTAACGGTGTGCATGTAGTCGTGTCGATGGAGAACTTTAATAATATATTATTACGCGACGGAGCGCTTAACATGCGTTAAGCGGGTGTCCGCCCCGGCGCTGAAAAGCAAAAAACAACTGAAGGAACTAAGGTGGGTTTTAGTCAGTAAAAATCTGACACTCTCTCCTGCTCTACCCGGAGTGGGAGAAGTTATTTGATGATCTAAAAAAAAATATAATATTTAAAAATCTAAGTAGTTAACTTAGTAACAATTCTATGCTATACACAGTACAAGTCCAAGTGTCAAGAGTTGTGACACTGCCGGAAATTGCCTGCAGTCCGTGATGTGTCGGCGCTCACGCGACACCGCAACTCCAATCGCTGGGCGGTTATACGGCGGTGATATGTTTTATGTCGAGTACTGTTATAAGGAGTAATTGAGGAAGAAATTATATTTACAACTAGCTGCTGCCAGCGGCTTCGCTCGCGTGAAATTAGGTTTCTCCATACAAACTTTGGATCCCTGTTTACAACCTAGGGGTATTTAAGTCAAAAGTGAATTATTATTGATAGGCTCGCGTTTGACCACTATCTCACCTGATGGTAAGTGATGATGTGGCCGAAGATGGAGCACGCTTGCCTAGAAGTAACCTATTCACTCTTGACTTAAAGACCCCTAGGTTGTAGCTATCAGGGAACACAGACTGCGGCAGGGAATTCCACTCCTTAGCTGTACGCATTATGAATGTGTTCCCAAAACGCTTTGTACGTATGGGTGGGATGTCCACCATGTACCGATGGCGCAACGCCGTACGTCTAGTGGTCCGATGATGGAACGGACTTGGTGGAATTAAATTGTGCAATTCCAACGCACACTCCCAGAAGTGTAATCGATAGAAAACCGACAGGCCGGCAACTCGGCGTCGATGCTCTTCTTACACGTTAGTTCTAGGCAAGGGTGATCCAATGTCGGCTACATCATCACTTAATATCAGGTGAAATAGTGGTCAAACGCGAGCCTATCTATAATAATAAAAGAAACCGGCCAAGTGCGAGTCGGAAATGGTTCCTTGCCATCCGTAGCAAAAAACGGCAAAAAAAACACATTTGTTAAATAGAGGCCCCACTTAAATATATATTTTATTCTGTTTTTAGTATTTGTAGTTATAGCGGCAACAGAAGTACATCATCTGTGAAAATTTCAACTGTCTAGCTATCACGGTTCATGAGATACAGTTTGGTGACAGACGAACAGACAGACAGACGGACGGACAGCTGAGTGTTAGTAACAGGGTCCTGTTTAGGGTAGGATACGGAACCCTATAAGTTGACCCTATATATGATGAAGATATTCACTCCAATAAAAAGTTTTCTCATACCAAAATTACTTGAATTCTTTAAAATCCATTATGCTTTTTATTCTAGCACTAATGTAAGAAATTCTTTGATATACTATTTCATACGTGTATTCAGAAAAACTGCCCTGTAATTTTCAGATCAAATATGAAGATCAAAGATGATAAATTGATTGGAAAGCATATCCCTTCGGACGATTGACCCTTTGATCCTCGACCCGGGCTACTTAGCGAATTGGTCCTTTCATGTCATTCGCTCTTCATACCAAAATGGATGTTTTAAAAAGGTTGAATAATGAAATGGGTTTACTTTTTTATATAAAGGCTTAGCTCGTTATTTTATATGAGTACTGAATTTACATTTATTTTTACGTAGATATAGAATTGTATTTATATTTTATTTTTAAAACAGCTATAATTACAGTAAAATAAAAAATAATGACCTTAAACTAACTAAAAATATCTAGTTGACACTACGCATGACCCCAAGGCTGGCTTTTACCTCGGACAAAGGATAAGCATTGCCATACGTGGCAATGCCGCCAGTCTTTTGGGCACATTACCAGTCGACAGCGATGTGGAAGAGTTTTTTGACGTCATATTTTAATTTGTTTTTAGTACAGAATTAAATTTAAATACGATTTCTAGTAGATTTTTGTTAGTACGATATGTACTTGTCTACAGCGTGTGGCTTAAAGTCACCAAAGAATAATGGAAAGGGCTATGCTCGATGTTTCCTGAAACGAAGATATCCGCAGGAGTACCATAGCTAGCGACATAGCCCGAAGAATCACCAAACTTATGTGGTAGTGGAGGTGTGGATACCCGATGGCGACGAAAGGTTATGATGTGGTGACCACGTACCGACTTTCGGCTAAATTGACGATGATGATGAAGATAATGACCAAATTCAAGGTCATGTCATAAAACACTGAAGTGTTTAAAAAAATTACGATACAAAGTCAACTTAATATTTTTGTGTGAATGTAAATAATGTAACAAAAAATTAACTAAAAATTTTACGAGACAAAATCCCTTTACATTGAAACTTAATGTTGTCCCAAGGTTTTGTGAAACTACATAAAAAGTGTCAGAAAAAATGTTCAGAACAATTAAAAACCTGATTGGCTTTATATTAACAAAGAAACGTTTTCATAAAATACCTACTCATAAAACTTTGCTGGCTTATTAAAAAAAATGTTAACGAGACTTGCCAATTATGACCCGATTTTACCAGTTAGAAAGACCTTCTCTTCCCCTCTTTTAACACAGAATTTCAGAACTCAAAGCTACGTCTGAGTGAAATGCAAAGGTCTTCTTAAGCTGGTTTCTTTTGCATACCTTCTACTAAAAAGGTAGGCGTGGTCGATTTAAAATGCGAAAAGATCAAAGGTCTTGATATTTTTTGTTGTTATTTTTGCCAACAGTCGCTTTTGTATTTTACATTTTATGGTAGTAATGAATTTAGTTTTTCGATTTTGTATTTGTCTTTATAAGAAGACAGGATCCCATCTCAGATTGGAATTGAGTAATGAATGTCAACCAGTGTAACCAACTTGCAAAGCTTGTAAAGGTTTTAGACCAAATGAAAAATAGATTAAAAAAAACTAAGACTAGACCAGCTTTACCTGATAATGATAATAATGATGATATAAATGATAATGATGGTACCGCTAACAAAGTGAAAAAGTTGAACTACGCCTACATGTAGCATCCATAGCATGAAATAATATTATCGAAAGCAGTCAACTAGTCTAAAAAAAAATATGCAGAAACTATTAAGTGTAAAGTTTTATTTTACTGAAGGTTATTGTGGCCCATCATGACAATGGTAGAAGCACTATGTGGCCACAGAAGAAAAATGGTTGAAAGCGGCTGGACTAGTCCATTCGTGTTCCCGATATTTTATGATTTTCTAGTTTTATTTTGTAATAATATTTATTTTAAATTAGTTGCTGCCACTGGCTTTGCTCACATGAAAGTAAAAAACTGTCCCAAGGGAACACTTTCGTGATAAAAAAAATGTTAACGAGACTTGCCAATTATGACCCGATTTTACCAGTTAGAAAGACCTTCTCTTCCCCTCTTTTAACACAGAATTTCAGAACTCAAAGCTACGTCTGAGTGAAATGCAAAGGTCTTCTTAAGCTGGTTTCTTTTGCATACCTTCTACTAAAAAGGTAGGCGTGGTCGATTTAAAATGCGAAAAGATCAAAGGTCTTGATATTTTTTGTTGTTATTTTTGCCAACAGTCGCTTTTGTATTTTACATTTTATGGTAGTAATGAATTTAGTTTTTCGATTTTGTATTTGTCTTTATAAGAAGACAGGATCCCATCTCAGATTGGAATTGAGTAATGAATGTCAACCAGTGTAACCAACTTGCAAAGCTTGTAAAGGTTTTAGACCAAATGAAAAATAGATTAAAAAAAACTAAGACTAGACCAGCTTTACCTGATAATGATAATAATGATGATATAAATGATAATGATGGTACCGCTAACAAAGTGAAAAAGTTGAACTACGCCTACATGTAGCATCCATAGCATGAAATAATATTATCGAAAGCAGTCAACTAGTCTAAAAAAAAATATGCAGAAACTATTAAGTGTAAAGTTTTATTTTACTGAAGGTTATTGTGGCCCATCATGACAATGGTAGAAGCACTATGTGGCCACAGAAGAAAAATGGTTGAAAGCGGCTGGACTAGTCCATTCGTGTTCCCGATATTTTATGATTTTCTAGTTTTATTTTGTAATAATATTTATTTTAAATTAGTTGCTGCCACTGGCTTTGCTCACATGAAAGTAAAAAACTGTCCCAAGGGAACACTTTCGTGATAAAAAGCATCCAATGTGCTATTTCAGAACATGTCTACCTGTGTTGTAGATTTCACTCAAATCCGTTCAGTCGTTTGAGAGTGAAGAAGAAACGAAACATACACACTCGCGAATCGAACGCACCGAACGAATCGTAAGAAAAAAATAATAGAATTCTTTATATGAAATCCGATGAAACCCCGCATATCTAACAGCGTCGAATCGTCCGAATCTGGAAGGACTCCAGCATAAAGAAAATTCTTTCGATTCGTTCGGCACGTTCGGTCCGAATAAGTGTGCGTTCACCTTTATAATTTTAGCTTGATTTCTAGCTCATTCGTATTCGTCTTGAACTCTAAACAAGCTTTGCTCGGTCGGTGCAATGATACAATCTAATGTTTTTGCAGTATTTGACAGCAAATGTATCGAGTCAGCCTCCTCGGCAAGCTTTGCTGTGGTAGATCACGCGATCACGTTTATCATTGTTTCAGCCGAAAGACCTCCAGTTTTGTACACAGGCCACCCCAAAGTGTCCGTGTGCGTTGCTCGAGCACACTTTGTATGTGAATTGAGTTCTGTAACTATTTCTCTTTTGTGCTCGTGTCTCGAATACTTTCAGTTAACAAACAAAGACATTAACACGACAGCAAGCAATGTTTGTCACAGTCCACCGCGTTCGTAACAAAAAAGAATTTCCTCAGTTTTTCCGTATTATCGTAACAGTAACACATTTACCGATATTAGGAAGGAGTAAATCATTATTAAAGTTTTATCGTGGTTACACACACGGCATACTGTCACGCATGCACTTACCTACTGACAGATATTGATTTGCTATGTTTTTTAGGGTTCCGTACCTCAAAATGCAAAAACGGAACCCTTATACCAAACCTTGCTTTATGCCAAATTTCAGGATTCTGCGTCAACGGGAAGTACCCAATGAATTTTGATTCCTTTGAGACTGTCAAAATGTACGTTTCTTGCGACATAAACGGCCGTATCTTTTTTTTTCAATAACTTAGAAGTTTGATTTTTTCGTAATTTCAAGGGACCGTAGACTTGAATATATGGTTTTAATTTCAACTCAATACCTTTACGCGTTCCCGAGATAAAGGGTCTTGACAGACAGACAGACAGACGGACAACAAAGTGATCCTATAAAGGTTCCGTTTTTTCCTTTTGAGGTACGGCACCCTAAAAACGACTAAGAATACTTTAATATGATCTTACCAATATTTATTTTATATTCAATTCCCACAAAAACCATGATCTTGACCTCTGAAGCTTTGCAGATACAGAAATGATTACAAATCTTGTCAATTAAGTTTATGAAGTCATTAAACTCAAGAAACTTACCAGCAAACAATTAAAGTGCGAATAATATTAATTATAGTACTCTAAACATTAACTTTGAAGGTGAACTTCTTGTAAACAATTAAAAAACCAAATGTCCTTATCTAACAGCAATGTAATCATTAATGTCAGCGTAATTAGAAGATACCGGCTATGTGAATAATTTTTAACATAAAACTTGACACAAGAATAGTGATGTATTTTTTTTTTCTTAAAACCAATATTTCTTGACACGCGACAAAAATAAGAACTATACTACATTTGCTATAGGATGGTGCGGGTGACAGCTGTCGGATTCATACAATGTAGGTACCTACCCTTTTCTCTCATCTGAAAGATGCATATTTTCATCCTGCTGTCATCCTATCCATGCTATGTAAAAAAGAGCTTAAAGTGTCATGAACCAAAGACACTTTGTCGTCTTTGATCTAAACGAGTGGCGCCGCCATGTTGTGTCAAACTAAACTGGGCGAACTGTAATGGTTTTGTAGAGGAACTTGTGTTAAAATGTATGTCTCATCTTGGGAAACGCCATTGTCTTAGTTATTTGCATAATAATAACTATCTTGTACGGTGACTTGAGTTTTTTTGATGAATCGCGCATTTTTAAAATGAAACCTTTTTTTGTTTTGATAAAATTAAATGTTTTTTCTTAAAATTTTTCTTTATTAACAATGCCTTGTGTAGAAGTTACCTACTAAAATATCAACAGAAGGCTGACTTAACTTAACTTACGGGGTGAATATACATAATAAAACAAATTAGTATATAGCATAATCATTGCAGTTTTATAATGTTTCCATTGCTGAGACTTGAGACTGAGGCACAGATCTGGGTACGGGTGCAGTAGCGGGTTGGTGGATGTCACACTTCTTCCAATTTTTGATTCTATTCTAGGACATGCCGGTTTCCTCATGATACTTTCTTTCACCATTTTTAGAGCAGTAGTGATGAAACAAATTATTCGACGTGCGATTCGTCAAAGTTCAAGGCTGGCCAACAGGGCCATTAGTGCCCTTTTCTGTACTTAGTAATTAGCATAATCAGCCTTTTAATGTTCCCACTGCTGGGACTCAGGCCTTCTCTCTAGGGGAGGGAAACTTAGTAATTACTATCGATTACCTCATTTTGGGGTCCTGGGATCGTTTCCCTGGATGGGTAAAAAGTGCTATTGGGTTTTTCCATTACGAATTACTCTGTAGCAGCCTGGAGTTTGGAAGTTAGTGGTGTGTCACCCCGTGCCTCGGAAAGCACGTGAAGCTGTTGGTCCTGCACCTGATCTGTCTCCGGTCGTATCGGATTGCCGTCCTACCAGACTATGAGGGTAGAAGAACAGAGAGTGCACCTGTATTTGTGCACGCACTAGTGCACTATAATATCGCCTGCGAATTTGGCTAATCTCTGTTTTAACCACCCTAATCGAAATTTTATCGGGAGGATTATTATTAATAATTGCTCTCGAGTCTAAAGTTTCATAATTGGTTTTGTCTTACAAAATGTATAGCATAGCATAGCATAGTTGGCCTTATAATGTTCCCACTATTGGGACCTACTCTCTAGGAGAGGGAACGGGCCATAATCCACCACGCGGGCCCTGTGCGGATTGGTGGATGTCACATGTCTTCGAATTTTTGGTTCTAGGACATGCCGGTTTCCTCACAATGGTGATGAAATAAATTACATAAAGTAATGCGCCTGGCTGGGTTTGAACCCGCGACCTACAACTCGTAAGTCGGGGCCTTTACCACTTGGCCACCACTACACTTACAAAATGTATTCTGATGGCTTATTCATTCACGTTGATTCATAGTCAGGTCAGTAATCCAGTCTGGTCATAAAAACCATGGGAAACATATTTTAAATAGGTATTCGTCATTTGAGGAATTTAGCACTTTTTTATAGGATTCTATAGTTTTTATGATTCAAAGCAGTTTATGATTCGTTAAGATCAATTTGAATACGTGATGTCACTCATAATATGAAGTGGGTAATTAAAAGTTTAATTGTTTGTATGAGAATGTTAACGTGACGATTAAGTAAATTTTTTTTTAATTTTTTTTATTATACATACTAGATAATAATTTATTAGAATTATTATTTTATTTATTTCCTTCTTCCTCATCTTTTCTTCAGAAGGACAATCGGATAATTCTGATAATTCGAGATCTGAAAATTCATTTATAATTCTCATATTGAAAATTTCCTAATGGAAGGTAATGCTATTTTTAAAGGATTTTTGTATGAACTCAGGGAAAGGACAGCGTCTGTTGGTTAAATTAAAAAACGCTGCATAAGGGCTAAGTGCAATTTAATAATAACAGATAGCTGCGGACCTGTATTTAAATCCTTAAAATTCACATCACATCACATACATCTACATACGCATCATTTTATATTTTCGAGGTGGCTGTTTTTTTAAATAAAATATACATCTTTTTAATAAAATGTCTGAAAATAGAAAGTTTAGCTATGTTTTTTGTGGTTTTTATACCACCCTATTAAAATAGGGTGGCTTAGTAAGAAAAGTATTTATTATAAGTGTATGGTTCCGATCATGTTTAAAAAAATACTAGATGAAAAAAAAAATAGAGTTCCACTTTACAAAAAGAAATGAACAAATCTATTAATCAATAAATGTTATTACATAATCGACGGATCAATGGGCCTCATCAGAAGGCTCAAAGCCACCCAAAGGGCAATGGCACTAATGGACTATGCTGGGAATTTCCTTGCGTGATCGAATCGAAGATATCCGCAGGAGAACCTAGGTTGCCGACATAGCACGAAGAATCGCCAAACTTAAATGGCCATGGGCAGGGCACATTGCTCGCAGAACAGAAGGCTGTTGGGGCCGAAAGGCTCTGGAGTGACGACCGCATACCGGAAGACGCAGTGTTGGAAGGCCCCCTACAAGGTGGACCGATGACCTGGTGAAGGTTGCGGGAATCCGATAGATGCGAGACGCACAGGATCGTTTATTGTGGTGACATTTGGGGAAAGCCTATGTCCAACAGTGGACGACTATGGGTTGAAATGATGATGATGATGATGACATAATGGACGATTTTTAGACCGATAAGAATAAAAATTGATAATATGACATCGCTGTATTCCCGATTTAATAATCTCATTAACAAACTTGATATTATTTACCTATTGCATTTCCTTTTTCAGTGATTCACTGAACTTAACAATAGTTATTTTTGAGTTTTTAATGACATAAATGAGTGAAGATAACGTTTAAAGTAAGTTTTATCAAATTAAGTCCAATATATTATTATGATACGTTCACGAAATAAGGGTGCGCACCGAAGCGTGGTCGATGACAGAACATGTCATGGTCTACGAATGTGAAAGCTTTAATTTGTGGTGAAAGTGTCTTCAATGTCTTAATTAACACTACCTGTCACAGTGATTATCGATAGTCATAATTTGTTTTTATTGTTTTTATATTTGAATGTATGTATTTAGGGCCCACGAAGTAGGTAGCAGGACAAACTGGACACATTTTGCCAGAACTGCAAGGAGAAAGCGCGAGCTCGCAAAGGACGGAACGAGTGCAGGCAGGACTGTGCCCAGGAGTGAGACAGGAGACTGGCACAAGGAGTTGCTGACGATTCGGACACAATATATTCGGACACAGAGTCCGAATTGGCATATTTTTATTTCTTTTTTTCACTTTCGCTTCGTACACACACTGTTTAGTACAGTCGGGTAAAAAGTTTTAAAATATAATGTATGGAGAAAAAAGCGTTACCAGAACTATTTAAGGCGGCAACTTCGGGTAATAAATTTCTTTATATTTTAAAACTTTTTTTATTTGACTGTACTAAACAGCTTCAATAAAAGTGATGTCCGAATCGTCAGTGAAAAACTATTGAAAATAAAATGTGTCGGACACTGTGTCCGAATTAACTGGCAAAATCAAAGGGTAAATTCCTTTTATTGTACAATGAAACTGTTAATAATTTTCTAATAACATATCCGTCTGTAATGTCGTTTAAGACGCGCAAGGTGAGGGTGCGCGGCGGCGCGTGCGCTGACCGGGTTTGTCACGCTCCACGACAATTGGTGGAAAAAATCCACTGAGCACACCTACTAGGGATGTCAGTTAATAATATAGGTAGAACTATATTTTTTTTACTTTCTTTTAAAACAACGACATTACTTTTTTGTGTTCACATTTTTTGCACTCCAAGGGCAAGAGCCTAAATTAAAATCATTTTCCATGATGCTTCGATACATGATTAAGCTTTTTTTTATTTGGAAAATTATCCAATGACTTCTCCGACTCTTAGGCGAAGCGAGAGGGCGTGTCAGAATTTTACTGGCTAAAACCCACTCCTATGTTCCTTCTATGCCTTCGTTCCAGGGCCCCAAAGGTTCTCTTTCGCACAACTCATGGCCCTAGTAGGCTTAAACCCTGCTGGGCCCCTACGGGTACATGATCAAGCTATGATCTAAATATGGTCACACTAAGAAGCTGTATAGTTTTTATCTGAAGTATCCTAAATATAGCCGTTATATAATAGAAGAAAAAAATATATTATAACAATAAAGACTACGGTACGATGGGAAACAACTGCATCACCATTTCATATTCCTTCCTGCCTCCTAAAATTTGTTTAATATAAATCGCTGTACTTTTTTTTGGTGTCAACCCTAAACGTTTAGACCTGTTACGTAGCGTGCAGTGGACGGATTCACTCGCCGTATAAGTAATCGCGATCTGTTAATAAATACCATTCTTCGCTCACTGAAGCGAGTGCGGCCTACCTACGATGAATTATCAGGAAGCAATTTAAATATGTTCGGTCTGAAAATGTTTTAAGATAACCAGTTACATTAACATAGGTACATATTTGAAAGAAGTGGCGAATAACGAGTTGTTCGTCGTGGGATCTAACCCAGGCAGGCATTTGATTTTATGTCATTTATTTCGTTAACACAGCTCTCAAAACGGTAAAGGAAAACGTCGTGAGAAAACCGTCATGTCCTAGAACCAAAACTTTAAAAATATGTGACATCCACCATTCCACACTGCAGCGGTGGTAACATTATAGGGTTGATTATGCTTTTACGCTTACATATTTGCAAAGAAATGAAGCACTTATCTTATAGGTCTAATATATCTGGATTATATACCTAAGACTACGGAGGATCTCAGTCCAACGCTCGATGACCTCTGTAGATCTCTCGAAAGAGTGGGTCTTAAAATGAACATGGACAAAACCGTCATGGTACATAACCATGCAGCACCCACTCCGATCAAGATCGGAGACTCTGCACACGAAGTTGTAGACGATTACGTTTATCTGGGACGGACAATCCAATTGGGTAGATCTAACTTTGAGAAAGAGGTCAATCGTCGAATCCGACTCGGCTGGGCAGCGTTCGAGAAGCTGCGTGGTATAATCTCGTCCAACAAACCACAGTGTCTCAAGACGAAAGTCTATGATCAGTGCGTGTTACCAGTGATGATATATGGCACTGAAACATGGTCGCTTACAATGAACCTCATCAGAAGGCTAAAGTGGCAGTGGGCAGGGCACATTGCTGATGGATGGATGGTCGATGGTGTTGAAAGGTTCTAAAATCGCGCACTGGAAAACGCAGCGCTGGAAGGCCTCCCACAAGGTGGACCGACGACTTGGTGAGATTCGCGGGAATGCGGTGGATGCGAGACGCACAGGATCGGTCGTTGTGGAGACGCTTGGGGGAGGCCTATATCCAACAGTGGACGTCTTTCGGCTGAAATGATGATGATGATACCTATATATTTGGAAACAAACATCAACTGGCGTATTTCCTGCTCCTTTTGTCTTATCGGTTTTTGGGTACATAAACACTATAATAAATAAAGCTTAGCAACTCTATAACTAATACCAATTGGTTAAAAAAACTGGTAAATATATTTTTTATTTGACAGTTTACCATTTTAATAACTTCCAGCTCGTTGAACACGACTATATATAATAAATGAAAAGCTGATATATGACTTTTTTAGAGTAATAGACTATTTCGGGAAAAAATGTGCAAGTACTAGGTGACAGTAACAAATGACGACTCAAGTTTTTGTCAGTATTTGTAAGTAATCACAACGTTGAAATAGGGAAGTATAAAAAGTTGTTTTTTATTTGTAGATATCAATCATAGTCTCCGGACACACGGTCTTGACAATAATTATGCTAATTTTGTTAGTTTCTAATCCTTTGGTTTTTTTTTCATTTTGCTACATTTTTTTATGTAGCTAATACAAGTAATGTAAAACATAATTATAGTGTTAACACATAAGCGAAAAGGATGGTTGGAGGCTGGTGATTGTAACAGATGTAGAAAAACCGTTGAGAGTGATGCGATGTACAGGATTTTTTTTTAAATATACTTGAAAAATGCATGATTAACAGTATAGGTAGCTGATGCATAATGTTTGGTGGGTTATACGATGAACATATTGAAAATCAAATCTGCCAATATACGATTTAAAATTTATAAAGTATTTAAATTGCAATCCAAGACTGACCCGAATTAATTATAACACCTACGTAGGTAGTAATTACTTGCACAATTGTTGACATCGCTATAATTTAACTAGAAATATAATAAAAATATTTTTTTTTTCTGCATCAACATTCGTCACACTACAACCGCACCGGTTCGTCACAAGTGCATATTGCATTATTCATGCGGTCGGCCGGCCGCATCGGTCACACCGCGCCCGTAAGAACGGAACCATTGCGCCTGCGTTGAAAAAATACCGCACCATCTTCTTTCGATTGGACTTTATCATGCAATTGTTTGTTGACTTTACGAGGAATTGTTTTTTTTTTCTCTTACCCTCCGTGCGCTATGGGTTGTTGCTTTTACAAACTCATATTTTTAACCGACTTAAAAAAAACGGAGAAGGTTCTCAATTCGGTTGTAATTTTTTTTTTCAAAAATAATGCATCTATTTATTTTTTACATAGGTATTTACTTAGTACATTCAAAAATAATAACTATAAAGGGAGAGGATAAGCATTGCCGTACAACGTTTTATTTTACTTACATTTATGTTTTTTTAAGTACTAAGATTCGGTTGCATCAACTAACTTTAACGATAACAAATGTCTTCAGTCGTTAAATTTCTGACAAGGTGAAAGCGTCAAGGTAGACCGCGAAATTTTTTTTAAATTTTTTTGCATTTCAGTGTTAGGTATTTAAATATGATTTGCAACCGTAACAGATATGGTTGCGACTCTGTTTGTCATCATAGCAAAGATTTTGCACCCTGTCAATTTTCAAATTGACAGCGTGGATAATCATGTTTTATGCGTTGCATGAACTGATGCAAATACTTAACTATTACCATAACTAAGATGGTTTTTACCAATTTTGATTACGTAATACATTACGTTATAGTAATAATAATCATTTATTTGCTAATAATGTAGGTATACAGATAATAATTGTTGATTGTCCCAATACATTTTGCCTTACGGCATACAATATATTCATAATATAAAGTAAATAAGGAGAATAATAGCTATATAAGATAAAAATTGATAGCTCATTAACTTAATCGTTCAACTTAAATGATATGTCATACAAATTCAAATACAATGTCATTCAAAAAATCGAATATAGTGTCATAAAAATAATGCAATGTCGTGCTCGAAATAATACCATGTCATACAAATAATAAAATGTCATCAAATAGAATACAATATCATATGAAGTAAAATGATAAAATACTAGTAGGAACCAAGCGTTATACATTAAAAAAAAGAAAAATCAGTGACAAAGGAAAAAATCACATTAAAGGACATTTTACTTGATTGTCTTGTCATACAGAAATTCTTTGATTGAGTAGTAACACTTGTCCAGCATAAGATTTGTTTATTGCTTTGCTTCATTCTTCGTAAATTAATAAGTCAATTTATAGATGATAGAAAAAAAAGTATCACAACCAAATGACATTCATTCTTTTTCCCGTGGAGTCTTCTTATTATTAGTATTGCGTGTTTTGGAAAATTTTAAATTTACCTGTCGCCATAACACCAATGGAATTTTACAAATTGATAATATTCAACGAAATCCATCCAACGATAAAATACGGTACGGTACGCAAAAAAATATGCCAAAAAACATTTTATAAGTCAGTAAATTCGAGCTTGGTGATATATAAATGGGCAATATTATTTGTTCTCCAAAATAATTTCTTAATGATTCTTACCTCTAACTGAATAAAGCTTTAGATTGCCTGAATTATGAATTTATGACTTTATTTTGTGATATGGTTTTCCGTTAAACGCCTTGGACAGTTCGCGGTAAGGTCGGCAAAACGGTAGATTGGACGATTTTGATGACGGCGCGATATAATAAATCGTTTTTGTCAAATGTCAACTTCTGTGGTCGCCTCCGTTTGGAGCGCTCGTCTTTTTTTGTGTACCTTACTAGAGGTCACTTGTTTTGTTTACTGTCTAGTGATTTTCAAGGATAAAGTTTAACACAGGACAAATATTATAAAGAAGTAAAGTATGTTTTTTGTTTGTAGGTGGTAATCTTTGAAAGTACTGGTCCGATTGCGAAAATTTTTTCACCGATAGAAAGCTGCTTTATTCCTGAGTGACATAAGCTATATTTTATGTTTAAAGGCGAAGCCGTGGCCAAAAGCTAGTAATAAATAAGTGTCCATCGGAGTGGAACCTGATGGCTACTATGGGAAAAATTAAAACCTTGGACAATTTTTACTGTGGCTTGACTTTCGAAATGATTTAATAAGCACTAACCGATTAGTGAGATGTGTTCATAAATAAAATTGATTTGTATTATTTTTACCGTGTGTTATCTTTTTCAGATTTTCAATGATAAGCAAGTCTTATAACTGTGTTTCTTAACAGAATTAATGTTCATTGAATTAAATATGTATTAAGCTTAATCTGAAGTCGAGCTTACTACTTACCCGCAGGAGACGTCCCAGACGTCGAGAGTAGCAGAACCATTTCCAGCCACCGTAGGTGCGGGATTGCAGAAGGAGAGTTATCAGTAGCTTGCCGTTCGACAAGGATCAAGTCTGGTTCAATGGCGTGTAGTGTTCCACGTACGCTTCAAAGAGATGTCAGCAAGACTGACGAGGCCAGTTAGGGCCGTTGCTTGCCAGTTTTGCGGACTGTTCAAAACAGTTACCATGGGACTTATCGTAACGTGTTGAAACGTTGAGCGTGAAAGAAGGATGGAGCTATACACTCTATATAGCTCTGTCCCTTTTTCTCACTTGGAAGACTGCCGTTTAAACACGTCATAAGAGTAGTACGCCCTCGTGGCTCTCACAAAAGGCAACTGAAGAAACACTGGATTTTAGACAATAAAAGTCTGACACTCCTTATCGCTTCAGTCATTTGATGATTTCCCACATAAAAAAAGCTTACATCAAAAATCGCAACTACATAAAGCGGTTTTCACATCGGCAATAATTAATTCATTTCTTATTGTCACATTTTTTTATAGAGAAAAATTCTCTGTCATACAAAACCAAAAATACTTCACCAGCTTCTCCACCAGGTATCTACGAACAGACAAACATTTTTAGAACTTTTCGTCGTTGCATTCTTTAAAGCGACTACATTGCGCACATCAAAGGACAGGGTACAGTCAGCTCCGTGTTTATGAGAAAGTATGACATGCTAGGGACAAAGTTAAGAATGTTAATTGATCCTCTCTTTGATACTAAACGTAAACAGGGGGAGTTTTTAATTTGATGCGCAAGTTTGTTTGTAGGGCGAGATTAAAATCGAGTAGGACAGTGTTTCTCAAACTGTAGATCGCGACCCTTTGAAATTTGGATGGGCTCTGACAAGCCAATACCTTCACTATAAAGCTCCTTTTCATTGAAGTAGAGCTTGTATTTAACTGAGTATAACTTTCACGAAGAGCTTGTAAGCGAATCGATTGAATGTAAATTTTTGTCATATGTTTCAGACCTTTATTTATATTATAAATCTTTTTTTTTTGTGTTACAATTTGCGTGTTACAAAAATATGTAAGTCCATGTTCTGTCACAGTAAATGGTATACAAATATCAGTAAAATTTAATTACAAAGTTTTTTTTTCGGGTTGTAAATCAGCTAATGGCTTCTCCTGATCTAGAGTGGAGTCGAGCGTAGCAGACTTTTACTGACTAATACCACACTTACGTTTCTTCAGATGCCTTCTGCTTTCCAGGACCACGGGTTTCCCTTTTTGTTTGGTAGGTCGCGGTTCAGTTTAACTTTGAAAACCAATGGGGTAGGGAATTGTGTATGATGGGTATGTTAGAGCAGACACAGTACGCAGATTATTATGCGTTTGGTCGTGTGTGAATGATTATTTCGATGCTTCTGGCCAAATCCGGTCGAGCAGCGAGAAAAACCGAATTTTGTGGTAATCTAATAACGATGGATCTGTTTTGCCGTGTAACAAAATAAACAAAACATTTTTTATTCTTTTTATTTTTTAAAGTCAAAATATAGATTTAGATACATACATCCTTAATGTAAGAAAAAGTTTTCATCACTGTTTTCTTTCTATCATTTACCAAATCTAAAACTACCATATTTAAAAAAAAAAACACAAATACTAGGGTCGCACATCGACTTTTCCCGGGTTAAAGAATTATTTTATACAAATAATAACTCACCTTTAAAAAAGTAAAACATTTTTCAAATAGATAAAAGAAAGAAAGAAAAAAAAAACGTTTAGTCCTACCTCACACATACAGTAAAATTAAAATAAACAGTAGAATACATTGGAATTAAAATATAGTACAATTAAGTACTTTAAAAAAAAACTGTATGATCTGTGCAAGGTCAAAAAGGTGCCTGAAGATGCAGTTGGTCCTTAGATAACCCTCCACATATATCTACACAAACTCACACAATAAACTCTATAATCACACTAATATTGTATTGTAAAGTTATGTTGGTTTGTTACTTCTTCACATTCGAACGGCTGAACAGATTTCGATGAAACTTGGCACACGAGTAGACCATATCCTGGAATAGCACATTGGATACTTTCATTTCGTTAGTATTTTTTATTGGGATATTTTTTTACTATCACGTGGACGAAGTTGCGGGTAGCAGCTACTACCAAAATAAATTTTCCAATCCCAAAGTATTGACTGGGTCTGCCTACGATGATTATGACACGTGTTTAATCCACAACCCATTCATAAAGCTACCCATATTATTCCAAAGACAAAAATACCTAAAAATTACAATAACTCAAGACATTTGTTAAGCAGTTAAATCTCATGAGCATTATGTACAGTCACCGTCAAAAACATCATACATGCGACAAAAAAAAACGGAATGGTTTACACGTGTATTCCGTTTATCGGGTTCAATGGACGAAGCTAAATTAGTACACTTCCTTAAAGTAATGTTAAAGGTATTCGGTTTATTTTTAATTACGAGTACGTATCGTGAGAGCCCTGAGAGATCGTGATGATGGACGGGAGAAATTATGTGACAGAATTTTAAGGCGACATGGAACTTCGTCTATACTGAGTTTTGTTGTTTATGTTATGTCAATTGTTGTCATATTTCAAAGTCGACAACATTATGTACAAAACGCCAATTACATATATTTAATAAACTAGCTTCACCAGCAGCTTTGCCCGCGTGATAAGATACCCTCGGGATGAAAAGTATCTGGTATAATTTTCCAAAATTTGAAAAGAAAGATATACAATTTACGTTATTAAAAAAAAAGTGAAATCTATAAGCGGTTCGCCAGTGTGAAAGCTAAAAAAAAATGTCCCAGGGAAACCAATTCTCGGTTACAAAGTATACTCATACCATGTGCTATTTCCAAAACATGAACTTCGCGCCGGGCCTTGGTACAGGCCATGGTCAGGAGCGAGAAGAAGTGGCAGGCGGTCGCCTCCTTCTGCGAAGCAGTACCTAATGCTAGCAAAGGATGAGGGCAGGGCTTGCGGGCGGCGAGCAATGGGTAGCTCGCCGTCCGATCGTCCGGTAACCGTCCGGACCGAGCCCGACTTGGGCCCAGCAGGGTCGAAGCCTACTGGGGCCAAGGGTCTGATTCTAAAAGGAAGACTTGGCCTTGGTATGAAAGGCAACGAAGAAACAGGAGCGGGTTTTTATTCAGTAAAAGTCTGACACACCCTCTCGCTCCGCCCAAGAGCAAGGGATGTCTTTGGATGATTTTCCCACCGAAAAATAAAAACCCTTCTGCCAAATATCATCCAAATTCGTTCAGTTCTTTAAACGTAAAGGAGTAACAAACATACACACAATCTTTCCCCTTTTTAATATTAGTGTACCGTATTGATTTTCTATTTCTCAACTGTGAAAAGTACTTCACAAACTTTATTTTGTTTTTTAAAAAAAAAACAACTATTTAAAATGATAACAACTAAACAGCCGATGGATAAAAATAATATTAATAATTTTCTACAATTTTCACACAACGTCATCTAGTCCCAAACTAAAACAGAGCTTGTACTATGAGCAGTAGACAACTGATAAATATAGTTATATATTTCTAAATACACACATATTATAGATAAATTTCACCCAGACACAGAATAAATAATCGAGCTCAACACACAAAAAAATGTCTTAGGTGGGAATCAAACCCACAACCTTTCGGCATAGCAGTCAGGGCCACTAACCACTAGACTAATCGCGTGAGGGAACGAAGGTCCTCACGCCCTAGCCGCCGTAATTCCGACCCCGACTACCAGCCACGGTAGATGCGGGCTTGCGGACGTCGAGCACTGGGTAGCTCGCCGACCGGCTGTTCGGTAATAAACCGGACCGAGCCCAGTCGTCAACAGCGCGTTGCGATCCTCGAGCTCCTCAAAGAGATGTCAGCAAACCGTAGGGGCCCAGCAGGGCCGATGCCCGCTAGCTAGGACCGCGGAGAATTTCTGAAAGGGAAACCCGTAGTCCTAGAACGCAAAGGGTAATTGAAGGATACAGGTGTGGTTTTAGTCAGTAAAAGTCTGACACGCCCTCCCGCTCCACCCAGAGCGCGAGAAGTCATTTGGATAATTTCCCACCAAAAATAACAACAGACCGGGAAATAACTACCTATTTAATTGTTTCTTCAATTTAACCAAATTAAAAAAAGCTTATAATTAATTTTATCACAACCACGCCGTAATGTTGACATTGCAATTTATTTTACATAACACTAAGAGTATTTCGTGTGTTATTATATTAATGTGTATAAGCTCGGGGCAATTCGTTGACATTAAAAAACTGCGTAACTATTTTATTGATTGGTGTTCACTAATTGACGAGGTTGTGTGGTCCTCTTAATGAGTCGGCAGCAGTACCTAATGAGTTGGAAGTTTCCAATGTGTTTCTGTTTTATGTAGAACTATTTGTGTCCCGTGGTTTCACCTGCGTTTTTGGTTACTGTTCCACTCTATTCGTCGTAGCGTGATGTTATACATGGTATGTATAGCCTATAGCATTCTTCGTTAAATGGGCTATCTAACACTTGAAATAGTGTAATGGAAGAAAACTCAACTTTGAGTTAAGCTCTCATAATTATGTACCTAAATTAACTCTGTTATCCACTTATATTATAAGCTGTTTTGGTGTACAATAGAGAATTAAAGAATTTTTCAATACACTTACTCGAAAACCCGCTCTTATCCCACCGCTTTTAGGGAAGCAAAATACTGTTTTCCCGCTCTAGTGCAGAAAAGTGCGCGTGCTCTCCCCGCCACAATTTTCGGTCAACCCCTGTTTATTTATTTCTTCGTGATTGTATTGAAAAAAGTCGTTTGATACACGTGCAAATTTGTTACTGCAGCCCTCGGCTCCATAACACACTAGCCTACGGCTCGTACGAATTCCGCCTCGGTCGGAATGGCGAACTTTTTGTATCAAAATGTACTATTTCAATTAGATCACGCTAATCTGAGATTAGCACTCTTCAGCTTTATAATATCATATTTATAATAGGTAAATATTCATAATACAGATTCTCTTGAAATACATAAATCTTCAATCATCAATCTTCTATTTCAAATCTTTTATAGTATGGTATTTACAATTTTCAGATAAAGAGCCTGAAATTATTTAAATCATAATCAAAATATATCTAAAAGCTAGTAAGTAAATGATCACGTCGAGTGCGAGCCAAACGTTAAAACGCGATTAGTTTTATTGGTGAATTCCGCCCTAAGTCAACAAAATTTTTGATTTAACATCAGTATTCCCTTATAGTCGAAGCAAAAGAAATGGTAACAGTAACATCATGCAAGGGCAGAGGATTATTTCAAGAAGTTACCACAGCCCTCAGAAAAATTACAACTGAAAGAACACTGCGTGTTTAAATCCTTAAAAGTCTAACACATTGCCCCTCCTCCCAGAGCGGCAGAAGACATTTGATGATTTCCCAAAACCTCGCTCTCACAGAGTGGGAGAGAAATACCCTCTTTGTATTAGACAAGAAAAATATGATACCAATCTCGCACCACTCATCACATAGGCCTTCCCGAAGTTTCACCATAATAAACCGGTCCTGTGCGTCTCGCATTCATCGAATTTCCATGACCCTCACCAGGTCATCGGTCCGCCTTGTGGGAGGCTTTCCAACGCTGCGTCTTCCAGAACTTTTCGTCCCCATCGACCATCTGCATTCTTCATCATGATTTCTTTCTTTCTTCTGCGAGCAATGTGCCCTGCCCACTGCCACTTAAGTTCAGAAGAAGAAATCGAAGAATCGAAGAATTTTGCGAGGAATTGCACCACCCAGTGGTAGAAATACTTGATGATTTACCTACGACAAAAAAAAAACAGTAACAAAATACTGAGTACAAGGTAATCACTACACATATCCCTCATCGTCGTCATCATTATCAGCCTCGTCTAACTAAACTGAAAAAGGTTTCCAGTCATAACTGAACGCACCCAACATGGAACATCATTGCTGCCTATCTGGCCTTCATGAACGAGAAAGTGGATAATACGACAGTTGTTTTTTTTTTCATTTGAGTTGGGAAACCAGAAAATAAGTTTTCCCATTCGGGGTGGAGCGAGAGGGAGTGTGAGACTTTTACTGCGTTCCCGAACCGCGGTGACTCTTTTGAACTATCCCGCGGTCCTGGCTGGAATGTGATATATTATCTCTTATAAGCATAAGCATAATCAGCCTTTCAATGTTCCCACTGCTGTAACTCAGGCCTCCTCTCTCTGGGAGAGGGAATGGGCCGTAATCCACCACGCGGGCCAAGTGCGGGTTGGCGAATGTCACATGTCTTCAAATTTTCGGTTCTAGGACATGCCGGTTTTCTCACGATGTTTTCCTTCACCGTTTTGAGAGCAGTGGTGATGAAATAAATTACACAAAGTAATGCCTCTGAACCCGTGACCTACAATTCGTAAGTCAGGGCTGTTACCACTCGGCTACTACTGCTCACTACCTCTACCTCTACCGTGAAGGATACCTCTGGCTGAGACCAAAAAGTATCCTTCACAGTTTCTCATACCAAAAAACTACTAACACCCAAAAACAAAGCATCGTTAATACAGCCAAACGAGGCTTGTTCATCGTATAAGTAAAATATTATCCAAAACCGCTGGCCAGTTACTTGTTATAGTTCCTTAACGACCAGACCAATTGAAGTACGGGTGGTCTAGTCATAAAGACGAAGTAAGTCAAGACCGAGGCATACGGCAATGTAAATATAGCTTTATGGGTATGATGCGGTGATGAGCAAGTTCGTGTTGGGTAATTATTAATTAGAATATCTGTTTTGAGGATAACGTCTAAAAGATCGGGAATCGCCTTGCGACCACCGTAGAAGTCAGTTTGCGGACGGTGAAGACCATGCTTGGGTCACAAAAAGAAGCCGATGTTGCTGTGAGTTACCGCGGCCCTCACAAATCGCAAGTGTAAAACACTGTAAGTTTTACTATGTTATAAAAGTCTGATATTGCCTTTCATTTCACTAAGAGTAGTAGATTTCATTTAAGGATTTCCCACCACCAAAAAAAGGTGTAGGCGCGGGATTGCGGACGGCGATCAATGGATAGCTCACCGTCGGACCGTACGGTAACCGTCCGGACCTAGCCCAAGTCGTCGACAGCGCGTAGTGTTCCACGCGCGCCTCAAGGAGATGTCAGCAAACCGTAGGGGCCCGGCAGGGTCGAAGTCTACTGGGGCCTATGCGAAAGTGAACCCCGGGGCCCTAGAACGAAGGCAAAGAAGGAACAGCAGTGGGTTTTAGTCAGTAAAAGTCTGATACGCCCTCCCGCTCAGCCCAAGGGCGGGAGATGTCATTAGATGATGTCCCACCTAAAAAAAAACCACCAAACAAAGGTGTATATATTATTATCCTGGGTTCGTTTTAGGAAGATCGATAAAAAATTACTGAAAATAATAAAATCTAAATCATTAAAATGATAAATGGTTTAATACAATATTTCCTCCTCCTTTTTTCCCTCCAACGCAAGGAGGGAATCTCCTTACGTCGTTTGTCTTCAATATTGAGGGCCGTAAGTTTCTTGTAGATAATAATTCGCCATTTTGTCCTATCTCCGGCGATGTGGACGGTGTTAAAACAGTGGCCTCTGGTGTGGAATGTGTTTGATCTGACCAACGAAACTGGCTTCCTGCCTTTAAGCTATTTTTTTCCATCAAATCAAATATATTCTATGTATCGTCTATTGAAAGGACCACACACATTGTAGGTAAGAAGTCCTTTGATGGCGAACATGGTATGGTGTTATGGTCTTAAGTCTATGCTGTGGTGAGTGGTTTTCTTGATACTTTTAAGCACAACAAAGCCATTGATTTTATTGTAATTTAACTGTATTTGGTTTACAGGTTTTCTTGCTCAAAGTATTTACGTTTTTTAACTGTAGTTCAAACGAAATTCAACACGTTAAATAATACTTTATGTTGTGATTGATCATCTTGAAGATAAAAAGAAAAATTTTGTAGAAAGACATGTGTAAAACAAAGCTTATCGAAAACGGGGACATGTCACAGTATTCAAGTTTACGGAACCAACATGTAAACAAATGTCTACAAGAAAACACGTGTGAAGTAACAAAAATGTCTAAATTTGTCACTTGTATAATGTCCCGAACGCAGTCACTGTGTCAACAAACACCGTTTGAGATATTTCAGGCGTCCGTCCGTATGTCCGCTGTTCGTATACATTACGACCAAAAGACATCTGACGACGACTATCAATCTTACAATAAATACCAGCCGAGACAACACAAGCGATCCAAATAATAAATTAACACGAAATAACAGTAACATCTGAAATATTCCAAGCAACTTTGTTTTCATTAACTGTGACTTTAGTGGACAGACTAATTCTTTTACGATCATTTTATACGTTTTTCACACGTTTCGAGATAGCTCACATATGTTACTGCATATTAAACGTGTTATGACATTATATGAGACGCCTAGTATCATTTTTTAATATGAAAACAGAGGTTTAAAAACTTTTTGGACGTTTGTCAGAAGCTGGTAGGACGTCAAACAAAATGTTACGCTTTGACAAAAAGTTAATTAGGCAATAAAAAATGTATTACGAGCTTCGTGTCACAGTGAAACTAAACAATATAAAACTTTCCGGTGTTTAGTCGTAACTTCCACGGTTTTGTGCATTATTTTGTTTTTTTATTCGCAATGACGTCAAGGGACTTTTAAATGTCGAAGATTCCTAAAATTAACTTTTAATTAGAATATCACATAGGTGTTGTGACTGTTGGCCACGGTTTTGTAATTTGAGAAGGACATTGTGTGAATGAGCAGTATGAAAAAAATTGCAAATAATTAGCGACGCATTTCGCTGTTTTGCCACAGTTAATGTATCATGGTACCTAGTATTCAAAAATACAGATAATTATTCTCTCATCATCTTTCTGCCCTTGTCCCATATTATTGGGAGTCGGCGCAATACGTTTTTTCTCTTCTTTTATTCCGTCCTGATGACCGTCACGCTATCCTTAATTTGTCTACTGTTACTGTACTTGGCATAACGTTTGAGAGTAACCAGATCAGAGTTAATTTCATCCTTTCATTTAAAGTAAAACCCAGCAGCCAGCCTTCGTGCCCGTTCCGCCATATTCCACTCTTTCACATCATTTTCATTTTTTCTTTGATTTCATTGTCATTTCCTGTAAGTTATTAAATACTTACCTGAACTTACTTATCAAAACTTCTATTTTCGTAAGTTTTGTCAGTATAGACAGGTAGTTTAACTAGCAAGATCAATAAACAATTATACCAACAACCAAAATAAAGAGTCCATAATCAAAACCAAAATTCTAGATTAAGCTCATTTTTGTGCATCAACTATCCTTCTGCTTTTTTCTTTAAATTATTTATTTTATGTACAATTAAGAATATTAAGACTATGAAGAAGAACGACAAACATAACAGTTTTTGCATTCTTAAAAATCAAACATACCACACGCTGTCACTCATCGCAATATACCCTCAAACAATTAACAATCAGCCCGAAAAAAACATCAATACTCAAGTCCTCAATGACAAGAAAACATATCTCGAATCATTTATCATCCCGAGGCATAAACAGCATATAAATTAAACTGGCAATCCACCAAACCGATGCATTAGCATCAAGGTAATGAAATGAGGTGACAGTTATGTTAGTGAGCGCTCCAGGCCTTCCATTAACCCATCTGGGTATATATATCTTCATAATGAAGAAAATCATACAGTTAAGGTAAGAAGTAGAGGGAATTAAGCGTGTGTGCACTGTGAGTGTGAAGCTTGTTTTCTTTGCAAAATACATTAGCATTTATTGACGGTATTTTATGAAGAGGAAAAAATGAAGCAGAACGCCAGAATGGTATTGATGGTCAAAATAATGAGAATGATTCAGTTTAAAATCTAAGTGATATTAATTTTCAGATAACATGTCTCAATGCTACTGCAGCAAAGAGAGGGAAGAAATTCAACGGCGACATAGAAACAAAATACAGAAACGAGTAGGCGTACAGAGGAGAACATAATTTCCCAACAATAGTAGAAGACAATCGTAAAATCACACCGTGTGCGACAGCTCACACTTTACAACTAGGTATCAACGCCAATAACGTCTGTCCTATTTTTGTCCGGTTATACATCTACTAATTTATAGTGCAATAAAGTTTTACTTGTCACTCACACGGGATTTATGCCCCGTCCGTCCTAAATGTGGTTTCTTCCGCTGACGAATTTGCTCATGTCAACGTCTACTATAAACAACATTTGAAGCGTGCAGCGTAGGCGACAGAGGCGCCTTCGAGCCATTTGCCGTCTTCCATCTGTGACGAAATCGACGAACAAAGGAGTTTGTCTTCTGACGTAAAGTAAACAAAGTCTAATTTCCTGGACATGTATTTGCTGTACTATTTCTATTACAGAGTCCCGCAAGGCACACACTCGGCTCGCAATTTCGTTCTTATTGTTTGTGGTGCTGAATTGAAATTTGTCTGTTTCCGATCAAATAAATGGAACCCTGTCGAAGGTGTGTGAAGTAAATCGTGCAGGCGGCGCCGGCGACGACGTCGGGACGCCACTGCTCATACAAACAAACGTCGAAGCGTATCGAGGAAGGATGCTTAACACTTGCACCTCTAATTATATCCATGGAACGCGTTGTGGAAACAAACACGTCTTTCTAGTCTGAAAATTCGAATGTTTTAGAATTTAAGTCGGTTGAAACAGATGATCTTGTTTATGATGTAATATATTATTATGAACAAGAAGAGAAAACAATCTTTCTCCCTTTAAAACCATGGCTAATCTTCAAAAGCTTCCTTCTTTCAAAAGTCCTGTAAACTAAACAGTCATTCTCGATACACTTCCGACCAAAAATAGATACCTACAATAAAGTTTAACCACGAGACGATCACAGAGCGCCTGAGAAGTGTCTCCTGGAAAAATGTTTTTAAAACGATGTAAAAGTTTCTCAGAACGCAATTGAGGGCAGGTTTGTTTATGTTGAGAGAAACAGACGTATGTCATTCGGATGACGAGATGACGAACTTCCTCCAGAATGATAGCCATCGAAATAGATACGGTGGTAGTAAAATTTTGGATTTGGGACAGGTGAGTATAAATTATTATGGCCAGATGTTTTTGCGCTGTTATCATTGGAATTGTTTTGTTTAAGATTTTCTTTATTGTATAATAGTTTTTCAGTTTTAGCAAATTTCTCCGCTACAAGCCCCATCTTGCGACTTATAGATCACGGGTTCAAACCCTGTCAGGCGCATTGTTTGTATAATTTATTTTATTACCAGTATTATCAAAACGATGAAAGAAAAAATATTGAGGAAACCGTATGTGCTAGAACCAAAAATTTGAAGACATGTGACATCCACCAACCCGCACTGAACCCGCGTGGTGGATTATGGCCCATTTACTCTACTAGAGAGGAGGCCACAGTCCCAAAAGTAGGAATAATTATTATAAGGCTTATTATGCTATGCTATACTTAGCTTAGTTTTGATATTTAGCTTGAGTAAAGTGAATAATTAATAGTGGATATAGTTAATTTACTACAAATTCAGCACATTTTCATTCGGAAATCAGAAATGTTTATTTCAAATAGACCAATTACAGGCACTTTTGAATTGTCAAAATTCGTTAATTTACACTTCTGAAAAAAAAGTCAACTGATGCATAAATTAGCGCATACGTTGATGATTTTTACAAACCAGGTACCAACTAAAAGAAATAAATGAAACATGCGAGTTTTACTATTGAAAATAAACAAAAAACAACAGAAAACATTCCAGCAATAACATTTTAATACTTTTACAAATTCAAAGAGGAACGTCCACGTGAATGATTCTGTGAAGGTTTACGACTTTTTTTATTAAATAGTTATTAATGGTATTTTTCATTCATATTGAGTACACAGGCATAGTTTTAATTGAGTGTTACATTTTTACAAGAAAATTATGAAAAAAATCAAATAACATGATATGTCATGTATGAAGCAATTGGAGTAGACCAACTTCTAGAAAAAAGAAAGTTGAAAAACCAATAAAACAGTGAGCTAATGACATCATAAAGAATGCAGGAAAAGACTGGATGAGCCAACAAAAAGAAAAATAGAAACAGCTAGAGAAGGCCTTTACTCAAAATAAGATGTGTCTAAGTCTAATAACAAAAACTAGTAGGCTTTATTATTATTATTAAACAGATATAGGTAGCAGAAAAAAAAGAAAACAGAGTTAAATATTCCAACAATAAACAATCACCAAATACCTTAAATTAACAGCAATTTGAATTATAAAACCATAAACAAAATCACTTAACATTTCTTAATTTAAAAACTCAACCCTACAACGTCACCCTCTCCCCAATTTTAAATAAACAAATGACAGAAAGACCACATCAAAAGCTCAATTTGTTAACAACATGGTACCATTGACAAATTCCATTAATGTCGAGTCGGTATCTCGGCAATTAGTAAACAAATGAGCCAAATGACAGATCGGGCTTGTTGACGATGTTGGCACGGTGACAAGTTGTCGGCGCGGTGGTGAACGGTTAAGGTGAATGAAGCGTGAAAATGGAACAAAATGGCGGACTATCTTCTATGATTCGTTTTAATGACGTTAGTATGCCTCAGACGAAACGTAAATGAATTTGAAAAAAAAAACAATGAAAATTACAACAGAAAAATTTATGAAATTAGTAGATAATTAATAATGAAGTTAGTGGCGCCGTTCTAATCCATTAATTTCGTGGTGGTCTCGTTGATAAGTAAACAAAGGAACTTCCTGTTTAATTAAACGAAAGAAAAAATCGAATTGTTGACAGTTTTGGCACTGTGACAGCACACAGGGCGATGGCGACGACGCCAACAGTTGAATAGAGAGAATTTAAAAAATCACTTCGAAATTCCTGTTTCTAAGCAGAAGTGAAAAAAAATAATGTTTCAGGCAACTTAATGAAGTTGGTGATGCCATTGAATGTCCATTAGTTTCAGGGTGGTCTTGCAATTAGTTCTCAAACGAGCTGAATGTCAGATCGAGATTGTTGACAGTGTTGGCAACGTGACAAACTGTGCCAGTGGCAGCGACAGGGTTAATGTGGATTTGTAATGGGTGGATAATTTTCAATTCAGAAAAGATGTATGATTAAGATGGACACTTTTATTAAGTATTTAAAAAATTTGGATATGATTGATTATGATCTGTAATATTTTTTTTTTAAATATAAGTATTTTCGCTATACACACTCACTGCACACACTGCACTGCACTGCTTATAATCAACTAACAGTTTTGCAAATTTTGCTTGTATTGTCATTTTCTTTTTTTTCTATATTTTTAATGATGATGACATTTCTTTCCGATAAACCCAGTTCTTTTAATTAAATCTGTTATTTCTCTACAGTGTGAGGTACACTTTAAGAAATTGTTACTTCTTCTCATGTAACATTTGTGTATTACAAAACGTTTTGGGAACACATCTATTGTGCGGACCGCTAAAGAATGGAATTCCTTACCGAAGCTTGTGTTTCCAGACAGCTATAACCCTGGAGTCATTAATTAAAGAATGAATAGCGTGTTCCACCATCGACCACATCGTTGCTTACCATCAGATGAGATAGTGAACTAGCACGAACTTATTAATAATAATAAAAAAAAAACTGTAAGTGAAACGAAAATCACACAGCATCTTAACAATACTCATCTTAAAATAAATAGATGGCAGCATACCCCTTAACAAGAGCATGCGTGGTGACAGCACCAACACATGTCCCAGTGTAAAAACATCGTGTTTAATCCTCAGCCATTCACTGCAGCTATTTTAGATTAATGACAAACAACAGACAATCGCGGCCATTTTACCTCGAATTAAAGTTGATTTATTTTTTTTAACCACGTCTATTTCGTTGCCCAGAGACCGAATTGTTTTCATCTGAAGGATTGGTGATTAAGTTATATTTTTGGATGATGTATTCAGGTAATGAGTAAGTTGGAGCTAATTTATGGGTGGTGATGAAAATAGTGATTGTAAATGAATGAATGTTTCTGAAAACGGAACGCAAGTGAATATAATAGAATAAAATTTATGAGTAATATAAATTGACACAAACGTGGATTTGCGGTCTACCAGACTACTTTTGGATGGATTGTCCATCTATCCATCTTCTTGCCCTTGTCCCGTGTTATTTGGAGTAGGCGCAACACGTTTTTTATTAAAATATATCCTATCAGCAATCACGCTATCTCTAACTCCCTTTACATTCATATCATTCCTCACACAATCCAGGCATCTTTTCTTTGTCCTCATTCTCTCACTCAATATGTAAGAACTTAAAAAAAAAAACAATCAAAATCGGTTCACAACCGCAATCGAACATACCGCCGAATAGCACACAAAAAAAAAACTTAAAGCCAAACATATAACCTTCTCCTTTTTGAAGTCAGTTAAAAATACAAAAAATGAATCATCAATATAATTTCAGACGAAAGACGGCCACTGTTGGACATAGGCCTCCCCCAAGTGTCTCCACAATGACCGGTCCTGTGCGTTTCACATCTATCGGATTCCCGCGACCATCACCAGGTCATCGGACTACGTTTACCTGGGATAGACGGTCCATTTGGGTAAGTCTAACTTTGAGAAAACGGTCACAACCCCCCACAAGGAAAAAATAAATATTTTAAGAAAATAAATTTCCTACGAAGAATAACTTATCCTTCTCTTCGTGTCGATAGACTTACTACAGTTCTGACCTATATGGTTCTGTCATTTTCCACGTTCAGAATTAACCTGAAAAGTCAAGATAGACTTGTCCCAAACACTGAATGGCAAAATGAATAATTGCGGCCAACTGAAATGGTCTGATACGCAATCAGAATAATTGAACGGAAAAGTAAGAAAAACTACTTTGATCATAGTACTATAGAAGGCCTGTAGTTGCCAACGATACACCATTATATTCTGTAATGGAAAATCATGGAACTAGTTCTTCGATTAATTTATTTCAATTTGGTTAAAACTCACTGATTTGAAAGGGTTTTAAAAATTACGTGCTGAACTATGCCTATTTTGTCAATAAAATTACGAGTATGATCGCAACTCTATTTCGCCGCCTGGATCGCTACTACAAGCGTCTTATACTATTGCGTGGTCGCCATAATAAATATCTTTATATTATATTTTTACTTATCTAAATATATAAAAGGGGAAACTGACTGACTGACATATCAACGCACAGACGAAACTACTGGGATCAAGAGCGTGAAATTTTGCACAAGGTTTCCTTTTATGTCGTAGGCGAGCACTAAGGAAGGATTTTCCAAAATTCACTCCCTAAGGGGTTGAAGCGGGGGTCCAAAGTTTGTATGGAAAAACCTAAATTCACGCGAGTGAAGCCGCGGGCAGAAGCTTGTGTACTATATATAGTATAACTCTTTAGTAGTCCTGAGTTGAGCTTTGCGAATACTGACAAATGCTTGAACTAAATGGACAGGTCCACACAAATTTGTAAAGTTCTTTCTTCAAAAGACCATCTCAGACTAATCTACATGGTTCTCATGTGATTTGACCATTACCTACATATTTACTATATGGACTTTAAAAGAGACTTTGACCCCTGAGTTTGTTTCGGTGTTTCTTCTCAGGGTAGTCAGTTAGGAAACACCGGCCTCATTTAGTTTAAAATGACGAAAAAAAGATTTACGTGTAAAAGTGTTTTATTAAACCTATTTGCAAAATAAATATCATTTATCATTTACTTACTATGATTTGGAACTTACATTAATACCAGTATATTATCTAGACTACAAGTTTACATTTTTTATCGTGTGATATTAATTATCGTGGCCCTGGAACGCCAAGGGCAGCTGAAGCATGATACTTCCTCTCGCTCAACCCAGAAAATAATACATTTTGATACAAATGGGGAAACATTGTTATTGCAAGCGATTCGGAATTAGCCCGAGCCGCAGCCGAGGGTGTTATGGAGCCGTGACAAATTTCCACATGTATCAAACGTTTTTCAATACACTTACGAAGCAATAAATAAACGGGGGCTGCCCAGCTACTAGTGGAAGCTGTGCGGCGCCCAGCCTGATACGATTAATAGAATAAATTGTGGCGGGGCTCGCTGGCGTACTTTTCCACACTAGTGCGAAAAACAGTCAATTGCGTGCCTAAAAGCGGTAAGGGTAGGAGCGGGTTTTCAAATAAGTGTGTTGAAAAGTTATTTGATGCTCACCTATCCCAGAAAAAAAAGTTGCATCACACTGCACACTCATTAATTGCTCGAATAACACTTGTAACACCCACGCGATGCGCCAAAAACTTGACACTTAAACACTAAACATGCCATAAATTAAACAAGAAAACTAAATAAACAGCATCTCATTTAACTAAATAGTTTAATTTATTGCTCGTAATTCCTTGTCGACATTTATAATGCCATGTTTAACGCCAAACACGAATAAAAAGGCACTAATTGACTTAAATCAGTTGTGACAAACATCACTACTTGGGATGTGATAAATGCGGGACATTTCCCATTGGGAACTAAGCAAATGAATTTGTATCTTTTCATCTTTAAAATAGAGTATGAAATACTTTGGTAACGTTTTGGGAGAAATGGATAGTGTATGTTAAGATTGGAAATCTTTAATATCTTGTTTCGTTTGTTTGATTTAAATAAATGTGGGAGCAAGTTGTATTTATAAAGATGGCAATTTAAAAAGCTGAAGTTTTTTTAAGTTCACATATGTTTTATATGTCTTGTATATATATATATATATGTATTGTTTTATGTCTTGTATTGTAGCTTAGGATTGGGATTCCCTGTTGAAGTCTGCGTCTCTTTTAACTCGCCAAATTTTCGAGTTTGATGGCGAAAAACACTCGTTAAACATTCACAAAAAATATTTTAGCATTAGATTGGCTTAGTAGTAGTGCGATCGACTGCTGCGCTGCGTATTGCGGGTTCAATTCTCGTACAGTACAAATATTTGAATAGCCTGACCCACGATACAGGAGTAATTCCTAATATAGAGCTAAGTTTTCATAAAAAAAAAAACTCCCAGTTCTAATTTAGTCGGCAAGCATACGCCATGCTCGATTCTTTTACAGCTTTGTCAATTTGTTCAAACTTCCATTTTGGAAGTGGCAGCATAACAGATGGCAAGTCGTACGCCACTTGAGCACAGAAACGAAATTCTTATCTTAAAACTGTAACCTTTGAGCCCAGCAATTACTACTGTGGCTTTGATTATACCGACGCACTTAGTGGTTGCTTTAAAAGTTCTATTCAAATATAATATACATGCGTGTAAATCAATAAGCTTTATACAGGGTGTCTTTAACATCGACGCACAAACGAATACCATGGATCCAGTACTTGATTCTGGACCCCCTAATGGTAGAATGTTTCGTCGATTTTGTTTCTAATTATTTTGATAAAAATGTTTACGTTTTTTTTTAATTTAAACTGTATTAAATCGTTATTCTAATATTATTAGTGAAAAAAAAAATGAATAAATTACTTTTAAAACTAAAATTACATCCGGGTTGATTACAATAACGATTTTATCTACCCCGATGACATTTTACCAAAACAAGTTTATTAGAAAATATGTACGTACGTGCAAGTTATAGTCAGTGCGCAATCATTGGCTTTAACCATATACCATTAATAGGTAATAATTGTTTTCTAAGATCATCGCAGTGGACACGCCATAGTCCTGGCGGTAAGTCCTCTCTTTGAGGAGTGACTGGAGAGGCGTCACGGCGTTCTCACTTTCCCCATGACGCAGGTCCTAACCGGACATGGTAAGTTCGAGATGTTTCTGCATCGGATTCAGGCGGAAGAAACGCCTGGGCGTCACCATTGTGTGAACGGCCGGAAGGACACGGTGGAACATAGGATATTTTTGTTCCAGTAGTATATCCCTTGGTATATACATTTAAGTAAATAAAAAAGATTTCTGATTATTCGTTATTCAAAACTACCTCTATATAACGATTAAGGAGGTGTATAAGGTTCTATGGGAATCTCATTCTTCGGGTTTATAACTTAAAACATAACAAAAATGTTTATCTAAATATATAAAAAAAAATGGACATAATGTATACAAGGGGTAATTGCTGAAGCTATTGAAATTATTCTGAAAATTCTTTCACTAATGTGAAACTGCACTATTCTATTATATAAATTATTTTCATATCATGAGATTTTTAATTGTCTTCTTTCCCGCTGACGAAATCACTAGCAAAAGCTAGTCTTTCATAAAGGTGATACAATGTTCATTTACTCAAAAAGGCATACATATTACGTAGTTTTTTAAAAAAAAAACTATCATGTATCACTTCAGCAAAACCGACACAAATTCTAATTGCACTTTAATTCAAAAACTGTGTCATTAATTTTGCACCGCAGTGCATTTTATACAAGATGCGCCATCACATTTAAACACTATTCACCTTTAACTTAATTACAACAATACAGTACACATCAGTGCAAAATAAATAACATGCATGTCGTAACGAGCTCACTTTCTTCTGTGGGCATGACGCGTGAACGGGCTCATGTACACTTGGGTGCATTAATTGTTTCTGCCTGCCAGTGTATTGCGCAAAAACTTCCGTTTTGTGTCGTGTACTGCGGATCTATTAAGAAGCTTTTCAAGACTGTATAAACTCGACCATTTTGAAGGGTTTCCTTATACATTGCTGGTTCTGTCAAGTGTTTTAAGTTTGACGTTTTTGTAAAAACAGCAATGGATATAACGTTTAGGTTTTGTGTTGCTATAACAATTGCTAGTTATTTGTCAATAGACTTGATATACAACAAGCGCGTATAATTAGTGTTACATATGTTTTCCTTTGATGTGACAGCTGATTGGCCAATGAATGCATTGTGCGACACGCCGACATAATAACGAGGGCAATGTAAAATGTCAACGGGACACGTAAGACGTTATTATTGTATAATCAGTTTAATTCGTTTTTCATCACCATTAATGCAGCTAATGATGACAATTATGCTCTTATTAAAGTGACTTTTTTTACACGGTTCTTTGTACTTACCGCTAGTTAGTGTAAAAGACCTTTGGGAAATTGTAAGTCATTGATTACATAGGTAGTCTTCTAGGGATTATAGCATAATGAGCAGATATATTTTATAATCTGTAAATAGGTATAAATAATAGTTTTAAACATTAATTTTTATAATAATGTCTTTATGTCTTATAAGTCCATACATTAAAAATTTTGCGGTCATATGAGAACCATGCAGATTCGTGTCTGTGGTGGTCTTTTGAGAAAACCACTATATAGATTAGAGTGGCCCTATCAAGTCAGTGCAAGCATGGAACAGGAGTGGGTTTTTAGTCAGTAAAAGTCTGACACTATCTCCAGCTGCGCCTAAGAGCGGGGGTTTTCATTGGATGATCTAACCACCGAAAAAAAAGTCAGTGCAAGCATTTGTCAGTATTCGCAACTCACGACTAGTATTTCTATGGTTTCTGCAGCTCGAAGACAACCTCCTGTTTATGAGAAGATTTTTACAGACCATGAAGGTCCAGAGTGCGCTTGATCTGCGAATAAATGTGTTTTTAAGATATGCCAGTTTCCTCCAGTGTTGAAATAATTTGTAATTAGTAAATACTACACCGCCTACCCCAGTTCGAAACCCCTGCTTAAAGATATTTAGTAACCCTTAAACACAGAACCAGTATTCCTCAGTTAGCATTGCAAATCTATAGGTATCCAAGAAGAGGTCCAAAAGAGGCAGGAAACTCCAAAACCTTAACCATAATAACTTATCAAACTAAAATTATAAAGTCCAAAATATGTGAGTGTGTGTGTATGTTACTTCTTCATGCTTACATTCATGAAACTGCTGAAGGGAATCTGACAAAATTTCGCAGACGGATAGACCCTGTCCTGGAATAGCATATAGGATACTTTTATCCCGGAAGTATGTGCGCAGGCAAAATCGCTAATAGAAGCTAATAATACTAGCTGCTGCCTGTGGCTCCGTACGCGTAAAATTTAAAATATCTCTAAGGATATTATAGAAAGATGAACAAAAGCATGAATATTCTATTCTCACCAACAGAATGCCACGTTATCACTGAGCCACCTTAAAAAAAAATCAGCTCTAGTGCGCTTCACCATCAACGATTACATCACAGCTTACTATCAGGCGGGATCGCAGTTAAGCACCAGTTTAACTAAATTAAAAAAATATCTGGAAGTGACATACGCATGTATTTACCCTTTTATATAACTTACATAGAGACATGATTATTTCAAAAACACTTAACTAATTAAAACTATACACTGAAGGCTACTTCTAACTAAAATGTAGCGTCATAAAACTCCTCCGCATTGCTGTCGACTGGAAGTGTGCCCAAAAGGCTGCGGCATTGCCACGTTGTATGGCAATGTTTAATCTCTGACCGAGGTAAAAGCTAGCCCTTGGGTCACGCGAAGTGTCAACTAATGTCAATAATTGTATAAAACATATTGTACTTTAAAGAAATAAAATTATATTTAGAGACATGATACTCGTAACTTGTAAAGTTTAAAAAAGTATGAATGGCGTGCAAAGTGATGAATGTTTTCATTCTATGAACTATCGAAGGTTCTGTAAACAAGTTAAATATTAGCGGTATTCCCGTCTTAACAATATTCTTCAAAGAGATAAATACCGTTAAAAAATCTTATAAAAAAATACAAGGTACCGATCCAAAGTACACGTCACTCGCCAGCAAAACACTTAGTGAGATCAAAGAAATTTAGTAACTAGCAATAAATAAGAGTAGTGAATAAAGACATACTCCGACATTTAATTTGGATTGTTGAAAATTAAACATGTGTCGATTTGAAATGTGAGTTCAGATCAAAAAAGTTGATGATATGAATTATGTTGAAATTATAGAGTGCGTAGTAGGGAAGGAGGTTGAATCAGAAGAATATATTATATGACCGTATGTTGAAGTCAAAAGTTTAAAAAACATATTCGCGCAAACTATAGACGTACAGCGATGCGAGGAGTCTTTCAGTCAAGAGTGAATAGGTTACTTCTAGGAAAGCGTGCTCCATCGCCGAACACATCATCGATTACCTTCAGGTGAAATAGTGGTCAAACGCAAGCCAATCTGTAACTTAAAAAAAACTGGATTTGAGGCAAGTAAGATAATTTCTGATATTCTAAATGTTTAGAAAAAAACTCAATCTGCCTAACCATATCCTAACTATGTTGGCGTTGGCTTCTAGCCTAATGAGATGCAGCTGAATATCAGTATTTTACAAGTAATTACTGCTCAATACCTCCACGCGTTCCTGATATAAAGGGTCTTGACAGACAGACAAACAGACAGACAAACAGACAGACACACAGACAGACACACAGACAGACACACAGACAGACACACAGACGGACAACAAAGATGATGTTCTTTTGAGGTACGGAACTCTAAAATAAAAAACAAATAACTTCCCCCGCAGGGTGGAATGAGAGAAAGTATCAGACTTTTACTGACTAAAACCCACCTGAGTCCCTTCAGTTACCCTTTCTGTTTCTGGGCCACGGTAACTCCTTCGTACAATCTCGCAGCCACAATCTAAAAGAATACTCAGCTATTGTCGTAAAAGCTCAGACAAATACAACGCGACTATGCGAATATTATGGCGATGATGCTGTTCCTCAGACATTGTTCCATCTGTTAAGTGATTTCAGAACAGTCATCAGGGAGCAATAAAGCAAAAAATAAATAAATTATTAAGTAAATTAAGATCATAGGCTCGACAATAAAGCACGTTTGAGTAGAATTAACCTATTCACTTTTGACTTAAAGACCCCTAGGTTGGCCTAACTTAAATCTCAGTTGAAATTCAAGACTCTCAATGTTCAAAACCAAAAGACTCACCACACGTCGATACTCCATGTACATTGACTCCAGCGATAAACCAAACAAAAGCACAAATGACAAACGGTACCCCGAAAAAATAACCAATGACTCACGCTGCCTGACCAAATTGTATACACGTCAGGATGCTTCAGAATTCATTGGTCTCGATGACCATCTAAATCTGTACGGTTTTCAGCCCACCCGGGCGTGAGAGATTGTATTTGTTTACATTAATTTTTACAGCGGCCACGACAGAAACCAGAGCGAGAGCGTTGGCTAATTATAGATGAGTTTTAAGCTTACCACGTGGGGTCGTTGACGTGCCCTCGCACTGAGAAATGCTGTAGAAAATGAAGTTTTTAAGATCTTGATATTGGCGGTCGATAGGCTGATTGATACTTTCCAGAATAGCAGGTAAATAAATGACGTTTCTGTTAGCGTTTTCACCAAACGCTAAGTACAAGCGGTAACCACAGCAAGTTTCATATGTCTAAATCTGCAGTAAAGAAACTGACAACCAAAACTTCAGCAATTGTTTTTCTATTATACAAATATTTAACTTGTATAAAACGATTTAATGACACCAACTACTTAATCTAATTGTTTGCCAGTCAATCTTAACGTCCATTTTGATGATTTTAATAAATTTTCAATCACTGTTCGAGCCAATGATACTTTTGTTTTCTTGTTTGGAAATCGGAAAAAGGTTTTTTATTTTTTTAATAAACAGGCAAAATTTACAACAATCCTGGAAGATTTGTTATTTACTTATTGAAGTTCTATTGTCTATCTCCGAAGTTCTTAATCAGAGCTTCACCAAATTTAAACGGAACTGCCTTCGAAAAGTACTCTTGCAAACAACAACAAACAATCAAAATCAATAGACATATTGACTGTATAGAAGAAGACAACGTACGTCCCCGTAGACGTCTAAAACTAGATAATTATCAAAACATTTTAACATAGTTTCGTTACATTCCTAAGATTTTTCCTTCTTTCTCAGCTATGCGTCAATTTTCATCAGCACTAATTAGTTGTGTACGTATCGTAAGATACCTGATGAGTCACGTATTGTCAACAGGTCAGATTAATAGCACCCTTACAAAACCTGTACTGCCAAAAAAGGAGACGGAATCAGATACACAACGCACCAAAATAAAATAAGTTTGACATGAATACTTACTTTGTAAAGTAGGTATTACAATTTTGTAAATTTTATTTTATATTTGCTTTTATAAATAAATGAAAGTGAGGTGTGTGTTTTTTTTCAGTAACATTAATATAAGTCTGGCACTTTGAATATTTTCTGCGGCCTACTCAAATGTCCTTTCTTTGATACTGTTCGTCAAGTCTTTGAGCTACTTAGCAGTCCTGGGTTCCAGTAAAATCCCTCAAACATTAATCCGCATATTTCCCATATGATTTGGCCATTGCACGTTTAATGTAAGAACTTTAGACACTTTGACTTCTCCTCTCAGGGTAGTCAGCTAGGAAACACCGGTCTCATCTAGTTTAAACTGACGAAAAAATTGACTTGTAAAAGTGTTTTTTTAGTACTACTTGCAAAATAAATATAATTTATCATTAAATATATAAAAAAATTAATATTCTAAACTAAAATTAATTCCACGGAGCTAATAATATAAGTTCTAAACCCATCTCAATTCATTTTGTATTTGCACAGCGTGAAATAAAGCTGTCAGGCTAAACGGTTCGCATTGATTTATTTGAGAGTAAATAATACAAAGTAAGAGAAGCATAATGTGTACTAACTTACTAAGTTATGAGTTATAGAAGGTGTAGGTTATAAACATCGACAACTTTGAATAAGAATCTTTATTAGCTCTAAATCAAGTCCTAAAACAGTCCACTGTTGGGGATACGGTGCTTACTCACCCTTTTTTGTTGGTAGGAAATCATCACATAACTTCTCCTGCTCTGGATGAAGGAAGAGTGAGTATCCTTCAATTGCCCTTTGCGTTCCAGGGCCGCGATGACTCTTTTGAACTGTCGCACAGCCCTGACAGGCTTGGACAGAGCCCAAATCGTCGACGGCGCGTAGTGTTCCATGCGCGCCTCAAGGAGATGTCAGTGCTACTGAAGCCAAGGGTCTGATTCTGAAAGGAAGACTTGGCCCTGGTATGAAAGGCAGCGAAGCAACAGGAGTGGGTTTTTAGTCAGTAAAAGTCTGACACTATCTCTCGCTCACGGGATATCATTAGATGATTTTTCCACCGAAAAAAATAAAAATAAAAAGCCCTGACAGGTTTCGGTCCTAGCCTTCGGTTTTTCAGTAAAAGTCAATCATTATCTCAGCCGACAGACATCCACTGTTGGACATAGGCCTGCCCCATGTGTCGCCGCAATAAACGGTTCTGTGCGTCTCGCATCCATCGGTTTCCCGCAACCTTCAACAACCTTCTAACGTCGTCCGGTGCGCGGTAACCACTCCTGAACCTTCGGCCCCATCGACCAGCTGTTCTACGAGCAATGTGGCATGCCCATTGTCACGTAAGTTTGGAGATTCTTCGGGTTGTGTCGGCAATTTTATTTCTCCTAGATGGATCTTTATTCTTGATGCGACCACTCAGGATAATTCCGAGCATAGCTCTTTCCATTGTCCTTTGGTTAACTTTAAGTCTTTTGATAAGGCCCATTATACGCGATCACGAATCAGAGCCTTATTCACCAATGGTCATCTTTTTTTTAGGTTTGAAATCATCCAATGACTTCTCCCGCAGTAGGGCGGAGCGCGAAGGCGTGTCAGAGTTCCTTCGTTGCCTTTGTTCCAGGGCCGGGTTTTCATTTCAGAAGCGAACCCATGGCCACAGTAGGCTTCGGCGCTACTGGGCTCCTACGGTTTGCTGACATGTCTTTGAAGTACGCGTGGAACTCTACACACCGTCAACTACTTGGGCTTGGTCCGGACGGTTACCTACCTACTACCTACCAATTGCTCGCCGTCCACAAGCCCGCATCCACCACTGGTCGTAGACTTTAGTTTTAAGACAATGTGGTATGAAGAACGAGAAAATATAGCAGAGAGTACATAGTACACAGTACTACAGAGTATTTCCTATTAAAAAACCAACAGCGTTTTCTTCCCGTCCTAGGAATCGAGTCACGGCTAGCTGAATAGTAAAACTATCTATCATATTCATCCAACGTTTGACATAATTATATGTAGGACCATGGAAGACATTTAGAAAAATATTCTCGCTGCACGTTGAATAACATGCATGTAAAATACCTGTCATCATAATTACCTTCTCACTTTTTATCGTTTGGTAATTCCAATGAGAACGGTAGTAGCCCATTTGTCTGGCTTGCAACGTGATGGTCGTTAGTTCGAACTCAGGCGTAACCAATGTGTTTTCCCAGCCATCCATGCAGTTTGAATTTATCACTGAATTCAAACGGTGATGTTAGGAATCCCGGTTGCTTGCTGGTAAAGTTCCATTTTATAAGAATACCTGGTGTGCAACCGTGGCTAGGGTGATGCACAGCAATGTTTTAACTGCTTGTATATGTCGAAAAACCGCTTTGAAATGTTGATTGCTGGCTATTACATTTCTAACTGAGTGGCAATATTATTTATCTTGACATCAGAAGCTTTTGTTTTGGCCGCTATTACAATTAATTTTATTTATTTATTTAAACTTCATGTACAGTAGTGGTACATAGGCGGACTTAATGCCACAAGGCATTCTCTACCAGTCAACCATTGGGTTAAAAAAAACAGCACTGTGGTAGGTGTGAACAATAAATAAGTAACATACATATATTTGAAATAGAATGTAGTAAGTATCGTTAAATTAAGTGGCTTATAATAATAAAATACGTATATATGCTAATTTTGATTTTAAACTCTTTTCTTCTGTACATCTGCTATATTGCCAACGAAATCCATACTGACATAACAAAATTTGACTGGCCTGTTGGTCTAGTAGTTAGTGGCCCGAACTGCTTTGGTGACAAATGTTTGTGTAATGACCACGATCATTTGTTCTATGTCTGGGTGTTTATTTATTCATTATATGTCGGTATTAAGAAAAATATTAGTATGTTTACCAGTTGTTTAGTACTCATAGCACAAGCTTTGCTTAGTTTGGAACTAGATGGCGGTGTGTGAAAGCTGTGAAGAAAAAAAATATGAAAGTAGTTCTGTTTATCCTTTTGTATTTTATGTTTTCACGCCTAGTCGCTTACCCCAATCTTATTAAAAAAATATCATACATAATGATAAACTTCTGAGGGAAGTGGCGTCATAATGCTGAAACCCAGGTCTTACTTAGTTTAGAACTACATTAGACCGACTCACACGAGGGCCACGCCTGATTTGTACGTAGACTCGCGTCGCGTGGCGTGGATCTAATGTAGTTCTACAAATCTAGTTGCCATATAAAAAGTATGGAGACCGAAGCGCCCACACCGGCGTACGTAGCCCACGTGTGCCTAATATAGTTCTACCTTTAGACCTTGCATATTAACCAGAATCTTGTAATTTTTTTCTGGCAATAAAGTTATTACAAGCGTTACTAGCTGACTCTACAAATGTTATTCCTCCTTATAAATTTTACAAGAAAAAAATGGTGGGTAGGTTCTTCTACTCCACCCTCCATTTTATTCTATTATACAAGTACATTACAAAAATAGTAAGTAATTTAGTGCAAAATAGTCTAAAACCTATTCTTAGACCTACCAAATATACATAAAAAATTTATAAAAATCAGTCTAGCCGTTTCAGAGGAGTTTGATAAAAACACTGTCATGAAATTATTTATATATATTTTTTTTTGATTAGGATATTTTATCAACATACTCCGCGGGTGAAGACGCGGGCGGAAGCCAGTAAAGTAATATTTTCTCAGTATGTCTGTCGTCGACTAAAATCTACCATCCTGTATCAACAAAGTGACAATATTCCAAGTAAACGCGTTCCGGGACAAGTGGACCGGTTAAGGCGTGGTGTCGTTCTACTGAATTACACGAATTCCCAATAAAGACGGGACAAGTGTCCGTAAAATGGTGACCGCGTGTGGTCACCGGATGTGTATGAATGGGACATTGTTAATGAATGGGACGTTATTCACGATAAAACAGATGAATTGATAGCATCGGTGAAGTTTACGACGCAGGCTGATATTTTGGGCAATTTCTTTTAAAATAATTTTCAGATTGATGCCAAATCTACATCAACGCCTGCTAGGGCTGCAAGATTGTCCGGAAGAGTTACCGCGATAGTCAGTAAAAGTCTGATAATCCCTCTCGCTCCATCCTGAGAGGCACAAAATATTTTTCAATACACTTACTCGCTCTTATCCCTACCGCTTTTAGGCATGCAATTTACTGTTTTTCACACTAGTGCGAAAAAGTACGCGTGCTTGCCCCCCGCCAATATTTTATGACATTTATCGGATCGGGCTGGATGCGACGTGAATCCCACGAATCGCGCGTCAACACCCGTCTATTTATATCTTCGTGAGTGTATTGAAAAAAGTCGTTTGATACACATGGACATTTGGCACTGCAACTCTCAGCTCCATAACACCCTCGCCAAGACTCGGTCACAATGACAAACTTTCTCCACTTGTATCAAAATGTACTATAATTATAGTCTACTTAAAAAACAAAGATCTATGTTAAAGACTTTCATTTTCCAATAATGGTTATCTTACTAAATACAGATATCTTTAGAGACTATAGTTTCTGTAGCATGACAATCCGCACAAAATCTATTTACTAAATTATGTATTCGGTAATTGATGCCGATTCAAGGTCATCAATACAATTTATAGTAGAATCTCTGGTAGGTACAAATTGAGCGATAACATCACGTACTTCAAAAACTATAAACAAGTCGCAAAAACCGATATATTTTCGTACAAAAAAAATGCCAAGTGTGTATTAGTTCTAGGATTAAGCTCATCAAATTAATTTGCTTTTAAGATGGGTGGATCAGTTCTCTTTCTTAGCTCAGTATTGAAAGCTGAAATTAGTTATTAAACAATTGATGGCATCATCATCATTACCTTCATCATTTTAGCTAATAGAAATCCAATGCTCGACAGAAGCCTCCCCAAAATGTCACCACAATGATCGGTCCTATGCATCTCGCATCCGTCGGATCCCCGCGTCCCTTACCAGGTCATTGGTCCACCTTTTGGGAGGCTTTCTAATGTTTGCGACTGCGTCTTCCATTACATGGTTGCCACTGCACAACCTTTCAGCCCCATCGACCATCTGTTCTGCGAACAATGTGCCCTGCCCACTGCCACTTAAATTAATGACCCTGGTTCTTCTGCAGATATCTTCATTTCTGATACAATCACGCAAGGAAACTCCGAGCATAGCCATCTTGATTGCTTTTTGGGTGACTTTAAACCTTCTGTTGAAGCCCAGTGTGAACGACCACGTTTCAGAGCAATTGATGTACACAGATAAATAAAAACAGAAAAAAGAAACGGTAAAATAGGTGATGCTTATTTCTGAATAATCTTAGCGAGTAAATATGATTACCTAGAGAGGAGACAGTGATCCTAGCAGTGGAAATATTATAAGGCTGATAATGATGAAAAGTGATCAGTCTATAGAGCTATCAACAAAATGATCATGTTTTTTCGTAAGATAATTCATAGTGTAAAATCAATAAATCACTAAATCTCTCTAAAAAAAACGGCTGCTTTTCCAAACCAGCTTCAAAAAAAGGAGGTTCTTAATTTATCGGAGTCTTTAATTTTTTATTTATGGATTCCGACTACTCGAAGAGAACTGAACCAATTCTGTTTTTCTTTTGTTTGAAATATATGTATTTTTAGGTGGTCTCGTGGTCGTCAGTTTAGAACCTGATGATGGAACCCACCACCTCTTAGGGTCGATTTTTCGATAATTATGTAGTTTTTAACACAGACTAAATATGGCTGATTGCCATATTATAAACCACCAAACCGCCATTTTAATTATTCAGGTAAAAGAGAGATCTGACTATTAAACGACCCTTAGTCAGCAAGAATAATCTTAAACCAAATCTTTTTACGGAACCCTAAAACACGCTACAAAACAGCCTGGTCACACGTCCACCTGCTGTAATTACCTTAATTGAGTTTTTTCAATTAAAATACGGTCACGGTGGGGATGTCTCTGTTTCTACATGCCCGCGTCGTTAGATATGTATCTCTGTAATTGGCCGGGTTTTCTCAATACGTACCAATGCTACTATGACGGATGTAGTAAGGAGTGGAAGATTGTGATAGACGTTATTGTTGAATTGTATACAGGTTATAATTTATTGATTGCAAGTAAATGGCGATTTTTTTGCAGAATACCAACTATAGAAGCGAGACCATAAGTCTAGGAATGTTGCTGAGACCATGAATCAGCAAACGTAAGATTGAACGCCTTTGTTCCACTTTTATTGGCTAAAACACACCCGTGTTCTTTAACTCGTGTTCTTAGTTCGGCCCAACGCCATTCTCGTGAGGTGCCCACATTGTGACACAATATTTTCTCATACAAAATGGTCATACACGTTACTACACATAAAAGTTCTGCTCTACAAGCAGCTCTAGATATTTGATATTTGCAAGTGTTGCGGCAAATAAGTTTAACTAATAAAATTTACTAGGGCTGCGTTAAGAGACGTATTGCAAATAATAACATATTTTTATTGGACGTGATAGACGTTGTGCTAACAACAAATTCTACAAATTTGACGTCATAGGACGTTGCTGTTCCGAACGTGTTAAGGTCTTTTTGAGTTTTTGTTCCATTTTTTTCCTTTTTCCTGTGTTTCCTGTTAGCTACAACTTAGGGGTCTTGAAGTCAAAAGTGAATAGTTTACTTCTAGGCAAGCGTGCCCCATCGTCGGCCACATCATCGCTTACCATCAGGTGAGATGGTGGTCAAACGCGAGCCTATCAATAAAAAAAAATAGTACCAGGGCGTTGGCAACTCTCTCAAATAATCCAGCAGCGCTGGCAGGCATCGGCTCTAGCCGGCCCCGTCGATCATGCTGACATCTCTTTGAGGGTAGATCGCCCTAAGGGTAAGTGATGTGACAATCTTTGTAGGGTCGCTGATAGCAGTTGGATGACAGTAAGTTGCTGAGAATCGAGATGAAAGGCGTTTGAGAGGTTTTTGACCAGTAGTGACGTGTTGTAGGTTAATGATGATGATGATTACGAATAAAATTAGGATCTGATATATAACTAACTAGTAACTAATAGATACATAGAAAGAGAAAAAGATAATCTATATTGCTATTTATATTGATTTTTATGTTTGTAATTAGTAAATTCAAAAACTGATCTAATTTAAAAAAGAAAAACTTTTCAACTAGGATACTACTATTAGTGACTTATCTACACTAATCTACACTATATAATATTATCAAGACGTAGTTTTTTTTTGTTTTTATGTTTTTTTTTTTGTTGGAATCTTTTCTGTGGCTATATAAAAACCACTGACAGAAGCTGATCTATACAAATATTATGAAGAGGTAAAAATTTTAAGTTTAAGTAGTAAGGAGTAATCTCTGAACTATTGAACGTATTCTTAAAATCCTTTCACTAATATGGAACTGCAATATCTCTGAAAACTATGGGCTAGAAACTATTTTCGTATCGTTTTGCGGGCGGATCCACTTACAAAAATAAGTAGGTACATTATCAATATTAGTACAAAAGTACTGCTTAGTTCAAATAGAATTTCTTCCAGCAAACCTGCGAAAGAAGATATTAAAGGTAATATAGGCATTAGTGTGTAAACAAAAAACAAGAGAAACACTTATGTAAAATCTTAAACTAAACTATCAAAGAAATCTGAACAATTTGCCTGCTGCGGTCTTCCCGTTCAATTATAATTTCAAGGCTAGAGTGAATAGGCTCTTAATAAATTATGATTTTTTAACTTCAACACTGAAAATATTCATGATTTTTGTTAATGGCCATCTTCAACCATGCTCTGCTGATACTTGTGTCGGAGTTCTGGATTTGATTTCCATGCTTTTATATATTATTGATATAGCCGTATAAGAAATCGAGGAGTTCTGCGTTCTGGGCACTTTCAGAAGTTTCTTATGATTTTTTTACTTCAACACTGAAAATATTCATGATTTTTGTTAATAGCCATTTTCAACCATGCTCTGCTCATACTTGTGTCAGAGTTCTGGATTTGATTTCCATGTTTTCATATACTATTGATATAGCCGTATAAGAAATTGAGGAGTTCTTAGTTCTGGGCACTTTCAGAAGTTTCTTATGATTTTTTAACTTCAATACAGAATTTTCATGATTTTTGTTAATGGCCATCTTCAACCATGCTCTGCTGATACGTGTGTTGGAGTTCTAGCTCTGTGTTTTAATGATTTATATATAAAAATTATAAGTGATTAGGAAACCGAGTTGTTCCCGGTCCTCGGTCTTTTGAAGAGTTTATTGTGATTTTTTCCTTAACATAGCTATTATTCTTGATTCTTGATAAGTTTTATTTACAACCATGCTCTGCTACTACTTGTGTATGAGTTCTGGATTTAGTTTCCATGATTTTATATAGTACTAATATAGAAGTGAAGAGGAGTTTTCAGTTCTGGGCACTTTCAGAAGTTTTTTATTATATATAAACTTCAACTGTGAAAATGATTTTAGCTAATCACCATCTTCAACCATGCTCTGCTGATACTTGTGTCTGAGTTCTGGATTTGGTTTCTAGGTTTTCATATAGTCTAGACCTATATCTACGGCTATCCGTAAAGGATATTGAGAAGTTCTCATTTCTGGGCACTTTCAAAAGTTTCTTATGATTTTTTTAACTTTAACACTCAAAATATTCATGATTTTTGCTAATCGACATCTTCAACCATGCTCTGCTGATGCTTGAAATCGATTACCGTTATGTTTTGCTTTTTTTTTTGTTTAAGTCACATCAGAACTACTGATAATATTTAGAATCATATGTGAAAACCGTCGTATAGCGTAATTATCGTCAGTTTTATGATCATTACTTGTTTTTTGCTGTGATTACATTGATAAGTTTTTATTTTTTTGTGAGCTCTAATTGACAGAACTATTTCTAAAAGTAATTAGGAACGCACTGTGCACCGAAAGCACTTTTGAAATTTTCGTTTTGGAAAAAATGATCTGCCACCGGAAGTTAGCAGATCATATTTTCATTTCAAATTTTTCCTGGAAAAACACCAGAACTTTTTCTGAAAAGTATCGGGAACTCCAGAACTACGCTGCATGCAAGTAGAACTCTAATTTTTTTGTGCTCTGCTGGAAAATGATCTGCTAAGTTCACGGCCATTTTAATAAACTAGTGGGCCTCACCATCAACGATGGCATCACTACTTACCATGAGGTGGGATCGTAGTCAGGTACTAGTTTATATCAATAAAAAAAAAATCTACTGAGCCATATGTAACTTTGGATTTACAATTTTACATTACTTTTCTGTTCCAGTTGAAAAAAGCTCACTGTACTAAAAATATACTAGTCTACATAAATGGCAGTTATAAAGCGTTACCGCTTTATCTGCTGCAGTAAAGCTTATCATTTAATTTTCTTATACACTAAATTCGTTTTTATGATGTCACAGTTCCTGGGTCTTTCCCCTCTTCACGGTTTGTGAATGACGTTACCGAGAAAAATCCGTAAGCATAACTAACTGGTAACTAGTTGTTGATTTCAATTAAATAATAATAGAAGGAAGACTGGTGGGGATTATTTAGTTAAATTAATTATGAAGACAATATTGTGAACACATGATGGTACAGAGACAGTGACTAACGCAACCTTACGCTGGGTACCCATGCCATAATCGCGGCGAAAAGTCACCTCTTCGAGGACTAACCCTAAGCTAACTAATGTAGTATTTTATCAGAATAACAACGGGGCTATAGATCATATAAAATACAAGCAAGCTATTCGGTTGAAGGAAGGTGATAAGACAACTTATTCAAAGAATAATACACACCTTATTTAATGCACCTAGGTAAACTTATCGTAGTCGCCACTAAAATTTACGTTTGAACGCTACGAGTGCTCTCGACCACTGTTCTCTCTTTCTGTCTGACGCAGGTCCTCAAAAGACAGTACCAGTTTGGTAGGTTCCTGTTTCGGATCCGGGTAGAAGAAACGCCCGGGTGTAAAAATTGATTAGATCGCCCGGAGGACACGGTGGAGCATACGGTGGAAGTTTGTCCCGCTTAGGTGGAGTACCTCTGTGACCTCGTGGAGGTAATTGGCGGTTTCGACCTCTTGCGTCTGGCTCTTGTTCAAGCCATGGTTCGGAGTGATATAAAATAACATGCGAAGGAAATAGCCGCTACCATGAGGGAACGGTCATCCTCACGCCCCAGCTGCTGCCGAAAGTCGCCCCGGGGTTCGGGAATTGCTGGGTGATTTCTAGCCACCGTAGGAGCGGGTTTGCGGACGGCTAGCAATGGGTAGCTCTTCGTTGGCCAATCCGGTAGCGACCAGGCTCGAGTCGACAAAGCGTAGTGTACCACGCACACATCAAAGAGATGTCAGTAAAACTGAAATGGCCCAGTAAGATCGTATCCTGCTACGGTTATGGAAACATTTGAAAGAGTGTCCGTGGCCTTAGAACGCAAAGGGCAACTGTAGGACACAGGTGAGATTTAGTCAGTAAAACTCTAATTCGTCCCCACCCTAGAAGAGAGGAAGACATTCTATGATTACTACCTCAAAAAAGTATACAATAACACCCTACTGCGCTCCGAAATACATATCATTCACGTGGAAGGCTGCGCTACTTAAGTGGGACTTTTTTATAGGTTGGAAAATCATCTAGTGACATCCCCCGCCCTTGGGCGGAGCGAGAAGGCGTATCAGACTTGTACTGACAAAAAACCCACTACTGTTCCTTTTTTGCCTTCGTCCCTGGGCCGAGTTTTCCTTTCAGAAACAAACCCTTGGCCCCTGCTGGGCCCCTACGGTTTGCTGACATCTCCTTGAGGCAGCTTAAGTGGGACTGGGCTGGACATATCTGCGGCATGCCGATCGAACGGTAGGCCAGTAAAACACAAAGTTGATGCCCTGAAATCGCACGATGGAGTCGCGGCAGATCAAGAAGGAGATGGCGGGATGACTTGAATGTCTTCCTTAGAAATTGAGAAGAAGTGGTTCAGAGCTAGGAACAATGGAAAGAATGGAGGGAGTCTTTTACTTAGCTGTGGGACAATATAGGCTAAATGTTATAATAATTTCAGTAACACCCAAATTGTTCGAAAGAGTTACCGTGGCTCTGGAAAGCAATGGGCAACTAAAGGAATACAGGTGGATTTCAGCCTCTCGCTCCATCCAGAGCGGGAGAAGTCATTTGATGATTTCCCACGTAAAAAAAGACTTGATGATTGCGTAAAGATTGACATAGCGGTTTAATTTTACATTGATGCTAAAATTAACTTAATTAAGAAAATTGTATCATTGTTGTTGAGAGGTAGGTAACAAGTGCGAATCAGAAATTATAAGGCTGGGTTCAGGAGATGTTTTTTTTTTTTAATTTTTATAAAATAAAGCTTGACTGCGATCCCACCTGATGGTAACTAGTGATGCATTCATTGATGGTGAGGCGAACTAGTTTATTAAGAACCTATTCACTCTAGCCTTGAAGACACCTAAATTATAATCAGACGGGAAGACCGCAGCAGGCAAGTTGTTTCAGCCCCTCGATATCATTATTATCACAATATACATAACACTAATATTATAAAGACGTTTGTGAGTGTGTTTATCTGTATGTTTGTAACCCTTTACGCTGACACTGCTGATGGCAGTTGGATGAAATTTGGTGAACAGGTAAACCGTATCCTGGAATAGCATATAAGATGATTATTATACCAGGAGTATGTTCCTTTGGGGTAATTTTCTACTTTCACGTGGGCGAAGCCGCTGGCAGAAAATAGTGATTTTATAAAGGCGAAAGTATATACCTAGGTATCCTCCTCCTTGCGTCGAACTCCTCAATGCTGAGGGTCGTGTAATGGTGTATGTGTGTGTGTATATCTCCTTCACGCTCAAATGGTCAAACGGAGTTTGATGAAAAATGGCAAACGGATTTCTATCTCTATTGTTGGTCCTTTTGAATATGATATCACTTGAATGTAGATTCAAGTGAGCGAAGCCCCTGACATCACACACACAGCATATCTTCATCACACACACAGCTTTTCCAGCATTGGACATTGACATTCTAAGCGTAAGTTTTATTTGAACTTAACCTTTAATTTGTAGCTTATTATGTTGTTGTCATATTTTGGCACATTTGTATGATAATATGCTAATATTTAAGAGCATTGGTGGCCGAGTGGTAACGGCCGCGACTTACGAGTCGTCGGTCGCGGGTTCAAACCCAGCCAGGCGCATTACTTTGTGTATTTTCATCACCACTGCTCTAAAAACGGCGAAAGAAAACATAGTGAGGAAACCGGCATGTCCTAGAACCAAAACTTCAAAGACAAGTGTGTGTGACATTCACCAACCCGCACTGGGCCCGTGTGGTGGATTACATTCCATTACCTCTCCTAGAGAGGAGGCCTGAGTGCCAGTGAGAGTATCAAAAGGCTGACTATCCTACTTGTTATTATTATTACCAAAGAATCGCCAAATTTAAGTTGCAGTGGGCAAGGCACATTGCTTGAAGAAAAGATGGTCATTGGGGCTGAAATGTTCTGGAATAGCGATCGCGTACTGGAAAACGCAGCGTTTGAAGGCAAAAAGGCAAAGACTATGAGGAGCGATGAAGTGAGGGTCATCGGAATCCGATGGATGCGAGACGCAGAAGACCGGTCGTTATAGAGACTCTTGGGGGAGGCCTATATCCAACAGTGGATGTCTTTTGGCTGAAATTACGATGATGATGATGACAAATATTTATGGTACTATGACTAACTCGTCCGACTTTCCGGTAACCATCCGGACCAAGCCTAAGTCATCGACGGCGCGTAGTGTTCCACGCGCGCCTCAAGGAGATGTCAGCAAAACGTAGGGGCCCTGCAGGGTTTAAGCCTACTGGGGCAATAAGTTTGCTTCTGAAAGAAAAACCCGGCCCTAGTATGAAAGGCAAAGAAAGAACAGGAGTGGGTTTTTAGTCAGTAAATTCTGACACATCCTTTCATTCCACTCAAGAGCAAAAGACGTCATTGGATGATTTTCCCACATAATAAAACTCCTATGAAAAATATTTCCTAAATCAATATTACTGGTTTGCTAGGGCCGATGCCTGCCAAATTGCGGCACTATTCGAGACTTACCACGACCCTGGCTCGTTAAAGGCTTATAAAGGAACACAGGTCGGTTTTTATCAGTAATGTTTAACACATAGAGTGTTAAACATTCCCTCTACTTAGAACGGCTATGTGATGATTTCAAAGACCATGGTTAGATATTCTTGATCATTTTCTGCTGCATACGGTCCCCTAAAATTTACAACAAAACAAAATGTCTCAAAGCACTTCATTAACAGTTTCTCCTCAAGATAGCAATCTCGAAGTAATCTTGTATCATAATAGACATTTAACAAAACTAGGAGCTTGTTATGAAAGTCTTGCGTCGTTAATTAAGACATCTCAGTTCTAAAGGCGGGTCTACGCTAAAGGAGTCGAGTTCGAGCGGAGCACGAGCCGAGCTCAAATAAGTGTAGTTACGCTCATACTCGGCTCTTCTAGAGTCAGTCCACCCCACACGAATTTGAGCTCGGCTCGTGCTCCGCTTGTGCTTTTTTTTAAGGGTGGAAATCATCCAATGACTTCTCCCACTCTGGGCCGAGCAACAGAGTATATCAGACTTTTACTGACTAAAACCACACCTGTGTCCTTCAGTTGCCCTTTGTGTTCTAGGACTACGGGTTTCCTTTCCTGAAATTCTCCGCGGTCCTAGCTAGCGGGCATCGGCCCTGCTGAGCCTCTACGGTTTGCTGACATCTCTTTGAGGAGCTCGTGGATCACTACGCGCTGTTGACGACTGGGCTCGGTCCGGTTAATTACCGGACGGCCGGATGGCGAGCTACTCATAGCATTGGGCAATGAGTATGTGGGTGTATCGGTTGCCACGGTAGACCCGCGTCTACCGTTAGTTGGCTGTTAGTCAAGGTCGGAACATCAGGTCAGGGACGTTCGTTCCTTCAAGCGTGCGGCCTTCTCCTTAGCTAGCATTACTGCTTCGCAGAAGGGGGCAACTTCCTGCCATTCTTCCTCGCTCTGTACCATAGCCTGAACCAGGGCCCGGTACGAAAGGACGCTTCCACCGATTGCCTCCACGAGGACATGGCGGTTCTCCACCCAAGCGGAGCACACCTGCATCGTATACTCGCTCGTGCTTGGCTCCTCTAGCGTAGACACACCTTAAGATACTGTCATGAAGAATTGCATGGCCAATATATTGTGTAGTGTCTGCTTTTGGTGTGGTTTTTGAAAATATGTGACGTTGAAAGTTAAGATTTTATCTGTGTTATGTGAAATATGTAGCGTTAATAATATTACGCAATCAACTCTTTTTTTGGTAACCATTATTGAATTAGGTTCAGCCTGTAAAGATAGTGTGTGTATATTTAATAAATAAAAAAATAAAAAAAAATAAAAAAACTCAATTTTTTATAGTTCACCGCTTCTTTTAATGTTAGAAACCATCAAATAGTGTTGTAGTAGCCCAGTTATTTAGCCCAGTGTTTTCAGTTTATTTTTGTCGTATAGCCTTTAGATAATATATGAGGTTGCGGGTTCGAAACCCGGCAAGGACCAATATAATTTTTTCACCCCGTGCCTCGGAGAGCACGTAAGTAAAGCCCGGGTGTTATTCGTAGAATTTGAATAGTCGTTACAGGTAACCAGGCACCTGAAAGTCTGACCATCAGTCTATCCAAGGAGTATCGTGTTGCGCAGTAACTGAGTTGTGGAGGTTTGATAGGCAGTCGCTCTATACAAAGGCTCATCCAGATAGACTGGAAGCCGCCCTCAAGCTAGTTGGGAAAAGGCAAGGAGAAGGAAAGAAATCATCAAATAATTTCTCCATCTTTAGGTGGAGCACAAGGGAGTGTCAGACTTGTACTGGTTAAAGCCAGTTCCAGGGTTCCAGCTCTTGCGAACAATTCTGCAGCCTTGGCTAGCATTAGCGTTATTGGGCTGCTGCACTCCTGGAAATATGACCCACCTAAGTTGTGCTACAACACCAGGTCCACCGCCTTCTACATGCAGTTATTGTGGTTAATTAGTATAACGATTTTAAACAGTTTCAAATTAGCTGGTCGACTCTTCGTGACCAGAGGGCTGGGCTATTCTTCGGTCAACGAATCAGCATTGCTATCTAACTTGGCGATGTTGCCAGCGTTCTGGGCACTTTTCCCATTGACATCGATATGGACGAATTTTTTGATGACTTATGAGTTTTTTTCTACCCGTTTGTACATATTATTATTTTCAGTTTGTTTAAATACCTATTAAGTTATAATATTTAATAGTTAAGGTGTATATATATATTAATAAAGATCTGAGCTTATTAAAATTTAAAAAAAAAACAAAGGATAAAAGTAAACTTTTAGTAAAAGTAGAAAAAACGCCAATGAAAAAATCCACCACTGGGGAGTCCAGAATCACGTACTGGATCCATAGTACACTTTTGTGCGTCGATTTTTGAGACACAGTGTATAATGATGACTGAGGTTTCTTGCACCAGTAGTTTTAAGACCCGTGACGTGACTAACCAGGCTGTGTATACAATAATTGGAATGATCATATCCAGTAATGAGCTCTTCAGCAGTAAGCCACATGATTTCAATGCCTCATAATGTGTTTACACATGTCTAACGGCAAGAGGGCACAATCATAGCTACCGTTGTCGGAACTTAATAAAACGGAACCTTTTTTGGAGAGAGGTGGGCTGGTTGGAATAAGCCCACCTAAGGTTATGGCCGCAATGGCCCACGTACAATGGTCCACATAGAACTAAGTGCGGAAACCATACATAAATAGATAGATAGAAGCGGAACCTTTATAGATTTTTTTTCAACAAAATAAGCAATGCGAATACAAACCAGACATTCCAATATACTGTCATGTCGCTAATGTCATCAAAAAAAAGTACAAACGTGACATAAATTAAGTCACAAAACGGAAGGTGCAAGCGGAATTGCCACAAAGACGACCGACATACCTCAAATGTTCTGTTATATACCATAGCAAACACAGCCTCACACGTTTCATCGAAATTCAACCATTATTAAATTCCCTAATTAGACCGTATAAGGGTCCTTAAAGTGCCGCTCAAAAACTAGCAACGGTCACCTAGTAGACGAGTGTCGCATTGCTGTACGTACGAATTTAATCGCGGCGGTGCGCTTTGTGACGTGGGGGACGCAAGATGGCCGCTGTAGATCAAAGAAGCCGCGCGTGTGAGGCTCCCGCAGTGAAATGTCACAGCGCTCGATCAATTAACGGTTATCCAATGTTAATGTGTTATTGATATCGGAATAGCGAAGTTCGTATTACCGTAGCTTATTCGATTTTTTGTGTGGTTTAAGTGATAATTGGTAAGCGTAATTGAATTCGAGCCGTTACGTCGCATTACTCAGGTGTAATTACGGTGACAATGGTGGCATTTGCGTTATGTGACTTTTGATTATAAATTGGCGTGACCTAAGCTTTAATTAGCTTCAGCTTTATATCCTATGAGCGTGATAATAAAACCCTTATCCTAAGGATGAGATTGGTCGCCATAATTTGTTGAGAGTTGCATTTGATAATTAGTTATTCCAAGCTATATTTAGCCGATATTTGATTATCTCTACATGTCAGATAAAATAGAAAAGTAAAATAAAAAAAAAAAACAAATGATCAAGATTATCTTTTATTTAACAATAGGTACTCATACTTTTAAATGCTCAGTAAATATGAGAAGGACAGATAAATTACATATACGCAATTCTGTAGCACGTATTATTATTAATATAATAATAGACCTTAAAATAAAACACGAAAACGAAAGTCATTAAAACCTTTATACTTTTTTTCGTTTCCTTGTTGTCTTTTATTATATAAACACAGAAGTCCGCTAACGCTTATAACTTGTACCGTGCACAATATTTAGCTGTGCGTTGTGGAAACTAGGCTCAATCGGGCTACGATGGACAAACTAATGGCCATAACAAATTGTAACAGACGCACACATGGCTCGGATGTGTACAGACGAACAGAACTATTAATTTTATTAGTTGTTTTGAAACCGACGCGGTCGAATGTATGAAGGTAACATTGAGAAACTAGGAGCAAGTGTTCTAGATAAAATTATTGAGGATGTCGTAGATTTTCTTGAGTGTTAGAGTGTCTGGGTTGTGGAAAACTTAATAATAATTATTATAATTTATCGGACTATTTATTTTGCTAAAAGAAACTAAATATGTGGGAAGTAGATACAGCAGTCATTGCGCTGATACAGGTATCGGCACGGATCTTGAGCGCTCGGCGAAAGAGTGGGGATCGCTTTTTTTTTTTAAATGTACACCTATTTTATTTTATTTTTTCTTTTACCTAGATAAATAAAATAAAATAGGTGTACATTAAAAAAAAAAACGCTTACTCAAAGCGATCCCCACTCTTTCGCCGAGCGCTCACGATCCGTGCCGATATCTGTAGTCATGACGGGCAAAAGGCTTATTAACCCAGAGCCTCGAACAACATCAGAGGAGGCTCTCGTTATGCTGTTGGATAGATATCGGTCCTGGATAAGGCGCTTTTTGTTAGGAGATTCTTCTCGCAAGAGCCTTGACCACCGGTAGCTTGGACCCTGTTCCCGATGCTGGTGGGCTATAACTATTTTTTTTATATTTTTAAATGTTTTTTAAGCAATATTTAAAAATGTTTAAAGTTTGTAAATGAGATAAATAAAAGAAATAATGATAATTTATTGCACTAAAACATTTTGTACTCACAAACACTTACAAACAGAGAGAATAAAGACATATTAGAGAATAAGAACAGTTAGATTCAGAAGTACCTAAATATTTGTAATGAATTTGGCACCCAATGAAAGATTTGACTTGTATTATAAACACCAAGATTCTATTTTAATATGACAAAAATTTAATCACAAGCCAGATTTCTGACAGAAAAACCGTGGTCCTAGAGCTAAAAGGCAACTGAAGGACAAAGGTATAGTTATTAAAAGTCTGACACGCTGTTTTGCTCCACCCTAGAGCGCGAATTCTCTTTGGATGATTTCCCACCTCAAGAAAAGGCAAACGATTTAAAGGTCCGAAGTGAGAACAGTTCTATCAATGTGCGAGTTGTGTCGTGACGTTCTGAAGTTGCATAACTGTTTGTGCACTGAAGGAGTAAGAGAGAAGGAACTATACTACTCACACGTGTGCCACACAGGCCGATCCGGGCACGTTGGTCTCCATACATTTTATATAAATAAAAAGAAAAGTAAGAAAGAAAACATGTTTATTCACACACACATGCACATGACATGTTTATATGGAAACTAAACTTGTAGAGCTACACTTGTTATACGCCACGTGACGTCGTTCTACGTACAAATCAGGCGTGTTACACGTGTGCTTCGGTTTGTAGTTCTAGCTTTAATGTGCAGGTCGTGTATACACTATAAAATAAGGTACACAGATGACCTGGTGAACTACTAGCCTCTGAAATCCTCCTCCTCGAGTCGTATTCTTCATTACTGAGGGTCTTGAAGTACCCGCCGGATAAGCTTCTTGTTGATGGTGTCTTGCCATCTGTGACGGTTCTTGGAGTCATGAAGTGCGATGTGCAATTGAGAGTCTAGTGTAGAGTGGACCTGATCTGCCCATGTTTTTGGACTGCGGCCTCTTGGAAGTTTGCCATCAACCTTGCCAGGTACGATGAGCTGTCCAAGGTTGTGGCCATGTTTCCTGGCAATGTGGCCAAACAACTCTAGTACTCTGCTCATGCAGGAACACTGTCACTCTAGTACAGTATCTCTGTGCACTGGAATCTGCTGGATGTGAAAAGTAGCGTTTCGCCTCTTCGTTTATACCGCGTACATCGGAACAGCCCTGGAACAACTTGCCTGCTGCGGTCTTCCCGTCCGATTATAATTTAGGTGTCTTCAAGGCTAGAGTGAATAGGTTCTTAATAAACTAGTGTGCCTTACCATCAACGATTGCATCACTACTTACCATCAAGTGGGATCGCAGACAAGCACTAGTTTATAACAATTAAAAAAAAAGTACGGTCGAGTTATCGACGAAAGCGGCCTATGTCTACTTCTGGATATAAGCCATCCCACATCCCACCTGTACGCACAAAACGTTTTGGGAACACATTCATTGCGCATACAGCTAAGGAGTTGATTTCCTTGCCGGAATCTGTGTTTCCTGTTGGCTACAACCCGGGAATCTTTAAGTCGAGAGTGAATAGGTTACTTCTGGGTAAGCGCGCTCCATCGTCGACCGCATCGTCGCTTCCCATCAGGTGAGATAGTGGTCAAGCGAGAACCTAGCAAGAATAAAAAAAAATAAGCCGCTCTAACTGGCTGTATTTCGGTTCAGACCATGAGTGAATTAGATGTGTAAGTCTAATGTCTATAAATAAAATATGACAAACAGGTTAAGTACAATAAAACAATGGTTCTTAAACTTTTTACTATCACGTTGTTTTTCTTTTTTGGTATTTTTAGAAATTCTTAAAGTAGCTTTAAGAATTTCTAAAATTAACAAAAAGTCAATAGTAATAATAAATTCACCTATTTCAGGCTTGGAATACAAGTGTATTCCAAGCCTGAAATAGGTGAATTTAGTTAAGTATAGTTTATATATATGTATATCAACAAAATGTAAAAAAAATAAAATTCTACAACCAACAAATTGTATATATTTTACTAGAATAATGTGATGGCAGTATCAAACTTTTGAAAAATTGAAACTTTCTACGCATACAATGTGTATTCGTGTATGTGTGTTACTCCTCCACGCTCAAACATTAAAACGGAACAGATTTTGATGAAATTTGGCACACGGGTAGATTAAGAGCGGAAATCAAAATCCGAATAGACAGGTAGGTAGATTGGTTTCGCAGTAGCATAGGTACAAACTAACTAAAACCTATTTTTAGGGTTCCGTACCTTAAAACGAAAAAACGGAACCCTTATAGGATCACTTTGTTGTCCGTTCGTCTGTCAGTCTGTCTGTCAAGATCCTTTATCTCGGGAATGCGTGGAGAAATAGCGTTGAAATTAAAACCATATACTCAGGCCATGGTCCCTTGAAGCTGTAAAAAAATTAAACTTCAAGGTTAACAAAAAAAAGATATGGCCGTTTATGTCGCAAAAAAGTGTATTTCGACACTCTCAAGGGAATCAAAATTCATAGGGAAACCTAGAATCCTGAAAATCATGAAGCAAGGTCTTATAGCATAAGTATAAGAAAATATCTGAAAACTGTAAATTTGTCGTTATGTCACAAAAAAAAACTCTTTTCGCTATTCGAAAAAATCTTTGTAACTCAATTCGGGAGTTGAACTGAGTGCACGAGTCCGACTCGCACTTGCCCGGTTTTTTTATTATTTATAGGCTCACACATGACCATTACTTCACCTAATGGAAAACGAATATGTGGTCGACATTAAAGCACGCTTGCCTAAAAGTAACCAATTCACTCTTGACTTAAAGATCTCTAGGTTGTAGCTTAATAGTAAGTATGTGTGTGTCTGCTGACCAGTGTTGATGACTGTCAGTGGAGTTCAGAAGTACCTAATATACAAATTCATCAGCCTCAATTCTTGTACAAACGTAACACAATTTATCACAATAATGCGAATCCTAAAAAACATTCCGAAGAAAATATTGCAACATACAGTACACTGAACAAATTCACGAAAAAGAAACACATTTTTAATTCAAATCAGACGTAGCAAGAACAAAAATGCAAAAAGTATGAAAGTAATATCGTCCACGTCCTTTGTTGGCGCGACAGGGATTGTAGAATCTTCTAGCAAAACGTGAATAATATCAAATAATATGATTTTATCTTAAGTCCCAACTAACGTAAATAATGGAGGATCGCAGGACTTTCTGAAATCTATACTGTTATTTAGTTTGTTAGCCGTCTGGATAGTAAAGATACAGTTTTTGGACATTGTACATCCTAATGAAAAAATGAAAAGAAATTAAAACTGTATGTGCATGTATCTGTATGTGTATTGAATAGCAGACATTGTTATAACTACTTATTAGTGTAACGCGATGGGTGTCTAGTATGATATAGCAACAAAAGTAATTCGTTATTGATGGCGGTCGAGATTGCCGCCGCATGAGGGGACGAACTTATCTGAAACACCTTTAATTACGTCGAGACGTTTACACGATACGATTTTTCAAGATAATATGATTTGTTTTAAGGGGCGGGAAAGGGAATTGAATCGTGCTTTTGTAAAATGATTATGGTTATTTCTTTAGGATAATGAACAAGCCTTTTTATTATCCCCGATCCCCACAGTATAAGGCACTGTATGCTGTGTGTGATACTTTGGAAATCGAAGATAATAAAATAGTTTGTTCGCGTATTAGTGTAGGACTTATTACTACGTAATTACTCCCTATACATTATTATAAAAAAACTCGGCAAGTGCGAGTCGGACTCGCGCACTGAGGGTTCCGTACAAACTTGAAAGGTAAATTGCGGTTTACGATTTATGACGTATTAAAAAAAAACACTTACTAGATCTCGTTCAAACCAGTTTTCGTTAGAAGTTTGCATGGTAGTGTACATCGTATTTTTTTTTTTTTGTTTTATCTTTCTCTTATTTTAGAAGTTACAGGGGGGACACACATTTTACCACTTTGGAAGTGTCTCTCACACAAACTATTCAGATCGAGCTGTTCTAGAAAACAATAATATTAGAAACCTCAATATCATTTTTGAAGACTTATCCATAGATACCCCACACGTACACACACGTATGGGTTTGATTAAAAAAAAATTGAGTTTAAGTTCTAAGTATGGGGAACCCCCAAAATTTATTGTTTTTTTTTTGTTTTTGTGTAAAAATCTTAATGCGGTTTACAGAATACATCTAGTTATCAAGTTGACACATGGACGGACAGACAAACATGAGGAATCCATAAGGGTTCCGTTTTTTGCCATTTGGCTACGGAACCCTAAAAATCAATCCCTACTATCGACCTGACAGCTATTTATAATCTCCTATGACAATCTTTCTCTAGAGACATCAATGTCACCATAAAGGAATCCTACATCGTATTCGCGGCATAGGCATCGCATTCGCGGTACTAAACTTCTCCATGCGATTAGAATATATACAGCTATCCAACATCAACTATCGGGCAGTTGCTCAAAACCAGATATAACACCCGTCTGGTCCGAGGATCCTCCCTTTACAACAGAGGTATACGTAGGAACTTACGCCCTTTTCCACAGACCTCTAAAAGCTCAAATTAGTCTTGTAGAACTAACACTAATTTATATGAACCTAAGAAGTATATAATGTGCCAATAATTCTAAGCCACCAAGATATCTATACATAAGAATTTAGACCGATCCCTTATCAGTACCTACGGACATCCCTGAATTCTAAACCCTCTAAACTGTAGAAGATTTAGAACCTCTTTAGATTCTAAGGAGGTATTGATAGAAGAGATTCTACACCCTGTCGTATGCGTGTACCTTAAGAAAAAATATTTTTTCTAATGTCTTATAATATTTCATTCAGAATGATTTTATTTTAAAATCACTTTTGCTATGATTACTTTACAGTAACCATAGATAATAAGATAGTCCTTTGAGAGAAACATTACTGTTTCTCTAAAAGGACATGGTTAAATTGAAGTATGAACGACTGCCCCCGCAATAAAAATGCATGTATTAACATGGTACTTAGCAATAAGTAATACTGAATAGCTGAAAATTTGTATTTCGTAGCTTGTTCGTTTCAGGAACTTTTCATATCTGCATAATCCTATTAATAAAATCGTGTAACTCTTACGACAAAGGTACAAAAACTTCTGGAAATGTGATATGTCCGCTCCTATGCAGTACTCCTTGATCTTGTCATATCAAATCAAAACAAAGCATAAAAACAATTAAGAGACTATTTTATGTTTAATAGTTCACCAAAGTTATAATAAATGATTAAACACTAAATAATTCATGAATGAATATTTCAATATTAAGGGTTAGTGAGATTCCTATTCGTGCGAGATATTTCTATTCATGCTGGGGCAGTCGTTTAGCCATTCCCTATAAAAGAAACATAACGATGGATTTTCTCAAAGAGTGATAAGGAAATATTCGTCCATCCATAGTTCATCTGCAGTTAACTACAGAAAAAATCCTATTGGAAAAACCCAATAACACTTAGCTTCTGTATAACGATAATATAAGTTATAATTATGACATTTCAATCGCATAATACTCACAATATTTGATGACCACTTATATGTGTCCACAGCTATGAGTCAATAATAACTTATTAAATTTAAGATGTGGCAATAAATACTTTTTATTGTCTTACACTGGTTTCTGTCTGTGGTTTCGCTTGTGTAAAAGTAGAAAATTATCCCAAGAGATCATATTTCGGGGATTTTAGTTGCTCATGCAGGACATTGTCTACCTGAGTGCCAAATTTCAACCAAAACACAAAAAGATCTGATTGCCCTTATATCGGACATCGCTTTAGCAGACATGTTGCTGGCTATGTCCGATAGTGTAAAATGTGTATTTCCTTATGTGTGTGTTTTCTGTTTTGTGATAGTTGTATGGGTGCTAAGTTGCCTGAAATAAACGCTTTTTATTTTTTTTAAACCGTTCATAAGTTTGAACGTGAAGGAGCAACAAATATACACGCACATACATACATTTGCAAACTTGAGTCTTTATATTATTTGTATGAAGCGTGATGTATATTGTATAAATAATCATTACAACGCATACTAAATCTTAAAAAGAAATAACTCAAACATGACGTATTTGAAGATTGTATCATAAAACTTGTGACATAAGATTCAAACTCCAAGTACTTATTTTTAAAATATTTTTCTTTAGGAATAAGCGGGCGACAAAAATGACTAGTAAATACTTTTAACGTGATAATCATAAGAACAGTTATACCGTACAAATATAAATTGTTACCTACATTATTTTATGGTTTAATAACATTTAGCACTTTACTAATTAAAATTATACATACACGTAATAATAATATTTAATATGCATATTTTTTTTTTTTAACACATTGCTTTTGCAATATTTTTTAAATTATGTAGAGTTCAATTACCCTAAATTCATTAGTAATTTATTTTTTAAACATCTCATTTATTGATAGTTGTAATTATTTATTATATTTTTCTTTTATGTAGCTTCTTTTTTATAATGTAAATGTGAGAACACTGTAGACTCCACGAATTCTTAGATTACTTCCTATTACGACTCACTTTTTTTTTAATATGATTATTTTTATTGTGCTTTTAGGTACAATATTGACTGGTCTACACTGTTCTTACATAACATCTATTAATACTGTAATATGAAAATATTTTTATTAACATCAACCACTTTTTTTTAAAAGAGTAACTATGGAGTTTCTTGCCGGTACTTCTTTTTAGAAAACGACCAATTTGGAACCGTGCACTAGCTTCTGACGTTTTATTAATGCCCATGTAGGCCTTTGTGAAATAAAAATGTTTTCCATTTTGATTTTGAATAGGCACAAACTCCCAACTAAAATATGGCGTCAAAAAATTTCATATGCATCCGCATCGCAATTCACTGAAAGTGTGTTCTAAAGACAGGTGATATTGTCACGGCGTATAGCAATATATAATCTCTGATTCAGGTAAAAGCCAGCCTTTAGGTCAAGCGAATTGCGAACTATAGTCACTTATATTTAGCTACTTTGACAGACTTCTTCAGGCCGAAAGACTTCCCTTATTGGACATAGGTCACCCCTAAAAGTCACCTCAACGACCGGTCCCTGAATTTCCCTGGAGACCTTTCCCTTGTTAAGTAGGTATATTTCAATTTAGGAACCTATTGACTTTGTTGTATTAGTCAAAATGTGCACGATAATAATAATCATTCACAACACAGTTTACGCAGTCGAGAAGATTATCGGCAATGATGCACTCGTCGAGTCAACGCTTTAAAGACTTGTGAATCGACGCTGAGCTGCTAGCCTGTTGGTTTTTCTTCGATTGTATTTCGCGAACTTCATTCAGCTTAGCCCGTCCCATCATCAGGCCACTAGACGTACGGCGATTCACCACTGGTACATGGTGGTGGTCATCCCACTTATACGCAGATTTCACACATTCGGTGTGCATAACTACAGCTGAGGAGTGGAATTCCCTGCCGAATCCTATGTTTCCTGAAGCCTACATCCTGAGAGTCTTTGAACCAAGAGTGAATGAGTTACATCTAGGTATGCGTGCTTCATCGTCGACTATTTCATCACTTACCATCAGGTGACATAAATTTCGAGCGTGACTAGGCCCTATGAATTTTGACACACGACATAAACAGCCGTATCTTTTTTTTCATTAACTTAGAAGTTTGATTTTTTCACAGCTTCAAGGGACCGCAGATCTTAGCGTACGGTTTTAATTTCAGCTCGAAACCTCCACGCGTTTCCGAGATAAAGGGTCTTGACCGACAGATAGACAGACATACGGACGGACAATAAAGTGATCCTATAAGGGTTCCGTTTTGTCCTTTTGAGACACAAAACCCTAAAAAGAATCGCCATCACAGCAGACAAAAAATCGCATCCGCTAAAAACCCAATCAAATCCCCACGTGCCGTCTCCGACCAATCGCAACGTCTAAAGACCACAGCATAGAGACAGATACGAATGTACTGCATTCACAGTCCAGTTACAGATGCCGCTACACAATACGTAGATCGCTGGTCACAGAGTAACAGAGCGGCAACATTTAATGACCGCGTATGTCCAGTTACTCAGGTGGTATGTATAGTTTCGTCACTATGTTATGTACAGGAACGGAATTGCGTTTTTGATGCTACTTATGTTGATGCAAGATTTTCGTGACGTAATGTTAGGCTAATTAATTGTTTTGGATTTTATCTTGGTTCGGATGGTCATCTTAATTCAGTTATTCATTGTTATAATAATACTTCACAATTTTCAGACAGTGCCATCTAGTTCCAAGCTAAGCAGAGCTTATGCTATGAGTACTAGACAACCGATAAACATACTTATACATTTCTAAATACATACATATTAAAGATAAATGACACCCAGACACAGAACAAATGATCGTGCTCATCACACAAACATTTTTTTTGGGTAGGAATCGATCCCACGACCTTCCATAGCAGTCAGGGCCACTGACCACTAGACCAACAGGCCAGCCGTCATTGTTAGTTTTTAAGTAAACTAAAATTCGTACTGGCTGTGGAAGTATGGAATTTATTTATTTACATTATAGATATCCCACCTATACGTACGAGACGTTTTGGGAACGCATGCATTGTACGTACAGCTAATGAGTGGAATTCCCCACCGGAGTCTGTGTTTCCTGATAGCTACAACCTGGGTTTTTTTTAAGTCAAGTGTGAATAGATTACTTCTAGGCAAGCATGCTCTATTGTCGACCACATCGTCACCCTCCATCAGATGAGATAGTAGCCAAATGAGTGTGTCAACAAATGAAAAAATAGAGGGAAGCAATTGGTGGAACCAGGCTATTAATATATATATTGATGATGAAACTAAGAATGCTTATATTAAACAAACCTACACTGACCTACTGCTGGGTAAAGGCCTGTCTCCATTCTTTCCATAGTTTTGGCTCTAGTCCATATCGTGTCAATCCTTAAGGAACCTTTCCTTCATCCTTCTTCTTCTTCCTTTCCTTCCTTTCTTCTCCTGCATGCTCTGTCTCGAGCCTGTCATGCCATTTTAGGGTACCAGTTTTATGTTTTACGAGCCCATCACTCGATCGGCATATGGCAGACATATCACTAATTGTAATGACATGTCTACAATACAATCAAAGATAAACTTAACATCTCTGCTTTAGAAAAAATAAATCCTAGTAAGACCTTTTTGTTAATGACTTGGGCTCGGTCCGGTCGTTTACGACGATCATACAATGTCAATTCATTCATCATCATCATCATCGTTTCAGCTTCTCGCATCTACCGCACTCCCGCGACCCTCACCAGGTCGTCGGTCCACCTTGTCCTAGGTGGTCAATTCATTACTAGGCAGCAATTAAAAACTGCTTTGAACAACAAGTATCATTACTAAATATTGCTACTAAAAATAATCTTTTGCGCCCAAATTAACGCCAACTTGGACAATGTACATTAGCATTTTAACGACGGAACATGCAATAAAAAATGTCTTGTAAACAATAATTAGGTATCAAAATAACAGTTACACTATACTGTCCGTTTCTTATCCGGACATCTGTCCGTAATAATACAGGAAACCAGAACAATGCCGTTTGACCTCATATCTTGCAACAAATCTATGTCTCTGGTGGATATTTTGGATGGACGTTTTAAAGGGAAATGCTGCTCGAAATTAGAATTTTGTGGGTGTGGTTGAAGGGAGGGAAGGAAGCGATGGCGATCGTGGGGGTCGTTTAGCGCCCAGCCTGATACGATAAATATAATAAATAGTGGCGTGGGCAATCACCAGCACTTTTTCACATTAGTGCGGAAAACAGTAAATTGCGTGCCTAAAAGCGGTAGGAATAAGAACGGCTTTTAGAGCAAGTGTATCGAAAAAAAAAAATTTTTAGATTACATGTTATCGAATAAGAAATATGCAGGAGCTATGTGCAGTCGTATAAAAACTGCAGCCGCAGATTAATCTAAGTAGGTATCTTCAAGTTTTGATTAATTGAAACGTTTTCTTGATATTTCAAATCTTTTAGAAAGGTGTACAAACAGTGACAAATTATGCACTCCGAAACTTGTTAACATTTTGAAACTAGTTTTAAAATGATAGATAAGTATTTAAATACAACATTGTAGTCTATTATCATAATCCTAACTAATTAGATGAATATAATTTGTTGGATTAGAAAAAAAAACAAGTACATCTAGACGACAAAAATATTTATAATTTTGAATTAAAACATTATTATCACAATGATGAAGTCATCTCAATAATTGTTTTTTTTTTGTGGATTTATGGAGTGAAATTTTTATTTCATCAGTATATATAGGAATAAAGTTAAATAGAATAGAATATAATAAACTTTATTGTACATCAAAATAGTAAAAAAACTTTTTACACTAACCTATATGGTGGGTACAATGGCGGTCTTATCGCTGACAGCGATATCTGCCAGACAACCTTAGGACGGACAAATACCTTACCTTACTTAGGATGGATTAAATTTGAAGAATAAAAATCAATATATTATAAATGAATGTAATTAATTGTAACACATATAGTGTGTGTTATGTTATACATATAGTCAAACAAGAAAGAATTTTCAAAAATTTCGGTTATGCTAGGTCTGTCCAAAAGGAAACTTACAAGATTTTTTATGGAGTTTCACATTAATTATTATAAGCCAAATAACAACAGGAGATAGCATAGCATAGCATAGTCGGCCTTATAATATTCCCACTGTTGGGACTCAGGCCTTCTCTCTAGGAGAGGGAATGGGCCCTAATCCACCACGCGGGCCGAGTGCGGGTTGGTGGATGTCACATGTCTTCGAATTTTTGGTTCTAGGACATGCCGGTTTCCTCACGATGTTTTCCTTCACCGTTTTGAGAGCAGTGGTGATGAAATTAATTACACAAAGTAATGCGCCTGGCTGGGTTTGAACCCGGAACCTCGGCCACCACTGCTCCTAAACAACAGGAGATAACTATTATTTATTAATACTAACATTGCAAAATAACAGTTAATAAGTATAAGCTTACAAGGAATTTTACCTGATGATATGCAAAGATGTTGCCAACGTTGACGTACGCTTGCTGAGAAATAATCTATTCACCACTGATTTGAAGACCCATTTTATGTGGAGTTCAATATGTAAGTGTACACTCTACAAAATGTAATTTTAAAATTCTGCCGTCGTTATAAAAAAGGCACAACAATTTTTTTTTTTACGAAATTGAATTAAAAACATAATATATTCGGAATCAGAAAAAGGCACTAATTCCGAATAAGTATTTAAAAAAAAAAAATGGTGCCCGCCCTTGTTAATAACGACGGTAGAATTATTTTCCCGCTTCCCGCCAACGCTTATAACTTCGACCACAGCGTCCACCGTACAAGGTGTTATTATGTAAATGATGAGAGCTCCGTTTCGGCTGAGTCAATACGGCGGGAAGGCAATCGACAACACGTCTGAACGCCACTAGTACCGCCTCCTGGGTACTGAGTAACCAGAAACTAATGACCTTAGTCAATACAATGATGGAATAAACTTTCGTGTAGGGTACTACTGTCCTTTTTAGTTTCTTCTTTATTTGTAGGTACAATATGTGTTTACGCAAGTTGTGGATGCGGGAGCATCACCTCACTGGACATGTGAACATGATGACATGGAAATAGAACCTACTTATTATTTCATCACACAGATAAAATACGTATTAAAACATTATTAAAACTAACGAATTGGATTTACTTATTTATAAAATTCCAATTTACTATGTACGTTTTTGTCAATAATTATTAAACTGTACGATTGGCTATGGGCCTGCTGTAAAGAGAATTACTTTTTAATAAATATAAGACATAATTTCTTCATAGATAAAAACCACCATAAGACTTTAGCGAGGCAAACATTAAGACTGTCAACGGGGTTAGAACCTGATCAAAGCACATATAGAATAAGTAAAATTATAAACATGAAAAAAATTCAATGAGAAAAAGCTTTTTTTCTACAGCAGCCTTAAATAAAACCGTGTTAAAATTATGGGCATGAACGGTGACCTTTATTAATTAGCAAGAGGGTTACTTATCTCCAGCAATTTAAATTTTTCTGAAGAGCATAGAAACGTGACGCCCTACTTAAAAAAAATTTAGAGACCAAAAGATTAATTAATACAAAAGTAACAACAATGTAAGTAATAAATGCAACTGGAAATACAGTTCAAAATCATTAAAGTAATCTAGTCATTTACTTAAGCCTTATAAAGGCATAAAGTGTCACTTAAGGAAACAACGTTACTACTGACAATGGTAACATCTTGTATCACAATGACGTCAAGTCACGATTTTAGCGCGAAGCAATTTAATTAGAATTGAGCATAGTGACAGTTGCACTGAATTATGGCTTATCATGATGCCCACTGTGGGTTTAAAGAATCAGAACTCAGAAGTTCTATTAGAAACATAACAATGAGTACTTTAGTTTATTAGATTTCTCTCAAAATATCGACTTTAATCAGGGACAACAGTTTGCAATTTTAGAAGTGAGGTTAAAGAGTGTTGAAGATGATGATGATAATAATGTCAATAATGATTATTCTAATAGATCAGAAATCTTAACACTTAGAACGATTTTTTAGTTTCGTACTCAAAGGGTAAGAACAGGGCCCTATTGCTAATATTCCGCTGTCCGTCTGTCCGTCAGTAATATCATAATAAATAAATAATCAATATCTCATGAACCAAGATAGCTAGACAGTTAAAATTTTCACAGATGATGTATTTCTGTTGCCGCTATAACAACAAATATTAAATACTACAAAATAATTATTATTTTATCCTTCTGCCCATTTTGTTTTGTGAAGCTACAAATACGTTCACAATAGTTTACATAATGTACCAGGTTTAGTCACAACTAGGATATGATTAGACATATTGTGTGTATGTGTATTACCGTCATCTTTCTTTTATTACCATTAATGTATCATTATATTGCGAAAGCAAATGGATGTGCAGGTTCATTTTCTAATGAGTTAACAATTGCTATATATAGTCAAGAAAAACGATAAATGGTCAAGAAAAAAAAAATCGATACAAAAGATTGATTAAATATAAAAATGTGGGTATAGGATTGACAAGCATCGTCGAAATGTAATGTGGTTAATCCATTGATTTTATGATATTCGATATTGCTAATCAAATATTGGTCTATCTCTAGCGCATTAGTCATATCCATACTTTTTATACTAATATTTTATAGAGGAGTGATTTTTGTTTGTAATGAATAATTACTGGACCAATTTTTTAAATTCTTTTACCAGTAGTATGCAATTTTATCGCTGATTTACATAGGCTATATATATATTACTTTAAAGATGAAGCTGCTAGTAGAACTTAGTGTAGAATATCTAGGCACCTTTTTTGGAGGTCGAGGTATTATCAAGTGACTACTCCCGCTTTAGACTTAGCTTTTCTAATTAGCTTCTTAGTAGCGACTTTATTATTGTTTAGAATTAGTTCAAAGAAAAAGAAAACTATACGGTCTTGTAGACTAATACAATATATTTTCCTAATAAATTCCAAACTTATCGTTATTTCGGCCAAAAAATTTAGCAGCTCAAAAAGATTCAAACGTCAAGCAAAGGACTTTAGCTTATCGAAACTTCCAATCTATGGCGTCAATAGAGGTGTTAGTGTTACTATGTATATTTTTTGCGTCTTTTTTTCTGAACAATGTACGCATAAGTATCGACTTCTTCACAAGTTGTTTTGCATTTTTTTCCTCTTGTTATCTTTTAGAATATCAATGTCCGATGACAATTTCCCGGACACTGTATCGGTGATATCATCATGACCTAAGATCAAGGCTCCTTGTAATAATAATGTTTCAATGCACAATCATTAAAAATCATTGTATTTGTTTTTATCACTGTTATTAAGGAACTATTTGTATGGAATTGTTTGGTGATATTAAAATAATTTGGAGGTACTTTGATTGGACGTAGGAAAAATCGTCTTAAGTTTTTTGGAACTTTGATTGTATTAAGACGTAATTATAGAAACATAAATCATTGTGGCTGATAATCTAACAAAGTTATTAATTTGTTTTTAATCAACATACAAAAACTTTAACAAGCCACTATTACTAGAAAACAGTGACTTCCAATTCTTCGGTCTTTGACACATTTTTTTCTCTTGAACTAATCACAAAACTTTTTAGTTCATTAATTACTAATTATCGACCTGATGGCGATAGACATGTCCGAATGGACGGTGGACGGATGTACAAACGCTTATAATAATCATTGCCAATCTAATGCGACGATCTTCGCTTCATCATTGCGTACGCTTTGAACTGTTTGACAACGATGGGCTGTAGTATATGCAAAACATAGTTAAAATGATATTTTCTTGGTCATTTTTATTTACATTTTGCATACGGATTTATCAAAAAAATCTCAAACTATTGAAGGTCGGTGCAACATACCAACATCTTCCATAAATCTGTGCTACCAGTCATATCAGAATTTACTGAGTTCCTTCCTAACAATGTCATGCATATCTTTCACAGAGTGCAAAAGTCTCTTTGCCCATCTTACTTCGTAAAATTTAGTTTGATTTTTTAGTGGCTTTGTGTATAATTTATTCAACAACAAAATTAACTTTAACATCGCCTTCACCTTCTTAAGTCGTTCTTATTTCTCAGTAGTTTTCCAGATACAGCGTATTTCTACTAATCAATAGGTAAAAAAATATCGAAACTTATCCTCAGAATGTTCCCTTCTTCATCTTCAACCTTTCATATACTGCAAGCCAGGCGGCATATTTTTTGTCACAGCGCCGATAAGATCGCCGACGGAGCGATCGGCTCACAATGGCTCCGTAATTGACAAACCATGACTCGATAAAGTCAAGGCTCCAGCCACACTTGTCTCCCAACTCCCATCACGTTCACGTGCGATTTGATTGAATTCTTCGAAGATTAGTGGATTAGTAGGTACCTGTTGTATCACGTCTTGTTATTTTATGGTTTGAGTTGTAATACGAGGGCAATTTATCGGTAGTTGTACTATTACGTATTGAAGAACGGTGACACGTAGTATAAATAATGCGTTCTATAGAAATGGGCTGTGTCGAATCAACTGAGACTTTATCCATTGGCGTAAAACCCACTAATTACAAGCATCATGTTATTTTAATTAAAAACGTTCAAAAAATTGCTTGGTTATGTAAACTAAATAATTTAATTTTGGTTGAAATTACCTATACTTTTTTACTTATTTTAAATTTTGACATTATGTAAAAATAACTACTACTTTATTAGGTTTCTAAATCATAATTTTTGTGAGTGTTTTTGTGCGAATTTTATTTTTTTAATTATCTATGTTATGGAAATATTTGTACGCTGATATTTACGGGTAAACATGACCGGACTCAAACGATTTTGTATGTATCTTTATCATAATCATCAAATCAAATGCAATATAATAAAAAAAAATTAAAGATTTAAAAGAAGCAACATTTTCATAGTTAACAAAACATAGTAAAGTAAAGGTTTTTTTTTTTATTAAAACAATACATTAATCTGGATATATTATGTATAACTAATACTTTTACACTGAGACGAAAAACAGACAACCAAGACGTAACATTGGCACTCATACGAGAATAACAGCTATAAATCACGAACGTCATTTTAAAATAATCTATTGTATCGATACGAAAAAAGTATAAATACGTCTGTATGTATGTAACTTCTTTTAAATTTTTTGCTGAACACTGTTGTAAGCTTAATCTGAGAAAAGCTCTTTATTTAATATTCTAAATACAAAGGCAAGACAGTTTGCTTGGTGACTTAATATGCGTTAAGTACAATAACGGTACAAAAGTGCATCTGGTTCATTTATGGGTCTATTACGGAAAGATGATAGTATATCAGATACAAAATAATAGTTTTTAATGGTACGGTTAGTGCTGTTGTCAAGAGATTGACTAATCCGGTGCTGCTGATTCCTGCACAAAACTAATATTTGTATGGCCTACAATTTTTTTTTTGTAGTTTAGTGTTGCCTTGTGTGTGTGAATTTACATATTTGTAAACGTACCCACGATACAAAAGTTATTCATAGTGTGAGGCAATATTTTTTTTTTAATTAGACCAAAGTATGGACTGGGTGAAAAACAAATATGGAAATAAATACTGGGAGTGACTATAAATGGACACTTACAAGTAAGAAGACATTTTGTGTCGACCTCAAAGAAATGAAAAAAAAGACTAGAGAGAATGGTGATAATGATGACCTTAGTTGTATGCCCTCAAAATCGATTTACGACGAGAGCCGTAGGCCAACTCCCGGCCTCCGTACGCGGCTTGTAGTTGGCGAATAACGGGCAGCTCACCGTCCGACAAGGACCAAATCCGGGTCGACGGCACGTAGCGAGTCGTCGTGCACGTACACCTCAAAGAAATATCAGCTAAATTGATGAAGTCCGCTAAGGCCGACGCCTGCCAGGGTTTAGGGTGTATTTGAAAGCGTTACTGTAGCCCTGGAACGCAAAACTGAAGATACACAAGTGATTAAGTCCTATCCAGAGAGTATGGGATCAATTTGATGAGGTCCTACAAATAATAATGACCAAAAAATTGTTATTGGCTTTATTAAAGATTATAATGAGAACAATGATGTTAAAGACAAAAAGTACAAATCTTTAGGCATAAAGCGGACTTTTAAAAGAAAAGACATTGGCCACGCCTTGCAGAAGTTTTAAGATTACTCAGCTATTACCGATTAACACGAAGTTGATATAAATAATAAAGACAATATTTTCCTTAATTACTTCTTATAACTAACACGGGGAGATACGTTTGACGCTGCACGACTTGACAGTCATATTTGCGTAGGTATTCGTACTATAATTCAAATAGGTACCAGGAAGAGACCAAGAGCTTGATGATATGTTTTCATAATCTAGAAAAAAGAGAGAAAACATATTAATTCTGCCCGAATAGACGCACATTTAGTTACAAAAGATCACTTTTCACTAACTAAAATTATCAAAAATCGGAGTCAGATCTTAAAAAACTATTTTGAAATTTCGTGCGAATAGTTCATACGTTCCAAAAGCATTGCTACACTCGCCAGGTCAGCACCCACTTTAAACTAAAAGCACAAAATCACAGTGCACGAAACCTTGTCATTAAATATGACCAGTAACCACAAATAACCAACTATTATGCCCATTATAGCCAAGACCTTCTGACTAATTTCTCAAAAACTTGCCCAGCCTTCGACACCTAAACGATCAAAAGTCGTGCCTGCGTATCGTTGAAAACGTTTAATCGGTTGCCTTCCGTCATACATACATACACTTCCGTCATTGATTGCAGCCGACCTCAACATCAGTTATTTAGATGTCACGACCGATTCTCGATTCAAATCACGACCGATAAAGGTCATGGCTAACACATAATAAGCGTTGAATACTTTTTGGTAATGTCCACGGGACGCAAACCAGAATCTATGAATTGCACAGAGTAATTAAATCTCAAACCGAAAAAAAACTATCCTCAAATCCGAAAATGTTTTCAAGTATTGATTTGTTAGGCTATGGCTGTCTGATGTAAATAAAGACGAGTATAATTTGACTGACATATCTTTTGTGATGACCACAACGTATGACCATTAATCATACTTTTTTGTCACCTGTTCGCTAACATGACGAAATTATGTTCTTTGTGACGGCTTTGTAGGGTGTTCCTTGATCATGGGAGCCTAGTCATCGCGACCCATAATTAGTTTTTAAATTGGATGCCGAGCAAAAAACCAGAGAAGTCCCCGTTATTATGTTCTAACGAAATTTTTATTTGGAATTTTTCATGATTGGATTTGACAAATTACTGCGGACCGTCGATCAATTTATTTGGTCGTTAGTCATTACTGTTTTTCTTGCTATCGAGATTCTTATTCTTTGCTGATTTTCATACATTCATGATCATAGACATGCGATTTTATATTTTGTTTGGGATGCACCGTTAATCTTTGTCATGAATTTTGATTCATGACAAAGATTAACGTAATAGTTTTTTTTTTGTATTATCAGTGACTCACTAAATATAACTATATTTTAATCAAAATTTTCTGTAATATAGTTATTTGAACATGTATCGCATCGGTTCTTTTTTATTGCCTCTTTTTTAAATTGATCCCGTTATTCTACTACATTATCCGTTCGTGTTTTTTTGGAAGAGTTGACCTATGCGTTGATACTCCTAATTCGGGGATTACCTAGATGACAAATGTTGAATATCAAGAATTTTAAAGTCTAATCCGTCGTTTTTGGAGACAAACAGATTTCACTTTTAAGGATTTTAGTGTGTCATTAATCATCTGACATATATTGTCACTTAACTTTCTAATTTAGTATTAAGATCGGAAGTCTTAATCACTAATTAATTCACCTTTTACTGTTGAATAAAGATCTCTATTATGCGCGGTAGCTACAATGACATCATTAATAGCGCCTTGCACTGTAGATTTATCTAATTTACCGTCTCAAGTGTTACGTAGAATGATTTGCTCATTCACTTAAGTAATACAATCTTCAAGTGACAAATTATGTCTCCCGGATTCTGTAGCGATAAGATTGAAATCCATTAAGTTTAGAGATTATGCAAAGTGATTTATTGTCTTAGTCGCGTTTCTGTTGCTAAATAAAATGAATGTTGTGAAATTGGGTTTTGATTATTTTGCCATAGTTGGGAATTATAACAAAAGTAAAGAAAATTTTGTGATTTTGCTACTTTTCTAGAGAAAAAAATTTTGCTGCATTGAATCAACACTAAAGTCGTTAAAGAGCCATGTTACTTTACATTCTTCTCTTTATGTTGTTAATCTTTAATATAATTTTATATGTTCTTTATTTTGTTGTTTGGATTTTTTCCAGGGTAAACAGTCACTGTGAGGTAGCATCTATTTAAAGACTTGAACTTCTTCTCTTTTAGATCAACAATACATTTATCGTACAATCTTTCCACCATATTTATATTCGCTTACTGGGTGGCAATCCATTCTCAGTCCCTACAAAAGTAGTACGTTCTCATAGCATAATCACCATAAAACTCAGTGAATAAACATATCCGAACGATACCCGTCGATCACAAGTCAAGGAAGAATCATTCACCTTGAAAATAGAGGCAGCTGAATATAAAACTTAATATGCCAAAGACACCCTTCAGATAAGCACCATTATATTCAAAGTTCCACGAACAAGACGTCAATGGGATTTAAATACGTCTCTCTTAGGTATCCCACGGGGCATTTTGGGGCCCTTAAAAGTGTCGCAGAAGAAATTGTATAGGCATAGTAATAATCTGCTTTCTACTTACCTGTATCCCACATACATCTTACATATTCAGCGTTTTAATGTTCCCACTGCTGGAACTCAGGCCTCCTCTCCCTAGGAGAGGGAATGGGCCGTAATCCACCACGCGGGCCCAGTGCGGGTTGGTGGATGTCACATGTCTTCGAATTTTTGGTCCTAGGACATGACCTATACCTGTATCCAAATATATTCAATTAATGTGAAGTTGATTTTAAATTTCCTTTTGCTGTCACAAAATAGTTATTTATAATCTTATCATTAATTCTTCTTTTGGATATTTTTATTTTCCTTTACTAGGTTTCTATTAAATTATTTGAATAATTATTAGGTTTGGCTGTTTATATTCTTATACCAAAAGCAACCTATTTTCTGAGAATTCTTGCTCACTAAACGTAACTTATCTCCGCTCACTTCCCAGCTCCAAGTCTTCAGTCAAGAAACAATCGGGCAAGCCGACGGCGACCGCTCCACTGTACTGTCAATCGTATCATTAAGAAACCCCGATGGTGGGTCACACATCAACCAAGCACTTCATTAGCCACTCTTCAAAGTACGTGAGACACATTCCAGATGGATTTCGCAATGCTTAAGTGGATAGGAGATTGATGTATAATGGTGGGAATTAAGCTCGGTGATTTTTATTGTTATTGTGTCCGATAGGACATGATTTGGTAAGATTAACGAGATGTTGGATTACGAAATTTATGAGGATAAGGGTTACTTTTGGAATTATATTTTGAGCACAACAAACCAGTAGGAAAAAATTGGTTAGTGATCAGAAGTCAAAGTCAAAATAGTTAATTTAAAATAAAGCTAAAAAAAGTAGTGATTCTAGTCGTCCATTTGCAATGATAGATCCTTAAAGAGACAAATAGACTAGAAACTCCATCAATATCGTCCAAACTGTAGCTGGCCTAGCATAGTGCCTTGGAAATCCACGCAAGAAAAATTAATTCTTGCATTCCAATGCGGACATTAAAGTGTTCTGACTGATCTCTTTTACACACAAGAAATAGGTTATTTTTACGAATGACCGACTATTTCAGCATCGGGTTACAGAAATATAAAAGATTGTCATCTGCATGCGTCAGTCCTAAATCTGTTTTATAGAAAATTTATTCACAAACACATTTACTTTTTATGACTTTTTTCATAGCATAATAAAACCATTTTCAAATCATTTCTAGTTTTGATGTCATGTGACGGATGTTTCTCTCTCTAGAGAATTATTTCGTATTGGGTTTAATATGTTTTTAAATCGTTTATCATAAAGATACGTAAATGTAATTTCGATTTTTTTTTCATTCCATGACTTTTGCAAGTCTATCTTTTATTTTTTTATAATAATATTGCCAGTCTTCGGGGCACATATCCGGGTGACAGCGATATGAATGAGTTCGACACCTGAATGTATTATATACTGTATGTTATATAGGGTCTTTTTTGTATATGTGTTAACATAGTTAGGTTTTGTATAAATACTTAGTTAATGTAAACAATAATAAAGTAGTAACAGTGACATATGTACTCGTAATAACGTATCAGGGTAATGAACACTAGCTTCTGCCTGATGCTTTACCAAAAGTTGAAAATGATCCCAAGAGAAAATACTCCCAGGACAAAAATATCCTGTATATAATCCAGGACATGGTCCAACCATGTGACAAGTTTAAACCAAATCTGCTCTAGACAGAGTTATAGTATAGTTGTATGAGTACAGTTTTTAAGATTTCTTTTTGAGCTTTCGTTATTGATGTAGATTAGGAAATATTTCTATTTCTGTTTCGTTTAATGTTATTTTGCATGTGATAACCATAAAGTTTCCGTTCATTTTATTTTAAAAGTATTCTTTAATTACTTTATTTGATTAGGCTCCAAAAAAATCATAATCACACCGTACAATCCTTTAGTTTTGATCTTTTATCTAGCGTGGTTTGCAATCGTCATGACAAGCAAAATAATTTATGACATGACGTGCAACATAATTGAAAATATTTGCATTATTGTTTCACTCGGCAAATAAATGAGACTTGTAATAGGTATGAACTTTCTTTTTGTCCAGATCTTAATTTGGCAAATAATTTCACCTGCCTAAGACCGGAATACTGGTAGTTAATCACTTCTCGGTAAATGATTATGGTTCAACTCTAAGCCGTTACTCACATACCAACTCCTGCGCATCCAAATTTTATTGATACTTCATTTATCTCATGACAGTTCGTTATAACACTTTCCTGTGACCCTAACCAAACGAATGCATAAAAATAAATATCTTCGAAAACATGACTAATAATCCTTCAATATCTTCATATTGCATATTCAAAATTGATGTAAAAAAAAAGTTGTACTCTCACGTCGACCTGTTTGGGCCGTCTATCAACGTATGACGTACCGAGAACCTTCTTTTGCATCGCCAAACTTCAGATTCCTCACAAAACTGAACTTTAGAATTATAGCAATAAGATCTAATGTTATTTTTTCCGTATGTATGATGGATTGTTGTGTTGTATGTCGGGATGTCAAAGCGTCGCGAACGAGCGCCGACGCAGGACAGTCTCGTGCTGAGAGTAATCTTAGTCGACCTCGCGGCTAGGGATGTGCAAGATCAGAGAAAGTATCGATATCGAGATTTAGTGTTGGTGGTCTGTTCAACGTTACCATTAATGAGAGATTATCTAGAAGTACCTAGACCTAGAGTTACCTATACCATGATGGTTAAAGTTTGGCTTTTCACATCTAAAGTTATCAGAAACCCAATCGATGAATAAAATGTGTTGAAATACAAATTACCATGATAGAAAATGTTATATCAAGTGATTGAATGTTATTTTACGAAGCTTTGCGTTAACAAGTATATCATCAGTCTAGCGCCAACAATCTGTTAATTTGAGATTAACTTAACGCTTTTTATCGATATCGACTTTTAAAGTGATGGGACAGCATCATTATTGTCTCAACGGGGCGCTCGGGTCAGAGAGTCGAGACAATCTGTCAAAAGGAAAGAATCACACACGAACGAGCCGAGTCCCGCAACGCCGCCCTATTAATCATATTTCGACCTTTTTTTACCATTTCCGAACGTGTGTTCTCTCAGATAATGGCTACTATTCTGACGGCAAAATCACAAAGACCTTTGTCACACAGTAATTAATATTTGAACTCTATTTTATACACATTAGAGTCTGATTTTGATTGAGAAATACCCACGTGTAGTGGACTCCCAACAAGCGGTAAGGTCTTTTAGACAATACTTGTCGTTTGATTCGAGATGTCATGTTTTCTGATAAAATCTTGACGAAAATTTCGTTCTGACGGGGTCAAATTTGGTGCGGCCATGTTCTTCAATTACATTTGACATAGTTGAGTCCAAAGTAATGTACGTTTGTTTGTGTATTTAGATCATCTATCTGATTAGTCTGGCAATTTCGAAATGTTTTGACATGGCGAATTGTGACAGGTAATGTAGATTGCGCAAGAGTTCGGGCTGAAATAGGCAGTTTAAAACTCGTTGCTGTATATATTCAGCCTTGAAATGCCCGTGTTAAAATTTCAAGATCATAAGTAAGATAAAGATTTGAAGATAAACGGTTCTGTGAAGTCTAAACAGTCAAGTTTAATGCGTCAGCACCTCTTGGAGTCAATCGGTAAGTAACATGTTTAAATTACCATTGTTTAGCTCTTAGTAGGCTTCAATCCTTACATCATGCGTGGGAATATTAGCAGGTGCTACAGAATCTGATTTATCTTTGTCCTCTTTCGATAGTGCGATATCACTATCTAAATCTAGTTGGAGCACTGTGGATTGTTTCCTCTAAATGTCAATAGGGTTACTCAGTGCCGCTTTGGACCTATAAACTGCACCCGCCACACAATGTAAACGTTCACTTACACCTTCAGGGATTCAAGGCGTGACTGATATATTAAGACCAACGAAGTATTAATTAATAATTAAGTTATCAACATTAATCAAGACCGGCACTTCATTAGCTCATCAGTGACATTGAATCCGAAGCAATATTAATATTTCGTGACAATTCCATAATAGGTAATGCCTCCAAAACTTGCTGTTAATCATTTGAGTCTTCATTTTATTTACCGCCCATTATGAGAGCAAAGACCTTTGTAGCTTCTTCAATAAATGTTGATTTCGCTTGGCAAATGTTTCGTGGTCTATTTGAAGTGTTAATATTGTACTTGACATAGATTTTGGTAAGGTGCTCAAGCATAGCCTGGGGCGACACGTGGGCGATTCCGTTGACATTTTGTGTGAACTCCGTATTTGAACTTGCTTCAAGCTAGGAGTTTAATGTCTTTACATTTGTCTTTGTTTTGTTTCGGAATATGGTAAAGGCTAATAAGTCCTGGAGGCTAAAGAACTGTAACATCAAGGGTAGAGAGTGCTCCATGAGTCATTAAAAGCACGGTTACCAGTAGCTTGTGAAATATTCATTGCATAGGTATTTAAATTTAACTTATCAATAAAATTCGCAGCTTCTTCAACAGCATCTATGGACAAAACTCTAAGAGTACTTAGTTTTTTCATTATAAGCACTCCATGGTTGTAGGTAGTTAAGAGAATCGTTTTTTTCTGTTTTGCTTGACATGGTTATTACAAGTTATTTTTGAGCTTTGCGCTCAACATCACCTGATATCGTTATTCGAACAATTTGTTTGTATGAAAAATGTCCTTGTCTGCTCGTATATTTCCAAATCTTTCGTGAGCTTTTCAAAAATATATTAATATTCAATCAACTGGACATGAGCATACAACTCGTACATAAATATCTTATCCCCATCAATCTAATTCCCATACAAAATTCAATACATACATGAAATGACAGGTTCTCGTGTATGTAGATGTGTATGACCCTAAGGTCGTCGAGGTCCCCGATAGCATCGACTTGGGCCCGTCTAATTGTGACATCACGGATACAATTCATCAGTCAGATTTTGTGACCTTAGTGTCATGGTAGAGTTGTGGGAAGGTGTAGATTGTTCAGCGATGAATTTGAAGATTCATTAATTTAGATATCTGTGGTTTTAATATTAACGACTAGCTTTTGCCCGCAGCTTCGCTCACATACATAAAATATAGCTTATGTCACTCAAGAATACAGCAGTTTTCTATCGGTGAAAAAAATTTTCGCAATCGGACCAGTACTTTCAGAGATTACCTCCTACAATAAAAAAAAAAACATAAAAACAAACTTAACCTATAATATTAGTATAGACGAAGATAGTGGTCTGTTAGGTACTTAAATTGAATTATTATTTACCGTTATATAAACAGTATTACCAAAGATCACAAAATTAGCTTCTGTATCGAGAAAGGTCCGATTTTTTAAATCTTTTGTATCATATCTTTTAGCCGTGGGAAATCTTCATATAATTTCTCCCACTCTGGGTGGAGCGAGAAGGAATCTCAGACTTTTTCTGACTAAAACCCGTGTTCGTTCAGTTGTTCTGTTCTAATTGTTCCAACCCTTCGATGTACGCGGTACAAACGACAAGGCAAAACGCTTAGTTTGGACCGTAGAAGTTTCAACAACGTACGGCGAGTATACATCCTGTATACTCGCCGTATGTTGGATTGTCTGACGGTAAAAAAGAGATGGCGGAATTAAATCAAACAATTACCGTGCACACTCTCTAAAATGCATCCAGTAAAATACCGAAAGGCTGGCTACCCTACGCCTGTGCTCAAGACTTAACCAAATCTAGATCACCAATTACCCTCTTCACACGCCTTTCCACCTTCCACCAAATCCAAAGCTGCTAGGTGGCGTTTGGCGATTCTTCGGGCTATGTCGGTAACCTTGGTTCTTCTGCGGATAAAACCACGAAATAAAATCTAAGTAATCACAACAAAATCAGTAGGTACGCATGTCCCAGTACATAATCGTGAACATAGTTAAATAATGATTAGTCACGTCTAAATGTAATCAAATCTATCAAGTAGGCGTCTCCTTGTTCAAAACGTGAGAACAACAAAATTGATTTCTTATTAAGCGCTATTTGTCATTGAGTCAAGTTTTTGTTTGTTATACGTGATATGTAATCATTGTTTTGAAGTTGTTCCTTGTGTTTTGTTTTAGGGTTTTCTTTTGTTTCGCTTGTTACTTCAGTTTATTAGTTTATAGTTATGATAAATACTTGAAATATGCACGAAAATTGGCAGAATATACGAAATTAAATTATAAATTTTAACCCAAAAAAAAAGAGAAAAGCAAGTTATCATCCCGTCCAACTATAATTTAGGTGTCGTCAAGGCCAGAGTGAAAGGCCCTTAATAAACTAGTGCGCCTCACCATCAATGATTGCATCTCTGCTTAACATCAGGTGGGATCGCAGTCAAGCACTGGTTTATATCAAATAAAAAAAAATACTACAAAATCAGCATACAATTAGTAAATTATCCTTTGATAGGCCACAACAAGTACAGTAACATTACATGCATAGCATAGCATAGTCGGCCTTTTAATGTTCCCACTGTTGGGACTCAGGCCTCCTCTCTAGGAGAGGGAATGGGCCGTAATCCACCACGCGGGCCCAGTGCGGGTTGGTGGATGTCACATGTCTTTGAATTTTTGTTTCTAGGACATGCCGGTTTCCTCACGATGTTTTCCTTCACCGTTTTGAGAGCAGTGGTGATGAAATAAATTACACAAAGTAATGCGCCTGGCTGGGTTTGAACCCGCGACCTACAACTCAGAGCAGTGAGCAGAGAGCAGTGGTGGCCGAGTGGTAACGGCCCCGACTTACGAACATTACATGACCTTAACATTATTTAATATTTTTGTAAACGTAAACAATCAAGTATTGTTCCAAATATTCCTGGCAAGATTGTGTCTTCAGATTCGTGATATCGCATTTCGGAATGCAGGGTGAGTGCTCTGCACTCGGAAAAATATTATAAAAGTACCTACCGATAATATGCATAACTAGATCTTAGGTAAAATATGCTTTTTTTACTGGTCTGTGGGTCTAGTGGCTAGTGGCCCAGGACAAATGTTTATATGATGAGCACATTCATTTTTTCTGTGTCTGGATGTAATTTATCTATAATATGTATGTATTTAGAAATATTTGAGTATGTTTATCAGTTGTCTAAAACTCATAAATCATAAGCTCGCCTTTGTACATCAGCTGTCCAATTTTTTAAACAATTTGTTATTTTATGTACAATAAAGAATTAAAAAAAAGAAGGAAGCAAAGCCACAAAGTTAAAAAAAAAAAAATTACACCCCCAAATCATCATCATCATCGTCGTCAATATTTCAGCCGAAAGCCGTCCACCACTGGTCATATGCCGCTCCTAAGTGTCGCCACAATAACGACCGGTCCTGTGCGTCTAACTTGCAGCGAACTCTCGCGACTCTCATCATCACCCCTATCCTAGTTGATAATCTGCAATCGTTAACGCTAGTCAAAAACTAATCAAATTTATGGGAATGACATCATTTTAACGTTAAGTCAGAACAAACGAAAAGAAAATTCGTAGCCAAGTTCACATCGTTCAAAATGATAGAATGATTGTTATCGTTTCTACAATGTTCAACGCTACATCCTTTGTTATTGTAGAACGACATTGTAGAACGAGCGGCCGACTCATGCGCGTCAATATGGCTACCAACTTATCGTTTTCTACAATTGCTGACACCGAAGAGTTACGATTGTATCGATTGGAGAACGGAATTCGACACGAAACGGTTGTAACTTGGTTAGGGGGGCTGGTCATTGGTTCACCCTGCGGGAGGCCTTTCAACGCTGCGTTTTCCGGTAGGTACGCAGTCACAACTCCAGAACCTTTCAGCTCCATCGACCATCTGTTAAGCATGCCTATAAAATATAAAATTATTTTATTTTTTTAATTTACAAAACTGTCTAAGAATCAAGAGTATAATTAAACTAGCTTTTGCCCGCGGCTACACCCGCTTATATTATATATATATAATATTTTGTTTTCTATCGTTTACATTTCGGGGAGTGTGCACTGGAATTGCACAATCTAATTCCACTAAGTCCGTACCATCATCGGACCACTAGACGTACGGCGTTGCGCCACCGGTACATGGTAGACATCCCAACTATACGCACAAAGCGTTTTGAGAACACATTTATTGTGCATACAGCCAAGGAGGGTCTTTACCGGGTTCTGTGTTTCCTGATAGCTAAAACTTAAAGGTTTTTAAGTCAAGAGTGAATACTTCCAGGCAAGCGTGCTCCATCGTCGACCACATCATCGCTTACCATCAGGTGAGATGGTGGTCAAACGCGAGCCTATCGTTATTAAAAAAATTAAAAATAATATAGCTTATGTCAATTAGGAATAAAGCCGCTTTCTATCGGTGAAAAATTTAGCTATCGGACCTACTTTCAGACATTACCTCCTACAACAGAAAAGATTCCTACAAACAAAAAAAAACTTTACCTCTTTATACTATTAGTGTAGAAGTACATTAATTTAAGCATAACGCCTTGCGTTTTATCCACCAAACCGCACTGGGCCTGCGTGGTGGATTACGGCCCATTCCCTCTCCTAAAGAGGAGGCCTGAGTCCCAACAGTGGGAACATTATAAGGCCTACTATGGTATATGCCTTGCGTGATATACCAGAAGGTAATAAACCTAATAGTAATAAGAAGCCATATTTTCCTGTTAATTCTTCACCGTAGCATGTAACTTTTTATAGATGTTACAATTCCTTGGAAGAGCATTGGGTTTTTATGATTATTATCAGACAACAGAACAAATTGCACGGGGACTTTACAGATCAATAATTTAGTCGTGCTAGTTTGTGATATTACCAACAATGTTACGAGAAAAATGACGTACTATCGACCTCAGAGCATAATCATTTCAGACCTGCTTTTTTATAATTGTAAAATAAATTTGACATTATGTTTATTTCTTTATATATTGAGATCTTTATAAATGTAATTCTTCTATACGTGTGTTTGTCCGTGTCGTGTGTTCCTAAATAGCTTGACCGATTTGGACGAAATTTTGTGTGTAAAATTTGAGTGGGCCTCTAGATGGTTTGAAAATACAATTGGAACGAAAAACGTGCCAACTATTATAAAAATAAAATTGAAGTGTCTATTTGTATGTATATCAAATTTATAAGATCTTAGTAGAACCCCCCAGGTTTTCAAGCGAGTCATGGAGATCTGTGCTCCATGACTCGTTTGAAAACCAAGTTTATATAAGAAACTTTAATATTTAGTTATTTTTTCATTCTAAATGTAACTTCGCATACAAAAACAAAGTGCACTCAGGTGTCGAAATACACCTCTACATTTCCGAAAACGTACCTAGAAGACTGGCAGCATTGCCACAATGAATTGCATTAAAAAACATTTCAGTTCAGAATCACCCACTGCCGTCTTCTTTAATCTTCAGTACCATAGTTCTGTGTGTCTTTCATCCAGGTGCCTACCACGACTTTGACGTTATTGATATCTGTTCTGTATCACCGTCAACCAAACGCAGGTTTGGACGGCTCTTGTATTTTTGACCCATCCTTGGTCACCATTTTAAAAGTAAGTATACTTTACTATGACATTTCCACGACTGTTACTCTTTACTTAGTCTTTAATGAAAACCTTTAATTTGAATTCTTCTCTGCATAATTAAACTGTTACTGTTATCAACAACAATTAAATTGTAATTTCACAAGAACCATACAAAAATTCTGCACAATTCGAGAAATAAATTATGTGACCATAATTAAAACTAAGACTTTCACCAAAACAAACGATTGTTTAAAAAAAAACTATAACAGAGCAACAACACATTATGCAAATACTACGACAAATAGCTCTTGCTCAATACGAATATAAAATATTCTCAACTTAAAACAATACAGCATTTAAAAATACAAAACCCTTTCTTATCTTAACCGACATCCACGAAATGTTGAAATGTCGCAAGACAAAAGACCGTGTGAAACTTACTCTTGCTTAAGAAAAAAAAAATACAGGCCAATAATTCACTTAGGTGGCATGATGAGACAGATCGGTCATTTCAAAAATTGTCTAGCTTTAGGCATCATAATTGGGTTTATGAAACCACATTGCATAAGTTGGTCACAACACTTTTTTTTTACACCGTGTTCATAACACACGCGACCTTTCTAATGCCTCGCCTTTGTTTTTGACTGTCAATTGCTCTTAATTTTGTTTATATACAGTTCATTTTTGCTTAGCTATATTATTGAGGCTGTAGATGTTTGTGGAGCACAATATGACGTTTAGATCACGAAGCAGGTGATCTTGATCAGATTTGCCGTTAATAACATGCAGATTTTGATCGAGAACCTTTAAAAGTAATTGATGTTTGTTGGGTGTGCATTTATCTGCATGATCAAGTTCAAGTAGCAAGTAACATTTCAGGTAAATTTTAAATTCTATATATAAAGAATTTATTTGGACTAAAAGATGATAGTTAAACGTGAGATGATAACTCTTACCAAATTGTTGTCATAACTACTGTATTATATCCTGTTTTATAAAAAAAATGTTATCTGTCTCAAACCAAAAGCTTTCAGTAGACCCTCATAAATAAATAAGTCAGTCATCATCATCGTCATTTCAGCTAAAAGACGTCCACTATTGGACGTAGCCTCCTCCAAAGGTCACCACAACGACCGGCCTTGTGTATCTTGCAACCTTCGGCTTCGGGTCATCTGTTCGCCTTGTGGGAGACCTTCCAACGCTGCGTTTTCCGATACGTGGTTTTTTTTTTTCCGGTGGGAAAATCATCTTATGACATCCCCCGCTCTTGGGCGGGGCGGGAGATAGTGTCAGACTTTTACTGACTAAAAACCCACTCCTGTTCCTTCGTTGCCTTTCGTACCAGGGCCGAGTCTTCCTTTCAGAATCAGACCCTTGGCCCCAGTAGGCTTCGACCCTGCTGGGCCCCTACAGTTGCTGACATCTCCTTGAGGCGCGCGTGGAACAGCACGCGCCGTTGACAACTTGGGCTTGGTCCGGACGGTTACCGGACGGTCGGACGGCAAGCCACCCATTGCTCGCCGTCCGCAAGCCCGCGCTTACGGTGGCCGGAAATCGGGATCGGAATCCCGGCGGCGGTTGGGGCGTGAGGACCGCTGCCTCACGCGATCGGCCGCCTCCTTTGCAAGCATTACTGCTTCGCAGAAGGAGGCGACCGCCTGCCACTCCTCCTCGCTCCGGACCATGGCCTGTACCAAGGCCCGGCGCGAGAGATCGCCGCCGCCGATTGCCCCCACGAGGACACGGCGTTGCTCTGCCCAAGCGGGGCACACCTCCACCGTATGCTCCACCGTGTCCTCCGGGCGGTCCACACAGTGGCGACACCCGGGCGTCGCTTCCGCACGAATCCGGTGCAGGAACTTTCCGAACTTACCGTGTCCGGTGAGGACCTGTGTCATGCGGAAGGTAATGACGCCGTGTTGCCTTTCCAGCCACTCCTCAAAGAGGGGACTTACCACCATAATTACGGCGTGCCCAGCACTGGGTTGCGATAGTCGCTGTCGCCATTCCGATACGTGGTTGCCGCTAAGGCCAATAATGCCAATACTCTCCTAGAAACTAAACTGACCCCATAATAAAACAGTTCAAAAGTAAAAAATATAATTTAGCCATTTCAAAAGAAAGTAAAACACTATTAAGATTCACAGTAATAAATGTATACGGACAACTTGTATTATGAATTAGGAAAAACTTGTTATCTTTAGACTTTAAATTTTCAACTTCGGTAGTGAAATTCTAATAAAATTCTACCAGCACCTTCATTACCTTATTCGAAATTATCTGTACTCCCATATCTAAAGCAGTATCAATGTTGTAGCATAGAACACCTTAGACAAGACTATTTACATAATTTATATATCCTATATAGATTTCAACTACAGCAACTGTATCTGTGAGACTATGATTAACAAGCAAGTGTTGTTATCTCTCAACGTAATTCTTCTCCAGAAACATCCTCGTCATCATATCAAAAGACTGTTCACATAATAATTATATTCCATGACGATTTCAACTACGGTGACTTTTACTGTATTTGTGCAACTATGGGTTATAATTTATAAATATGTGCTCTTTTTTAAATTGTTTATTAATTTAAAGAAGGTGTAATTTAAATTTTCAGAAGGTTACCAGACCCAATGAAGGTGGCCTCATCGTTACAAATCAACTTTATAATACAACTATACATGTAAGTATGACTTATTACAAAATTAAACTATTACGCAGGAATACTCTAATTTTGTAATAAGTTATTTTTTTTATTTGATATAAACCAGTGCTTGACTGCGATCCCACCTGATGGTAAGCAGTGATGTAATCATTGATGGTGAGGCGCACTAGTATATTAAGAGGCTATTCACTCTAGCCTTGAAGGCACCTAAATTATAGTTGGACGGGAAGACCGCAGCAGGCAAATTGTTCCAGTCCCTCGATGTACGTGGTATAAACGACGAAGCGAATCGCTTAGTTCGGACCGTTGGAGTTTCAACAACGTAAGGGTGGATACTCGCCGTATGTCGGGTTGTCTGATGGTAGAAAGGAGATAGCGGAATCAAGTCATGCAATTCCCGCGCACACTCTCCAAAATGCAACCTGTAAAATACCGATAGGCTGGCTACCCTGCGCCTGTGTTCGAGACTTTGTAGATTAATTCCTAGGGATTAATCCCTATTATCATCCTAGACGCTTCCGAAGTAGGAGCAGCATATTATTACATATCGAGAATGATTAAGGAGCAACCAGAATGCTATTACATAACCCAGTCTCTAGCATATGATTATAGGTCAACATAACCATCTCGTCTCTCTACTTTGTTTCGGATATACTCCATCACGATATGGCATGCATTCTGAACAGTTTAGTATTTTAACTTTACCCATCAACAATATGTGCTATTATGTAGCTAATTTGTATCACATTCCCTGACTGTGAAGACTTCTATAGTCAAATTCTGACTCTATATATATATATTTTTTTATTTATTTATTATATACATTTTTAACAATCGTTTAACATATTTTTAGCTTGACAAACTTTAAAGTTTGATGGTGACAAACGTACGTTATTTCTATGACATCATAAAACAGTAAAAATATAAGTGGCTTTACTGTATCGGGATGTGTATCATGTAAACTTAATACTTAATTTATGATTCTTTTATGTACATAAATTGTTATTATTCAACATAATATTCTTTTCTTTTAATTTAAATATTTTTTTTTCCTCTTTGAATTATTAATCGACAACGGCAGATCCGGCGGGTCACTCTAGTCCGAGACCCATTCCTTCTGTAGTAAGCAACGAGTCTCCAACCAAAACACCCGTTGCCGATTCATTAGTCTCGACGTAATGACACCTTTACTCAACTTAGGGTTATTACTTCGAAAGTCTATTTTATTAAAAACCCGTATATCTCCCTGATACCTCCAGGAACTTACTCGTGATCTAAATTCTATATCTCCGTACTCCCACCCATATCTACCGCAGTTTCAATGTTCGGAGTATAAGACATTGTCTCGCTTGCGGTGGCGGTTGGACAAAAGACTCCACTGTTTATTTGCCGCCCATACCCTGCCTGCGGTTTAAGGGAATTGGTTTGCATGTAAGTAATTTTCTAAGTCAGACCGACGACCGTTTTCTAAAGGATTTTGTCTTGCATGCAAAGGTGCTGGATGTGGCAGTGTATTTTAACTCGTTATGTTAAAGAAATTTTGATCATCAGAAATTCTTGTACCATTTTGGAAGTTATGACTTTTAAATTATGTTACAGATGATTAGAGGACGTAACAGTGAAATCTGCTTTATAATACATAAAATCGTAAGATAGTGAAGAAGTGGACGATAAATTTACTCAAAATTAATTATGCAACAAAGTTTTAACACAGATAAAAACACGGATTTCTTTTTAATACGTTTCATAGTAAAAAAAGGTCATTATTAAAGGTCGTATAATTAATTTCAAAATAATCTGTAACGTATAATAATAAATAAAAGTAAGAAGCTAACCAATAATTAAGAAATGTGTATTTAATAAAGTACAAAAAAGCTTTCTCTGTGAGGCCGCATTGGTATTAACATGCATCACATACCGTTTCAAATAACTTTACATCTTCAATGTTCCCACTAGCCACAACAACCGACGAAATTGAAACACACAGCACAGCACAGTTACCAAACCAACATCGTGACTTTTAAATTTAGCAGCATCGATTTAGAAATTCGTTTTTCATGTCCATAGATGATTACTTCTTAACTTCCTTGCAGGATGGATCGTTGAGGTTAGATTAGTACGATTACGTCGTAATTCTATTACGGCGTACATTTTGGTCTTGGGAGCCTTGGGTTGTGGTCTTTTTGGATGCCAATATAAGTTTGAATGGCTTGGGTAAAAATGCACGGCAATTTTTTTCATAATTTACTTTTGCATAAAGTTACCGAAGAATTGCCAAACTTAAGTGGCAGTGGGTAGGGCACATTCCTCGCAGAACGAATCAATAGAGAAACGTTGATGGGGACGAAAAGTTCTGGAGTGGCGGCCATGAACCGGACCACGCAGCGTTGGAAGGCCTCCCAAAAGGTAGACCAATGACCTTGTGACGGTCACAAAAATTCAATGGATACGAGGCGTGACAGGAGAGGCCTATGTGTAACAGTGGACTTGTTTCGGCAGAAATGATGATGATAATGTTTTAATATTGGATTCCATTCTATATCTGCATTAATCACAATTGAGACTGATATGTCAGGGTTAATAAGATAAGTCGTATATTATGATTATATAGAAAATGAATACCTTTTCTTCAATGAGTCTCGAAGTAAAATAAACGAGGAATGTTTAAAAGTTGCAGAAAAACAATTTCGTACCAAAAATATTGTCAGCAAAGTTCAAGTCACCTTTTCAATTCCCCTCAGCTTTTCCATCTGTACAATATTAATCTCGGGTGTCAACGGTAAACATTTTCAAGATAGGAAACTTGTTTGGTACAAGTTTGACGAAAATTATAAGAGGAGTGATAACGAAATGGTGCAGTTTTTTTTTTCATGATTGATAGGCTCGCGTTTGATCAATATCTCACCTAATGGTAAGCGATGGTGTGGTCAACGATTTTTTTTAAGGTACGATATTATCATATAACTTCTTTCGCTCTAGGGTGGAGCGAGAAGGCGTATTAGATTTTTACAGACTAAAATCAAACCTATGTTACTTCTTTGCCTAGCGTTCCAGGACCCTGGGGTTCCTTTTTGGCCAACCCATGGCTTCAGCTGCTGAAATCTCTTTGAGGCACGCTTGGAACAGTACGTACTGTCGGAAACTCGGGCTAGATCCGGATGGTTACCGGACGGCGATCTTCCCATTACTCGTCGTCCGCTAACCCACGCTTATGCTGGAAATCGGGATCGGGGTCCTGATGGCTGGGGCGAGATGAAGCCCGTTCCCTCACGCGTCCGGCCGATGCGGTCAAAGATGAAGCATGCTTGCATAGCAGTTACTCATTCACTCTTGACTTAGTTACTCCCAGGTTGTAGCCATCAAGAAAAACGTAATCACAGACAACGGTAGAGCAGATTTCACTCCTTTTCTATAACTGTCTTGCAGTTGTGATAATTTTAGCAATCTTAACTTTGTACAGTCGTAGTCTTTACTGTAACAGTTCCAAGGATAACGTGTGTTTTTGGGAAACCAAAAAATATAAGTCTAGCTAAAATGTCCAGCTATATATTATATGCATATCTTACCAGAAGTTGTCTTGACTCTTGTTCTTTTCAGAAGTTGTCTTGACTCTTGGCAACATAATTTAAAAAAAAATTACAAGTAATTTTTCCAACAGTTGTCTATCCTCAGTTAATAGAACGTGATCTTTTTTTTATTGTTTTTAGGCTCGCACCTGACCATTATCTCATCTGATCGTGACGATGTGATTAAAGATGAGGCCCACTTGTCTAGAAGTAATCTATTCACTCTTGACTTAAAGACTCCCAGGTTATAGCTATCAGGAAACACAGAATTCCACTCCTTAGCTGTACGCACAATGAATGTATTCCCAATGAGTGGAATGCCCACTATGTACCATTGGAACTTGTGATATCCATTCGGCATTTTCCCTTAATTTATTATTATCGTTTATTTCAGGCATTAATTAACCTACACTAACATTATAGAATTAAATAAAATTATAAAACATTAAATTAAAAACATTAGATTATAAAAATGATTGAAACAGTGATAAAATTATTTATAAATTATTGAATTATACTAATAATTAATTTTTAAAAAATATTGTATATTATTATTATAACCATCAAATAGCATTAATAAATCAACAAAATTAACAACGTCTAAGCAGGTAGGCACCATGGAACACTTCAGATACTATTTTATTTATTTATCTATTTATTTTATCATTTTTGTACACACATTATATTGGAAGAAGATACAGTAATAAAAACAAAATGTACAAAGGTACTGCTTATTTCTAAAAGATTTTTTTTCCAGTAGACCTGCGAAAGGAGAGATAAAAATAAATGTAGACAATAGTGTGTAGAAATAAGAAGGGTTACTATCCTATTCTTATTAAGAGTTTTCGTAACATTTTCCGCTATCGCTTATATCTTGAACATAATAGTAGAGATTGGAACAGAGGGTGCGATTATTAACTGTCGTCTAGCTCTGCGAACGGCTTATCAATCATACGTCCTTAAGATATTAACAAAACTAAGCTGCGAAAGTATTGTCGACAGAAGTGTTTATCTGCGATGTTAGTTGGTTTTGTTATAATAATAATAATATTCCACAACTATCACACAACACCAGCTAGTACCAAAGAGAAGTGCGTTTGCTATGATTACTAGACAACTGATAAACATAGTTATATATTCCAAATACATATAATAGGTAAATTACGCCCAGACACAGAACAAGTGCATTTTGCGCGTGGTCACGGCATTATGATGATGAAATAAATTACACAAAGTAATGTGCCTGACTAGGTTTGAACCCGCAACCCGCGACTCGTAAGTCAGGGCCGTTACCACTGAGCCACCACCGCTCACAACCAAAAATTCCAGACCATCACCACTAAAATGAAAATCTAAAAATCACGTCGCGCGGCCATGAGAACCAGCCAAGTGTTCTCAAGTCCAGTATGCCGTGATTACGGAGTAATGATAAACAGACAATATTAAATGACAATAAATCGATGGACACTCTACTGATAAAACTCTACCGATGGCTTGATAACGCTATCTGTGACAAAGTTATTGCAAAGTTATTGTGTGATGTATTCCGACGGACATGACTGATGAAAGCCCATGATAAGTGGCGAAATTATGGACATGAAACATTTATTTGTTTTGTGGCTCTGAAGTGGCAAACCGTCAGCAAATCGGCGATAATAATTTTCTAAATAATAATTTATTGATCGGATTTTTTTGTTGTAGGATATGCCGATTTTTCTTACGATGTTTTCCTTCACCACTGAAAACATCATCAATTTTCTAATAATTTTAATAATGCGCCTGGCTAGGTTTGAACCTGCGACTTACAAGTTATAACTCGTAAGTCATGGTCGTTACCACTGATCCATCACTACTGGTTCATATCGTTATGAATTTTATTGTTCTACACTATGGTTATCATAGTGTAAGAGCTTCTACCACCTGTGATACAGGTTTATCACAGGTTTATCAGGTGTGGTACAGGCTCGTAACATAGCCATACCTTTGTAATTATTCCTAAGATTTTATGTAACTATTTTACCAAATTTTAAATCTGAATATATATATATATATATTACTGTTCTATTTTGATTTTTAATAATGTAAACCAGGGCTAGACTGCGATCGCACCTGATGGTAAGCAGTGATGCAATCATTGATGGTGAAGCGCATTAGTTTATAACTAGTACTAGATTTCAAGTTTTTGCTACTAGTATCATCTTAATTTTTCTGCCTTTGTCCCATGTTACTTGGGATCTTCCATTGTGTCCTATCAACTGTCATGCTATCACGGACCCCCTTTTCTTTCATATTTTTTTGGCCTCCTTTTCTGTCTGCAACCACCCACACGTGACTCCCTATTAATTCAGAGTATAAAATTTTAGGCAAGCTACAATCGTACAATCGGGCGGCAAAGGCCCTTCTTTGAGAAGTGGCTAAAGAGGTGCCTCACCTTACATGGCATGTTCGGGAGGTTCTTTATTCGGATTCCCACAACAACAACAAAAAGTCTAAAACTTCGAGTTACACTTAAGTTAGCCTGCTCAAGATTGAACCAGCGACTCGCAAGTCGGGATCATCACCACTCAATCAAATCTTTACCTACACAATTTTCCTCTCTTCATAATAATTTCGCTAACAAGCCCACATACACAACATAGTAATGTGTGTCTGTCTGTCACACTAAGTGTATATCTAATTAGTTGAATATAAGGGCTCGCGTCACGTGCCACTCAAGTGGACATTGATTGCGGTCCAAAAGAGAGGGAGGGAGGTACAGTGGGGTAAGTCAAGTTTGTGAGATTTTTGTTGGCGACGTAATGTATGAAATTTTGGCAATGGTCGTATAAAATTGACTATTAAGGATAGTAGTAGTGTTAAACAAATGTGTCACGTTTGAACATGTAATAAGTTGATATTTTTCGTAAGATGTGGTTTAATCTAATTATAATTGAGGTAGGCAGATAAATTTGGAATAAATTACATGGGTTAACGTCCCACATTTACAGTGGTCCCATATTTATTGACATTCTTAATTTCAAAAACGGTAATAAACACATAAAACTGTCTTGAATCGACATCCATCATGATCCTTTATAATTTTTTTAGTAATTGAAAACACTTTCTTGTTTATTTTTCGGATACGTACACGGATACGAGGAAATGGTCAATGTACCTACTTTATCCTAAAATAGGTTCAAAAAAAAAACAGGGCAAGTGGGAGTCGGACTCGCGCACTGAGTGTTCCGTACAAACTTACCTGTGAAAATAGTTCAATTCCCGAATTGAGTTACGAAGATTTTTCCGAATAAAAAAAAAAACGTTCTTTTTTTGTGACATATCTACAAATTTACAGTTTTCAGATTTTTTCCTATACTCGTGTTATGAGACTTTGCTTCATGCCAAATTTCAGGATTCTAGGTCAACGGGAAGTACCCTATGAATTTTGATCCTTTTGAGAGTGTCGAAATACACGTTTTTTTTAGACATAAACGGCCTATCATTTTTCCGTTATGTCAGAAGTTTGATTTTTTTCACAACTTCAAGGGACCGCAGACCTGAGTATATGGTTTTAAATTCAACTCGATACCTCCACGCGTTCCCGAGATAAAGGGTCTTGACTGACAGACGAACGGAAAACAAAGTGATCCTATAAGAGTTCCATTTTTTCGTTTTGAGGTACGAAACTCTAAAAACCAACAGCATTTCAGTCGGTGAATTTAAGTTTAATTATTTAGTTAAAATTAACTTTTTAGGTCTAATTTAGGAACATCCAAAAGCTGCAAATGTGCAGTTATGTCACTTTATTTCTAAGTCTGAAAGTTACATAACAACCGAAGGATCTTTCGCCCTCCCTTGCTTTTTGAATAACGAGAATCCCCCAAACATACCGTTACGATTAACTTTTGATAAATATCTGCTTGCAATTTATCTATGTCTGTATCTATCTACTTATCTATCTATAAGAGCAGTGGTGACCGAGTGGTAACGGCCCCGACTTACGAATTGTTGGTCGCGGGTTCAAACCCGGCCAGGCGCATTACTTTGTGTAATTTATTTCATCACCACTGCTCTCAAAACGGTGAAGTAAAACATCGTGATGAATCCAGCATGTCCTAGATCCAAAAATTCGAAGACACATGAGACGAGACCTGAGTCCCAGCAGTGGGAACATTAAAAGGCTGAATATATGCTACATTTATCTATGTATTATCAAATTAATTTCAACATTAACGAAGTACCTACCTAACCGTAACTATGTAATGTTTATTGATTTATAAAACTGTCCCTAGTACCTAAGTCTCGTCCATTTTATTGAAATCTTTGAGACACTCATGGAACACAAAGCCCCGTCGACTCAGGTTTGGTCCATACCGGACGGCGAGCTACTCATTACTCGCCGTCTGCAAGCCCGCGAATATGGTAGTCGAGAATTGCCCTGCGAGGCTGCGACTCTCGATATGCCACCCATCCACTGACTGACCTCGGGAAGCTTTGCTTCACTTTGAAATTCTCAACGAGCTTCTCAAGATATATTAAGTTATCCCCATTATAACAAAAAGTGACACACAAAATGCAACAATAATTTCCACCAGCCCACCATCTAATTCAAACATAGCTCAAACCCCACCCCTATCGACCGCTAATGACACTTCTACAATTGACAGACCCTTAAGAAAAACAAAGGACGGCTTGGCAGCAATGCCAATGATTGGCATTGGCCATTATCGCGTACAACACGCGTAAGTCCGGCCTGCCCGCATAAGCCCGGATTACAGACGATTGACCGGGAGAACGATCGTTGAATGACCGATTTTGACCGGGCAAGTGTAGAAGTAATTATTACGCTATAGAAATATAATACTGGTCACAAATTACCTAGAAATAATATAATAATAATATAATAATATTCCACAACTATCACACAACGCCGTCTAGACTTCGTAGGCGCAGGCTTGCGGACGGCGAGCAATGGGTGGCTCGCTGTCCGACCGTCTGATAACCGTCCGGACCGAGACCAAGTCGTCGACGGCACGTGCTGTTCCACGCGCGCCTCAAGGAGATGTCAGCAACTGTAGGGGCCTAGCAGGGTCGAAGTCTACTGGGGCCAAGGGTCTGATTCTGAAAGGAAAACTCAGCCCTGGTACGAAAGGCAACGAAGGAACAGGAGTGGGTTTTTAGTCAGTAAAAGTCTGACACTATCTCTCGCCCCGCCCCAGGGCGGGGGATGTCATAAGATGATTTTCCCACTGAAAAAAAAAAAAACGCCGTCTAGTCTCAAGTTAAGCAGAGCTTGTGTTATGAGTACTAGACAACTGATAAACATACTTATATATTTATAAATACATAAATATTGTAGATAAATTACACCCAGACACAGAATAGATGATCGTGCTCATCACAAAAACATTTGTTCTGGATAGGAATCGAACAACCGCATAGAAGTCAGGGCCACTAACCACTAGACCAACAGGCCAATCAAAGAGATGATTAAGTTAGCTATTTTTTTAGCTTTATCCCGTATACTAGAAATTGCACCTGTACGGTTAGTTCATTAACAGACATTTAAACTTATATACACTAACAAATATACTATCGGTCATACAAATATAATTTTGGTCTGTGCAGGAATCAAACCCGCGACACGCAGAATTACGCATAATTAATATTGCATAACGTCTGAAAAAAAACACTTTTTTCTTGTACCCTATAATATTTTTCAATGTTCGTGAAATGCGTTTCTATGTACAATGAGTCTGACCTCAATTATTCTAAGTTTACAAACCACACATGGAATCATAAAATTGAGAATAATATTTTTTTACATTAATCGATGCTGTTTTCGCTATTTTTTAATTAGTACCTACAAAAAAATTTGGCTTCTATCCGTGCCCGTTAATGATCATATTTGTGTCGTCACAAGTAAAAAAAAAAACGATATCCCAAAATTGACCACGAAAATTTGTCATAATTGGTAACTTCTTAATTGAATCAATCATTCATAACAATTGCTACAAGAAAATACTACGCGCAGTTGTTTTTCCATTTAGATCGCCATTTATTCATTTATAATCAATAGCCTGTACAATATTTCCATAAATTAAATGACATTTTGGGATATAAACATACGCTAATAACTTTGCTATTTATGAATATTATTTATTGAGCCTTTAACTGAAATAATAACAAGACCTTTTCTATTAAACCCTTTAAATATTTGTACTAATTAAAAAATATTGGTGAATAGAGAAAATATTGACTTAAATTTATGTAAGAACTAGCGGTCCCGGCAGACGTTGTCCTGCCCAAAAGCGGGATTTAGTAAAAAAAAAAAAATTACCCTAGTCTACTCTACTCTACCCTACTCTATCCTACTCTACCCTACTCTACCCTACTCTACCCTACTCTACCCTACTCTACCCTACTCTACCCTACTCTACCCTACTCTACCCTACTCTACCCTACTCTACCCTACTCTACCCTACTCTACCCTACTCTACCCTACTCTACCCTACTCTACCCTACTTAACCCTACTCGTTAAAAAGTACCCTATGTCCGTCTCCTGGTTCTAAGCTACCTCCCCACCAATTTTCAGCCAAATCGGTTTAGCCGTTCTTGAGTTATAAACAGTGTAAGTAACACGACTTTCTTTTATATATATAGATGGTATTAACACGATCTAACACATATTTCTGTTTTTAATCATTACGATCTCGCTTTAGGGCAAAGGCCTCCCAAGTCACTAGACATTCGTCTCCAGCACCGACTCGAACCAGTCCTCGTGGTACGCGTCTAAATCGTCACGCCACTTCTTCGGGGCTGGGCTCGGTGGCGCTTTCCATACACAGGAATCCACTGCGTGGGTACCCTTTACCAGTGGTCACTGTGCAGGCGGCTGGTGTGCTGATGTGACCCGCCTAATACCATACAGGTCGTTGGGCTCTTTGGACCTTGACCGCGGTCCCAACTTCCACCTATTTTTTTTTTCGGTGGGAAAATCATCCAATAACATCCCACGCTCTTGGGCGGAGCGCGAAATCGTGTCAGACTTTTACTGACTAAAAATCCACTCCTGTTCCTTCGTTGCCTTTCATACCAGAGCCGAGACTTCGTTACAGAAAAAAAAAGTCTTTTAGGACCACAAATAAAATAAATACAATTTTTTTGGTAACTGTTCTTTTTTAAAGCCTTTTTCATTGTGGTCCTAAAATACTACAAATTTTTTTTTTTTTTCGGTGGAAATTGGGCCCGTGGTCCCTGCCCGGCATCCTGTATAAAACATATCACCATAAAAAAAACTGTCCGAATTATTTAATTGTACATATAACGTGCAGCCTTACGAAATATTTACGAAATATTTTTCATGAACACGGTATCAAATAACAAAAATCATCAGATTACATTATTTCAGTCTACAATATTAGAATTCTCAAACGTGGTACGTTTGAGAATTCCATAGCATTCAATTAAGTTAGTTCCTATTTCCATTGCTTCACTTTAACATAAACAATAATAAACCTTGCTAATTAAAAAAAACAATAAAGAACTACGTTCCACTTAACGCTTTCCTTGTCACGATGAGACATCATTACGACCTACGATTATTATGATTGTAAGAACATAAAAGACTAAGAATATAAATTATACATAAAACGCCGGAAAATTTTAAACTCAATGAGTGTTATGTGGTTCCTTCCCCTAGGAAAAATCCGACAGTTCAAACGAGTTCAAACCACATCTAACAAACAGCTAATGTTTATGCTGACCTGGTAATGTCTTTAAGTCAAGAGTGACTAAGTTACTTCTAGCTTGCCCTAGTGGCAAACTCATCATCGCTAACTATCAGGTAAGAGCAGAAGTTTGAACCTTAATGGTTTTTGGTTGCTAAATAATCCTTCTTTTTGAAGTCGGTTAAAAAGGTGAGATAGTGGTCAAATGCGAACCTGACATTAAACATATATAGATTTTTTCTGTTTCAGTTTTAAACGATTTCGGTTGTTAGTCAATATGTATTGCTATATAAAACACCAGACGGTAATGAATATTGTAATTTGCTCTCCACATTCTTCGTCAATATTATAACAGTCTAATAATACTCACTCTTGAATGGAATTTCCTTCGCTTAAAGCATTACTATATCAGTCATTACAGAGTACCGAGAAATCTTATCTCACAATGACCATTTCATTTATTTTCGGAGACACAGGAGTCATACCACCTGCACTCGAGATGGCTGAAGCTTTTAGAGAAGCATCAATAGATTCTGATTGTGCCACTTCAGATTTTACAACAACTGATAATGAACCTTTAGTTGAAACAATAAAGTCTAAAATTGAAGAAGAGGACAATGTTGCTGACAAATCTCTCGAAGTTAATGAAATGGAACGAGTATTGAGTAAAATTGTACTTAATGATGCAGGTCTTGTGGTTGAATTTGGTCTGACAGATGCTGATATTGGTAAAGTGTAATTAGGTGCAAGCAAAATAGAACTCAATGAAGAAGAAGATATGAGTGAGTTTTGTATAGGCAAATATAAAAGTTTGTTGGCGCCACGCTTTGTCATGCTGATACGATCTATATCCGGTGCAGTTTCGGGATGAAAATATTTTTACTTATCTTAAGTGGTTGTATCTGCTTATTAATTACCTTTGGAGGGTACATCTCGAGCTGTCAAATCAAACACTTTGTCGGTACTATTCGATCTCTTAACTAATAGACGATGATTCTCTGAAACAGTGACGTAGTCAATTCTTAATGTTATGTCAAAATCTGAGTGAGCATTCGTAATGGAAAACCTCTTAATTTATTAGTTAAGTCATCCGTATTTCTAGCAGACACGTTTTGGATTTGACATTAAAGTGCTTGTTTTTCTGATCGTAGATTGTAATCGTGGGTTTATTTAGCATTATCAAGTTAGTACAAGAATTTAATTTATTATTGTGTCTAATAAATGATGTTGTAGTACCAGTAGCCGATAGTAGAATGCTTAATTCCGTAAATAAAATTACGTAAGCGTCTGCAATGTTATCCTATTTAATATTTTATATTTCATTTTATTAATAGATGGTTGTCTTAGTAAAATTATTACAAACCTGACGGTAAGTAATGATGCAATAGGGTGTTTTACTCTATATAAGAAATAAATAATATTAAGATAGCTTAGGTAAAATGCAGTCGGAATAACCAAATAAATTTTAAAATTCAATTCAAAGTTTTCTGTTTTTATTATCTGTTCTTTATTGCCTTGAAATAGTAGCCACCATGTTATTGCGTCATTCGGTTGTGTAAACTAAAGTGACAGCTGTCAACTGTCAACTGATCCGCCACACTGAGCGAATTTGTTTACACAGCCAACTGACGTCACGACCAGAGTAAATATGGCGTCCACTGTTTTCTACAATTTCGTCAAATACGCTCGACATTTGAAAATGTAAATTTTAAATGCATTTTTAGGGTACTTAGCGACTGAATGAAAATTTTGAGTTTTTTTAGTGGTTTATTAGCACTATAGAATCTAACTGACACTTTTAAAAAATTAGTGTAATACCCTATTGTTGATGGTGAAGCGCACTAGCCTATTGAGTAGCGTAATTAGAGACACAATAGAAAGACAATGACTAAGCGAACGCCGGCGTTCGCCGGGGTTTAATGAATTAAGAGCCTATTCACTCTAGTCTTGAACACACCCTTCGATGAGTCCTTCAAGAGTCCTTCGATGTAAGCGGCATAAACGGCGATTCGAAACGCTTAGTCTGGATCGAGATGTCACCAATGTAAACATTCGCTGTACGTCAGATTTTCCGATGGTAGAAAGCGATGCGGAATCAAGTCATATAATTCCCGCGCACACTCTCCGAAATGCATCCTAAAGAATACTGAAAGGCTGGCTACCATACCCCTGTGCTCCAGGCTTTGTAGATTCCCTTCTCTTTGCGTGGTTTAACCTAAATGCTGAGGGTCGTGACCTCGACGAATAACTTTCTTGTGGGCTATATTTCGCCATGTTGTCATATCTTTGGGCGATGTGGATGACGTCGCAAACTGTGGTCTCCAGTGTAGCACAGATTTGGACAGACCAACGCATCAGACTTTGTAAATTGGTCATAACCAAATCTGGATCAACAGTTAACCTCTTCGCACGCTTCTCCACTGAATCCAAATTCATCTTTCATTACCAAACACAACACCCAGATTACAATCAGTCCAATTAAACGATATCACCATATCAGAAGCAGCTAGTCACCTACCGTTAACATCTTCACTCCTACTTCCTGCATTACTAAAAGATAATACATAGAAATTGTGTATTAAAGTCACCTCATAAATATGTATATGTTTCGGTCTGTGGTCACCGCGACTCTTGCGCAACTGTACTGCGCTGTTGATGGTTGTGGACAGGGAAAACGTGGCAGTAGTATTTGGACTAATATATTTAGTTAAACTTCTAGTTTTACCTAAATTTTTAGAGATGGTGATTGTCATATTTTGAATTTATGAACTGCATTATTCCAAAAGAAAAAGATTTTTAACACTTTCCTGGGTTTTTTAGCGGTCGTGCACAAGTTACTAGGACAATTAATTATTATGTTTTTGTGACTATTAATCACGAGTGAATTTTAACGAAGACCGTCATTGATGAGTATTCTTTGATTTTTTTAGAGGTTAGTAAGCAACAAACGCAAAAAACAAATATTTTAAATGATACCAGATAAAATTTTTCTTTACAATTTTTTTTTTTTTTGGTAAAGCTCAAATCGTTGAATCGCACTAATATTATAAAAGCGAATGTTTGTCAATGTGTGTGTGTATATGTTTGTTACTTTTTCACGCCCAAACGGCTCAATAGATCTTCGATCTCCGGACCGTTTGATCCATCGCTCTGTCTATTCTTATGGGTAAAATCACAACCAGTTGACCATATCCCGGGAAATTATGTTCCCTAGAACATTTTTTTATATTCACACTTGCGAAGCCGCTGGTAGTAGCTATTTTATAATCCTGTAGATGAAACAAACACTTAAGCTCTAGTACTTGGTCATTCGTAACCGTCCAGGCCGAGCCCAAGTCGTCGACGATGGCGCGTAGTTCACGTCAGCGTTCCACGCGCGCGCCAAAGAGGATGTCAGCAACCGTAAGGGCCCAGGAGGGTCGAAGCCTACTGGGGCCACAGGTAATGCGAAAGAGATCCCGGGGCCCTAGCAACAACGGCAAAGAAGGGACAGAAGTGGGTTTTTAGTTAGTAAAAGTCTGATACACAAAAAGCGGGAGATGTCATTAGATGATTTACCTACCCAAAAAAAAAACTCTAGTACTTAAAAGCAATATTTATATATACTGCAACAAGGATTTTCAAAAACGATTTTGTTTTGTTACCACGGCGTCTCCATTCCTTTCCGTGTGCATCGTACCGTCGTACCAGGGTAATAGAAAAAGTGATAGGTGGTACACCGCGGATCCTATCACCGTTTGTTTGACGGCAAGAATAAAGCAATGTCTCTTGTGCACTCGTTTTTGTGCACTTTTTGTTACTGCACTCGGTTTTATTAGGAATGGACTTGTGGGTTATTGTTTGAAATTGTTTCTTTTTTGCTTGTAGCAAGCTGAAATAAGTATCTAGAATATCATCATCATTTCAGCCGAACGACATCCACTGTTAGACATAGGCCTCCCCCAAATGTCGCCATAATGACCGGTCCTGCGTGTCTCGCATCCAACGGATTCCCGCGACCCTCACCAGGTCATCGGTCCACCTTTTGAGAGGCCTTCCAACGCTGCGTCTTCCGGTACGTGGTTGCCATTCCAGAACCTTTCGTCCACATCAACCATCTATTCTGCGAGCAATGTGCCCTGCCCACTGCCACTTAAGTTTGGCGATTCTTCGGGCTATGTCTGTAACCTTGGTTCTCCTGTGGATATCTTCTCTAAAATATGAAATGGGTATTTTGGGAAGTTGTGTGTTCAAGAGCAGTGGAAGCTCAGTGGTAACGGCCTCGACTTACAAGTCGTACATCATGGTCTCAAACCCAGGTAAGCACTTTACTTTGTGTGATTTATTTCATTAATTTATTTATTACGGCACTCCAATAAGTTCGCAAAAACATTTAAAAAAGAATAATAATCATTGGTTGTGACATCTCACCTGATGGGATGAGATAGTCAAAATTAAAAAATAGACTAAAAAAATTTAGACTTATAAATAATCAAGTTACAGAATACTACGATGTAGCTCAGCCTTCAAGACGTTTAAACACTGAATGCTAACAATAATTTACGAAGACATTCTCTTAAGCTATGGAAAAGTGCGTCCAGTAAGAGGCAATTTCTTCCTAACCGAGTTCTAACATCATGGAACAGGCTCCCAGAAAGTGTTGTGAAACCACATTGAACTACTTTAAAAATCAGTTGGACAGACTAAACGTCTCCAAAATATTGGAAACACACGCAACAGCTAGTGGCGCTGGCTGCTAGTGTGTCTTACCAAATAATAATAAAAACTGGGCAAGTGCGAGTCGGACAAAAAAATATGACGTAACAACAAATTTACAGTTTTCAGATTTATTCCTATACTGGTGCTATAAGACCTTGCTTTTTGCCAAATTTCAGGATGATGAATTTTCAGTTCCTTGAGAGTGTCGAAATGTACGTTTTTTTGCCACATAAACCGAAGTATCTCTTGTCTTGTTACTTTGATACACTTCAAGAGTCAGTTTTATTTACAACTTCAAGAGTCTGCAGACCTGAGTATATGGTTTTAATTTCAACTCGATACCTCCACGCGTTCCCAAGATAAAGGATCTTGACTGACAGACGGACGGACAACAAAGTGATCCTATAAGGGTTCCGTTTTTTCCTTTTGAGGTACGGAATCCTAAAAATAGAAAAAAGAATTCTCATACCTATATAGGCGAAGGTCAAGACACAAGTACAACACTAGTAGGTACTACGTTCACCTGTACTGTAAAAGTTATTATTAATTAAATTTAAAGAGTCAGTGACTGTGACAACGTACGTCAGCTAGTTAGTTTAATTAATGTCAACTTTAATTACATTGTTTTTATATTTTTCTATTTTAATTTCAATTTTTATCGTGTCATTACATCTGGAATGACTTTGGAGGTCATTCAACTCATGAAACAATTAAGTAAATAAGATTTTCTGTGGCATTGTTCGAAGAAGTCACCGCGGACGTGGAATACAAAAGGCAACTGAAAGAACACGGGTGAGTTGTATTCAGTGAAAGACTGACACTTCCTCTTGTTCCATCCAGTGCGAACGGGAAGTTATGTTAGATATTTCTCAAGCGAAACCCGGGGCCCCGGGATGAAGGCAAAGAGGAAACAGGAGTGGGTTTTTAATCAGTAAAAGTCTGACACTATCTCTCACTCCACCCAAGAGCGGGATTTGTCATTAGATGATTTTCCCACATTAAAAAAAAAAAAAACAAAATAGGTAATGATTTCTTCTAGCGACTTGAAGTATCAGAAATTTTCCTGAATAATGGCTGAATGGTTCTGGCTTACTAGTAGATGCAGCAGGAAGTCTTGAAGTTATTTCTTTCTTCTACTCATACTTTTTTTTTACGTGGATAATTATCAAATGTGTATTTTACAATGTGACTTTTACAAACTAAAACCCGCAGTGTTCCTTTAGTTACCTTATTTTTTTATGTGGAATCTTCCTATGACTTCTCTCGCTCTAGGGCGGAGCAAGAGGGCATGTCAGACTTTTATTGACTAAAACCTACCTCTATATTCCTTCTTTCCCTGCGTTCCAGGAACATGGGGTTTTCTTTCGTACAACCCATGACCCCAGTAGGCTTCGATCCTGCTGGGCCCCTACGGTTTTGCTGACATCTTGAGGCGCGCGTCGGACGACGACCGGTCGGCAAGCTACCCATTGCTCGCCGTCCGCAAGCCCACGCCTACGATGGCTTTCCTTTAGTTACCCTATGCTAGGGTTACGGTGCAGGGTGACTCTATTGAATGATCTGCAGCCCTAACAAGTTTCTGCCCTTACACATTTACAAATCAACCTCTGCATAAAAACGCAAGGCAAAACTCCATAAACACAAAATCCCAATCCCAACCCATAAATTAATGAGAAAATATGAGTGGCTCGTGATAACTATCAGTAAATAGGGTCATGATGCATTTTCGCAACGAGGAAGGACGGACTCGGTCCATAACACCGGTGGTGCGGAAGGAAACTAGGGAAGTTACCTAACATCGGTCACGCTACACCGTTTTAGGGTTAAATGTGCGATGAACGATATTTTTGTTGCTTTTTTATGAAGCGAGTGGTTTTTTTTTTTTCGGTGGGAAAATCATCTTATGACATCCCCCGCTCTTGGGCAGGGCGGGAGATAGTGTCAGACTTTTACTGACTAAAAACCCACTCCTGTTCCTTCATTGCCTTTCGTACCAGGGCCGAGTCTTCTTTTCAGAATCAGACCCTTGGCCCTAGTAGGCTTCGACCCTGCTGGGCCCCTGCAGTTGCTGACATCTCCTTGAGGCGCGCGTGGAACAGCACGCGCCGTTGACGACTTGGGCTTGGTCCGGACGGTTACCGGACGGTCGGACGGCAAGCCACCCATTGCTCGCCGTCCGCAAGCCCGCGATGAAGCGAGTGGTGGATTTCAGTTTTGTATATTATTATTGTTTTGTTATTATTTTCGTTGCTTTATTTTGTTTTGTAGTTCCGTATATTAAAATAGTAATATGGATTCAGACTGCACGGTGACTTAAGTGGCAGTGTCGGTTCACCTTTGTGGGAGGCTTTCTAAAGCTCCGTTTTCCGGTACGCTGTCCCCACTCCAGCACCCCTAGCCAAGTTGATAATCTGCAATCGTTAACGCCAGTCGAAATGTATGGGAATGACATTATCTCAACGTTAAGTCACGTGGTCAGAACAAACGAATAGAAAATTTGTAGCCAAGTTCACATCGTTCAAAATGATAGAATGAATTGTTATCGTTTCTACAGTGTTCAACGCTACATCCTTTGTTATTATAGAACAACATTGTAGAACGAATGGCCGACTCATGTGCGTCAACATGGCTACCAACTTATCGTTATCTACAATTGCTGAAACCGAGGCGTTACCGATTGGAGAATAGAATTCGACACGAAACGGTTGTAACTTGGCTAGGGGGACAGGAACCTTTTAAGCCCAAAGGATATCAGTTCTGCGAGCAATTTGCCCTACTCCTGGTAAACATAGTTCTCCTACTAAAATATGAATGATATATCTTTACTTTTATCCTTATTCTTAAAATCTTAAAGGCTTCCCTGCTAACGAGCATCTCTTCACAATGTCTTTCATCTCCGATTACATCTAATAAACTGTTTTATGACACCGATAATGATGGCGGCACATCACTCGATCACAGCCTAACTTGACCTAACCAGTTTCAATAATAACTTCATCAGTAACATACTTTATATATTTTCCCTTTACCGGATATAAACGCCGACAACATTCGATAATTATTCATAAAAAATTAACATGATTGATTATGGGTTTGAGAATATTTATAGGTTACATTAAGTCTAACTACGATTCTTCTGGTATTACTGCACTTTGTACATGACACTATTTTCTCAATTTCGATCGCTTTAGGAAATGTCTTCGAAAGAGGAGAAAAGTTCTCTTTTACTTTATGTTTATAACCGTTGTGCTGAGTCTGTCCCGAATACAGTTTTTCTATTCTATTCTGAATACGTACAGCTAAGGAGTGGAATTCCCTGCCGGAATCTCTGTTTCCTGATAGCTACAACCTTCTAGGCAAGCGTGCTCTATCGTCGGCCACATCATCGCTTACCATCAGGTGAGTTAGTGGTCAAACACAAACCTACAATAATAATAAAAAAAAGAAAACTATAATATTATCCGGCTACTAAAAGGGTCATTGAGTTTATATGTGTAAAAGGATGTTCACCTGAACCTTTTTAGCGTCTAAATACTAATCAGATTTGACAAGGTTTGGACAAGTGAGGTGTCGTTAAATCTAAAATTTGACTAAGAAAAATTAAATATCCATAGGTAGGCAAAAAAATTAAATACACAGATTTCATTAAGTTTTGTATTTGCAATACTCTGGTATCTGCAATATCGGACGGCCGGACGGACGGACGGATCACAAAGTGATCCTATAAGGATTCCGTTTTTTCCTTTTGAGGTACGGAACCCTAAAAATGCAGTTTGTTTATAATCTATTGTTTCGTAAATATTCAAAACATTTGAAAATAAATAAATATCAACATTATTATGTCAAATGACATAGTCTACATATTTTTTTACTAGACACTAGAATTTTTGAACAAAACTAGTACACTGCGGTGATTTATTAGTGAAAAAACTTTTCAGTATCATTTAGTTTTTTTCATTAAAATAATTTACATAAATATTTTGTTAAAAAATAATTTTTGATGGCACGATTGACGCAGTGGTTGAGCGATAGGCGAACCTATTACAGTAGTACTAGGTTCGATTTGCGCTCGGTACAAATATTTATAGCATCTACAGCTACTAATTCCAGGTCAGGGTGTGTTGTGATTGTGCATTTATACGTATACTAGCTTATACCAGCGGCTTTGCCCGCGTGAATAAAGGTTTCTCCATACAAACTTTAGAACCCCGTTTCATCCCGTTAGGGGCTGAATTTCGGAAAACTCCTTTCTTAGTGCTCGCCTACGTCATAAAAGGAAGCCTTTTGCAAAATTTCACGCTCCTAGTCACTGTAGGTTTGGCTGTGTGTTGATATGTCAGTCAGTCAGTTTCTCCTTTTATATATATAGATAAATCAAAAGTTATAAAAAAGAAAACAAAATTAACACGAATCACCTTTTAAAAAATACTCATTCTAAAGGCATAGGTACTAAAAGTTATGATGCCACGAGACGTCCAGCAGTGGACATCTTTAGCCTAAAATTAAAATGAAGACAGTGCCACAAATTATAAAATGTTCCAGAAGCTTCTTTGTTATTTTCCCTTCATTATTTAAAACAGTTACCATGAAAATAAAACAACATTTTAAGAACACCGCTAAAGCTCTTAGTATAAATTGAAAACCTAACTAGTGAGTCCTTAAATCTACCAGTTTTAGCTAGTAACATCGTAAACCAGGCGACTAAATCATAATTAATAGTGAGTGCGGTCATATAACCTGACGACAATCACCGACTATTACTTGAGCATATAAAAAATGCCAAACTAAGTGCCTGATGTTAAGCTTAGTGCACATCAATTTAGCGTACTGAAGTTCAAAGGACAACCTACATTATGCTGTAAAACCTTTTTCAATCCACTTACTCAAAAACCCGCTTTTAGGCACACAATTTACTGTTATTCGCACTAGTGCAGAAAAGTACGCGAACACCGGCCCTGCCACAATTTATTATATTTATCGTATCAGGCTAGGCGATAAGTGACTCCACGAGTCGCGCGTCAATTCCTGTTTATTTATGTCTTCATAAGTGTAATGAAAAACATCGTTTGATACACGTGGAAATTTTACATTGCAGCACTCGGCTCGATAACCCCCTCGCCCAAAGCTCGGGTGAATTCAGCCACGGTCGCAATGACAAAGTTTCTCCACTTGTATCAAAGTCGGAATTAGATGATTCATTTTTCGTTCTTATTCGTGTTTCATTCGGTATTTTTCACTCAAAATGGAACATTTAAACATGAAATGAAAGACAAATGCCATATGAATTCAAAATAAATCAAGTCAATTGATCCAACAATGTTTTATTTTGACATTCAATGATCATTTATTCATTTGTTTAACATAGGTAAAATCATAATAATATAGTTCTTACATATAGGTCCAGTAAATTCATATTAGTATAATTTTAGTTCTGTAATTTTTACTATTTACAATCACGTTTTGGCATCACAATTTACTCCGACAACAATTTAAAAGGTATACTTTATCTCAACAAATAACTTAAAAGAACTATCTTTCATCTTTCCAACAGTGTATTCCCCTCTTTCGTCAGTATCGTAAATCTGTAATGGTACCTTACATTGTAGTCCGTTCACTGAGCCGCCTTTAATACTAGATCAATAAATGAGTCTTTGCCTAATTACTGGGTAACTTTCAAGAGAGTGAAATGACTGGGTCCTTATCTCCTTCATCATCATTGAAAGTTTTGTGGCACCCACTGCCTTTTAAACATTCTTGTTTTGAAGTAATTTTACTGAAGTATTTTTAGTTCTTAGTACTTATTGCATATTCAATTATTTTTCGTCTGCAAAAAGTGCACTGGCAATGTTATGAGACCTATGTTTCCGTCAAGGAAGAAAATGTAACATGAAATCGTTCTTTGATTTTGTGTTTGGGCTATTAAAAAAGGTCACTACTAAGCCTTTATAAGTTAATTATGCTTATACATCAAAAATTACTTTTTTTTTGGCAAACAGCAAATGGATCAATTGATTGTCCTGAATTACTTGGCAAAATTCTTCTATGCTTTAATCAGAACAACGTACGTAAGCGGTCTCTATCTATTACTGGGACCGTGCACATCGACAAAGTACAAGCGTAACGCCTTCTCTATACTTAGCCTTCAATATTTAACCATCGCACCTAGAAATCGATCTATTTTGCACCAGTGTACAAAATATAGGAAAGATTCTAAGCAAGGAATTTTTTGGAGACAATCATAGATAACAGTTACTTAATTAGTTGTTATTTGAGATAACGCTATGTAGTCTTTTTCTTCATCTTTGATATTACATGATTCAATTCAATTCTTAATTCCTAGTAAAATTAATTTTTAACTTTATCATAAACCTAAAAGATGTCAACGTGTCAATGTGGAAGCTTGATATTAGCAATTTTCAGTACCCATGTTTTTACATATAATTGTCATTAGCCTGTAAGCTTTCTTTAAAAATAAATAAACAAAAAAGGGCTTCTTTAAGACTTATACTTATACTAGCTTCCGCGAAGCGCTTCGCCTGCATAGAATTCGAAAAATGTCTCAAAAGAACTCACCCGGAATACAACACACTCCAAGGATAAGAAGCTGCTACAGAGTATTTTTTTATAGAAAAACCAAAAAGCACTTTTTGTCCGACCAAGCAATCGAACCCCGCACCCCACGCTCTACAGTCGAGCTTGAGACCGTGAGAACAATGAGACAGTTAATGATATTAGTGTGATAACCATGGTGCAAGAAAAATGGCTAGAGGCCACTTTTGTAAGTTAATCTTTGTTACCAAGGCGATTTTCGTAAATCATTTCGACCAATTTTATTTTCAGGGCAGTGACTCACTCAGTCTTTTTTGTACGACTTTAAAATTAGAAATGCACTTGCTACTCAGTTAGCAGGGTTCAATTATAAACATTAACATATAGTGACCGGCGACAAGGTTCTCACAACGCTCCGATGCCCCCACATCGAGACATTTCACTCGTGTGTTTTTACCCTCTTATCGGTAAGGTGGGTTGCACCGAGTAGTTGATTTTAATTAAAAGGTTTATGGTGAAATGGTCTAGCGTGGTAAGTTCCGTAGGTCAGTTAAGCGAACTATTGGAAAAGTTTGAAAAAGCAACTCTTTCGAACTAACTAAGGTAAAGTTAGTCAGACAGAGTTGCCTTAGTTAGTTCAAACACATTTATTGTACGTACAGCTAAGGAGTAGAATTTCCTGCCGGAGTCTGTTTCCTGATAGCTACAACCAAGGAGCCTTCAAGTCAAGAGTGAATAGGTAAGTTACTTCTAGGCAAGCGTGCTCCTTAGTCGACCACATCATCGCTTACCATCAGATGAGATCGTAGTCAAACACGAGCTTATAAATAACCTAGAAAGCAAATGAAGGAACATAGGTAGGTTTTATTTAGTAAAAATCTTACACACTCTTTCACCCCACACTAGACCGTGAGAAAACATTTAAAGATATACCACCTTAAAAAAAACGGTTTACTCGGCCAGATCGACAACGTCATATGAAGCCTATTTTATTTGGCTTGATTATGAGATTGTGAGTTTAATCTAATGAAAGTACACATATGGACAAGAAAAAAAGTCTAAATCTAAATTTATTTAATTCCGTCAATTAATCAAGTGTCCACCTAACTTTTTCATTAACGTACATTAGAGTCAGTTTCCAGTATAGCTACATTTTTTGTCAGGTTGGAAATCATCCAATTGACTACTCCTGCTCTAGGGTGAAGCGAGAGAGCGTATCAGACTTTACTGACTAAAACTACACCTGTGCCTTTCAACTGCTCTTTGCGTTGTAAGACTACAGGTTTCCTTTTTATAAATTCTTCGTGGTCTTAGCAGGCCACGCTGGGCTGCTACGGTTTTGCAGACATCTTTTTGAGGCACTACGTGCCGTCGACGACTGGGGCTCCGTCCGGACGATTACCACACGACTGGACGGCGAGCTACCCGGCTTCCAGTATAGCTGGATACAGCACAAAACCAGTATTTTACACGGAGCGACGACCTATCTGACTTACACGAATTTCATTCTATCAAAAAGTATTTTACTTTCGACATAACAGGTACACCAAAAAATCAATCTCCAAGTGACAGCCAAATTATACGCGCATTAACTAAAAACACAAATAGCGAAAAACCCACTCTTCACTTCTAAACCACAAAACCCCATTTAACCTACGTTTAAACCACCCACCGTTCTTACGTTTTAATTAAATAAAATCAGGTGAGCTGAACTAATGAATTCAGTTGTCGGCGACACACTAATCACAAAGTAATTGTGTGACCGTTTTAATGCTAATGTAATCGCTCGATCGTCTTTCCTGTCGCAGACGCTCACAGGTCATTTTTAACGCCAGTTAAGTTTTTCTTTGTCACATGGTGGGAACGACCTTTTAGTGGTTTAGAGTGGTCATATTTCTGTTGTAAATTGTTTATTATAGTAAATTCCTTATAAGTTTGTGCGAAATATCCTGTTTATCTTTTTCTTAGGTACTTGAGAGATTTTAAGCGTCATCAGTGGCTATGAGTGAGAAGTGAAAACGTCAAGTATTCGATCTTTCTAATGATCTTAAAACATAATAGGACAACTTTCGAGTAGATGCCTAAAACTCTTTTGATATTTTAAAATCTGCCAGTCTATTCTGTAATATAGAAAAGGAAAAAGAAATAGAATTTATTTTGTACAGCACAAGGCTCAAACACAATAAAGGGTAACCCGAAACAAATGCAGTTGTGTGCCTCACGGTTTCTCTAAAATAGATTCAGTATCTAAACATAATAATATCAAACACACACACACACACACACACACACACACACACACACACACACACACACACACACACACACATACACACATACACACACACATACATAGTAATATGATCATTAAAACTTGGTATGGTGAATAGATAAGACCTATCATTTCACTATTCTTAGGACTGCTACTGCTAAAAAAAAATTTCTGGTGGTTGGTAAAACTCAGTTACATTTTGACACATATTCCGTGTACAAACCGGCCTGCACAAGCAAACCTGTGGTTTTTGTTTTTCTAAGGTGGGATAACCATCTAATGACAAATCGCGCTCTTGGGCGGAGCGGGAGATAGTGTCAGACTTTTACTGACTAAAAACCCACTCCTGTTCCTTCGTTGCCTTCGTCCCAGGACCCCGGGTTTCGTTATCACACTACCCATGGCCCCAGTAGGCTTCGACCCTGCTGGGCCCCTACGATTTGCTGACATCACCCTGAGGCGCGCGTGGAACAATACGCGCCGTCGACGACTTGGGCTCGGTCCGGACAGTTACCGGACGGTCGGACGGCGAGCAAGCAAACCTGTGGTGAAATTTGTGCGTGTGGTAGGCCTATTACAGAATAATATTTCTTACTGTTAGGCAAATTGTCAAAAAGAAACTGCAGAAAGATGTATGGGTAATTTTACCTTATAAACGACACACATAAAAACATCTGTAACAATACATAACACTCATCGATGACTCTCGCGTCTCTTCTCAAAACCTGTAAAGATTTCCATGCGTCATATGTAATAATTTATGACCGAATGTCGCAGACGTTGCTTCGGGCAAAACGACTATGGTTATTAAGTTATGGATTCACTTGATGATAGATACTGGAATTCTTTTACATTTATATCACCGAAAAATTGCAAACGCAAAAGATTGTAAAATCACGCGAGAAATTGTAAACATTTTTTTCTAAATAAAACACGGTTGTGTTGGTAACATGAATTAGAATGTGATTTATCGCATACAAAACATTTTTTTCATATAGGTATAGAAATTACAATCTAGTAAAAATTTATTACAATCATACTGAGTTGAGAGCATTGGTGGCCGAGTGGTAACGGCCCCGACTTACGAGTTGTAGGACGCGGGTTCAAACCCAGCCAGGCGCATTACTTTGTGTAATTTATTTCATCACCACTGCTCTCAAAACGGTGAAGGAAAACATCGTGAGGAATCCGGCATGTCCTAAAACCAAAAATTCGAAGACATGTGACATCCACCAACCCGCACTGGGCCCGCGTGGTGGATTACGGCCCATTCCCTCTCCTAGAGAGGAGGCCTGAGTCCCAACAGTGGGAACATTAAAGGCCGACTATGCTATGCTATGCATACTGAGTCTGCAACTTTCCGGTGACATATAAAGTTACTGGTAAATTGGAATTTCTTAGGTCCAATTCATCATAACTAAAAATAAGTTCGAGGATTTTTTTTTGAAGTGGGTTATTCAAAAAAAGATTAATTTTAACGACCATAATTTTTTTTATGACACCATCAGAAATATAGCAGATAAAATTTCTTCCTGCATTAATGACGAGGAGGGGGAAGTATATAAGTTTGTTAACCTCACGACAGTTAACATAGATCTTTTTCAATGAAAAATACTAATAAAAATTGTATGTTAATTATATTTTCTTTGTTTTATTTGTCTTATCTATCTATGACGTTCTAATTATTATATATTTGTAATATTGTTTCCACACAAGATTTTTCATTAGAAATCCTGGGAAGTTCCGTATTAATATCAACATTTGGATGCAAGTACATGAATAACTTTACTTAATTCCGACCTCTGATGATCAGGTACTAGATTAAAAAGAACTCACTTAAAGCTCAAGGCAAGCATTTTAAATCATTGCGATTGATTTTCCTTATTTCAATATGGCCTCGTACCCTGCACATTCATAATGGGCCATTATCTTAATTAGGCCTGAAGAAATACATATTTCTGTACTAAGCTTAATATCGTAGACGCAGTCTGAGGTCACAGGTCAGCTCCCGTGTGAAAGGTCGTGAACATATTATAATGCCCATGTTACGTTGTAATCGCTAAACGATTACCATTAATTTTGTTTCTATTCTGCTGGGTAAGCAATTTGTTTTAAAAAGACGGGTTATTCTTCATCTAACCTAATCGTTGTGGGCATTTGTGTTAATCAATTATTTTGAGAGTCAGCTGCTTGTTGCTGCCGTCACTGTCAGATTGATTGTCACCTGTTTCTTATATAACTACTGTTATTTAAATTCTTGTAGTTCTTAGTTACTAACACTTTGTGTTCTATCTGTCTGTCTGTTAAAACCCATTTTCTCAGAAGCGCACATCAATCTGAAATTAATATAACATACTTAGATCTGTTACCCCTTGTAGCAGTGAAAAAATCAAACTTCTAAATAAAGACATACTATATTTTTTGGCAGATACCTATTAAGATTCCTAAAGTAAACAATAAACAGTCTTTTTTTTTTGCTTGTAAGTCAGCTTAAAGAGTGAAGACTTATTAGTTTTACGAATAAATATGAGCTTATAGTCATACTATGCACGGTCAAAGCAGCTGGAAATATAAACCATAATACATACCTTAGGTATACTTGGTTATCTGCGTAGAATTATAATTTTCCCCATTACAAATTATAACCTTAATCCAGGATATAATATAAGCTACCTGCGTGATAAATTTCATCCCAAGACAGTCAGCCGTTTGAACGTGACAGAGTTACAAACATGACGGAAGTTTCAAGTTCCCAGCCCAGCCCAGCTCAGCCCAGCAGGGTCGAAGCCTACTGGGGCCATGGGTGATGCGAAAGAAAACCCCGGGGCCCTGGAACGAAGGCAAACAATTCCTTCTTTTGGAATAGGAGTGAGTTTTTAGTCTGTAAAATTCTGAAACTATCTCATGCTCCACCCAAGAGCGGGGGATGTCATTGCATGACTTTCAAAACGAAAAAAAAAAGTTGCAGGTTTTATAAAAGATTTTTTTTAAATAAGTTATGCTTTTGTATCTGTGTATTATCTTTAACTGTTTCCATGTATGTAGATAAATAAAAAAAGTAAGATAAACTCATAAACACAAAGTTTTGTTTTTTTAATATTAGTGTGGTAAGAAAAAGTAGGTATGTCAATGAACTGAAAAAAGACATGTTCTTTAAAGGATAGATATATTTTGAGAATAATATTCACGATTGAAATGGACATATTGTATAGAATCTTGTAACAAAAAATCTTGCCATTTTACTATAGAAAATTAACAAAACAAAGCCTCTATCACCGAAAATACCTTCGGGCACTATTATTTTCGTGGTAATAAATTGTTCTATTACTTATATTTGGCGGTGTCTTGATAAATACAGTCCGCTTGTAATTTACGACTTGTTTGATCAGATACCTCGATGTCCACGGGTCCACGAAGGCTTTGGGGCCCAAATTGGACCACTAAATCATAGGAGAAGACTGATATGAAGACTTTTGATATATGTGGCTTTTTGTTAATCTTGAGCTGGCGTAATTATAAGTGTTTGGAGGAATTTCCTTTAGTTTTTATGTGGCTATGTTGTCGTTTCTGCCTAAGGGACCGTTTTTTGTTAGTATCAAATGTTTGTGTTCTTATTTGCATAATATTATGATATAAAATATTTAGTTTTATTCATTTTTGTTATAGTGCTGTAGATTTTTGTAAATCTCAGAAAGTCTGAATTTTTTTTAGGTGGGAAATCATCTAATGACTTTTCTCGCTCTTGGCTAGGATGAGACAGGATAATACTTTTACTAAAACCACACGTGTGTCCTTCAGTTGCCCTTTGTGTTCTAGGACTATTGGGTTATAAAAGTCTTCCCTAAATTTATTTACTAAAAGGAAACTACTGTTCATTTATAATAATAGAAATAATAGTAGATTTTTTTTTCTTGATTGGGAAATTATCAAATATAGCTTCCTGCTCTGAGTGGAGTGAGAGTGAGAGAGTCTCAGACTTTACTGACTACAAACCACCTACGCTCTGTCAGTTGCCCTTTGCATTCCAGGGCCACGGTAACTCTTTCTAACAATCCCACATACTAACTGCAAAATATAATACAAAAAAAAGTATCTACATTATTTTTTCAAAATATGCAAAACCTCGTCAACTTGAACATAGTAATCATGTGTCCAAAAACACTACTAACATAAAATCCAACCCTCCATACACCTAACCTAATCACTATATTGATGTCTCGATAACCCCAAAAGGACATGCCTGCCACCCCCTATAAGACAATAGTCGTAATGAACCCCTCAATATTGCTTAGACTGACGCGACTAATGGCAGGTGACATGTTGAGAAATATCGTGTTATGGAGAAATAATGTTAGAAGTTCCTGTAGTATTGACTGGCCTGTTGGTCTAGTGGTTAGTGGCCCTGACTGCTATGCCGGAGGTCGTGGGTTCGATTTCCACCCAGGACTAATGTTTGTGTGATGAGCATGATCATTTGTTCTGTGTCTGGGTGTAATTTATCTATAATATGTATGTATTTAGAAATATGTAAGTATGTTTATCAGTTGTCTAGTACTCATAACACAAGCTCTGCTTAGCTTGGGACTAGACGACGTAGTGTGATAGTTACAAAAGAAGTATTTTCTTCTATGGAATAATTAGGTACTGGGCCTTCATTCTAGATTAGAATTTGTAGAGTAATGTTTTATTATTATTTATAGGCTCGCGTTTGACCACTATCTCACCTGATGATAAACGATGATGTGGCCTTCGATGGAGCACGCTTGCCTAGAAATAACCTATTCACTCTTGACTTAAAGACCCATAGGGTGTAGTTATCAGGAAACACTGACTCCGGCAGGGAATTTCACTCCTTAGATGTACGCATAATGAATGTGTGTGTGTGCAATTTTTGCCAATAGCCGAAAAAAAAAAGTTTTTATGTCAAGAGTGAATAGGTTATTTCTTGGCAAGCATACTGCATTGTCTACCACATTGTCGCTTTCCATCAGGTGAAATAATGGCCAAGCGCGAGCTTATAACTAATTTAAAATAAAAACTTGATTAGGGAACATTCGCGGATGAACTGAAGTCTCGACTGCAGCTGAGCTGTTCCTACCTCACATAGATCAAGGAGAAATGTTAAGAGTGGTTGGCCAACCTTAATTTATTGAAGACCCACTGAAAGAAGAAGACTGTTTTGATCTAATTTCAATGAAAACAGAGCAAAAAAAATCCCAAGTCTTGCAAGTTAAACCAACAGAGTTCAAATCTCAAAAGCATCAAATCAAAATAATGGACTCGACAGTGCTTGTACAGACAGGCAAGGATTTTCTTCGTATAGTAGATATAAGTGACCTCTAAACACAACAGCCTGTAGTTCAGTTGCCATTTACCTTACGACAATAGCTACATAAAACATAATAGGCACATAATCTCCTCTATTCTTTCAAGACGAGACGAACATTTAAAATCAGATAACACGTTACGACAGTACTTCAAACGTTGACGAACAATGACTAAATGACCCGTGAACCGAAAATATCTGTCAAAACATCATCCATCGCTGCTTGACGACTCAAAGGGATCTCATTTTGTAAGGGAGCGGCATTGGAACAATAAGCCTAATTTTCGTACAGCTTTGATTGATGGCCAATCCCATTCCTTCGTTGACGTGACAAACGTTGGTGCTTTGAATAAAGTTCGGGACACGACAATAGATGATATTAATATCAACTAAATGGGTGTTGAGATAGATTTAGTTTCGTGAGACCAAGATTAATTTGGGTTGGTCAATATTTTGTAAACTTGGATTCAAGAATGATGAGATGTAATGAGTCAATCTATAAACACATAAACGTATACAAAAGAATAAAACCTTTTATACACACTATCATTTTTTAAATAGAATTCCAGAAATTTTATCACGTTGATGTCATTATATTTAATCACAACAGAATAGCAATCTTTTAAATCCTCGATAATTTAACCTGCAAAGAAAAGGGGAAAAAAGTCCACATAAAATACACGTCCAAGCTACAAACACAATCAATTAAACAATACCTGCAGAAAACCTCGAAATACTTTTCCTCATAGCACAAAGCCGTTAGTGGAGGCAGCTACCGTACCCTTAGAGGTCACAAATAACAGTACAGCTCGTAAACTAGTTGCCGCATTAACCATAACGAATAAAGGCACTAAAAGCACGTCTCGCAGTCCCTGAGGGCCGTTTCGGCTGTCAATGCGAAAATTTAAGTTCGCCACACCCATGCACTCTGAAGGGTCGACCTTTACGGCCTTTGTCTCAATCGTTGTTGCCTTTACATTTCGAGAGTCCATTCCAATTGTACTCTATACAGGATTAAATAAAAGTGTTCAGTAGTTAGCGCGAAATTTTAGTGCTGTGAAATTCAAGAGTATATATTTCTCTTATTGTTGATAGAAACTTTCTTGATTTACCTGTTGGAACGTCATGTTCATTAGTACATATTCTTATTTCATTTACGAATCTAGTACTCATAGCGTATGCACGGTCAGTCTGCAAGAACTAAAAGACTTAATAAATAAAAACAATAAAAAACCTTCCACATTCAAAAGTCAATCAGCATTGAAGATTCATTAATCTCGTCTCATTTGCGACTGTCTCAAATTGCACAACGCCTTTTAAAACGTCTACACTATGACATTGCTTCTGATAGCCTCAGGGCTTTATCACATTTGTATGTATTTAATATCGCTTTGATTTCGTTCATTTGCTGTCCTATTCAATTGAACAACAGACCTTAATTCCGACAACAGTTTGTGTATGTCTGTTTTGATCTTGTTCAAAGGAATGTGTTACCGACTGTGTGGCCATCTATCTTGTTCTAACGACATTGTCTTGATGTATTTTATCACATTTAGCCCCGGTAGAAATATTTACTATCGTTAACCATTATATTGTGGCCTTCCCCATCGCTCTTAATTCTTATTTCGATGGAATGAGAAAGGGGGTTTGTAAGTTGATCTATGGCTCTTTTCTCGTTGGTTTTGGGCCCTGTGACCGTGGTGTTAACGGTCTTATTTGTCATCTGTCAATTTGCCTTCTATTTTTGTTGGGGAATATGAAAGCTTTCGTTTAACTGCGCGTGTCGTCGGCGGTGTTTTGTCATCATTATTTTTGGCTCCTCATAATGATTATTGACAGAATTGTGGATGCGATGGATGGCTTGCTTTTTAGTTTGTTGTATAATTTTAGTCCTTATTTATGACATCAGATTAAATAATAAATTAAGTTGCATTTTAATGGCCCTGTGGTTTCATACAATGTACATATAATTCTAGAACAAAATAATTTAAATCTTTGACCCATCTTTAATTCTTATGCATATTAAGCTTAAAAAAGGATTAAATGATTCGTTGCTCGCAATCAGCTCTCTCCTTGACTGTGTTTTGACCAAAACAAAAGAATTCCCATTGAAAACGAGTAATCAACAGAATCAAAGTCGAATCTGTATCAGGAGGCAAGCCCAATTTCGTGGGGTTTACGCCCAATTAATAATCGTGGCTCTGAGATGTTCAAAGTTTGATACATCTCAACGATAAAAAAAATATGATACATTTGTAGGTATAAATGTAGAAAACCGACGAAGTAAACTATAAAAAAAAACCCTTGAATGTTTTGTATCAATTCGATAATCTAATTTTGAGATTTTTGGTTTCTGAGTTGAGTATTTAGATAAGAACGTGTCAAGCCCTACTTATATGCCAAATTTTGACCAGTTTTCAGGTTGAAATAGAGTTTAAGAAATACTCAACTTCAAATGCTTAAATCAGTAGTCGAGGGTTAATTCCTTTAAGCTGGTCAAACCTTGATTAATGAGACACAATTGCTTACAAAATTATTGATTTATCGTAAGTTTATGTGCACACGTTAATGTGATGGATTTCGATTTTCGATAAGATAATTCTAAGAAGGTCACAGTATTAAATACTTTTATTGTATTTTTTATTTTGTAACTAATTAAATAGGTACTAATATAAAATCAACTTTACAACAACATTAAAAATATACACTAAAGGCTATGCTTTAACTAAAATATAGTTTCAAAAAATTCCTCCGCATTGCTGTCAATGAGAAGTTTGCCCAACAGGCTGGCGGCATTGCCACATTGTAATGCTCAAATCTCTGACCGAGCTAAAATTTTACCACGATATCAAACGTCATAAAGTTGGGAACCCCTGGTGTAATGGCTGCCTAAGATTTAGACCTGTGGCGCAGGCGCATCATGTTTAATTAACTAACCCCCTTCAAGGTGCGTTCCCTAAATATAGTGACCGAAAAATAACAGCCCTCCCGTGCATCCGATTTTGTGCCTTTTTTCTTTGCGTTAAATGCATGTAATATGTTTTTGTTCTAATTCTTTTAGTTTTAATTTTTCGTACGTTAGTGGATTGAAAGCGATTAAATTTTAGTGTGTTTTAAATTGTTCTGTCAGTGGCTTCGCAAGAAAGTACTCACTAGATAAAAGGTCCTTAGTCTTATCCAGGACATGGTTTATTTGTACGGCAAATTTTACCCAAATCCATTCGGCCATTTCGACATGTAAGAGCAATATACACAGATTCATTAGTATTTTGTATTTAAAACTTAACTACCAACCACTAGTCTAGATAAAGCAGCAATTATTTCATTTAAAATATATCTAAATCTATTGTATGTGTAATACTTTAGACAAAAAAAAAAATCAACAACATGATTTTCACTTGTTTTCTTGATCTTTAGAAATATGTTTACACAAAAAATTTGCTCGTTAAGTGTTCTTCAGAATGTACATAGCATGTACTCATGTAAATTCATTCAATTCATCGATCGCAAAGAAAATGGTTTTAAAATTCAGCGGGGCTCTATGCGGGCGCTGGAGGCAGTGAGTGCATTTAACTCCAGCCAGATGTTCAAGGGACTATACGGCTTAAAAAGCTGGTTGGGCCAGATGTTCAAGGAACTATATGCCTTAAAAAGCTGGTTGACTTCAATTAGCACCTTCGTTCGATTTTCTTAAGGTATAGATACTACCGAATGTAACATCGTTCTATTAAAAAATTGGTCTAGTGCTTTTTGATACTTTTTTAGTTTATTCATTACAAAAAATTCTTTCCTCTTCATATTAGTACAGATTAGTACAGAATATTAGTACAGAAGTAGTAGTAGTAGAAGAATAGTATTGTACACAAGTGTAGATGAGTCAATTGATTTTCTAATGTTGCTCTGTTTCGTTGATACATTCATAAACATGTAAACTCACATACATAAGACAAGACTGGCATTTTGGTCTAGTGGTTAGTGGCCCCGACTGCTATGCCGGAGGTCGTGGGTTCGATTCCCACCCAGGACAAATGTTTATGTGATGAGCACGATCATTTGTTCTGTGTCTGGGTGTAATTTATCTATAATATGTATGTATTTAGAAATATGTAAGTATGTTTATCAGTTGTCTAGTACTCATAACACAAGCTCTGCTTAGCTTGGGACTAGACGACGTAGTGTGATAGTTACAAAAAAAAAGTATTTTCTTCTATGGAACAATTAGGCCTTCAATCTAGATTAGAATTTTTAAAGTAATTTTTTATTATTATTTATAGGCTCGCGTTTGACCACTATCTCACCTGATGATAAACTATGATGTGGCCGACGATAGAGCACGCTTGTCTAGAAGTAACCTATTCACTCTTGACTTAAAGACCCATGTTTATCAGTTGTCTAGTACTCATAACACAAGCTCTGCTTAGCTTGGGGCTAGACGGTATTGTGTGATAGTTGTGGTTTATTATAATTATTATTAAATATTATTATTATAATCAACCCTATAAAAACTAGGTATCTGTAGAGCATGCAGATATTTGTTCCGTACCGGAATCGAATCCACAACACGAAGCGCAGTAGCCAATCGCTTAACCAGATAAAAAAACATAAACAATGTTTTGGCTTCTATTAGCATTACCTAGAAAAACTTCTCATCTTTTTTAAGTTCATTCAATCTTTAAGTCAAGAGTGAATAGGTTACTTCTTGGTAAGCGCGCTCCATCGTCGACCATCGTCGCTTTCCATCAGGTGAGATAGCGGTCAAGCGCGAACCTATCAAGAATTTAAATAAAAAACTACTCGACTTTATAATTATATAATGTAAATTGAATCCATATTATTTTAAATGTTCATTTTATGCTAAAATTTTCTTTTTGTAATCAAAAGACATTTTAATTGTATTTTTAATAAAAAATATTAATTCTCTGTGTAAACTGTGTCTAGGCAGAGACTAATTGAATTAATTAAAACTGCGCCAATCGTCCCGTCAATTTTAATGGTTAATTAGTGCAAAGCAATAAGCCAAGTTTAAAAATAAAACGTCGGTAAACTCAAAAATTAGATTAGCATATGAAAACAAAAGCGTAACAAATATATTCATCAACATTTTTTTCTTATTTAATTCTTTTTAGAGTTGCGTACTCGAAAGGTGCTAACGGGTCCCTATTACTAAGCTTCCGCTTTTCAACAGTCTGTCAGTTTGTCTGACCGTCTATCAGCGGACTGTATCTCCATAAACTGTACCTAAGAGGTAGAGAGATGAAATTTTCACACGAGTAAAGGACGTAATTTCAATTGTGAATTCATATTGTCGTTACAACAATAACATTAAAATAAAATTAAAGGGGTTTCCCATACAAGAAACGTTATTTTGTCAGTGATTTTAATATTTTTATACGGGACCCTTTTTGTGCAAGCCCAATTCGTATTAAAGGGGGTTCTTATTTACGTATTGCTCAATTTCAATATTTTAATACGGAACCCTTCGTGTGCAAATCCAACTCGGACTTGACCAGTTTTTTCTTTTTCAAATAACTATTAATAACACGACGAATAACCAGTTTAATTAAAGTTCAATTTTTGTCCCGCGTTTCGGGTCTATTATGGGGCGGCTTAGTACCATTACCTGGTACCATCGTGGTACCTATAGTGCCCTTAATCCCTATAATTAGAGTCATCCCATACGGAGTGATTGATAGCTCTGCTCTGAAGGAACACGATGCAGGAATGGGAATCTAATCAGTTTTTATAGTGTACTGGATTTTGGAGACTGCACAGTAATGAAATATATATTTAGTTATGTGAGAAACTATTTCATTTGATTTGAAAATTTTGCATTGATAAGCATAGGCCACTTCTCTAGGAGAGGGATTGAAAAGCATATTTTTGTTAAATAAATTAAAATACAAAATATTTCAGTAAGGTATTTATTTGAATTTAAAATGGTATACTGTATCAGTTTCTACGATGACGTTATAACAGATTTTGACTGTATATATTTGCCAATATATCCTGCCAGCGTTCTGGGCACTTTTCCTATTGACATCGATGTGGACGAATTTTTTGATGCCTTATGAGTTCTTTTTCTACCCTAGTACATAATATTATTATTTTCAGTTTGTTTAAATACCTATTAAGTTATAATATTTAATAGTTAAGATATATATATAAATATTAATAATTGTTAGTGAACCAATAAATAAATAAATTAATTAATTAATAAAGTGTTTACTTGTATTTCATAAATGTTATATTTTGCTGAAAATAAATGTAACTGTTGCTTCACCTACTTATTTTGTGATGTCTTGATTGTAAATAACATTATTCCCAAAATAAAAAAATGCATTAATTACCGATCTTTCTCATACGAGCTTCTTAATACCAATTTCAGTAGAGTTCACTAATAGCTACCCTTAACGCCTCCCTCAGTTGCAAGCACACCCCCTTAATAAAAATACTATATTAGAAACGCCTCCCTTGCTTGCTTTTATTAAAACCATGTAATTTTATAAAATAGCTACCAATTTATCTACAAAATCGTAAACTAAAACGCTTTGTAACCAAAACGTGCGCGGGAGTCGATTTTTTACAACCCAACCCCTAACTGATTGTATTTTTTATATTCTCATCTTCAAAGTTAATAATGTTAAACGTATTTAGAGTTTTGTCTAATATTTCGCTCGTGGCGTTTTTTTTCTATAATTGTTTAATGATATGTCTTAAGATGCGTATATTACCAAAGAATGGAAAAAATATGAAAGACTGTCACAGGTAATAGTCGTGCCTTAAAAAAATCTTGACAAAAAAATATTGGAATCTTTTCATTACATTAGAATATTGTCAAAATTATAACTTTAAATAATGATAACTAATATGTGGTCATTCTGTAATGCAAAGACTATAAAAGTTACAAGTGAGACTACTTATAGGACTATTAGTCCTATAAGTAGTACTCCCAATTATAACTTTTTTAGGATAGGATAATATCAAGGAAGTCACAAATCTGACTTAAATTATTTATTATCTTAGAGAATTGATAACTTTGATATTTTTATTTAGTTGTAACTTTGAAATCCTACTATGTAGTTACTCTGTTGCGCAAAAACTATGTAAACTTAAACCAAATTTATCTATTTTCAAATTGTACTGTGACGACTAACGTTAGGCCGTCTTAAAATATATTACTAAAAAAAATATGAAAGACTATTAAAAGAAATAGTTCTATAATTTCTCCGAGTAATAACTTTTATATATGTTAGGGCGATGTGAATCAATAGTCAAGGAATTCGCAAAGGCGAAATTTTTCCCAACTAAAAAAAAAAAAAAAAGTTGACATGAAAATGAAAAATCTCTGCGTTCCTTGGTGAAAGTAAAATAATAATAACAATGTTTATTTATCTTCCACAAATAAATATAACAATAGGAAGATATCGATGTGATTATACCTAATAATGTTAATTTGTGGGCGACTGGTACCTAAACCAAGCCGTGGCTTGTATTTTAGAACACCTTAGAGAATTAACATCAGGGAAACTTAAATTCTTTCAATATTCTACAATCTTCCACCAAAATTTTCCATTTTCAAATTGCACAGTGACGACTAACGACCCAAGCAATTAGAGATGGGCACACAATTTGAGCTGAATGTGGCGAACGCGCAACGGATAGAAAGTGTCCTCAATGCATGGATTTACTAAATTACATTTAAAAAAAATCTAATCACCTTGCGATCGTTTCATCTCGGACGATCCACATTTTTTTTTCATTTAATCACCAAAAAAATATCCAATCATCGAATTTGGCGGATCATCATAAAAATGACGATCACTTTTATGAAATATCACAGTGAAATATTTGGAATATCGACTAAATTGCGTCTTTCGGTGATCGTGGAACAAAAAATCCTTAAAGTCGATTTAAATCTTTGTGTAAAAAAATAAAGGGCGTAATTACGGTCACAATGCGGTGGTTAGCCAGGCGGCACAATTAGATTTTGACGGGTCCATGATAAATGGTTGTCTTGGGTGCTGTTAACCCATAAAAACTGAGGAGAAGCGACGAGGTCACTTTGGAAATCATTTTTAGTGAAATGTAAAGTTAATTCTTATTTTTGTACTGGTTTTTCTGTACCGTTCTAAATTTGAAATAAGTAGAACAAACGCTCAGCTGTGCATTTGACCAATAATTATTTTGACGGCCATTCGAGTCATATTCATTTGTTTTTTATTTGGTTAATCCCCCAAAGTGAAATAGAAACATAATTACAGGGTATAAAATTTAAAATCTGAACAAATACCTAAGTAGTTTACAGAAAACTCAGCAACGTGAATGACTTTGATGTAATAGAATTAGCATTTTAATTGTGTGTAATTATGACCAATTTTTAGTAAAGTCGTTAACTTGATGTGTCCTCATCGTTTGTAATTATATCTTACAATTAGTACATGCTGTTATTACTTAATTATATCTACTTATTTGCATATTGTAAGGACATGTTGCTGTGTGGAAACATTTACACAAAAAATAAAGATTTTTCCTATTCAAAATAACTAAAGTCATAAAATGAAAACACGTCGTAAAATTATATAAAATATTAAAAATATCGTAAATTTTATTTGCTACTCCATATTTTTTCTGTTCCACAGGATAATTCACTAACAATTCGTCCCAACTTATTATTAAAACGATCGTTTCCCTAACCGCGAATTATCAAATTTCTACCATCTTGCCCTAGCATTATCACATAAGTCCAAATGTCTCGAGGTACCATTTAAAACAACCAGTTTTAAAAGAACCTCATAAACCACGAGATCCTGAACATTTCAACCAGTTTTGCTAAGGAATGGTAAAATGACGCGGGGTCTTTAGATACTGGTCAGTTTAAACTCAAGCGATTAAGAGAAAATTGCAAAAGATTACAGAGCCAACCGTAATCCAGGAATCTTCTGTAATTATAAGTATTCTTTTAAATTTCGAACATTAATTAGAGCATCGGGGATATAAAGGGGCTATTTCGTAAAATATCTAACATTAACGTAGTTTAGGATAATCTATCAAACTTATTTTTAGCTTTTACTGGATTTTAATTGTTTAATTTTGGTATGTTTCTGTTTTCCTGTTTCTTTTTGTTTACTGTCTATATTTTATTGGTTCTGCTCGGCATACATTTTCTTCGGGATAAGTCGAAATAATTACCGAGTCATCAGATCGCAAAAGGCAACTGAAGGACCACAGGTTGGTTTTAGCAGCAAAAGTCTGACACCCTCTCGCACTACCCTGGTCATCGGGGAGAGTGGGAACGTTGAGAGATGTTTTGCGGTGTTCCGCAGGGATCGGTACTAGGGCCGCCTTTGAGGAACATCGGATACGACTACTTACCGCGCGGCGACCTCCCTGACGGGGTCAGCGTAGTCTGCTACGCAGACGACACGCTGGTCCTGACGCGGGGAGAGTCGTACTATGCGGCTCCTGCCCGACCTGGGGGCTACAAAGACCTCCTGCCGGAGGCGACACGCGGAAGTCGTTCGGTCCATGGCCCTTTATGCTGCACCAGTGTGGGTGCCGGCGCTGCGGAAGCAGCCAGCGGCCCGGCTGAACGCATGCCAGAGGGTCATGAGCATACGAATGGTGCGAGGATATCGGACGATTTCCCGCAAAGCGGCGAGCTTCCTTGCTGGCCAGCCACCACGGGATCTGTTGCCCTTAGACGCATGCACGATCTGCACATGGAGATGCAACGCTGGGGCGAAAATCCGCTGCCGTGACAAGTCACGGCATGGCGGACAGAGTTTCGGCGGGATCTCATGGTAAAATGGCGACAGCGACTGTCGCGACCCAGTGCTGGGCACGCCTCAATTATGGCGGTGAGTCCCCTCTTTGAGGCTTGGTTGGAAAGACCTCACGGCGTCCTTACCTTCCGCATGACGCAGGTTCCCACCGAACACGGCAAGTTCGTTCCTGCAACGGATTCGTGCGGAAGCGACGCCCGGGTGTCGCCACTGTGTGGACCGCCCGAAGGACACGTTAGAGCACACGGTGGAGGTGTGCCCCAACCGCCGCCTGGATTCCGATCCGGTAACCGTCCGGAGCGAGCTCAAGTCGTCGACGGCGCGAACTGTTCCACGCGCGCCTATGGGAGATGTCAGCAAGTCGTAGGGCCCCGGCAGGGTCGAAGCCTACTGGGGCTACAGGTAGTGTGAAAGCGAAACCCGGGGCCCTGGGACGAAGGCAAAGAAGGAACAGGAGGTAGGTTTTTAGTCAGTAAAAGTCTGATATTATCTCTCGCTCAGCCCAAGAGCGGGATTGGTCATTAGATAATTTTCCCACCTAAAAAAAACACCCTCTCGCTCCATCCAGAGCAAGACCAGTTATTTGATGATTTCCTACTTCAAAAAAAACATACATTTTCAAATTAAACATAAAGCTATACAGGTATACTAAAGTTACAACCTTTTTGACATTAATAAAACTCATAACACAAAAACAATAAAACTCGTTACATACATCCAAAAACATTATACCAACGTCGTTCCAGTAAACTGAAATAAATATGTAACAAGTTTTTATGCGCCTATGCATGTTCTTAAGGTTGTCACCCACTGAGGTGTAACGTCGTAGATTAAAGCAAAAACGTGACGTCACACTCGAGTGTGTTCGCAAAAACGTTCCTTTCTTTACATTATGCGAATGATGATAAAATGACCTGTGACGGGAATAAAAAGTTCAAACAAGTTTGTACTCGTAGTTTTAAAAATTATAGCCCGCTCAAACGACAAATAACGTGGGCAATTTAGAGCAACCGATCCTTAAAAACATAATTTGAGTGTAGTGTAGATCAAAATGAGTGAACAAAATAATTAATTTTAAAAACGAGATGACTACTTAAAATATATAAATCTATTATAATCTGAAATCTCGATACTAGCGTACATAGTGGACTGATGACCTGGTGAGGGTCGCGGGAATCCGATGGATGCAAGGCGCATAGGAAAGGTCATTATGACGACACTTGGGACACCACAAAAGTGGACGTTTTTCGGTTGACAATGGTCATGATGATGATAATGAATCATCAATAACAAAGTATATTGTCATAATAAAGTACAAAGGAAAAATCCATCCACAAATAGCAAAAACTTGGAAATAAAAAATAAAGGAAATACCATAATGCACTTGACATTTAACTTAATGCAGTACATTTCAAATGCACTTAATGCAATAATAGTGTTTTTCATCATAATTATACGAAATAAGTATTTTCAACGCAATTCAAATTCGTAGCGATAGGTCATATTTTTTGTTGATGCAGTGAGACCATTCCTTTATTTTGTTTTGATGAATTTACATTAAAGTGTTTATTATGTGTGTTTTTTTATAAAGTTATCAAGTTAGTGGAATTTTTTTCGTGGCTTGCTAAATTCGTTATTGTAACTTCTCAAGAAAGGCCCTTTGAAATCGAGCAGCCTGTTATATTGTCAAAGTCTCTAAATTATTTACGTCCAAGACCAACAACAAGCGTTTATAACAAAAAAAAATGCAATACCCATTGTTATGCACCGAGTAGAAGCTGACCAAGCTTTTCGCGGAAACACAGCCCCAGTAACTAAAACACCTTTTACATCCACTTTTTTCACCAAACATATCATTAATTTCTTCATTCGTAAGTTCAAGCCACTCTTCCAACTATCAAGTAATAGTAAATCATATATTAAGAAATCCTACAGGAAGGTGTCATTATTTTTTACTTGGCAAGACATTTAATTACGTAGCGTATGAATTATTCAGGTGTGCAAGTAGTGGAACGGTCACACACGCTGGCGGTAGCGGTCACTTCGATCCGCTGTAAGATTTCGAATTATGATGACCACTTTTATGATACGTTGCTTAACAACTAAGATTGATAGAAAGATTAGAGTTGAAAATTTTCCTGACGCAGACGTCTCTTTGAATACATTTTTGAGAGGTTTGTACTGTTTTATCTGTAATTATGGGCTGTAAATGTCCACTGTGCTCGGTGCTAGCTTTCGTAATAACTTGAAGTTGGATTAGTGATCGCTGTATGATCTTTATCTGTGTAGCGGTAGTTGCCACTTACCACACATAACATATCATTAGAGCATTCATATGAGCATATAGGCTGCAACGGTCAACAGCATGAAATATATGACGATAAGGAAAAAATGTCAACACACAATTTAGTATACAGGAAACTAATGCATAGAAAATAAACCACAATTCACAGAATCGGTACTTTGTTTCAGATAAACCATATTTTCATAGAATATCAATCTTAGAAAATTACCAACAATCTTATAAAACTATTTTAGAAAAGGATGAATCACCTACATAATAATATAAGCAAAAAATATTTCTGCGAACTAAAATACTAAGACTTGATGTCCCCGGGCGTCCGTCAGACGCGAATAACATTGGCGATGGTCACATTTTGAGCAGAATTTTTGACATTCCGTCACCGCCCTCAGATCAGATTTTGGTATGGGTCGGGTCACATGGCGCGATTTTGCGAAAACAAATGAAATATTTTTGAATTATGAATTCTGATCGCTTTTTGATGATTTTAATAAAACAAATATTTTTTTTCAAAAATGGATTTATTTTTTAACTTTTAATTGTTTTTTGTTTTTACTAACTCTGATAATGCTACTCGCTTCCATTTATCTTCTGTATAATATTTTTTTATGCTAATATATTATTTTATCATAATTATGTATCGATCCTCAGGATTTTTTTTTCTTTTATTGGATTGTTATTTGAACATCACGTACAGTAGTGACAGGCGGACTTACGGCAACAAGGCATTCTCTACAAGTCAACCTATCAGATAAAAAAATACTACACTTAATAGATCTGCACAATAAATCTACACTATCTACACTAATATTATTATAAAGAGGTAGTTTGTTTTTTGATTTTTTGTTTGAAGTAATCTAGGTAATCTTTGAAAGTACTGGTCCGGTTGCTAAATTTTTTTCATCCATATAAAACTGCTTTATTCCTGAGTGACATATATAGGCTATAAGTTAATTTACGTCGGCGAAGCTGCGGGCAAAAGCTAGTAAATAATATTTAAAATAGAATTAATATAGTTACGACGTTCAAATTAAGTTTGATTATGTATATTTTAGGTCGGTTAAGTGTTATTTTTTTGGTGCATAATTAAAAAACAAGTGCTATATCGATAATAATTCTGTCAAGAACAATAATTATGGCGGAAGTTAGTAATCATCTGACTTGACAGTATTAGTATTTAATGACTGCCATACAGCACGAGCAATATATTGCTCATTGGTACTTCATCTTGCTTCGAAACCTAAGTCATTTAAAGTAGTCGACTAGACACGTCAATTAAGTTAAAATATTTAAGTTCCTGTCCATTGTATACTGGCTAGATGTCTTGTCAAGGCAGGCGATCAAAATGTCGGTTATAAATTATATTCTTAGGCTAGATATTCCCTGGTTACTTGGCTAGTTTATACCTGAGTTGACAGGTGGCATTACTTGACCGTTCTTAATGCATTCAACATTAATTTATGATTTTATATGCATGTCCTTTTCTAGTAATCTTTTCTGCACCCTTTTAACAAGACAGTGTTTCTTTGCATTATTTACATTTTTAACTTATTTTATGAGATTGTTGATTTATTGTTCCTGGGTGTTGATGATAGGGTAAATGGTAGTCCAACGGAACGAATGTTAATTTATGTTTTTTTTTTTAAATTGTTGTCCCATACTAGGAATAACTCTTGTATTGTGGGTGCGTTCACAAACATGTAAACTCACGCACACAAGATACCCAAACAGGAATGTTGTAGGCCATACAAATATTTGTTTCGTGCAGGAATCGAACCTGTGACGACGCTGAACCACTGCGCAGTCAAAGTTTAATTTATTGATTAGCAACGTCAACGACTTACTCACTAATACATACACAAACAAATACACTGACAGAAAATTTTACAATTAATCGACATGACAGAAAAAGTTAGTTGAAATTTATGGGTTTAAAAATTTAAAAAAAAACTAAATACAAAAATTTTGCACCAATATAAAATAATAATACAATATTGGTTCAATACAATTTTACTATTCATGGTTGTTTCATCAAATACCCAGGTATGACGAAAAAAAAGAAGTACTTTACAATTATTTTTTTCAAATCGGCTGTATAATAATTTTTTTATATCCTTTTACATGAGCGTGAATGAGTAACACATACATACACACACTCATACATACAAACTTTCGCCTTTAAAATATTAGTGTGCTTCGTAGGGTCACGTTTGGCCACTATCTCATCTGATGGTTAAGTTAGAAGTTGATTCTTTCTTCTTACTATTTTTCTTATTAGAATTTTATTGTAGGTTGTTCTGCAATGCGAGCAAAATTGTAAATTAACTGTACTTTACTAGTTATCTAAGCAACTATTTGTTCTTTTCTCTGTACCATGAAGTGTGTGTCCATGGAATTTAGTATTGTCCTGTAAGTAAATTCTCCATATTATTTAAATAAGTAATTTTTTTTAATGTTTTTTTGTTTTTTATTTTTGGTTTTTACCCGCGTCCTTGTGCTCCATGTAAGCCTGGTGTTTTAAGTCGTCGGTCCCCACGGGCGACGGCGTCGGATCTGCATAATAACACGCTTCAAGTGCCCTAAAGCGAGACAACTCCGCTTTTTTGACAAAATACTTTCCTTTGTTTTATTGAAATTATTACTTCATGTCTTTCATTTCGAGTATTAGCGAGGAATGTGTTTGATTGATTGTAATTTTTAACGATTTGTGAGATGAATCATAGACGTTTAGCTTATTCTTTTCTTTATAAAATTTGGTTTGATATCAGAAATTTAACATTTTTGCATCGTATTAAATAAGTTAATCAATTTCTTGTTGAACCTGCTGTAGCCGAAATTAGAATAAGACACTTCAAATAATGATTAACTTAAGAATATTGTTGGTAATTTGGTGGAATCTATAGATAAACTATCAATGGATAGTGTTCTAACATAATAGTACCTTTAAATGACTTGTAAATTAAATACAACAAATACCTATGTCACCAAATTTATCTGCATCCAGATGGAGTGAAAGTTGAACATAAAAATAGTTATTAGAAACGCAAAATAGATCATGACGATCAAAATCAGAACTATTACGGTATCGGATGACGAGCAAAATATTCTAAAAATAATAATTTCTTCAACAAATAATTCATAAATAAACTCTAATAACACACAACATAATTATACACCCGAGTTAGACACACATTACAAATCCAATCAAAGAAATTACGATTCAACAAATCTTCTTAATTGTAATTTACGCACTACCAACATAATAGATGGTACGGCCAACAGAATAAAAGAAATATCGCTCAATACGGACTCAGTGCACGTACAGATAGTCCGTTACACATATCAGTATAATCATCAACACAGCACATTATCTACGACAGCTTTAGCAACCTCGGTGAAGCAACATGCAACCACCTAACCGTGACTACTGACACTTACTAACTCACCAACATGCATTTGCCGTTCACAAAACGAAGAACTCCACAAAAATGGAACCAAACAACAAGACGGTAAAGATGACACAATTTCGAAACAGATTCTAGAACACGCAATTCAAACTTGGTCGGAACAGCCAGCCTTACCACAGAGTAATTACAAAGAACAAAAGCCAATCACAAAAATTGAAGCACTACATATTCATAGTCGAATATTATGTATGCTGTGGCACATGAGCCGCGGATGTTACGGTATATGAATTTGTCGCTTCAGGTAATTGACAGAACGGAGTCGTCCAATGAATATGCGCAATGCGGACTCGTTGCAAGAGACAATAGGCTTGGTACATAATATACTACATAGTGAACGTGGTGGTTAGATGGGTAATTTTACGGTAAGTGCTTCCGACAATAGCTCCTACAAGTAAACAAAAGGCGCATCTGACTACACATTGTTCTCTATTTAAATAATTTATAAGACAAAAGAGTAGATAGCGTCCTAAATTCGGAATATTTCGAGTGAGGCTGATGGATTACGTGACGTCTAAAACAAAGCAATATCATTGACCTTTAATGGTTAAACAAAATAATACCATTGGCAAATTTTTTCGGAGATATTTCTATGTGATATTCGCAATAACCGGCTTATTAAGGTACAAAGGACGACCCTATATTATAAAGAAAAATATGAAAAAGGTATGTGTGAATGTTTGTACGAATGTATATGGATTCTATGTAATAATAATGTAATTAATACGATAACATTCCCAAGCGGTTACCTACTCCTTACAATATTGAAATATAAGCGACTAAATTCCAAATATTACTTGCAGTTAAAGATAGTTACAATAATAACCACCATGAGAACTGATCATTTAAAATCACAATAGTGCATTGAAATATCGATTACATTCCACAATATTCTAATGGCAAAATGTAGTCAGAATTCCTATATGTAGGCTATAGCCAATATAAATTCGTTGAAAAATCTTACGAAAATGATTACTATACTGAGGTACGCAGACATTCTCTCCTAGTCAACCTTTGGTTTAAATTGAAAAGTTTAGTAGATTATCTTTCAATAAAAATGAATATTATCTTAAGCATTTACATTCATCACGAATTATGAATTAAATGGGTAACTTCAATTACTTATTGACTCGTTTGTCAAGTAGACGAACTTTCTACAAATTGGTTTTTATAAACACCCAAGTTAATTGACGCATGACATGTATGTAGATTGCACAACTCGATTTCTAATTATTAAAATTTATTAGAAAAACATGTTTTGATGGCACGATGGCCCAAAATGGTGTTGCTCATCTTCTACACGTGCTGTCTTTGGTAATTACGCTTAACGTCACACAAACATTTAGAGAGACTGACTAACGTATATTTGCTAAATTTAAAGTATTACATAAATTAAAAAATGTGTAATATTTTTGGCCAGTTTGACTTTTTGATAATAAAGCTTAATAAACTTAACACATTAAATTAAAGATATCCTTGATGATGACATGATCCCAGGCTTTGGTAATTGGTGGCAGGTATATGCGGAACAAGCTGGATCTCGCGTCGCTTTCTCCTCTCTGGTTGAATGAAGTTCGGATTGACTACGTGAAGACGGCTAAAAACCTGGGGGTTATCATGGACTTGAATTTATCCTGGACTGCCCATGTTGCTGAAGTCAGTTACAAAGAGCACTGTATGTACTGAGCTTTTGCCCTTGAAGACCAAAATTTCCTATGCACTGATTCAGCCCATCATTGACTACGCCGATACCTGTTATTTAGATGCCACCGAGGAGCGTTTAAATAAACTTGAGCGATTGCAAAATATTTGTACTCGATTTGTTTTCAACCTTAAAAAGTATGATCATGTCTCTAGCTTTCGCAAGGTACTCAAGTGGCTCCCTATTCGGCATCGCAGGAATACTCGAATATTATATCTGCTATCTAAAACGCCCTCTTACCTGCGGGAACGCTTTTCCTACTCCCATCCTTCTGATGCACCCTGCAGGTCGCATCTTAAGAATCTCCTTAAATCCCCTCCCCACTCCACAAATTTCTATTCCTACTCCTTCACTACGAACCCAGTACTGTTTTGGAACTCACTACCACCTAACATTAGGGGTTGCCAAAAAATTGCAGTTTTCAAAAAAGGATTGAAAGAACATTATCTTTCTATTTCGTCGTAGTTGTTTATAAGTATGTATTATTATTTGGTATGTATTATTGTGATATTTATTCTACTATGTGTATGTATATATTTATGATAGTATATTTTTATATTGTATATTTTATTGATAATTGTTTCATTTGTACTTTTCTTTTTTTCCAATTCTCCTTTCGCAGGTATGCTGGAAGAGATTTCTGTAGAAATAAGCATCACTGTACCTATTTTTCTGTTTCCCTCTTCTTTTCTTTTATTATTTAAGTGTGTACATGAATTGTTAAAATAAATAAAATGATGTTAAAATCTATTGAGCTTTTTATATTTTAAGCGAACAGTTGAAGGAGAATAAAACAAAAAAAAATCTTCAATAAAAGTAACGATGAATCAGTAATGTCTCAAAATAAACTTTTAAATGTCACGACCGATATTATGGGGAAATCATAAAAAATAATAGCTTTGCCACAAAAAAAGACATCCATGTAGTTTTCCTTCCAAACGATCAATTATATTTTATTCATCCATTACTCTTCATTACCAACCTATTAAGGAAAACTGCATCGTGTGCGAACCAAAAAAAAAAGTACGAAAAGAAACTGAGTTGGCACTTTCTAAAAATTCTTGTATATTCAAATTTATTACTAAAATGTTTGAAACTAAAATAGTAATGGTATATATATAAATGATGCCTACCAATAAACCTTTATTCACGCACAATTTAATCGATAGTTAAAATCGATAGATGTCGGCTCAATGCTACTTAATTGCAAGCATTTCGTTTCGGATCATCGTTATAGGGACATATCGAGTTGTTAGGGGATATATCGATGGATATATAAATATTTTATTAGAAAATAATTATTTTTGTGAAGGTGACGGTATTCTTATCGAGGTCGATGGATGAAATAACAGTAAAACACTTGATGTCTATCACAACAGTCATAATAAATAAAGATCTTGTCACGTTGTGATCGTAAAAATATAGTATTTTGAATATAATGTCATTGTTATTGATATTTACGGAATCGTATAGAAAATTGCGAGATTCAAAAGATGTCGTAAAGGAAAACTATACGATTTTATGTATTGGGTCAAAAATAGAAATACAATGAATACTAAAGTGAGACTAAAAATTATCTTTAGCTTTGGAACGTAAAGGACAACTGAGGAAATGTGGGTGGGTTTTAGTAATTAAAAATCGGACACTCCCTGTCAATCCACCCAAAAAGAGAAAAATTATTGATGAATTCTCATTCCCGAAAAACGTTGCATGGATGAACAAATGTATTGCCTTTTTGAGTAACGTTATCAAAAAGGCAATACATTTGTTCATCCATTTGTATCACTCAATTACTTTGAAATTAATAAAGCTATTAACTTTAAATTGGCATAGTGATATATATTGCTAATAGATATAGGTTTCAGTAATCAAATCAAGAAATCTGGTCCAATATTACCTCTAGGAAAACAAAATTGTACCTGTCATAAAATTATAATTTGTTCGGATTGGTTCACGGAGATTATAATTTGATAAACAGTTTTTATAGCCGTCAGGTTTATATAAATACTGCAAAGATATCTTTTCAGTGATATTTAATTTCAAGGAAAATACAGAAAATTACTTACATTAAGCAAAATTAAAACCGCTTCCGCATGAAACCAACGACGAAATAAATAATTATAATATTAGTGCTACTAAAGCTAAAACTCCCACATTGAGATAAAATCAATCTAACAACGAAGACACAATGACAAAAACTGCATCCATGCACACCATCTCAACACTTAAAGATCAAAAGTTAAAAGCAGCACTATATAATTGTAAACGAACCAACTTATCTGATGACGGAACCAGTTGTGGGCAATTTAAATTAATGGATTTGTCATCGCAATTAATTTTATAGGAATTAATATGCGAGCGGCGAACGCAAAGAGTTATTTTTTATGTATATAAATTGACATATAATGGAGTTTGGACGATCTATGGAGCGGTGACGGCAAATTGATTGACAAATTGCGTGACGAATTCAAAATAGGTGGATTTCTTTTGAGTGTATCTGTTGTAAAAGTCGCTGTTACGTGTTGGGCCGGTAAATAAGATGGTAGCGGGGAGGAAGCGTCTCACTATGAAGTCATTTTAGTAATATAGAAACTAACGCTAAGTGAAGGTTCTAGAATAAAAATCTGCATGGAGTAAAAAGAAATATGCATATTGGAAAATACTTTATATCTGATCTAAATGCCCGAAGCCGCTTGGTTAATAATAACGAGAAACAGAAAACGCAATTTTTAATGAGTCAGTGTTATCCTATAAAAATTATGATGAAATTAAAATCAGAAAAATGTCAAGAACTATCATCAACAGTACTGAAACTACTGATGTCATCAATGGAACTGGTATTAAAATAATTTAAAAAAACACACTAACTTCCTTCTAGGGCAGGCGGGTAAAAATATGCATAGTCATACCTAAATCCCGATACAAAATAATTGTATCAACACTGTTATTGCTTTAGGTGATGTCATGTTCCGATTTGTCATGAAATTCTTAGCGGATTTGTACTGATATGAAAAAATTACGATCAAATATTCGATAACAAGATCGAAGTGTGACTCCATCGCTAGAATTAACACTTGACCTCTGATCTGTATCTTATTCTTTAGGTTTAAAATATCTACTGCACTTAAACTTAATAAAAAAAGGTTTAGCTTTGTTTCAATCTTAGTCTATCACTACTGGGAGAACTTTTGTATTATAGTTTTTCTTTGTTATTTCTTAAAATTATTTCATTATCTTTATTATCTAAATTGAAGTGCGGTTCTAGTTTGTTTTAGTTTTCATCGTCTTTCACATAATCGCCGGCTTCAAAGCCCGATTCTATAGTTGTAAAAGTCTTAGTTAACGGTTTGAAGTTCTCACGACAGATCTATCCCGATTACGAGCCACGTTCATTATTAGTCAATCTGCCTTATTGAAAACGAATACCGCCTTTGATCGGCATTATGTCAATTTCTCTATATCGAAGCCAATCGTCTAATGTCTTCCGAACTTTATTGTTTTTTTGGTAATTAGCGGCGTTTCATTCGATGTTTTTAATTGTACACCTCCGTTGAAGTACTATGAGGTTATTATGGAAACTTTAATGGTGACGCTTTGATCGAAAATTGGTTGAGAATAAAGAGGTGTTTTGTCTATTCGAATGGTAACTAATGTTTTGATGTGGGAGCGTGTCTGAAACATGTTTTACTTTGAACAATACATTAAAATGCACAGGAAATCAACCAAGATTAAAAGCAAATTGGAATAGTATATATTATTAAACAACTAACAACCAATAAATTAATTTAATGAAACCCTGATCATTCATCTTCACTAAACAACACACATCGGTTGCGACATTGACATTTCTCGACGCAAAACGCTACCAAAAAATCTATCTTTTAATTTATTTAATTTGCGCCTCTAATTACACACAATCATCATTGAACGTGATTTCTCGTGACGCCTCTGACTTACAAGGTAGTCTTTTGTACCACCGTCAATGCTTGTCAGACATATGTTTTGCTCGGTAACCTTTTCAGAAACCAGTTTTTGAAGAGCCCCAATCAGTCCATACATCCTCCCTTTATAACCTAAGTTTGCGGTCATTCAGAGGGACGATATAGTCCTAGATAAAATGGCTGCTCGATACCATTATCGGAGACTAGTAATCAGGCGTAATCACAGAACAACCAATGATTTTTCGTCGTGACTTATTTTTTGTCAAATTATTTTGTTAGCCTTTTTTTTTCTTCAGTCTTTTTACCGATGGAATTTTGATTCAATGTCAAAGATCGTCGCTCGTTCGATTGACAACAAATTATATGTGATTATGTGTGGTCAGTATAAATACAACGTAGGTAACCATCGTCTGTGTTCACATCCTGTTCAACTCGTCTCGGTGTAGACAGATTAGAATGGATGACAGCAAAATTTTGATGGATCTAGACATAGACAATGGAAATTCGTCATGCGGTTTTCAGGTTTTTGAACGTCATCAAACTGTATAACAAGTAGCTAACCTTTTGTTACATGTGAAACCGTATATTATTTCTACTTAAAATGATATTCTTCTACTGAGCCACTTTCAATCATAAAATATATTTTACATGGTACGGTAATTGATAATTCAAACGTGTAAGTTTTCAGAATCGGCATCCTCCGGTCCTTATTCCGAGTGATTTAGAGTTAGTGCAGTACGTTTTATTGATTTGTCGCCATCTTAATAACTATCTTCATTTTATTTAACTTTAGGTGCCGTATTGGAAGACGGTTTAAAGGATACAAAAGATAGATATAAATGTAAACAAAATCCAACCATTGCATCCTTTTTATTATTTTCAGAATTAAATTAAAATATTTTAGAAACTAGTCTTATAAATATCTGTTAGTGTTAGAAATATTTTTTCTTCTTCTTCTTTTTTTTATAAAAAACTAACCTAATTTCTGTAGTTACTACCACAAAAATCTACCCAAAACACACCCTACATATAAAGGTTACCAACCACAAATCCATAACCACCAGTTTCCACCTACCAAAGCATCTTAACCCCCACATTAAACCCAATAATAATGTCGTACCTATCCTCATAATCGTGCATTACATCACATGCACGAACACCGGCCCCGGCACCGAACTGCACCCACCCAGTGACAGCCGTGCCGCCGGCAGCAGGCACAATGGCGATTGTTCGCGCATTGATCATTAGATAGTGGGTGAACTCCTCCTGCTAAATCGTATGTTATTATTTATGCTGCTTGAAGCCTAACGACCAGCGCTTGCGAGTGTTCAATGGTGGGGGTATCGCTTGTTAGGTATATAGTTTTGTTGTGTGTTGCGTAGTTGTTGCTATGGGTACCTACTAGGTGAAGTGGAGGACTACATTATGTTGTTGTGGCAACAGCCAAATATTGTTGATGGAAACTGATAATTGTCATACTTGTTTTTGTCGTTTCGGGTCTGTTAAATGAAAGGCTAAGTACCATTAGATAATGATTATATTGTAGTCAATATAAGATTTCAGAAATATTACAGAATGGAAGAAGAAAATCTGTTATGCTATAGAAAAAAATCGAGATGGCAAAATATGAATGTATAGAAGAGTTTGTTATTATAAAACCAATTATAATATAACCAAAATATTGAAAGATGAGACAAGAAGTTGACTAAATATGTGCTATTAAATAAAGCGTTGGGTTTAAAATAACATCCCATAAAGAAACTGAAAAAATAAATTTAAAAAAACCTTCCACGACGAAAACTATGCAATTTCTCACAAACATAAAAACAAACATAATCAAGTGATGATAAGTCTACCCCAAACACCAAGAGACATTCTTATCACTAAAAGTAAGTTAAGAAGTATTTGAGGTATAAATCTGCAAGTATCTGGAGGTGCGGACGGCTGGTGAAAGTTCAGTCGCGTATCGACGGCGAGGCCTGCAGGCTACGGCCTACGCGAGGGGCGATGCTAAGGAACGATAAACGTGCGATAAAGTTGCAAGGAAAAATGTTCGGAGACTTTTGGTAACGACATTATTTATAAAGTTTTAAAAAATTATTGGGATTGCAAGTCATCAGAAAACCATTAATGGATTTTGTGACTAGAAAACAAATTTATAAATAACGGTAAATAGAATATATTTGACAAAAAATGACATATTGTATGGACTCCAAATAAAATAGTTTTTTTTTTATAAAAACCCTTTATTGCTCAACTGTGATCTAATTGTATACTATATACTCTACTTCCTCTCTCTAAAGATCTAACAAAGACCATTCTTTATAAAAGGAACCCAAATCTTAGTGCTATCACCATCTGAGCCACGATATTGCTAATTACTCAAAGAACCCATTGGATCTTTAAGCATGTGTTGCCGAATATGTTTATTAGTAATAGGAATATTACTGATCATAAAAACAAGAACAAAACAGTCCAAGTAAGTAGGCAGGTATATAATTTTGTATAATTTATATTATAATGGACACTTTACAATTTGATACGAAAATGGTGACGTCAGTAGTGGAATTTGGTGACCATTATTGAAATTGATTTAATTTGAAAAAAAACAATATCTTGCTCAATTTTTGATTTGATATTTGAATCTGTGTTTCCTGATGGCTACAACCCAGGATTTTTTAAGTCAAGAGTGAATAGATTACTTCTAGGTAAGCGTGTTCCATCGTCGACCGCATCGTCGCTTTCCATCAGGTGTGAAGCGCGAACCTATCAAGAATAAAAAAATAAAAAATAAATATTTGATAAAGATAAAAATTCAAATAGCACAAAATTATAATATCGCAAAATAACCGTTTCGCAATCGTCCCACCTATCCTCACCTAGCTGCATCAACCACAAGTACGGTGGACAAGCTATAGGCCATTAAGGATTTATAGCCAACAGATTGCTATCATTACTCGACTTTGGATTATGTTGTTTGAATACGTTATTAGGACCTTACACGTTGGTGGCTTCGCTTTTATTGCTGTAATTTTTTCAAGAACTACGACATGTATATAATTGAGGCTGCTAATGTGAGATGGGAATTGCTATGTTTGGAGATGTTGTGCGCAAATTTACGGGTTTATTGATTTCTGATTTGTTATGCGAATCATCGCAAGGAAGTTTTTTTTTTATAATTATTGACTAGCTTCTGCCAACGGCTTTGTCCGCGTAATAGTTAAAAAAATATCCAAAAAAAACATACTCCTAAGATAAAAGTGTCGTATGTGTGTGTGTGTGTGAGTATGTGTGTGTATGTTTGTGTGTATGTGTAACTAATAAATAATAATAAATATGTGCTATTTCGGCATATGGTATTGCCGTGTACTAAAACTTAGTTTGATTATCGTAAAAATTACTTTATTTTGAGTTCTTTTAAATTACAGATATAATATTTGAAATTTATAGTTTGTTAGAGGTAACATGATAGCTCGCAGGTTTGCGCGCTGTTCCAGGTCAGTAAAGCAGACCCTTTTCAGGGCTTATTGTACTTCTATGTAGGCGTGCAGCCGCTACTCCAGAACCTTTCGGCCCCAACGGTCATCTGTTCTGCGAGCCATGTGCCCTGCCCATTGCCACTTAAGTTTGGCGATTCTTCGTGCTATGTCAGCAACCTTGGTGCTCCGACGGATATCTTCATTTCTGATTCGATCACGCAAGGAAACATGTAAATTATTAAGTTGTAAATCAATGTCGTGTGTTACTCAATTTTTGTTCTGTGGTCAAAATGAAACCTGAAATACTTTATGTCCAAGCGAATGCATATCAATCCAAAACTAAGGTACTCACGTATCTTTTCTTATTGTCTGTCAAATCCATCCAAAGGTTTTCAGTAAAAATCACTCTTAGCGATAAGACCGCCAATTATTACACCGTATTAATTTTAAGCTCCTACTATAATGTTTTATGGTATACAATAAAGAGTATATTTATGTCTATAAGCTCTTCCATTTATCGAAAATACGTCCAAACAAGATGATATTACACCATAACACACCACATAAACTGTTCCCTAAATCGATTGGCGTCATTAAGAATTAGTCCAAGTTCTTTCACCCATACTCCGAAACTCCATATCACATCCGTAGACTTTCCTCTTTTAATTGCGATCCAATGAAGCGCCACTAATTTCCTCCCTGGCCACCCTTGTTTTGGCTTCCTTATGGGGTCCTCTAGGCTAGGGTTGTAATATAACTTCGCCTTCCGCTTTCGCATACGCGGATTTGAGGCAAAAAATCACCCCTTCGCAAGGTTTTACCGGATGTACGAGTCATTTATTGCAGATCAGCACTATTCCGTCACCTTGCACGAATTAATTATATTGTAAAGCGGCAGTATACAATCAGCATTCATAGACAAAAGTACTCATTACCGATCATTTACTTTAAATCTCGTGCATAAAAGGAGAAACTGACTGACTGACATATCAACGCACAGCTGAAACTACAGGGTCTAAGAGCGTTGGTTCCATTATATGATGCAAGCGAGCACTAAGAGAGTATTTTGTAAAATTCACCCCTCCAGGGAATGAAACGGGGGTACTAAAGTATAAACTTTAGTACCCCCGTTTCATCCCCTGAAGGGGTGTATATGGACAAACCTATTTTTGGATATCAATGACTATAATTTCAAGCTAACATCCAAGGTGAGTATAACCCATTCAGCAGCAAATACACAGCGCCTGTACAGTAATTTCTTATTAATTGCACCTAATAAACACTTCTCTAAATCAATCGTCTTTAAAATAATGCCCCATTCTTACATATTCTAACTATCCTTCGCCACCGCGTCTCGCTTGTGACTGTCGTGGAACATATTGATGACTTTGACAGCTTTGACAAGCTAACCACGGCTCGTCAAACCCATGTCTACGGTAGCTGGTAGTCGGGATTAGGATATCGGCTGCTGGGGCTTGATAATATCCGTTCCCACACGCGTGCGGCCATCTCCTTCACAGGTATTACTTCTTCGCAAAAGGAGGTTACCGCCGCCCATTCCCCCTCGCTCGGGACCATGGTCTGTACCAGGGCTAATATTAGTGTGACGTGATTACCAATACGTCGATTTTTATACATTAATATTTGTTTTTCATAATGTTTTTCTCTGTCTTCACTTATATGACCTCCGTCACATCCCTACCCTAGACAACTGAAATTCGGTCTCTTTAGATAACAGTTGATATCGATTGCCAAGTAAGTTGTTGGTTGTAGGTCAAATGTTAGTTTACTTGTTTCATTTTGATTGAATATTGTTTTCGTTTGTCTTTTGTTAAGTTTATCGTGGTTTGGTGTGATTTGTTTTTGTTTATTTTTGTATGTTGTAATTAGTTTGTTGTTTAGAATTATAATATGTTTAAGTAAACTTAGTGACTGACTGGGTGTGTGTGAACTCGAAAAATCTGGTGAATCAAGGCCAGCGAAGTAAAGGAGAATCTTAAAGTTTGGGTTTATTTAAAATTAATGCTTGAAGTTTGAGTTTGCGATTGCATTGCTGCTTACCGTCAGGTAGAAACGCAGTCAAGCAAGTCTATATTATTAAAAAAAAAATGGTCAGGTAGGGCTCGCCGAATGCTGTTGGTACTACCGCGCTGCAGTTAGCACTGTAGCTAGAGATGAGGCAAGCTTTTTTCTTCGAATCAAACTATGCTGTACTCGTAATTAAAAAAAAAAACTAGTCAAGAGCGAGTTGGACTCGCGCACTGACGGTTCCGTACAAACGTATCTATGAAAATAGTTCCATTCCCAAATTGAGTTAGGAAGATTTTTCCGAATCGCAAAAATAAGTTTATTTTTGTGATGTAACTACAAATTTACAGTTTTCAGATTTTTTCACATACTTGTGCTATGAGACCTTGCTTCGTGCCAAATTTCAGGATTCTAGGTTAACGAGAAATACCCTATGAATTTTGATTCCCTTGAGTGTCGAAATATACGTTTTTTTGTGTCATAAACGGCCGTATCTTCTTTTTCGTTAACTCAGAAGTTTGATATTTTCACAGCTTTATGGGACTGCAGTCCTGAGTATATTTATAGTTTTAATTTCAACTCGAGATACCTACACGCGTTGCCAAGATAATGGGTGTTGACAGACAGACGGACAACAAAGTGATCTTATAAGGGTTCCGTTTTATCCCTAAAAAGATTCGTACAAAAGTTTTTCAATAATTAAGAGCCGGAAAATTTATGTTGGCAAAAAACGGTTTTTGGGCTCTTTGTTTTTTTTTTTTCTAATATGATCAACAAAGATGATGGCTCGGTCAAAGGGGAAATGCAAAACGAGTACGTCGAAATCTATAAAATTAATAATTTTGAAATCTTCACTTCATACATTTAGTAGTAACGTTTTGATTTTGACTTTGGCTTTAGTAACTGCAACTAGCTGCTAACTATTTTGACCTACAATTAGAACAATAATCATACTCAGTATTGCTGGTATCTCTGACTTAACATTTAGCATTATTTTACTTAACTTTACACCAACAATACCAAATCACAGCACAAACTACACTAAACCACTCAGAACTTCAATCACAGATTGTCTTCAACTAAACCAATAAAGCGAAGTGTCCCGAGAAATGTCGACCGCGCCCGAAGCATGCCCGGAATGCATTCCTGTCACATCATTGTCTCCCTACCACCCTGGACTGATGGCGAAGGTATACCTACCCAAGTATAAGGAGGTGGATGTAATTGTGACTTAAGTTCGTTAAGAACAAGTGAGTAGGGACGAATGTTTTGGTGACACGTGAGTGAAATACTGGGTTTGGTTTAGTATGGATTTTATAAGATGTTTGTGAATTATACTTTTAAGCCAGTGTTTCTCATTACCAAACGTGTTAGAAAAAAAAGAAAGAAAAAACGTTTTATTTAGCACATAGTCATATATACACACACTATAGAAACAACATTAACAACAACAACACACTATTTCGTTTGTACTTATTTTCCTACTAGTTTTGCCCGCGGCTTCACCCGCGTACATAAAATAGCCTATGTCACTCAGGAATCAGCTTTCTATCGGTGTAAAAATTTAAGCAATCGGACCAGTACTTCTAGATATTACTTCCTACAAACAAAAAAACATAAAAATCAACTCCCCTCAACAAAACACATACAACACATATGTTACAAAACGAAAATTAATTAATCATCACCATCATCATGATTTCAGCCGAAAGACGACCACTGTTAGACATCGGCCTCCTCAAGTGTCACCACAAAGAACGGTACTACTTCCACGCACCAGACGACGCATCCTTGGAAGGCCTCCCACTGATGCCTTGGTGAGAGTCACGGGAATGCGACGAATTGCAAGACGCACAAGATAATTAAGTACAAAAAAGTTGCAAACCTAGGTAGGCCGCTGCAAACACAACTCGGCAAAATAGGGTTTTATAGACCTGCCGGATACTCAATGTCACTGCGGTGCTCCTGTTCAAAACATGAGTCACATATTGGAATGCCCAAAGTGCCCATACACCTGCACTTTGGAGGATTTGATGAGTGCTAGCGATGCTGCTATCAATGTTACCTATTAGCTACCTAACGGGCCCAAACAGTTTGACGAGTTTACCATCGAATCGAAAAGAAGAAGAAGAATAAGTACAACCTAAAAATTGTATGGTTTAGTAAAAGATACAGGTCAGCTTTTCGTAAATACAGTCATTTATTGAACAACCGTGTCTGTCATTTTTTAAATAAACATTGTTAGTATATAGTATAATATTAGGTTTTATTATAGGAGCGAACATTAAACGAAACTATAATAATTTTAAATCGTTTCATTTCAATCATTTCTAGGTTATGTAAACAACACATATAGTGAGGTACTTGTTTTGATCGTTTAATATTAATAAAGTGACCATGTTTCATATTACAAATAGCTATGGAGGACTGAGGATCGAGTAGGGTGGAGAGTAAAGTTACTGAAAAAGTATAGGAACGTCGTGTAGTGCTTATTACGACGGGCTCAGTGTGAATTTGATCAGACGTACCAAGTTCCTGTGATCCTGGTACGGTCGGACCAAATCCGTCGGACCAAGTTCAAGCATGTGTGAACAATATTAAATTATCATGCATCTAGAGTGAGAAAGGGACAGTGCTATGCCGCTTGTATAGCTCTGTCTCTCACACCGATATTATTATAATTTTAAGACATCATGACTTCCCTCTACAAAATATTTACTTTTTATGTCTTGTAATAGTAATGTTATATCTCTAGACTAGTGTTGCAACAATATAATGGGAAACCGATAAAAGTTGATATATTGAAGCCTAAAATATCAATAATTATCGATATCGACGAAGCGCCAAAATCGATAGGTTATTGATATATCAATAATATCGTAACGAAATATCGAAATTACCGTACTTAAATTACCAGAATTACAATGAGCAAAATCAAATTAAATGACTTAAACCTAAAACATACCTATTAAAATGTAAGTAAATATTAATTTATCGGCGTAATATATCGGTATCGATTCGATTTGGCATACATATATCGATATCGATAAATCGGTATTATTAAAATATAAACCTTGCATTCCTCCCCAAGGCTACTATACACCCATGGAAGGTTTTAATTTCAGTTCTCTCAAACTCTTTTATTTCGTTTTTTTTTTCTAGTCTACACTGTCCCACTGCTGGGCAAAGGCATCCCTCCATTTGGTATTATTCTTTAGAACTGCTAAATAACTAAAGTCCAAAAATTCTTCTATCCACATACGGAAGATAGTAAGTACCTACCATTTTAATTTAGGTCTTCAAGGCTCGTGTGAATAGGCTATATCTAAATAAACTAGTGCGTTTCACCACCAACGATAGCATCACTGCTTACCATCAGGTGGAATCGCAGTCAATTACTAGTTTAGATCATTTAATACACCAGCTTGAATCAGTGGCTTCAGCTAGTCAGTTTATTCTCCAAAAACCTACTGCATTTCAGGAAAGCATAAACGGTGGACCCTCAACCCAAATCCTGAAGGATCTCCAGCAAATTAACCTGTCTGCGGTACTTCCGCACAATTGGGCACAAGCGGCGATACGTCCAAGAAAACACGAGGAAATCCTGCACGTTTGATGTCGTCCGTGCGGGTACTCAGGTATCAAGTACCTAGTTGGGTGGGGTGACGGAGACAACGGAAACGATATGGGTTTATGGGTGCTAATTAAACAGACTTTTTTAAATACCATTTTCAATCGCCTTTATAAATCTAAATTGCCTTCTAAATTATCACAATCTGTCTGTGTCTCTAAAAAATTCATTTGAAATAAATGCTTTGAGTTTAAGTTATTTTTAGGGTTCCGTACCTCAAAAAGAAAAAACAGAACCCTTATAGGGTCACTTTGTTGTCCGTCCGTCTGTCTGTCTGTCTGTCAGACCTTTTATCTCGGGAACACGTGAAGATGTCGAATTGAAATTTAAACCGTAGAAGTTAAGCTTTAGTCTGCAGTCCCTTGAAGCTGTGAAAAAATCAAACTTCTAAGTAAACGAAAGAGCCGTTTATTTATGTCGCAAAAAAAGTATATTTCGACACTCTCAAGGAAATTAAAATTCATAGGGTACTTCCCGTTGACACAGAATCCTGGCAAGAAATTTGGCATAAAGCAAGATATTATAGCGCACATATAAGAAAAACAAGGGTAGCTACAACAAGTACTTTGCTTACCCATTTCAAAAAGGATTTTATTTGAAGCAGTTCATGCCCAATTTTAGTAGGTGCCTAATCATATTTAAGAACCTTTTAAATGGGCAACCTTTTTGTTCAAGCTTTGCTGAAAATAACCTTCAATTTTCTTCGGTCTTGCATTGACAACGTATTCACTTAAACCACCCACGTCAGCAATCACTCTAATGAGCTATCGTTAATAAATTAATTATTCATCTAACAAGTCCCTAACCGTTAAATCAATCAATTATTCAACACTTTACAAATCGCCAGTACTTAGACCCCAACCTTTGTCTTCAAAAGAAACGCGAGCATGTCCTGCACTAAGTGATGGGGCGACAAGCCAGGGCCGGATTAGGATGACGTATGACTAAATAAATGACGCCATCTTTCTTTCCTACGTGACGAAAACAACTATTTCCTTCAAATCACTTCCTTGTTTTCCCCAGGTGGTGTTATATGGCACAATTTGTAAGATCTGTTTTTGTGTTTCTAGAGAAAATTGCGGTTTCATTTTGAATTAGTTTCGTGGGGATCAAAATTCGCGATGTTATTGTGTGGGTACCCACTTGTCAAAATATTTATGTCTGCTTTTGGAACTTGTTTTGATAGAAATTAGGTGAAAGAGAATTGGAGTCGTGATTATTTGTGTTTGCGTTTAGTTTGCCAAATTACTTTTAGGAATTTAGCTTGCAATCTAGTTCATTAGTAGAAGAGAGATAACGAATGGCTTAATTATTATTAATATTTTTCAAATGATTTTAATATTTCATTTTAGCATCTAACACTTAATCACAATATTAAATAAATGTAAATTATATTATCACCCAAACGCTAACAATATACCGTGAAACAATGAAGAAATTAGTTATGTCAAGAGTATTATCGTAATATAACCAATAATTATCTATCCATTATTATTCACTGCTGTCCACAGTGAACTATTGAAATACTAATTTATTCCTCCCTATTCTTGGACAAAAAAATCATTGAATCTCAATCAATCTCCTGTGTCTGTGTTTCCTAATAAAAACAAACTGGGATTCTTAAAATTAAGAGCAAATAAGTTATTTTAAGGCAAGTGTGCTTCATCGTCGACCACATTTCCACATTTTAACTTATCATTAAGTGAGATAGTGGTCAAACGTGAGCTTGTCAATAATAATTAAAAAAAAAAAACAAAACAATATTATATAATATAATAAAAAAATATATATATATATATATAAAAAATATATATAAAATATATATATATAATAGTTCTCCCAAGTCCATCCCCCCTTGAAGGACATATGGCATGACATCGAGAATTCGCCGTACGCCCCAGAAAGGTAATTACAACTGCTTGATAGACAGTTCGACCCTTTCCTTTATACTCCATTTACTTGGCAAGACACTTACTTGTGCATCGAATTTCTTATAGACGGTGGGAAAATTGAGTTTACTTAATGGTTCGTGTTAATGTCATTGGACCTACTTTGTAAGTTAAATTGAGCGTGATATTCTTGAATTATAAATTTAAGGAAGTAATCAGCCTTTTAATGCTCCCACTTTTGGGATTCTTTTTTTTGGTGGATAATCATCCAATGACATCCCGCCCTTGAGTGCGGGAAGGCGTGCCAGACTTTTACTGACTAAAACCTACTCCTGTTCCTTCTTTGTCTTCGTTCCATGGCCCCAGTAGGCTTTGACTCAGCTGGGCACCTGCGGTTTTGCTGGCATCTCATGTAGCGCGCATGGAACATTACGCGGCGTAGACGACTTGGGCTCGGTCTGGACGGTTACCGGACGGTCGGACGGCGAGCTACCTATTGCTCGCCGTCCGCCATCCCGCACCTACGGTGGCCGGAAATCGGGATCAGGATCTCGGCGCCTGGGGCGTGACAGCTGTTCCTTCGCGCGTGCACGTGCGTCATCCTCTTTTTTCTAGCATTACTGCTTCGCAAAAGGAGACGACCGCCTGCCACTCTTCCTCGTTTCGGACCATGGCCTGTACGAAGGCCCGGCGCGAGAAATCGTTGCCACCGATCTGGACCACGAGGAGACGGCGGTGCTCTACCGACTTTTGGGATTCAGACCTCCTCTCTAGGAAAAGGAACGGTTCGTAATTGGTGGATTATCATATAGTTACGCTCAGTGCGGATTGATGGATGTCACATGCCTTCTAATTATTATATTGTTTGAATAATAGTGTTATTTTTTTTCCAAATAAATGTTTTCCTTTTTTTTTCTTTTGGTTGTTAAGACATACCGGTATCTTCACGGTGTTTTCCTTCACCGTTTAAAAAAAAAAGTAACAAACTACGAAAGTTTTAAAAGGACCACTGATATCAAATCAGATTAAGATAAATAATAATATCATGATCGACAATTTCCGCCCCGAAGAGTGAGCTTAATGACATGTGACAGTCATTTCAAACATTTCCTTTCAAAAACAAAAAAGGAAATCTTGAGATGTAGGTATGTATAATAATAATATGTGTTTACAAGGAATAAAGAGAATAATAATATTCCACAACTATCACACAACGCCGTCTAGTCCCAAGCTAAGCAGAGCTTGTGTTATGAGTACTGGACAACTGATAAACATACTTATATATTTCTAAATACGTACATATTATAGATAAATTACACCCAGACAGAACAAATGATCGTGCTCATCACACAAACATTTGTCCTGGGTGGGAATCGAACCCACGACCTCCGGCATAGCAGTCAGGGCCACTAACCACTAGACCAACAGGCCAGCCAAATGTATGATACCTTCTCATTTTATTTATCGTTGTAAAAATAATAGTATCAGTCTGCATAATCATTTTAACAACCATATTGAGGTTGAATTCCCGCCATTGCCTTTGCTTTGCCGGCCTTTGTTGCCTCCACAACCTAGTATTTTTTTTTATTTGGTGTTATCAACTATCCGGCCCTAGGTAGTATCAGACTTGTACTGACTTAAACCCACCCGTGTTCTTTCTGCCGCTCTTTGCGTTTCAGAGCCGCCTTGACTCATTCAAACAATCCCGCAGCAGGCAGCAGGAATGGTAAGTCCCTTTTTTGAGAAGTGGCTGGAGAGGTGTCACGGCGTCCTCACCTTGCACTTGAACCTCACCGGACATGGTAAGTTCGAGAAGTTCCTGCGCCGAATTCAGGCGGAAGAAACGCTAGGTCACCATTGTGCAGACCGCCCGGAGGACACGGTGGAGCATACGGTGGAGGTGTGCACCGCTTGTCCTCCACCGGGTCCTTGTAGAGGCGATCGGCGGCAACGACCTCTCGCGCCCGGCCCTGTTTTATGTCATGGTCCAAAGCGAGTGGGAACTGCAGACGGTCGCCTCCTTCTGCGAAGCAGTAATGCTAGCGAAAAAGACGGCCACATGCGTGAGGGAACGGACATTTTCACGCCCCAGCCGCCGTGAACCTGACCCGACGTGGGCTTGCGGACGACAAGAAATGGGTAGCTCGCCGTCCGGCCGTCCAGTAACCGTCCAGACCGCGCACAAGTCGTCGACAGTGCTTAGTTTTCCCCGCGCTCCTCAAAGAGATGTCAGCAAACCGTAGGGACCCAGCAAGGCCGAAACCCGTTGGGGCCACAGCTATTTTCTGAAAAGAAAACACATGGTCGTAGAACGCAAAGGGTAAGTGAAGGGTACAAATAAATTTATCAAACTTACAGTATAACCATTTTATTTATAGAAAATGTCAGATAAAAATCTTAATTTAAAATCTATTACATAGGCGCATTATGACTATTGTTGATGCAAATTTCGAAACTACGAAGTCAAAGAAAAGACAAGACTATCCATCAGCCAATGAACGGCCTCGAACAATTAGTTAATAGTGACTATGAATAAAATATTAAAAGCTACTTTATACACAGAAACCATTGTTGTTACACTATAAAGATAATAACACATTTAGGTTACATTTTGTTGTGACGTAATGAAAAATGAAACGTGATTTTGCATTATTGAAAAGGTGTAATTTTACAAACTCTGTACTTAATTCTTTATTTGACACAACTTTAGATGGTATCATCATCATTTGACGATTCATGTTCAATGGCGAGCCTAACTCAATAATGAATTTTCTCCCAACAAGCCTTTGAGTAGGTAATAGAGAGAGATCACGTTCGAAGACAAGAGTCCAGTGTCTTTATAAACCTATGTAAGTAAGTCTAATATATGAAAATGTATTTATACATAATAAAAATTACCAATATAGTTACATATACTAATGTTCTATAAGTTAGGAATAGAATTAATCTTTAGTTTTCCTCTTGACATCCTCACTTCAGTAAAGCTCGATATTAAACGACTGAAATGTTACTTCATCTTTTGAATTCTGTAACTGTTTCCTGACTTACCAAAGAAGTAATTATATGGTAAACTCTAGTACCTTATTATTGTCTTCCTAATTATATTTAGCTACGCGAAAATTGATATTATTGACGGTTTCAATAATCAGAAAGCAAGAAGCTAACCTTACAAAAAATTGGTGATCTAATGTCGGTTATCATAATTATTTATTATTATTATTTTTCTATCCTGTAAAATAATAATTATTGATTTACTCATTGTTAGAATTTTACTAACAATAACATTTTCATCTTCAATATTTCACAACAATTCCAACACGTAACGTAACCTAACAATGCTGTTACACCGAACGCGTCGTGACGATTACGACCGATACAAGTACTTAATGGCTCACCAGCTTTTAAATAACAATATGGCCACGCCCCCAGCTATTAATGTATTTGTAATCGACGCGATCTTTCTCAGGGATCATATTGTATACTACAGGAGTCCTTTCAAGGCCTACACACAATGGTCGTGGATGGTATTCAAATTCTTTAGCTCGTCTAGTTGAGGAATGTTTGGTAGTTTGTAGAATAGGTAAGTACTGGTTTGAGCCGTAGCAGCCTGGGGGTTTGAGCACACCCCCTTAAATGCTTAAAGGTTGAGGTCTGAAAACTTGTAAGTGAATGGTGTAACTTCATCAATCAACTCTATATATCGTAGCGATAGAGATAGGCCTTCATCCAAACATGTGTTGTTTGGAAGAAGGCCTGTTTCACGAATGTATAGTCAGGGGTCAAGCGCGAACCTATCAAGAATAAAAAAAAAAGTGTCTAAAATTTCTTTGTAGTATAAGTTTCATAGTCCACAACTAGGTAAATCAATACTATAGATTCTATGCTACAAATCAAATCAAGCATGAACCATTCACCCTCTTCTACAAATACATTTTAGACCCTTTAGCATTGATGGAGTGCAACTGCACTTTTGACCCCTGACTGTACCTACCAGGGTTTGTGGGATTGTACGAAAGAGTCACATGAAGTCGTCGAACGATAAGAAGAGTCAAATTTATTCGTTGAAACGTCTGGGTTGAAGCTCACTAATCTAAAACTAGCTAATCTAAGATATATAAGTGACTCAATGGGAAAATTTCTGAAAAAACTTTGGTGATTGTCTAAAAAATATAATAAGTATTTTTTCAGTAACGGTACATACCCGTTACATTTAAGGAGATGCCATAACAACGTTACTTATTAGCAAGCTGGTCATTGCAAGATGATCTTATTTATCTTTAATTGTTTATACAAATTTAGAATAGCATTTGAATTTGAAAGGGAAGAAAAAATTGAATTGTTTAAGACAGTCGGATGTCGGATGAGCTGTGGGCTAAAAGAGCCACTTATTGGGTCCCATTAAACGCAAGGCGAAATCGTGGCAGACCAAGGCGAAAGTGGAGAGATGAGCTGGATAACTACCGGAGGGACTGGCTGACTGACTGACTAAAGGAGTCCTTCACTCAGCAGTGGGACATAAATAGGCTAACTAACTAACTAAGCCAGTCAGTTTTTTGGTAGATCATGTAAAAGGTGAGTCCGAAAATGTTACATGCTTTCAAATATTATGTGTGGTGTCTCTCTTTATACAAACCATACTAGTCATACATACATACAATCATGTCCAATACTTAAGCCTTCTTTGAGTCACAAGTGGCTTTAAACTATAATAGGACTATTTTTAACCATTCGAAAATCATATTAACTCCCTTTACAGCCTTATAATGTCCCTATTGCTGGGACTCAGGTCTCTAGAAGAGTGAATCGGCCATAATCTAGCAGACCAATTGAGCCTAGCAGGGTAAGTGGATGTAACATGACTTCGAATTTCTTTGTTCACTATTTTGAGAGTTGTGTGGTGATAAAATAAATTACACAAAGTAAATCGCCTGCCTGGGTTTGAACCCATGACCCACAACTCGTAAATCGAGGTCTTTACCACATGACCACCACAGTCCCGTCATTAGGTATTGGTATTTAATGTGTGAGTTTATTTTGTTTATTTATTTATGTACACACAAACGCTAAAAGCTGAAAAGAACGCAGATAAAAGGGCATAAAGGCGGTTCTTATTTTAAATGAATTTTGTTCTAGCAAACCTGCGACAGAAGAGTTGGATGGGAAAAGTAGACACAGTGTATATAGGTACCGCCGGGATCCCGATCCCGATTTCCGGCCACCGTAGGCGCGGGCTTACGGATGGCGAGTAATAGGTTGCTTGCCGTCCGACCGTCCGGTAACCACCCGGATCAAGCCCAAGTCGTCGACGGCGCGTACTGTTCCACGAGCGCCTCAAGGAGATGACAGCAAACCGTAAGGGCCCAGCAGGATCGAAGCCTACTGGGGCCAAGGGTCTGCTTCTGAAAGGAAGACTCGGCCCTGGTATGAAAGGCAACGAAGGAACAGGAGTGGGATTTAGTCAGTAAAAGTCTGACACACCCTCGCGCCCCGCCCAAGAGCGGGGGATGTCATTGGATGATTGTCCCACCGAAAAAAAAGTGTATATATAAGTAAATTAAAATATACTATATTATCTAAATTTAATCATATAATACCTACATAAATATATCAATAACAGTAAATAAAATACATTTGAGTTTGTCTCGTTAAGACGTGTTTATTTTTAAAATAAAGCTTATTTACTATTAAAAACTTTTGTTTAGTAGGCGGTTGAATTATTCGAGGTCCGGGCTAGTAGGAAATTTCAGTAGGTGGGGAATGATTGGAGCTAAAGATTTAAAACATTATTGGACATTTTAAAACTATCTTTACATATTACTTTAATTCTACTACATAACAATCTAGAGAGCGTCGCAATGAGTATAAAACAAGTCAAATTTTTAGCCACACGCGCCATGGTGACGCGTGCGCTGTGCACTCAACACAGCGAACGCGACACCATGGCGCGTTGCAGTTAATTGGTGCGCGCGTTCGGCACCACCAGTAGCCGCAGCCGGCCCCACCGCTTTCTGGCATACTCGTCCGGCACATTATTATATATTTATCTCAGGACCCTGGGGTCCTGAATCTGGAAGTACGAGGGACCGAAACCACCTCGCAGACAATTTTCAATTTTTGTGGAACGTGGTATTATATGTATAACTGTTATATCTTGCCTATGTTGTCCACTGTTAGGCAAAGGCTACCATTCCTTCCATTGTTCCCAGCTCTTAGTCACTTCTTGCCAATTATTAAGGAAGATCATTCGTCTTGGTCTGCTGCGTAAATTACACGATAGGGTGTCGTGCGATTTCACGATACCAATTTTATTTTTTACCGGCCCACCACTCAATCGGCATGCTGTAGATATCTCCAGCCCAGCCTCCCTAGCCAAGTTACAACAGTTTCGTTTCGATTCTCTTTTCGTTGATCGTCTCGAGTAGGCCACGCCTCCGATTCCTTTATTCTGACGTCGTCTCAGCTTGCAGTCACGTAGTCAGAACAAAGCAATAGGAGTCGTGGCCGACTTGAGGCGATCAACGAAAAGAGAATCGAAACGAAACGGTTGTAACTTGGCTAGGGGGGCAATCCCACTTAAGCTTGGAAGTACCTACGTCTTAATTAATCTAAGAATTTCCAAATTCGAAAAGTCATCTCTAAGTATGTAGCAAATGCTAGTTCTCGCTTAATGTCTTAATAAAAGATACAAAACCTACCAAACTTTATTAACAATCAAAATTATTACAGGTTGGTCGTTTTAACACCTACGGCTCTTCATTCTGAAACTCAACGTTATATTCACATCCTATTTCCAACATATTAATTACCTTCGGCGATCCACTAAAAAGGCCTCGTATGCAACTGAAGGCAAGTGAAATGCTAGAACACTTCGCCCGCGGCCCGCGCCCACGTGCAGATGGGCTTATACGTCTCCTGTCTTGCGAGGAACTGTGAGATTAGGCTGGCTGTACACGCTGCGTTTATGAGGTGGAATGTGCGGCGTTTCCTCGGTTTCTGTAAATAGAAAATTGGTGATTGCAAATGATACGATGACACGAAACATGTAATAAGAGTTTGATTTGAAAGCAAATCCAATTAAATTCATATTGAACCAACACAGGAGAAAATACCGAGGTTTTTTAAGTTGGGAAGTCATCTAATGACTCTATATAGCGAAGTGTATGGTAGTGTCAAACTTTTACTGACTAAAACCATATCTATTTATTTATTTTATAATTTATGTACCTACACACATACAGAAGAAGAAATACTATTATAAAAATTTGTACAAAGGTACTGCTTATTTCAAAAATAAACTTCTTCCAGCAGACCTGTGAAAGGAGAGATCAGAAGAGATGTAGACAATAGTGTGTATGAGAAAAGAAGAGTTTTTGAAATATTAAATTAAACTAATAAATCTGTGTTCCTTTTTTGCCGTTTGCGTTCCAGAACCACGGGTTCCCCTTTCGAAAGTAACCCCAGTAGGGTTAAGCCCTGCACGGCCCCAACGCAACAACAACCACTGGGGTAAGTTTATTTTTCTCTTCTATTCTTCTATGACTAATTTCCTCATAGATTTCAAGAAAGTTCTAAAAATTTTTTCGGGACATTTTGAATATTGTTTGATTGTTCAAATAGAAAATACTTAATTTTATTTGCTTTAATTGATTAATAGTTAGCTATCCGTATTGCAGAGAGGTTCGCTACGGGTTTATATAAAAGAGTGAGTGTTGCCCTAGAAAGCAAAGGAAGAAGTCACTTGAAGTCGGACACTCTTTCTCTATTATTTACCACCTAAAAAAAACAATAGGAAAATATCCATGTTATAATAAAACCTATCCAACTATCCAACCCGTCATAAAATTCTGGTGTGATGTTAGAACATTAGCATAGCACAATCAGAATTACAATGTTCCCACTACTGGGGCTCAGGCCCAGGCTTACCGGACATGTTAAGTTTGGGAGGTTCCTGTTTCGGATTCAGGTGGAAGAAATGGGTGGGTGTCACCATTGTGCCGATCGCTTGGAAAACATGGTAGAGCATACGGTGGAGATGTGCCCCGCTTGGGTATAGCACCGCCGTGTACTCGTAATCAGATCAGATCAGATCAGGTACGGGTGCGATCTCTCGCACCCGTACCTGCTTCAGGCCATAGTCCAGAGTGGCAGGGAATGGAATGCCGTCGCATCCTTCTGCGAAGCAGTAATGCTAGCAAAGTAGATGGATGGATGCCTGTTCTCTCACAACCGTGAGAGAATAGGCATCCTCAGGCCCAACCGCCGCAACAGGTCGCGTGCTTGCGAACGACAAGCAATGCCTAGTTCACCGTCCGGCTGTTGGGTAAGGACCGAATCCTAGTTGTCGACGGTACGTAGTATTCCACGTGCGCCTCAAAGTCAACAAATCGGACAAAATAGAAGGGGCCCAGTAAACCCGATGCCCGCTATGGCCAAGGAGATTTTCTAAAAGGGATAACGTGGTCCCGGAACACAAAGAGCAATTGAAGGACACAAGTGGGTTTTAGTCAGTAAAAGGCTGACACACTCTCGATCCACCCTAGAGTGGAAGAAGTCATTGGATGATTTCCCACCACGCGAGCCGAGTGCCAACCCGCACTGGGCTTGCGTGGTGAAATGTCACAAGTCTCCAAATTTTTCGTTCTTGGACATAGGTTTTCTTCACGATGTTTTCTTTTACAATTTGAGAACAGTGTTGATGAAATAAATTACACAAAGTAAAGTTGGATTTAAACTCATGACGTAAAACTTGTAATCCGGGGTTACCACTAGGCCACCACTACTCTAAGTTATTATCATACATATGTAGATATATAATTTATTGAAAGTAAATAAGTTAAGCTAAATTGGTATCCATATTCCTAAATAAAACTACCCATTAAAATCTTGTAAAAGCTATTGCCGAACTGTGTTTATTTCCTCTTGACCTTTCTAACAAAGCCATAAAATTAGGTCGTTTTTAGAATGTCAACCTGAGCTTGGCGTCACGACGTTTAATTATATTTATCGCGCAGCAAGCAGTGGTAAATTGGCCTTATTAACATTTTGAAAGGAAGACATTTTGTATAGCCGCGATAGCGGACTAGAGTTTGCTACGTAGGTATACCGTAGCTACCTACTGTGGTTACAAACTTGGTAGATAGTATTGTAATCGTGGTTGGTTTTATAAAGATATAATAATAGCTACACGAGTTGCCCTCAAGGTTAAGTAATCCTTGCCAAGGCCAGTTGATAGATGGGTGACCATTTTAACATATCGAGATTCCTCTTTGCCTCGGAATAATAGATGGCACGAATTTTGTTAAATAATAAATATATACTTAATTATAACTTCATGAGTGTCTTGACACTTTGAATGGACGATTTTTTTTTAACGATCTGCGTTTTGAGGTCGTTTCGTAGCGGTCGAGTCGGAAGACAGAAAATCTGACACCAGTCTTGCCCAGGGGTGTCTTGTTACTCAGTTACTGGGTAAAATATTAGTATCCAACTGCAGTTTTGCAAATCGAATGATTGTCATTGTTTTAGACAAAATACAGGAACACTGAGTATCTACCTATATATCCTTGTATGTACTTTAAAACTGATTTTTTACTGTCGGATCATATCAACAATAATCGGCAGAACTTTTACGTAAGGAACAAAAATGTCGGATTTACAGGTTTTGTACAGAAAATTTCACATTTTGTCTTTATTTATTTTCCCACAAAAATATTTGGACTTTTTAAATACCAGGCGTAAGAAGTATGGAAAACAGAACTATGATTATGAAATGAATGGCCGGAGAACGTTGAGGATCTAAGTTGTATATTTATACAAAATATGCATTTATTGTTTTTCTTTTTCTATTAAAATTATTGTTTGCATACCTTAAAACTAGTTTAAACAAATAATTATAATTCTTTAAATTAATTATTATTAGCATAATAATATAGCATAATCAGCCATGTAATGTTCCCACAGCCTGAGTCCCACTCAGGCTTCCTCCAGGAGAGGAAATGGGCCGTAACATCGTGAGGAAACCGAGATGTCCTAGAATCAAAAAATTCGAAGACATGTGACATTCACCAACCCGCACTGGGCCCGCATGGTGGTTTTTTTTTATTTTTATTTTTTTAGAAGTTACATAGATATCACTTTTAATTTCTTAAAGATACTATAGGACGTGAAAGTACACATGATATATTATTATCTATGAAAAGGTTCCCTACGGAATCAATTTCGAAGTATGAAAAAATCCAGTCAAGTGTGTACCGTTCTATAAAATATTCTTGGGAATCCTGATTTTGGGTCAACAGTAAGTACCCAATGGGTTTTGGGACAGCTGGTTTGAAGTGGTGAGGAAGGAACGTTCCTGAAGGGATTTGGAGAGGCCTTCTTTTATCTAACTAAAGCAATGCCGCCAGCCTTTTGGGCACACTTCCAGTCGACAGTACACACACAGACACACAGACAGACAGTAGTAATTTTATGAGGCCATATTTTAGCTAGTAATTTTTGTCTCTAGTGTATATATAGTTTTAATTAGTTAAGTATTTTTATTGAATTAATGAATTAAATTATAAAAAACCTAAATAAAATAAATTAATTAATTAAAAACAAAAAAAAACTAAAGTCAACGAATCAATCAATCACACTTGTAACACATTTTCAAGTCCAATTCGCGGAAACACGAATGATCAAGAACAGGAAAAACTCGAAGCTGTCAACACATGTAGGCCGCCACATTGTCACATCGCCGTGACGATCGCGTGCCCGCATGCGCTTGCACACACCGCGCATGCGAACACGGCGCACGATTCGATTTCGCACGTCCATCTGACACGAGAGATAGCAATTAAGATTTTTTCTTAATGTTAGATAATATTTTTCCGGTCTGCGAGTGTTCCAAGAATAGATTGGATAAGCAGAATTATTGATTGTGTGGTGTGTCACGGAAGAAGTCAAAGTGTTATATACCAATTATAATATTAAGGGATTTCTTTTTATTATTAGAGCGCATACGCACGAGTAGAGATGAAACGTACGCGGGCTTGCGAACGTCGAGCAATGGGTAGCTCCCCGTCCGGCCGTCCGGTAATTAACTCGTCAGTCAGTAAAAGTCTGACACGCCCTCTCGCTCCGTCCATGCGCATTCCAATTTTAAAAAAAAAGACTGGATGTCGACATAGTTGGAAATAGGCAGACTAACCTACATATACCATTAACCCATACGTCAGAATGGTATAATAGGCCTCCTCCAAGTGTCGCATCCATCGGATTCCCGCGACCTTCACTCGGTCATCGGTCCATCTTGTGAGAGGTCTTCCCATGCTGCGTCTTCCGGTACGTGAACGTCTCGCTAGGATGTTATGAGCCATTTGTCATTTTTTTTTTTAAGTAAGCTACTTAGTTAAACTTTTAACATTACCTGCCAGTAACAACTTATCGGAAAAATAATAATATCATTTTATTATTACAAAGGCGAAAGTCCGTATGGGTGTGTGCATGTTGGTCATTTTTACGCTTTAACGAATTAGGATGAAAACTGGCACAAGGGTCGACCATGTACTGGAATAGCACATAGGGTACTTTTTATTCCAGGAGTATTTTCCCTTGGGATAATTTTCTATTTGAAACGGAGCGAAGCCGCTGACCACAGCTAGTAATTTATAATGGAAGGAATAACTAATTCCAAGCAAACAAAGCCACTGTCAGAAGCTAGTTACAATATGACGGTATAGAAATACATAAATATGTCTTGGCCAGATCTTAGAATTCTCGCCTCAAGGATATGTCAGCAAACCGTAGGGGCCCTGCAGGGTCGAAGCCTACTGGACCCAAGGTCTGCTTCCGAAAGGAAGAGGCGGCCCTGGTATGAAAGGCAACGAGGGAACAGGAGTGGGTTTTTAGTCAGTAAAACTCTGTCACACCCTCCCACTCCGCCCAAGATCGTGAGATGTCATTGGATGATTTTCCCACCGAAAAATAAAGATCTTAGAATTGATCTCTTCATGATATGGCCAACTAAATCTGGCCAGATCGTTTAAACGTTAACATTTGATGATAAGTCAATCCTCGTTTGGTTATAACATTGATAATGAAATAAAAGATCTGGCCACGACATATATACATCCTCTTGTATGTCGGTAACACGTACTTCCATCAAGCCTAGCATATTCAACCGTAGCACATTATTCAGCCAAATTGCGCTACGTTATGATATTTAACAATATCTAAATGCTGGCATTGTCTTCGGGATTAGACATGGGCTGAGATGCCAAAGCCCTTAAGCTTGGAGAGTGCGTGGGAGTAGCATAGATTAATAGTTTTACACATTTTGTGCCTAAGGGGCTGGAGTCGGTTGGGATAACGGTTTGAGAAATCAGGTTAAGCGAATTAGACGATTGTATGTGAGGTTTGATTTCGAAGATAGGTATTTGTTTAGTTTCTCTGGGACCGCGACCAAACCGCACTACAACCGCTTACCAACCCGAAGTGAATCCACATGGAAGATTACGACCCATTCCCTCTTCTAGAGAGGACCTGAGTTCCAAAAGTAGAAACATTATAGAACAAATATTATTCTATCCAGGGGAGAAGGCTGTAATCCAGCACGTGGGCCTGTTCTTATTTGATAATAAGACATGCCAAGTTTCCTCACGATGTTTTCCGTCAGATCTATATTTCACCCGGACACCATGGCGGCGCGACCAATAGCGCCACCATGGTGTCCCGGTGAAATATAGCCCATATAAACTCTTTGGTGGAAGCGTCACTGGTGGCCGGATTGGCGTCCGAGCTGGTCGCGCTACCAAATTGGTTGCGCAACCAAACGGACACCAGGTGAGTTACTCTCTATAGAGCTGTATACATTTTGTTGGTAGCGACTGGTCGTGCCGCCATGGTGTCCCGGTGCAATATAGCCCTCACTGTTTTGAACACACAAAGTAATGTGTCTACCTGGGTTCGAATTGACCCACGATGTACTGTGGGATGTTCACAGGGCCACAAAACTATTTTTACATAATCACAAAACAATATTATATAAAACAGTCTGCAAAATAATCTATGGCCACAAGCTTAGTCATAGGTAAGGAAACGACGCCTAAGGCGGGTCAAAATGGTCTCCAAGAGAGATCACTTTACGCTGATAGGCACGCCGTAATTAACTGTAACTATTCCTAGTAATATGTGAATATTATGGCGGAGAAATGCTTGTTATTGAAGATCTGTTTTAGAAAGTTTTTAAATATATCTTCTGAAATTGAAAAAAATTGCTAAAGATTGGAAATCTCCTTTTTAGGGTTCCGTACACAAAGGGTAAAACGGGACCCTATAACTAAGACTCAATTGTCCATCCGTCTGTCTGAGAAGATGTAACTGGATGATTTCCTACCTTAAAAAAAAAACTTGCAGCGTCGGAAGGCCTCCCACAAAGTGAACCGATGACCTGATGAGTATCGCGGGAATGCGATGAATGCGATACGCACAGGACTGTTCGTTGTGGCGATATCTGGGGGAGGCCTATGTCCAACAGTAGACGTCCTTCGCTTGCCTAGAAGTAAACTATTCACCCTTGGCTAAAAGACCCCTAGGTTGTAGTAAGAAAAGTTTTTGGGTTCAGTCTATACAATAGTTTTCCCTGACCTGGTTATCGCCCCTAATGCCCGTCTAACTTGGATATGCACTTTAAAACTGATTCGTAGGTATCTATCATATTTTATTTTACAAACATTAGCTACATAACTATTGTTATGTCAATTTAGAAAATTAAATTTATAATCTATTCGTATATAATTATTTATCATGATATAATAACAATAAGTGAAAGGTGTATTCAAATCGAAGGTAAAAAAATTCGGTCAAGTGCCAGTCGGAATCACGCACTGACAGTTCGGTACAAACTTAATCTTATAATCGCAAAAAAAAAAGTATTTATTTTGTGATATAACTACAAATTTTTCTTGTACTTGTGGCTACATGACATTATTTCTTGCCAAATTATATTTATAATTATTATAAATAAAATTATAAATATATTTTGGGTCGACGGGACGTACCCTATAGGGTTTGATTCGTCAAAATATACGCCAAAAACACAGCGTAAACGGTCCTATCTGTAAATTACGTTGACTTAGTATGATTTTATTACTGCTGCAAGGGGTTGAGAGCAGATGGGCTTGAGTATTTGATATTACTTTCAGCTTGACACTTCCACGCGTTCTTGAGAAAAAGGACCTTACCAGACGGACAGACAGACAGACGGGCAACAGTCGGCAAAACGGAACCCTTGTCTATACATGTATAACATTATTTTTAGTATATGCGAAACCTAAATATATATGTTCAGAATCAGTAACTGGATCGATTTCAATAATATTTACATCACGTTAGATTTATTTCCCATAAATATTTTTAAAAAATCACAAGTTGGACACCACCGGCACTAAGTACAGCACTAGTCACAGGTCATAGCGGGCATTAGGTGCCAGCGCACAGCTGGGTGCGGGAGCAAAAAAACCGTTCAGTCGCCCGGATGGCCCGGTGACCATGTATTTGTGCGGACAACCAGGTAACATAACAAGCTTATAACTCTGTGATTTTTCATGATACAGTTATGAATTTTTTTTGTCCATAGATTCTTTACATAAAAATACTAGAGACGTATGTGTTGGGTTTCGCATATAGGTACTAAAACTAATGTTGTATATAAAAGTAGAAACTGACTGACATATCAACACACAACCGAAACTATTATGACTAGCATCGTGTAATTTTGCATAAGGCTTCCTTTATTGACTTAGGTGAGCACTAAGATAGGATTTTCCAAAATTCACCCCCAAAGGGAATGAAACGGGGGTCCGAAGTTTGTATACAGAAACCTATTTATCCGCGGGCGAAGCCGCGGGCAGAAGCTAGTAAAATAATATATAATATATTCACACAACTATCAGACAACGCCGTCTAGTCTCAATCTAAGCAGAGCTTGTGTCATGAGTACTAGACAACTGATAAACATACGTAAATATTTCTAAATACATACATATTAAAAAATATTGTGCTCATCACAGAAACATTTGTCCTGGGTGGGAATCGAACCCACGACCTCTGGCATAGCAGTCAGAGCCTCTAACCACTAGACCAACTGGCCAGGCAAAAGGCTAGTAGGCTTATAGTTTTGCTGACTGAGATACGAAACCCTAAAAATATCGAAAACAAATGACGATGTCAAGCATTCAACGTAGATTTGTCATAAAACTAGTTTCCATAATATGCTAGATTAACAACATAATAGACACATTTGTTATAAACATTTAAATATTAATATTTCTCATGTGTCCATGTTTTTTTATTAAGAAACGTGTTTTCACACCTTACGATACTAAACGACATCGTTGTATTAGATGTGTATGTTACAAAAGTATGTCGTGTTATTCAAAAGTTAACGATCTGTTATTGTTAGGTGAAATCTTTTATAGATTGAGCACATCATGTCTGTTTGTGACACTTAGGTGTTTGGACACAGACTTAGATCTAACTTTTTAGCTATCTGGACAAATTACTGATGATATTTTTCGCCTGGGGCCCAAGTCTGTTATTTTTATAAATTCGTCATTCCAACACGATCGCATTGTCATTTTGCTAAAAAATCGTAGTCTGCTAAATTCATAATGGTCGACCATTGGTCAGTCATTGATCTCGTAATAGAATTGTGGTAGAATGACAATATCGAGCTGTCTCGTAACAAATTAAAAGCAATGATTGCACAACGCTATTCTAAAGGTTTTTTTTTAAGGTGGGAAAATCATGTAATGACAAATCCCGCTCTTGGGTGGAGCGAGAGATACTGTCAGACTTTTACTGGCTAAAAACCCACTCCTATTCCCTCTTTGCCTTCATCCCGGGGCCCCGGGCTTCGACGATATTCTAAAGGTAGGACACTGATCAAAGGAACTGTCAAATGTTTTAGTAGATTACCGCATACGTCAGACATTTATTAATTGACATTCTGTACAAGATTACCATTCTATGCCATTTCTTCCAATTGAGTGTCAGTGGTTGACCATTAGAAAGTCATAATGACGCCATTATATTAGTAGATTACCAAACTTGTCAAAATCAACATGACACTATTGTAATAGCAGATTTGAGGCCCTGTTGTTCCGCTCTAGGGTGGAGGAAACTACTGGTTAAAACCCACCTGTGTCCTTTAGTTGCTCTTTGCATTCTAGGGCTACGGTCACTCTTTCAAACGTTTTTACTAGACTCCTTCAGTTTGACTTCTAACTACGAGGAGCGCGTGAATTACCACGCGCCGTCGACTCGGCCAAGGTTCCGATCCGTCTGTTACAAAAATTCCCACTGCCCTAGCCGGCATCGGTCCTACTGGGAACTACTCATATTGTGGGTGCATTTACAAATATAAACTCATTTGCGCACAATACACCAAGACCCAGAACAACAGTCTGTATGCCATACCTACAAATATTTTTATTCCTTACGGGAATCATAAACGCAGCACAGTAACTAAATGATTAACCACTACGCCAATCGTACTATTTAAATTCACCTTTATACTATGCCCGGCGTTACCATTATAGTTTTTAAACACATCATTTAGATACCTTATTAAAAAGAAGGTAACTAAACATATTGATTACAGAACAATGTTCATAGTACACGGCCAATAACTCTTCAAAAAAAATATTTTGCATTTAAAAAGAAAAAAGAAAGAAAACATATTTATCTGTATAACGTTTATCTGGCCCACAGACACATATCATGAAGAAAAAAGTATGTATGAATAAACATTGATTTAAAAAAAAAAACAAATAAAAATCAAGATATAACATTAGGCACTCACGGCTGCATTTACGCCATTATGATAAGATTGAAACGAAAAACCAGCTCTCAGAAGCAAAACTTTTCTTCAGCAAATATTTTTGTTGACCTTACCAACAAACGAAAAATAACCCTTACCAAAACGATAACCCAAATAAATAAGCACCCTTTCCTCCAACCCTTAACATGTCCACGATCCACGTACAGCTAACACAATTACAATTCGGTCACGACGACTAATAAAATAGCCAAAAGAAACGGCCATTCGACACTCGAGGCTAAGGGGCTATTGGGTATTCTTCTCACCGACCCTTAGGAGCCACGAGCCACGAACGAAAGGAAAAGAGCAAACACTTTAGGTAAAGGACCCAAAATAGAGAATGTATTGAGTCGCGAAATAAAATAAGGGTGTGTGCGGTGGAAATTCTTGGCTTAAAGATGTTTATAGAGCTGTTTTTATTTTTTCTTTCTCAAGTTTTGAATTATCATTTTCATTATTCGTCTTTTTAAGACAAGACGCACGATGATGCGAAACCGGCACTTGATGAACAATTAAACATCCCTTAGGCACAAAATATTTTAGGAATACATTCACTTCTCTTCTACAATTATGTGAGTTTCGGCTAAACTTATTTACCATGAGCTTATAAAACACTACTGCTTGGGACGATTATTATCAATGTTTTTAAAATTTTATTTGACATGGATAATTTTATTTTCTTATAAATTAAAAAAAACCTAACTTACCTACCTATTTTTTTATTGTTTCTTTTTGTTTTTTTTTTACTCATCTTTCTCAGGTCTGCTGGGAGAAATTTCTTTTGATATAAGCAACACCTTTCGGCTCTTCTATTTGTATTTGTTCTTTATATTTTTTAGTATTTGTGTGTATGTAAACGTTAACATTTAATGATAATATGTTAATCCTCGTTTGACCGATATGGTCAATTGATGTAGGATTTCTATTATAATAAAAGGTCTAAAGAAAGTAGGCCAGACGAGGATTGTCAATCATCAAATTTTAACGTTTTAAACGATCTGGCCAGTTTTAGTTGGCCATATCATGAAGTGATCAATTTCTAAGATCTGGCCACGACATGTATATAAAGTAAAAAATAAAATTTTAATTTTCAAATCCTTAATTCCTTATTCCTTTTTTGTTAGTTTTTATTTTATCATTTAGCGGTTATAACAACTCCATAAACATACAGTGAAGTGGACAATAAGCCTGACCGCAGGTGGCGTTTGGATCTCGCGAACTTTTCAAATATTTGCCAGGACTTTCCATGGATTTGTTCCTTTTTCCCTTTTGTTCGAACTAACGTTAACATTTATCTACCGAAGCGGATAAAGTATGCTTTGACACTCGGCCACGAATATCTTTTGACGAAATATTTGTTAGGGACCGAATGTTTGAACTTTGCGGAAGGTAAGCGGCGTTTGATTAGATTACATTTTCAAATCTGACTTACATTGTTGTTTTTCTGTTTATGGCGATTGTTTTTTGTTTTGTTTTGGAGTCGACAATTGTTTTCGTAAGGTTGTTGTGATTTTATTTTAGGTGGTAAATCATCCAATGATGTCTCCCGCTCTTGGGCGGTTTGCGAGTGCGTGACAGACTTTTACTGACTAAAACCCACAACTGTTACTTTCACTTTCACTTAACCCATGGCCCAAAGGTACGACTCTGTTGGAAGGTTGACGTGACAGTAGGGCCAATGCTTGCTAGGACAGTGAAAACGTTTGAAAGAGTGACCTTGGCTCTAGATCTCAAAGGGCAGCTGAAGGACAGAGGTGAGTATTAGTCTATAAAAGTTGGACACGCCCTCTTACTTTACCCTAGAGCGCGAGAAGTCACTTGATGATTTCCCACCTTAAAAAAAGCATAGTTAGGAAATGAATTGACAGATTGATTGTTACTTTATAATATGGATAAACGCGGTGTTGCCAAATGTCAAATATTACAAGATCAGTGATGGTCTCCGGTGAGCGGGAATCGATTTTAGTCTGTTTTTATTCGATTAAGTAACGCGTGCTGTTTAGAGGACCATGAGAATTCGTGTGGTAATTGTTATTATATCATAACACATCTGATATAGTGGGTAACGATTGTTGTAATAAAATTTGAAGCACAGAATTTCTGTTCGATCAAAATATAAACACAGGTGGTGTTAGAATTTCTGGAAAAAAACCTGTAGCACACTTGCAGTAGTGAACGTAAAGGACAATTGAAGGAAACATGTTGGTTTTAGTTTAAAAGTTTGACATGGCCACTCGCTCCACCCTAGAGCGAAAGAAGTCATTGTATGATATCTCACCTCTAAAAAGCCCCACGATGACCAGCACTAATCTAGAAGTATTTGAATTTTGACTACACCGCGTTTCATCATCTCCCTAATCTTTTCACAACTGGGGTTGGGCTTGCGGACGGTGAGCAATGGGTAGCTCGCCGTCCGACCTTCCGGTAACCGTCAGGACCAAGCCCAAGACGTTGACGGTGCGTAGTGTTTCACGTGGTCCTCAAGGAGACGTCAGCAAATCGTAAGGGCCCAGCAGGGTCGAAGCCCCTACCTAGCCTAGCGAGGGTTCGCTTCTGAAAGAAAAACCCGGCCGAGGTATGAAAGGCAAAGAAGGAACAGGAGTGGGTTTTTAGTCATTAAAAGTCTGACCCTTTCGCTCCGCCCAAGATTTATAAGACAACGCATTGGTTCAATAGTTAGTAATAACTTATCAACTAAAGGTTTAATAACACTTAAAAACTGGGCAAGTACGAGTCGGACTTGCGCACTGAGGGTTACTCCGTACCTATGCTATAAGACCAAGCTGTATGCCAAATTTCAGGATTCTGTGACAGCGGGAAGTACCCTACGAATTTACCTACGGCGTATCTTTTTTTGTTAGCTAAGAAGTTTGGTTTTCACAGCTTCAAAGGACCGCAAACCTGAGTATATGGTTTTAATTTCAACTCGATACCTCCACGCCTTCGTGAGATAAAGGATCTTGACACACAGACAGACAGACAGGCCGACGGACAACAAAGTAATTTTTTCTTTTGAGGTAGGAACCCTATAAACCTAAAAAACTTAACTTATCGCCGCACCAGCAACCGCAACCAGTGCTTGATCACTGGCGCATCATGCTTATCGGCTAAGCTTCGAAGAATGCCATTGAAGCTGGTCCTAGATCTGCTTAGCAACGAGGCAGCCTTCCTTCTTATTATAACGTGGAAATCATCCACACGCGCTAAACAGAACATGCCCGATGCACTGCAGTATCAAGGCAATCTCAACAGCACCCTGAACCCATTATTATCTTGGATCCGCTGGGTGTCTAGAGCCTTCCGCGTATATTAACTATAGAGGTGTCCAAGATAAACTTAGAAAAGTAAATATGAATTGAAGTGGCAACACTACACTAATATTTTGTAAGCCAATCACGATGCACCTGACCTTAGAAATATTTCAGTTCCTACAATCGAATTTTTAAGTTTCTTTTTTTCTAATAAATCAATTGAACAATTGAATCCCATTATGGCAAATTGATTTCCTCAATGTGTTGAATGTAACGTCGCAAATTGAACAAAAAGTTAACCTGTGCAATTAGCAGTAAGATAAAGCACTTATAACAACCGTGGGAGAACGCTTTTTTAATCTGTGGCCCAAGAAGGTAATATACAGCGTGTAGTATGTGTGTTTACTAATTTTATAGCTCGTTGGTATGTCTATGGTGTTTTTTTTTCTCTTTTTGTTTTATTCTATGATAGATTATTGTATTGTTGTTACGGCATCGTATCACGTGCACATAACTGGATTTATATGAGTATGAACTCCATCAAATCTTTCTTGTTTATGTGGATTTTTAAAAGTGGGATCTTGATGACCTTGTTGATACTTTTTGATGATGATTTCATGTGTTATAGGTAGGTTATGGACGTTACTATTCCATCATATACAATCACATTCTATACCGCGTACGTACGGGTACTATTAGCCTGCTGCAGTCTTCCCGTCCGATTATAATTTAGGTGTCTTCAAGGCTAAAGTAAATAGGCTCTTAATAAACTATACTTCATCTGTTTAGGTAATTAACTAAATGTAAACAATCTTGACATGTCTTTTATTCAAAAGTTGTCTAAAAATTTTATCTAAAAATGTTTATATAATTTGTTATTTCCCTATACCGATGTTTGGTAATTAACTAAATTTAAATAATCTTTGTACGTCTTTTATACGATTTTTTTTTTAATAAAAAGATATGTCAAGATTGTTTACGTTTAGTTAACTGCCTAAACAAATGGAGTATAGTGCACTGCTAAGGTGGGATCGCAGTTAAGCACTAAATAATAATTATTTAAAAAATTACTGATGAGACGAAAGTTACACTCGTAGAAGCATAATTCTGATGACATCAATTTATTTGCTTGTCAATCCATTTGTAACATTTTTTTCACACAGTTTATTTATTACCAAAAATTACATTCACGTTGCAAAGGCCATCAGCACAGTCCATTTCCCACCAAACCGGCTTCTATGACTTAAGCCTAACAGTGAACAATCTTTTACAACAAGTGATAATCGTTCGTTCAGTCACCGTTCGTGTCAAAAGCTAAGAAATTAATGTTCGCAATCACCGTTAGAGGCCAAAGTGAGGCCGAAAGCCGAAATTCTCACGGCCGCACCCAAGCTGATCTTAGAGGTGCATTACGTATTTGTCATATTATAAGTCGACTAGCTTAGAGACAGCAGATCGTAGTTAAATAATAACAGACTCGATTATCTTAAAGGTTAAGCAACGTTTGCTGAGGTCGGTTCATAGATGGGTGACTATCGTAAAGTTTTTTATGTAATATGAAATAAGTTCTCCTGGGTTCCCGGGCCATCTAGGTAAAGCGACAGGGTGTATCAAACTTTTATTCACTAAAATCCACTCCAGTTTTTTCAGTTGCTCTTTGCGTGCTATTCCAAGAAAACGTATAGGTACCTGAGTTAAAAAAAAATCACATGTGCTACTTCAAAATATGGTCTACCCGTGTACTAAGTTTAATTGAAATCCATTCAACGGTTTATGCGTGAAGGAGTAACAAACACAAAGACAAACCTTCATCTTTACAATATTAGTGTACAGTGAGATTTGCTTTTTTTTTATTAACATAAACTAGCTCTTGACTGAGATCTCACTTGATAGGAAGCAGTGATGCAATAGTTAGTTGATGGTAAGGTACACTAGTTTATTAAGAGCCTATTCACTCTAGCCTTGAAGACACCAAAATTATAATCGGGAAGACCACAGCAGGCAAATTGTTCCAGTCTTTTATGAAGGTATAAATGACGAGGCGAAATGCTTAGTCCGGACCGTAGAGGTATTAACAATGTAAGTGTGGACACTCGCCGTAGATCGGGTTGTCTGATGGTAGATAGATGATGGCGGAACCAACTCATGCATCCCGCGCACACTCCCGCAATTTTAACCGGCTTTAAGAGCGTTCACTCGAAATTACGCGCTATTTGGCCAAAAAACCATGATTTTCAAACCCGTGTATATCGATTATTTATTTATTGTACAAACATGTTATTAACCAATAACATCAGAAAATATAAGTAAAAATAAAATAAAATAAAAGACAAGTTATTGGGTTTGTATTTTTTGTTTATTAATTCTATTAGAACTGTAGAAGTTGTCAAGCTTCGAAATTGGCTCTGAAAGTAAAATTAAAAAAACTCTATTTACGTATGTGAATATAGTTCACAAGCGTGCTATTAATTTAAATAAAATCTACTTAACTATTGAGACAAGAATATTTCCTAATGTTATTGGTTAATAACATGTTTCTACAATAAATCATTAATCGATATAAACGGGTTTGAAAATCATGGTTTTTGGCCAAATAGCGCGTAATTTCGAATGAACGCTCTTAACGACACTCTAGAAATTGCTCCTGTATCCTGAGTGCGTTTCTAAACATGTAAACTCACATACACAAGACACCCAGACCCATAACAGCTATCTATATATCATACCAATATTTGTTCCGTACGGGAATCGAACCCTTGACACGCAGCGCAGCAGCCGCTTGCTCACTTACAGCTTGGCGCCGTACTGTTAAAATTAGTGTTAGTATGGATCGATAGTCTCGCACCTTAGGGACGGTATTCCCAGACCTAGGCCTATCGTCGCTGAGATGTGACATATGAAGATCAGTTTTATGATAGATTCACGCGTTTTTGTTAATGAATTTGTGATCTTATAAGACATTAGTCAGAAATTAGTTCTGGGTCAAGATTTCTTTTATAAATATAATGTAGTCATAAATTTTGCTGATAGTTGTATGATTTTAAATGGTATTTTTCGAGTAAAGTTTTGTGAATATTATGATCGAAATGTCGCGTTAATTTCACACCCTATGGTACAACATGACCATTATGACGGAATAAATAAAAATAATAACGACACAATAATATAGTATTATTTGGGCCATGTTACACTTTTGTCTTTTAGTCAAAACCACTTAGCTTTACGCCCAAGGCAGCGTTCTTCACCATATGTCGCACCTCAGCGACGGTAGGCCAAGGTCAGGGATCTTTATTATAAAGTCACGTCAATACTAACTAAAAACAACACACATTTTTTTTTTCTATCAATTTTGAAACCTATTCTAGAAATGCAAAGTCCGTTAGCTATAAAAAAACAACTCATGCGATCTCATTTCGATATCACAATAGTATGAATCGCAGAGTGGAGGACACGGCATGAGGTGAAGGTATTGATGAGACAGGTTTTAAAAGGTCGTTTCGAATTAGAAATATCGAGCAATTTAATGGACGAATAATGATGTCCACTAATTACTAGTTACTAGACGAAAGATGGCAATTTACATACGAAGTTAGATTACGAATTAGTTTAGGCTCATATCAGGTATTAACATTTAGGTCACCACTAAGTTATGTTTGTCTATACAGAATAAGTTCAAAGAATATAAAGGAGTAACCAGACGGTTGCAAAACTAGCGTTCCAACCAAGGTGACCTTGGTTTATGTGTTTGGTTTGTGTTACGGCTACATGGATGTGAACCACGCGCCAACACGTTCGGTGGTTTGGAAAAGGTGCCTCCCAACTAAGGGCGTTGAAGGTTATGGATTACAACTGCTGTCTACACGGATTGAAACTAGCAAGGTCACCTTGGTTGGGACGTTGGTTTGCAACCGTCTGGTCACACCTTTAAGTTACCTACCAAACATAAAAGAACTTTTAACATAAATACATATCACACTAACATTATAAAGGTGAAAGTTGTTTGTGTATGTGTGTGTGTGTGTTTGTTACTCTTCCAGGGATTTAGATGTAATTAGGTTCACGGCTAGAGCATGTCCTATACTATATCAGGACATGCTTGCAAAATAGAAACAATATAAAACAAAAAAAAAACACGTATAATAAAACAATATATATACTATACTTGCTCTAAAAATATATATTTAATTATTAGATTTATACCGGGAGAATTACTAACTCCACAATCTATTTTAAAATAAAATTTGAAATCGTACCTATCTGATATAAATAATAATAATAATAATATCAGCAACATAACTATCCAAAGTTATTGAAATAACAATATTAATTTTTATTATACCACCTAATTAAAGTAGGCACTAAGTCATGTATTTTAAAAAATAAACTGCACTCAAATGACTTAATATCATCATATATCATCATCATCATCATCATAAATGTCGCCACAACGAACGATCCTGTGCGTCTCGCATCCATCGGCACACCTAAATGGCCAAAATATTTTATAATAATAATATTCCACAACCCCGTCTAGTCCCAAGCTAAGCAGAGCTTGTGTTATGAGTATTTAGAAATATATACACTAAACTGATACTGATAAACATACTTATATATTTCTAAATACATACATATTATAGATAAATTATACCCAGACTCAGAACAAATGGTCATGTTCATTACCCAAACATTTGTCCTGGGTGGAAATCGAACCCACGACCACTAGCATAGTAGTCAGGACCACTAACCACTAAACCAAGTCATTTTGACCGTAATTTTCTGAAAAAATGTAAAAACAATGGTAAAGAAGGTAGGTATATTAAAGTAGGTAGGATACAGTATCATTGCGTTGAACAAGCCGTTGTCACATGTCACATCACAGATAAATACATAGATGACCACATATTTTCCAACAATCGTAGCAAATACAACTACAGTCATCATTTGCATCTGCTACTGGTCATCCTACTAATAGACACAAACTTCCATCCCGTCATATATGACGTCATTCATGGGAAAAATTATTTGCAGCCGGAACTACACGATTACCGACGTAAACGCACGAAGTCTCGTCGTATTAAAACTAGAATACTATACTCTTTCGTGTTATGATACTTATCTGTCTAATTAACGATTCTTAATTGACTTGTTCGCAATAGTTGAAAAGGAATCTGTCAAGATTGTAGTCACTCAAAGGTAAAAAAAGCTTATTTATTACATACATAAGTCTAGAAAGATTGGAATTTAAATTAATTACAGATTTTACAATGTTTTACAGTTGTTTTTAATAAACATTATGGTCGTGTTGATTAAGTTCTAGATTTAATGGCGTAATCTATCTTGGAGACTAATTAATTAATTTGAAGTACTTATTTCAGACAGACTCATAAAATAGCTGCTTAAATTAAAGGCTAGGTAGATAGAAGCGACAACGCTTTTTGGTAAAACAATTTTTATTTTTACCCGTAGAATATTTTTTATGAAAATTTGTTGAAGCATTGGTACCCCTGTTTAAGGGGGGTTTTATTAAACAGTTAGTTAGTTCTTATACAACCTAATTATTATATTCTTAGATGTCATAAAGCAAAACGACATGATCATTATTTCATGAACAAACGATATGCCCATCTACCCCTTTAGCCAAGTTACAAACGTTTCGTTTCAATTCTCTTGCGTCGAACGCAAGCTACGCCTCCGATTCCTTTGTTCTGACCACGTGACTGAGCGTTGAGTCGACATGGCGTTCGACGCAAGAGAATCGAAACGAAATGGTCGTAACTTGGCTAGGGGGGCTGTTCAGCGAGTAATGTTAAAGCCAAACGTACTAATACCTAAATTAAACTTAATCGCTGTATAAATCCCTGGGTCAGTTTCCAGATGCAACCAAGATTTTATTTGACAAGATTTGAGTTATTTGGACGTTGGTAACGGCACCCACGTAAGGATAAGATTTCAATTAAAAAAAACTAAGATATGAAATAGATAATCTTAGTTATAATGCACATAAAGCCGTTAGTCCTGCACCTGATCTATCCCCAGTCGTGCCGGAGTGCCATAATCCTATCAGACTATGAGAGCAAAAGGAATAGAGAATGCATCTGTATTTGTGTATACGCTAGAGCACTATGATAGGATCGAAGCCTACTGGGGCCATGGGTGATGCGAAAGAGAACCCCGGGGCCCTGGAACGATGGCAAAGAAGGAACAGAAGTGGGTTTAGTTAGTAAAAGTCTGACACTATCTCCCGCCCCGCCCATGAGCAGGGGATGTCATTAGATGATTTACCCACCAAAAAAAGAAAAAAAAAAGAGCACTATATAACTTCCGCGTACCTGGCTAATCTCCGTTGAAATTGGTAATTACAATCGAAGTAGGGTCGGAAGGTTATTTAACTCTAGATATTGGATACAAAAATCATAACACAACTCTTTAAAAAGCATTTTCTTTTGAAAGGAGTCGCAGGGAGCACATTCATTGGGAACACATTCATTGTGCGTACAGCTAAGGAGTGGAATTCTCTGCCGGAGTGTGTTTCCTGATAGCTACAACCTATGGGTCTTTAAGTCAAGAGTGAATAGTTTACTTCTAGGCAAGCGGTCGGCTACATCATCGCTTACCATCAGGTGAGATAGTGGTCAAACGCGAGCATATACATAATAATAATAATAAAAAAAAAAACTTTAAAAATAATTTGGCTGGTCTTGACTGCTATTCTGGAGGTCGTGAATTCGATTCCCACCGAAGACAAATGTTTGAGTGATGAGCATAATTATTTGTACTGTGTCAGAATATAATTTATCTATAATATTTATGTATTTAGAAATATTCAATCATGTTTATCAGTTATCTAGTACTCACAGTACAAGCTCTGCTTAGTTTGGAGCTAGATGGCTTTGTGGAATATTATTATTACCATGTCCAGTCTTCGCACCGAGTTCCTTTCATCATCTGTCTACATCGAACGCTTACATTACCTCTGAAACCTAGCAATAAATAATAATATCATTTATTAATACCCTCGGACATCTCGTGGGCGGAGTGCTAAAATTTTATGATCATATTTAACCTGATGCAATGTGCCATGGGAGATTGTCGCGGGTCCAATCCCACGATTTAGTTTGTGAGTTACAAGTTACAACATTTGTTATTAAATGTGCTTGTTATTAATTGCTCTGGTAATCGTTTTTGCGAGAGCAGTGATGGCCGAGTGGTAACGGTCCGACTTACGAGTTGTAGGTCGCGGGTTCAAACCCAGCCAGGCGCATTACTTTGTGTAATTTATTTCATCACCACTGCTCTCAAAACGGTGAATGAAAACATCATGAGGAAACCGGCATGTCCTAGAACCAAAAATTCGAAGACTTGTGACATTCACCAATCCGCACTGGGCCCGTGTGGTTCCCTAGAGAGAGGAGTCCTGAGTCCCAGCAGTGGGAACATTAAAAAGGTTGATTATGCTATATTATTACTTGCTCTGGTAATCGTTTTTGAGATTTAAATTAATGTTGCTCTTGACGGGTTTGGAAAAAATATGGAAATCAACTTTTCATTGTAGCTAGACGCATTTGTGCGTGCATTCTACTGAAACTAAGTAAATACACTTAATTTCCTTGCCTTAAGCCCTGAAGTTACATCATTACATATTATAACATAAAGTCCCCCGGCGCGTCTGTTTGTTTGTATGAACGGGACAAAATCAAAAACTACTAATTTTCACCAATAGACAAAGTGATTCATGCATATTTTAAAGCCAAGAATTTCATGGGTTCTAGCACTCGTGCAAAGCAAGGGCGATAGTTATAGATAAAGTAACATGCAATGCTGACTCTTGTCTCTACAAGAGACTTTCGATTTCCTGGTCGGACAGCTGCAGTTTTGCGAAAGAGCTAACGTGGCCCTGTGGTGGGTTTTAGTCAGTAAAAGTCTGACATTCCCTCTCGCGCCACCCTGAGAATGAAAACTTACTTCAAAACCTATAGAAAAATCTTGATAAAGAATTTCGAAATACAGCCCAGAGGATTTTTGCCTAGTTAATGCCATTAGGCCCGTCCCCTACCGCATGAAATTTAAATAAAACAGGTGAAATATTTATAAATTTAGTATAGGTGCATCTCTGTCTAACAATCCCACGGTAGCTGGCGTGATGTAATGTACGTATATCCGTTTACAGATTGTACTTATTTAAAAAAAAAAAAAACTATATCTACAAAATACCATTATACCTCGTAACATTTATTTGCATAAAATAAAATGTCAACTATGAATAAGGCCAGCGAACACCAATTAATTTTAGTAGATAACGTGACAATATCCGTAACAGTATTTAGCGTGACTTACTTTGAGAACTCCCATTATTAAATAATTATTAAAAGCGGATATAGAAATATGGGAAAAACAACCTAATGAAATGAGTAGATCCGTTACAATACTGTCCATTTGCACTTTTTATACTAGACTAGGGGTTCCGTAAGTTCCATATCTAAATTCAATACATCCCATTCAAGTACATTTTAATACAAGTGGATAAAGTTTATCATTGCAATACCGAGGCAGAATTCGCCCGAGCAGCATGCGAGAGTGTTATGGAGCCGTGTGCTCCAGTGACAAATTTCCACGTGTATCAAATGACGTTTTTCAATACACTTTTGAAGAAATAAATAAACGGAAGTTTTTTAAAATTAATACGAACTAGTGCTTGACTGCGATCCCACATGATGGTAAGCAGTGATGCAATCGTTGATGGTGACTTGAGGCACACTAGGCTGATCGGCGGTGACTCGTGGGGGCTGCTTACCGCCCAGCCTAATACGATAAATACAATAAATTGTGGCAGGAGTGAGCTCGCACATTTTTCCGCACTAGTACAGAACGCAGTAAATAGCGTAGGCATGATATTTACTGCATTCCTTTAGGCAAAAGCAGTAGAGATAGGAGCAGATTTTCGACTAAGTGTATTGAAAAATATTTTTATTTCACGTCAGAAGCCAGTGCGCAGTACAGACCAAGACGAAGGTGAAAAGATGAACTAGACTCTTATCGGCGGGACTGGTAGAAGACAGACGTGAAAAAGGCGCGGGAGGCTTTGGCCTAGATGTGAAACATAACAGTCTAAGTAGATTAGATAAAGTATGGTAACCAAGCAAGCGGTCCACCTGATCGGAAGTTATTACCATCACCTATAGACATCTGCCATACCAGGGGAAGATACCATAGGCTACCTGTCTTTTTCAAAGAGTTGTAGCCGCATAGAAAGGGCGAAAGAACAAAACGACCCTCACCATCTAATGCAAAATTACAGTTCGGTGCCCCTGAGACTTAAAAGTCGCAAAAGTTTTGATGCAAGCGTGAGCTCATCTCAAAGTTATACCACCTCTGGCGGGAGAAGCCCTAGCCCACGTGGAAAACTCTAAACAGACTCCGCACCCAAGTTGGGTCACAGCAAAGACAATCTCTACAGATGGTGGTTCTTGGACGGTTCGATCTTCAATGTTTGTGCGGCGTCTCTCCGCAGACCATGTCCCACCTTTGATCCTGCATCACGTGCCCTGTTATCTGTTCACGTAGGGACCTAATGATCATCAGCGGACGGCATTGCCGTGGCCGAATACTGGGCCAGGCAAGGACATAGATGCATTGAATGAAGAGTAAAGGCAGCATGTTTTTCGACGTACCTCCGCTCTTAACAAAGCAGTAGTAATCCTCAAGTAGTACTTTCATATGTGGTTCGCGTCACGATTATTCGCCACTGTTTTCTGATGGGCGACATCTTGTTAAGCTCGTGCACACTTAATTAGGTCAAAGCTTTAGCAGCTAACTGCTTTCAAACTTTAAAAAACTAAACTAATTAAATTTATATTTTTCTCTTTTTTTTTATTCTTCTTCTACTTCCTTAATTCTGTCTTATTATATTGTAATTTTTATTGGTGTACAAGGTGTATAATAAAGAGTATATCTATCTATCTAAAATATGTCACTTGATGCATGGGATGGAAGTATGGGATAGACAGTCGGACAAAACAAAAATTCATCAAGGTTTTTGCCAATACCAAGGGATCTCTGAGAATAAACTGATTGCTACTTGATTAATCACCTTATAAAAAGCATGCTTCCTTTACATCTTCACATTTTAATACATAACCGTAAAGTCTTCTACAATTCAAAACAGTATGATTTTATTACGCAACAAATATGTTCGGGAATCTTCGGCTATATTCGGCAATCGTGTCCTTGCTTCGTCTAATTACAGTTTATGAAGCAAAAAATACTTCCTAGGATGTACAATCTGATATTTTTTGGGCAACAATGGGTCTGAGTGTGTCATGCTTTGCCCACATTAGTAATAATAGCGTGACGATAACCATTTGGCGGGACCTGTCATAGTTCAAGGTTGTAAAGTGACATTCACATTAGATTCAAAATCGTCGCGATCGTTTGGGAATATTAATGGTATAGATTATTATCATATTAGTGACAATTTTGAATAGTTATAGCTGTGATTTTACTTAACGGATGTCCAATAGTCGTTTATTAATTGTCAAACTTGGAAATTATCTGTGTTTACGATACCGATAGTCCTAGTCAAAGTCTTCTACTACACAATTTCGTCATGAAATGTGCAGTAGTACTTTATAATTACCAATCTTTCACACTTAAAAAAATTATTGACACTGACTCATCAACAAAAATATAAGTACAGGACATTCCCTTTTAGACCGAACACGTCATCAACGTAAATTGTTTGACATAACTTAACGCGTTCATTTACCATGTAATGTTAAACGCAGCGATCAGTAAGGATAGTGTGCTCGGCCATTTATTTGCCTTCTCTGCAATGTTAATAGTGTCCCGAGGCGCTTTAACCACAGATTGAGACAATTACAACTGATTGCAGACCAGTCGTACAAATTGTGTGACTGCGTTTTTTTAGGCTGTGTCTTTTATGTGATTTATGCTATAAATTGTATTCGCGTGTGAGAATCTTTTGGAACGTATGCAAGTATGGAATAATGACCAAATTGAGGAGTTTTTGGTGGTCTTCTAGCGAATTTTGTTTCGCTAGAGGCTAGACGACATTTTCACGGTTCTTAGTATTATTATGATGATGTGAATAATAATAGCATTCAACTTTACACTCAAATTGCTATAAACATTAGTGGGAAATACCGTAAAAGTAACTTTTTTGTTGACAAAATTATTGTAGATGTCATTTAATCTAGTAATGTGTAAATCCCCGCAAAAAAAAAAGTCAAATAGAAAAACCCACTAAGTGCTAACTTAGCAAAAACTGATTAAGTCCTCAAATCGCTACAACGGTCAATCTTTATATAAACAACATACCAGAAACTTAATAAATTCCAAAAATAGATCACAAAAGCTTCGTTCAAAATAAGGGTCAAGGCCGCATTGAGTTAGTCACTCGACTCGCTAGTCGAGTCCACGCCAGTGAATGAACGAGTAGTGCGTGGGTGTTTGTGTACCTAATTAATTCTATACTCTAATGAACGATAGTACTCATTGTCAATGTGCATCGATAGCTTATTTGGGTACGCTGAGTCAGGCAACGTGGGCATTAGATGACAATGTTGCAAGCGGGTGAGGTTACTTATAAGCTTTTGAGCTAGTATTTATTCTTAACTGCAGTATTAGACCAACAGTTAAGGCTTTAGACAGATGAGCAATGATTTTCAATTTCACCGTTTGGACTATTTACGCGAAACATTTACTTTCACAGGCTTATTTAGTTTACTTGAAAACGTGGGTAGAAAACGAATAAAGTTACACCTACTGATAATAGGACTACCATAACCTTCAAGGACTAATAGCGAAATTTGTAATCATGGAAATAACTGAGACTTCTGAAGAAGTAAAGAATTATTACTCCATTGTGAAAGTAAATCTTTAAATAAATCATAATTATTAGACTGGAAGTCAATCGTCCCGGATTTACTTAAGTTTGAATGGCTAGAACTAAGATGAATAGCTTTATTATGCTTTAGCACGACAGGTCGATAGATTTTACACATAAATACTCAATATAATATTCAATCTTACCAAATATTGTATTGTATAAGGATTATATCGACTCCCCCTCATCCTCTGCCTGCAAGTTGCATAAGGTAAATAATAAATTATATCGACTTCCTTTGCTTCCAAAACCCACAAGCTGCTTTAAATGACAACAATTTAATTTAATTAAACTTAAGTGTCACTATCCATTGTGCTTCACACCATATTAGCACTTGTGTGAGTCAGTGACGTGGGCACTAGAAGCTAGTGTTGTAAGATAGTGCTAGCGGACACTTGACTCGCCTGTGTCAACACGCCTACGGGGTTTGACATCCGATCCGTCTCTTTGGGTCACCGAGCGATTAGGATTATTTACTAATTTGATTTACAAAGTTTTACTTTACAAGAGCGAAAAGCAACTTTGGATGGCTTAAGCAAAAATCTCAGAAAAAAACCCTATTTTAATTGCTACATATGTAAAAGTGGATGTAGCAGGAAGTGGATGGACCAAGAAAGTGGGAAAAATGGCGTAAGATGTTCGGCCAAAATTAAGACAGTGCAGGTCTTAACCATAAATCATTACACAGTAGAATTTACCTTCAAGGCACCAGTGACTTTTGGACGTACTAACTGGACAACGCGCAAAACGACCGATATTATCGTTTTCGACAACTTTATAGCAAGAGAGTGGTGGCCCAGTGGTAGAGGTCCCGACCTTACGTGTTGTAGGTTGCGGGTTCAAACCCAGTTAGGCGCATTACTTTGTGTAATTTATTTCATCACCACTGCTCCCAAAACAGTGAAGGAAAACATCGTGAGGAAACCGGTATGTCCTTGTGATCCAAAAATTGGAAGACATATGACATCTACCAACCCGCTCGGCCCGCGTGGTGGATTACGGCCACTTCCTTCTCCTTGAGAGGAGGCTGGAGTCTCAACAGTGGGAACATTATATGGGTGATTATGCTAAAAACTATATATAATAAACTTAAATCTATGGGTACAATGGCGTTCTTATCGCTGACAGCGATATCTATCAGCCAACCTTGGGATGGACTGTACCTATATCATCATCATCATCATCTTCTTGCCCTTGTCCCGTGTTATTTGGGGTCGGCGCAACATGTTTCCTTCTTCCATTCTGCCCTGTCACTCGTCATACTGCCACTAACTTCCTTTTCCTTTTCATATCTTTCATATCACTCTTCACACAATCCATCCATCTTTTCTTTGGTCTCCCTCTCCCTCTCCATCCATCCACATGTAAACTCATAACTCTTTTAGTAACATGCGTTTCATCCCTCCTCTTCACATGACCTTATCAAGACAAACGATTCCCGAGTTCTTATATGGACTGTACCTATATAAGAACTGAAAATAAAAAGGGATAATTTGCGATGTACTGCAGAAAACCCAGTAAACTCCCTAATTTAAGGGTCGTAAAAAGTAGATAATATATTATTAATGGAACATAATTTATGAAAATTTCCGCATCTTTGTGAAGAAAAAACTAAAAGTATTGTCAAGAAGAGATCGCAACTTTAGGAATCTAAGAAATTCGCACTACGTCAAATCGGTTGACCATTCAACTTCACAACGGTGTCCAGCACTTACCACACCTTACTTAGCCCATGGGGATACTTAAGCAACATTAACTTAAATCATATAATAAGCTCTGTTTAATAATAATGAGCGTACTTAGGCGCATGTCAATTGGTACTTCGTCGTAATATTCATGTTATTTTGTTCAAGTTTACAGTCGTGTTATGATTTCTTCTAACTGTTTATTTTCAAATTGAATCATAAATTCATATCAAAATTCATCATTAATTTGTAACCCTTTAGTTATCATGCAGAGTATTCCATAATTTTGATCTACCGTAGGCATGGGCTAGAGGACGATGAGCAATGTGTAGCTCGCTGTCTGGCCGTCCGGTATCATCCGGACTGAGCCCGAGGTCGTCGACGACGCGTAGTGTTCCACGCCTTAAAGAGAAGTCAGCAAAACCGTAGTGGCCTAGCAGGGCCGGCCCTTAGAGGCAAGAAACATAGGTGTACTTATAGTCAGTAAAATTCTGATACGCCCATCCACTCGGCGCTAAAGCGGGAGAAGTAATTGGAAGAATTCCCTCCTTAAAAAAATACTTTTGGTCTGGTCACAGCATGATCTAAATTAAAACAAGTACAGTCAGGGTCAAAAGTGCAGTTGCACTCTATCAACGCTAAATGTCTAAAATTTATTTTTAGTAGAAGTACAACAGTCCATAACTAGTTCACTCAAAACTTTAGATATGCTACAAATTAAATCATTCATAAATCATTGAGACTTCTTGGAAAAAACAGACGGGTAATCATCCAGACTCCAGATGGATGCGAGACCCACAGGACCGTTAGTTGTGGCGACACTTGGGGGAGGCCTTTGTCCAGCAGTGGACGTCATTCGGCTGAAATGATGATGATGATGATGAATTATTGCAAATAATTAACTTTGATTTTACAAGAGTAAATCATACCAATGGATGCAGGCCTACATCTCAACTAAACCCAGGACTATCAGACATTTAATTACAATGATAAACCGTACAGCATTTCAGTTCAGTACAGCGAATCTAACGCTTAACACTTTAGTACCTCGTAGGTCGATGACTCATTTAGCCATAGTTCCTTCAAAGACACTTCGTATGAAGACATACTATTTAATTACTATAAATCTTTGATTAAGTAATTGTCTAAGATTGAATAACGTATTGAATTTGCGGCACCTTGGGCTGTTTGTTTCATTGGAAGGTGAATTAGGGTTATGGCCCCTGTTCTGCTTGGTGTAAACTGAATACAGGTTTAAGCAATATGTTGGCACTTCTCCTTGAAAATGATGAGCAGCAAAGTCTGCAGTCAAAGGTCATCCCACCCATTTGTGCGAAAAGTTAAGTAATGGGTAGCTCGCTGTCCGCAGTCCGGTAACCGTCAAGACCGAGCCCGAGTTGTCGACGGCGCGTGTTCCACACGCGTCTCAAGGAGATGTCAGCAAAACCGTAGGGGCCCAGCAGGGTCGAAGCCTACTGGGGCCATAGGTTTGCTTCTGAAAGGAAAACCTGGGGCTCCACCTTAGAGCAGGAGAATTCTTTGGATGATTTGTAACCTAAAAAAAAACCTATTGCTACGATAAGTTTGGAAACACATTCATTGTGGGTATAGCTAAGGAGGGGAATTCCCTGCCGGAGTCGTGAGTTTCCTGATAATTACAACCTCAAATACATCCTTTTTTGCGCTCTGGGTGGAACGAGAGGGAGAGTCAGGCTTATACTAACCGAAACCAAACGTGTCGCTTAAGTTTCCCTTCGGGTTCATGGCCGCGATAACTGTTTCGAACAATCTGCAGGCTTGGCAAGTATCGGTCATATCGGGCACCGTCCAAAATAAATAATACTCACCTCTCATGCCCCAGTGTACCGAAAACGGTACACCTCTTACCAGGGCATCAAGTCTGCTATTACAATAGCGTCAGAATGTTCTATCATTGACTTTATAATTGTTGATTTTGACAAGTTTGGTAATCTACTAATATAATGGCATCATTATGACTCTCCAATGGTCAAACACTGACACTCAATTGAAAGAAATGACATAGAATAGTAATCTCGTACAAAATGACAAATGAATGTCTGACGTACTTATGCGGTAATCGACTAAATTTTTGACAGTTCCTTTGATCAATGTCCTACCATTAGAACGTGGTTGTGCAGTCATTGCTTATAATTTGTTACGAAACAGCTCGATATTGTCATTCTACCACAATCCTATTACGAGACCAATGACTGACCAATGATCGACCATTATGAATTTAGCAGACTACGAATTTTTAGCAAAATGACAATGGGATAAAGAGAGAAGAAGAAGAAAGAAAAACTGTTTATTCGCGCGAAATGACGCAATCTTAAAACTTGCTTACAAACATTATCAATAGAATAGGATCGTGTTGGAATGACGAATTAATAAAAATAACAGACTTGGGCCCCAGCTAATTTAAACCTTTTTACGTAAAAATAAGGTTTAAATTAGTTTCCAGTACACTGTACCGTTTTCGGTACACTAGGGCCTGAGAGGTTAACAACACATTTCAGCTAAGAACGCATGGACTTCCTTAATTGCTATAAGGCATCTTGGCCATTTATATCAGTGCCACAACGCGAAATAGTACAGTAATTTTTAGGGTTCCGTACCGGGACCCTATTGCTAAGATTCCACTGTCGTCTGTCACCAGACTGTATCTCATGAACCGTGAAAGCTAGGCAGTTGAGATTTTCACAGATAATGTATTTCTATTACCGCTATAACAACAATAACTGCTTTAAACGTTTAAGTTGAGGCTACCATAGAACTAATGTTTTTTTTTGCCGTTTTTTTTGCTGCGGACGGTACGGAATTTATTGTGCGCGAGTCCGACTCGCACTTGGCATATTTTTTTATTCTTGTCGCAATTTTGGCCTTAAAGCGTAAGATACACGTAATTTTTAATGTCCCGTCTCTTTCCACTTCAATTAGCCATTTGTTATGGTTATATCGGAATTAATACTTCCTGCTTCCTTAAGACCATAAAAATAAATTTAATATTCTTTGATGCAACTGTCATCAGAGCCTACTGACACTCCAGAAATCGTAACATTCAAACATTCTATAATTTAATATTAAATGGCTTTCAAATACGAAATTAAATGTGGGTAGTAATAGATCGTAATGTTATATTGTCAATTTCATAATATCAGTCAGTTCAATGAATATTTAGAGTTTATTAGACATTTTAATAGTCCAGTTAGTAGGTAATAACTAGTGGATTCTCCTTAAATGCTGGTCTTACGATGAATAGTGACTGGCTGGGTGCATGGGTGACTCATTTAGATTTATTGTACGTGTTCTATGGATTCTAATGTAGGATTGTGGTCGTGATTTGAGGTAAGACTAAATAAGAATGGGATAATCAATATTTATATAACCACCTATTTGAGTTATCATCATCATCATCATTTCAGCCGAAAGATGTCCACTGTTGGATATAGGTCACCCCCAAGTGTCGCCACAATGAACGGTTCTGTGCGTCTCGCATCCATCGGACTCCCACAACCCTTACCAGGTCATCGGTCCATTGTAGGAGGCCTTCCAACACTACGTCTTCAGGTACGTGGTCGCCATTCCAGAACCTTTCGGCACCAACGGCCATCCGTTCTGCGAGCAATGTGCCCTGCCCATTGCCACTTAAGTTTGGCGAATCTTTGTGCACACACAATATGTAGCACCCACTCCTATCAAGGTTGGAGACTCTACACTCGAAGTTGTGGACGACTACATTTAGCTATTTGAGTAAGTCGTATAAATTATAGAAGCCAAGAAGTTTGCAGAGATAGTAATCACAACAGATTTGAGACCTGCATACAATCCAACCAACTCACAATTCAAGTCCTTGTTTCCTGATAGCTACAACCTAAGGGTCTTTAAGTCAAGGGTCACCAGTTTGAAGGTAGGTGGAACAGAGTATATAGTCCCGCAAACCTCCGTTGAAAAGGGAGGATTCTCCGACCAGATGGGTGATATGTCTGGTGAGCAACTGCCCGATAGATGATAGACCATATATGTTTTAATAACGCTAAGAATTTAAACTGCGCGATGCAGGATTAGTTCTTATGTGACGCCATATATATGTCGCTACAAGTAAATAGGTTACTTCTACAGTTCAACGCAAACGTCCTCTGTCGTCGACCACATCATAGCTTACCATCAGATGAGATAGTGGCCAATGGTCCTAATTATAATGGCAAGAATCACAGATATAATTAGGTAGATATAAAAACTACTTAAAAATTAGCGAGAAAATGCTGTTGTACCATAATACTGTAAACAAATTCATACTAAATAATTACTTTGCTAATTGATTAGTTATAAATATCTATATTTTATATCTTTAATGGCCTCACACGTTTCCCCTTCACTACCGTATCCATAAAATCCAATCACTAAGCAATCCAATTGAAAATTAAGGAAAAATGCATGCGGAAAAGCATCACGGCTAATAGCTGTGTTACAAACGTATGTGGTCGCAAGTCGTGACGGGGGCAGACCTTCACGAAGCGTGGTGATAAATTTTTATATCAACTGAATAATCACCATAATTGTTGGACGTGATTTGTGTTTTATGTGCTTGTTAACGTGGATTGGTGTTTATCTAGTGGTCTTGGCATTTGTCATTCGAGGAAAATTCTTAAACTGTCTTTTGTTATATACAAATCTTTGCAGATCTCACCATTTTTCAACTTTAATTTGCAATACATCCAAACCTTCCTCATAGATCACTCTGTTAATTAATAAAACCCACATGAAAATGCGGTCAGTAATTTTTAAGTTTATCACGAATATCAGACAGTTGCAGTGAAGGACTTTGTTTTATAAAATGGAGGACGGATATAATATTATATTCTTCATAAAAATTTAACTTCTGTTATCGATTTGATTATCGAAATGCCGAACGTATCCCCACTCTCTGGCATTTCGACAGTCGCAGTCACACACTTAATCTCCCCCCCACCACCCTCACCTTCATCATCATCATCATCATCATTTCAGCCGAAAGACGTCCAATGTTGGACATAGGCCTCCCCCATACGTCGCCACAACGACCGGTCCTGTGCGTCTCGCATCCATCGGATTTCCCCCCTTACCTTTATAACACTATTTAAAGTCTTTTTTTTTCGGGTGGTTAAATCATCTAATGACATCCCCCGCTCTCGGGTGGAGCGGGAGATAGTGTTAGACTTTACTGACTAAAAACCCACCCCTGTTCCTTCTTGTGCTATTTTTCCAGGGCCCCGGGGATCTCTTTCGCATCACCCATGGCCACAGTAGGCTTCGACCCTGCTGGGCCCCTACGATTGCTGACATCTCCTTGTGGCGCGCGTGGAACACTACGCGCCATTGACGACTTGGGCTCCGTCCGGTCGGTTACCGGATGTTCGGACCGCAAACTACCCACTGCTCGCCGTCCGCAAGCCAGTGTTGAAACAATCTTATAAGATATGGTTTATGAACATATAAAATCCTGAAGATGGTACTCTAAAAAACTTCTTCCAGTGTCTTCTACACTAATATAATATTATATAGAGGTAAAATTTGTTTTTTTTTGTTTGTAGGAGGCAATCTCTGGAAGTACTGGTTCGATTGCTAAAATTTTTTCACCAATAGAAAGCTGCTTTATTCGGGAGTGAAATAGCCTACATTATATATACGCGGGCGAAGCCGCGGGCAAAAGCTAATTTTCTATAAGGAACAGAGAACGGATTCAAGTAGTACGATAAAAAAAAACTTTTTTACTATACGTAGGTACTTCAATATTGCACCATACCTTTTAAAAACATACGAGTACATTCATTCAAACTTCACAAGAAATACTCTAAAAACTATTACCACACAGCTGACTCAGGTACAATCACGCAAAATCGTTATTACCTATCATCCTATTAACCCACTGTTGTACAGAACTGTACCAACGGCCTGACCTTTCACTAGAGAGCTTCAAGGCAAAAGACGATCATATTAATTTTGTCGCGCATTGCGCAATAAACTTGTGTTTTTAAATTATATTATTACTTGTTTAATGTTGCTCAATGGTTAGGATCTTAGGTTGCGCTCGCGCATTCACTTACGGTTGTTATAAAATATTAAGAGTGGCCAACCCGATATATACATTACCATACAACAGCTCTTACGTGATTTTTAAACACAGTTATGTTGTAGATATTATATAGGTTTCTATTGAAATCAAAATCAGCGTTTTACGTGAACTTTGGCAACAATTAAAAAAGTGAAAAAAATAAATATTATTGAAACCTTGCACACTTAATCGAAATTTGGATTAACGAATTTTTTTTACAAAAACTTTATAAAAAAGGTTCAGGGTTTTTAAAGAAAATATGTACCTACTTCCTGGAACAAGTTTGGCGAAATATTCGAGTGACCGACGCAATCACCGAATGCCAACATTCAAGTGTTTTGGCGTTATCTCTCTTTTTCCGCGTTGCCTCTTTATGAAACACTAGCTGCCCCCCGCGGTTTCACCCGCGTCATTGGTTACTGCTCTGCTCCCGTGGGTTGTAGTGTAATATTATAGTATCCACACTATATAATATTATAAAAAGTTAAAGTTTGTTTTTTTGTTTGTAGGAGGTAATCTCTGGAAGTACTGGTCCGATTGCTAAAATTTCCTCACCGATAGAAATCTGTTTTATTCCTGAGTGACATAGGCTATATTTTATATTAAAAAACAGTACGGTTCTCTACTAAATATGCAATAAGCTAACCCAATGTGTAAATCGATTACCTCTAAATTTCATTACATCGCGAGTTGTGCAAAAACTATTCATGATAGAACAAAATGATGTACATGTGTGTCTTTGGCCAAAGAACCACCCAGCCCCAGTCATGCAAATAGTCTCGATCAGTCGGCGAGAAATATGTTTAAAATATTTACTCACTCATTTCCGGTAATACCCTTAGCATAGCATAGCATAGACGGCCTTATAACGTTCCCACTGTTGGTGGGCCACACTCTCTCAGGCCTCCTCTCTAGGAGAGGGAATGGGCCGTAATCCACCACGCGGGCCCAGTGCGGGTTGGTGGATGTCACATGTCTTCGAATTTTTGCTTCTAGGACATGCCGGTTTCCTCACGATGTTTTCCTTCACCGTTTTGAGAGCAGTGGTGATGAAATAAATTACACTAAGTAATGCGCCTGGCTGGGTTTAAACCCGCGACCTACAACTCCGTAAGTCGGGGCCGTTACCACTCGGCCACCACTGCACTCCTCTACCTACTACCTCTACTCTCTCAAAAAAGTCTGTCTAATTTAATTGTCTTCAAGGCTAGAGTAAATAGGCTCGTAAACCAGTGCGCCTCACCATCAACATTTGCATCACTACTTACCATCAGGTGGGATCGCAGTCAAGCACTAGTTTATAACAATTAAAAAAAAAAAACTACTAAGAAGATTTTTGTACAGTTTTCACCAAAAGATAGAATAAGTCTTGAGGAAGGTTTAAGTGTATAAGGCATACATATTATAATAAAGAAAAGCCGAGACTTTCAACGATTTCTAACACCCACGCGAAGCTGGGACGGATTGTTAATAGGTATTTTATAAATAAAAACCGGCCAGGTGCGAGCTGGACTCGCGCACGAAGGGTTCCTTGCCGTTCGTAGCAAAAAAACGGCAAAAAAAATATTACGTTTATTGTATGGGAGCCTCACTTAAATATTAATTTTATTCCGTTAGCAACAAAAATACATCATCTGTGAAAGTTTCAACTGTCTAGCTATCACAGTTCATGAGATACAGACAGGCGGACAGCGGAGTGATAGCAACAGGGTCCCGTTTTTACCCTTTGGGTACGGCACCCTAAAAACTGGTTCCCTGTAGATTCAAAAAATCAATCCATCATAAAATGAAGCTTTACTAATCAAATCAGCATTGTACCATACAAAGATCCAAATGCAATCTTTGAATTAATAAAAATCCAGTCCACAAACTAATCAATAAATCATTAAAAACTAGTACATCCTTCAGAAAGAACATTGACTTTTGACCTTGAATCATCACAATGTTTTTATCACAAAAAAAAACCGTTAACATTTGAATCATTGTAAGCTACCGGTATTAATCTTAATTCTATTAGGAATGATGGAAATGATGATAATTTTATTGATAGTGGGCGCGGTATGATGGCACCATGAAAGAATGTCAGCGTTGTGGGTCGCGGGTTCGATTTCCGTATAGTTGAAGCTGGATTTTGTGTCACAGCTGGATATTGAGGTAATGATTATAAATGTTATTAGATAACTTCTGGTAGATGTGATGGACATTTACAACATTTTAATACTAAAATGTTTTAGCTAGTAGTTAACATTTTAAACCGCTATATTTAACTAAAGTCAAAAATTAAACACACAACAACTCTGATGGTTCATCCATACTGACTTTTTTTAAGGTGGAATTTGATCCAATAATTTCTTTTGCTCTAGCACGGAGCGGGAGGGCGTCTCAGACACTAACTGACTAAAACTACACCTATGTTCCTTCTTAGCCTTGTGTTCCAGGATCCCAGGTTTCCTTTTTAGAAGCCATCCCATGGCTTCGGCCCTTTTGGGCCCCTATTTTTTTGTATTTGTGGGAAAAGCTTCAAAAGGCGCCCGGAGTTTAGGAATAAGTCACACTCCCCGGGAGTATGGGATTTTTACCTCACTAAAACCACCCTGGTGATCACCATCAGCACATATAGAAGGGCGCCGTTACCACTTAAGATACCATTCCGGAACCCCTCTGTGCAACGCCTGTTAGGGCACATCCCTGAGGAAACTGTACAACTGTCTCTCCTGGGCCTCTTTGTACACGGCAATAGGTGATCACTGTGTCACCTTCTTCCTTGGAATCACTCGATGGGCGGGCAGAGTCCCCACTCTGCACGCCCGTTATTCCAAAGTCCCGTCTGCAGTGGATAATGCAAGCGGGGTTTCGGCGTGTTAGGCATCGAGGCGGTTGCCTCTCCGACGCCTTATTCTCCGAGCGGGATCAGCCCTCTCACGGTCTCGCTCAGCCGCCTCCATCTGGACCATTACGGTCTTACAGAAGGAGGCAACTTCCTTTCACCTGCTGGGCCCCTACGGTTTTGCTGACATCATGAACACTACGCGCCGTCGCCACCGGTACATGGTGGACATCCCACCGATACGCACAAAACATTTTGGGAACACATTCATTGTGCGTACAGCTATGGAGTGGAATTCCTTGCCGGAATCTACGTTTCCTGATGGCTACAACCCGGAAATCTTGAAGTCAAGAGTTAATAGGTTGTTTCTAGGTAAATACGCTCTATTGTCGACCGTTTCCTCGCTTTCTATCAGGTGAGATAGCAGTCAAAAGCGAACCTACCAAGAATAAAAAAAATATATATCAGTATGTACCAAGTAAAAGCACCAAGCACTCCAATGCAACCTGTTAGCAGAGGTAGTCGATACTATAGCAAAACTCTCAGCAACATTTTACGAAATCACAACTGTTTCAATAATTCCAAATATTGATTGAGTTGTATAGACAGGTGAGTTGCAAAAGCACACCAATTTTACATCACAATAGATATCCACAAGAAATCAATTTGCGTATAAACACAGCCACTAAACTTCGAGCAGTTTAACTTCTATTAGAGCAGTGATGGCCGAGTGGTAACGGCCACGACTAACAAGTTGTAGGTTGCGGATTCAAGCCCAGCCAGGCGCATTACTTTGTGTAATTTATTTCATCACCACTGCTCTTAAAACGGTGCAGGAAAACATCGTGAGGAAACCGGCATGTCCTAGAATCAAAAATTCGAAGACATGTGACATCCACCAACCCGCACTGGGCCCGCGTGGTGTATTACGGCCCATTCCCTCTCCTAGAGAGGAGGCCTGAGTCCCAACAGTGGGAACATTATGAGGCCGACTATGCCATGCTATTAAACTTCAGTCTAAAAATCCCGCCAAAAAATATTTCCCTACTTGATTATGTCATTCATTTTTTTTATGGTTTGCCATATTTAGCACAGGTCAACTCTTTTTCTTCCTTTTAATTTTTCTTTTTTCTTTACGAGTATTCACCCTTCACTTTGTAAGTACATATTCAGTAAGTTTTTACTTAAGGAATTAAATGAGTACAGCAGCATATTTTCCACTAAATACGCGAGATGAACAAGGATATCATATCTCTTCGTCATCACTATGAATATTAATATCGTTTCAAGTGACACAACTTGCCGCCGAACACAACCATTCCAATATTACCACAAAGTAGAAAGATGCAAAAGGACCATTATAAGTCTAAAAACGTCTTATAACCTTTGTCACAATCTATAACATTTTATTTATATCTCCATTCTGCATACACCAATTCAGGATTCTTTTATTCTCCAATGAGCTTATACTAACGTCTAGAACTATCGACTTTTAAAAATACAGTTCAGGCTTTCTTTTATTTCCCAATGCGCTTATGTTAACGTATATAACTATCATTTTCGAACCCTGTTACCTGTTCACGTAAGAATCTAATGAAAGTGTCAGCAGACGGCATTGCAGTGGCCGAATACTGGGCCAGGCAAATTAACTCCATTAGCATAGTCGGCCTTATAATGTTCCCACTGCTGGGACTCAGGCCTCCTCTCTAGAAGAGAGAATGAGCTGTAATCCACCACGCACAATCCACTATTATATAAGTACATCAAATATCTACATACAGACTAGAACTACTTCTGACAATATAATTGACAAATGACAAGATTACCTACCTACACTGCCTATTTATAATTATTATTTTTTTTTTTTTAAGGAGAAAAGCGGAATAAAAATCAAGAATAAAGATATCCGCAGGAGAACCAAGGCTATCACTATAGCTTGAAGAATCCGGACAAGATACCAGAAGACGCAGTTTTGGAAGGCCTTCTACAAGATGGACCGATGACCTGGTGAGGATTGCTGGAATCCGATAGATCTTATCTATACACGCATAGAATCGGTCGTTTTGGTAACACTTGGGGGAGGCCTATGTCCAACAATGGACGTCGTTTGGCTGAAATGATGATGGTGATGATAATGAATGCATAATATTGAAAGTTTAATTTGATCTTATGAAATTAAACTGCATTTTTTCTGTAACTATTCACTTTGAAGATAGGACTAATTCATATTGTTTAGGAGTTGACTTTTTGTGTGATTACCTTTTATGTGACGATGCGAAACTTATCGTAAACATACATATTTATTGATGATCAGACAATCATATTAATGGACAAATGTAGGCAATAATTTATGATTTAGGTTGTAAATATTACTTGGGAGTCCTTGCCTTTTATGAGAATGCTAATTGTTAATTGATCTAGAATGTAGATAGATATGTGGTAGATAAATATAAGTTTATGTAAAGTTGCTTAGTTCTGATAGCAAATTGATCAGGTTTACTAACTTGGTAATATCTTTTACTAGCTTCTGCCAGCGGCTTTGCCCGCGTGAAGTTCGATTTCTCCATACAAACTTTTGGACCCCCGTTTCATCCCCTTAGGAGGTGAATTTCGGAAAACCCGTTCTTAGCGGATGTCTACACTCTATAAGGAACTTACCTGCCAAATTTTAAGTTTGTAAGTGTTATAGTTTCTGAGATTTCGTGATTAATCAGTGAGTGGTTTATAAGTATATATAGATAACATCCCGCAAGGATATACTGTATACCAGTGATGCAGGGTTGTTCGAAAGACTTACTATGGTCCTAGGACGTAAAAGGAAACGGAAGAAATTTGAGTATATTTTAGTTAGTCCACAGGCCAAGTTTGACTCTTTCCTCTCGCTTCACACAAAGCGTAAGAAGTAATTTGATGATTGAGCAGCCAAAAAAAGTATACGCTGTGTAAATATAAGTTGTTCTATTATTATCAAAGTTAGACACGGACATCATATATAAACATGGAAGAAAATATAACTTGGCTAGACTAGGTGACGCCAAGTGGGGCAGCAATCTAACGGATTGGTTGCTGAGACATAGTAGATAAAGCGTTAGTAGTTCAACAGTCAGACAGACGGGTGGACGACTCACAGAAAACAATGGTAAAGACTCAGTAAAGCCATATTTGTTACGATCGCTAATCATATTTTAATGAACATAGAACCTAACACTGACATGCAAAAAGCAAAAAAAAATTAGTAAACGCGCTCCATCGTCTACCACATCATCACTTACCATCGGGCGAGATAGTGGTCAAAAACGAGCATAATATCTTTAACAAAACCCAAACAGAAATTTGCAGTTTACCCTGGCGCTTCGTTCTTAAAAGCGAACCAATGCCATGCTCGTCCAATCTAAATAACTTTTGAAATGTTAATCATAACCATGTATAATGTTGAGACCTATCTAATGCATCGATAGCTACGCTGGTCTGGACATATTGCAAGGATGCCTGACAAGAGGCTCAAGGATGTTAAGCAGAAAGAAGGCGGCCAGTTCGTTAGGTATAAAGACGATCAGAAAAGACATATGAAGAAATGCAATATAGACCCCTTTCGCTGGCAGGAGATCGCAAAGGATAGACCTAGTTGAAGACGTTTAATTATGCAAAATGTGAACCTTGAAGACCAGCGGAAGACGGATCTCGATGTCAGGGGAGAGACCATCAAAAATAAGGCACCCTCCAACATCGAATACTTATACGTCAATGGTGCTTTAATATGTCCGCGCTGTGCACGCACGTTTACAGCGAAGGTAGGCTATATTAGTCATGCACATGATCGAAACCCGTAATTGTTCTGATGACGGTAACTGGTCACCGTAGCCGAAATCGGCAGGACAGCATATCGACGGTTGAAAGGCTAATTGATCTAAACGACATTTTTTCCAATATTGAGTTATATACTCGTACATATTCGGAATCAGCAAATTTTTCTCCGTCGTTTGAGTCAAGTTTCAATTTTTTTTGAACAAATGTCGTTTAGATCAATTAGCCTTTCAACCGTAGATATATAATCATAATCAATAAAAAGAGACAAGAAATCATTTTGACTTCCTCTAACCAGAAAATAGTATTGTATTTGCTACTCATTTTACGACGCAATCTAACCTTTTAACATCTCATCGCAGTAATCTCTAAGATAATCTTCAAAGACATAAATCAGAAACCCACAGCATGTCTTTATACGTTAGGTGACAAAAGTTTCTTATAATTTACAGCCTTTAAGTCAGTAGTTTGACCTTTGTTGGCCTCTGTTACTCTAAATGGCAATTTATGCCAATTTCAGAGACGCAAAATTATAGTCACTATGATTGAGAAAATAAAGTGGTAAGTACATTCACATCTGCGGAAACAATTTGACATTGAATTTAGTTTATTTTTTATGTTAGGCTTGCGTTTGGCCTCTACTTCACCATCAGATGGTAAGCGATGATGTAGTCAACGATGGATCACGCTTGCCTAGAAGTAACCTTACCTACCTTCCCTTGTTTCCTTCTTGTTGTTTCCTTGTTGTTCTTACCTTGTTATTGATATGGTATTAGTAACAATATGTACCTAATGCTTAATATTGCACCTACCAACTGTTGTCTCTGCATCACCCAAAGGTTGACTGGTAGAAAATTCCCTAAGGCATTAAGTCCGCCTTTGTACTTTTGTGTGCATAAAGAATTAATAAATAAATAAATAAATTCTCAGCCGGAGTCTTGCATTTCCTGATAGCTACATCAGGAAATGCAAGACTCCGGCTGAGAATTTCACTCCTTAGCTGTACACAAAACGAAAGGGTTCCTAAAACATTTTGTGCGTATGGGCGAAATAATAATAATAATAAATCATTTATTATCAGGCATCTTGGCCCATAGATACATACGTTACAGACTAACATATATAAAGTATAGTAAATAAGACTTAGGACTATGTTAGTAACGCTTCACATTGCACTATGTTCACTCCGTGCTGTTCTGTGGCATCTATCCGCGGAAGCGACAGAACCCCACGCCCTGCGGCCAAAAGTCTTCTTTCAGCATGAGGGGCAGGAAAGTGTTCGGGACTCGCACCACGAACGCCTTGAAATTGACGTAAAAATAATACCCAATATGATCCGTTGGTGCATCGCCGTACGTGTAGTGTTCCAATTAATGAAGGAACGGGCTTGGCGGAATCAAATTGTGTAATTCGGAAGCACACTCCACGAAATATAAACTCAACTCGGCGTTAATGCTCAAGATTTTGGAGCCTTAACTCCACAAGTGCATCATTGCCAATGATCTTGGCTCGTTTGTCAATCGAATCTAGCACATCAAGCTGGCATCAAGCGGATCCATTCCAAAAATGAGAGTAATACTCCATATACGATAGGTGGAGCTCCCAAAATTAAACTTAATCTGATTAGAGTTCAGCATCGGTTATAAAGGTTGGATGCATTTTAATCCTTTTAGGTACAGACCTACCTATATAAAGATAGCAATGTGTTTTCAATTAGAAAACTCTTTTTTTATGTTTCACTCACTTAAGCTGGGTGAAGGAGCCAGCAGAAGTCAGCGGGAGGAGTTATTTATGGTCTTAATGTTTTTAAACGAAATAAAGTTTTTTTTTTATTGAAAAAGCTTTGAACGTCGCCGCATCAGCGGTGAGGTCTATTTGCGCAGTACAAGTGACTCCTAGTAATGTTTGGTTGACTGTACTAAGTAGTGTTGCATTAGTACCTATAAAACTAGTAACATAACAGTTTACTTTACTTCTAATTTTCTAATATCAGAAGCTAATAGTAAGTCATAAACTTATTGTAAATGATAATAACTACTAATATAATCTTGTCTCTACTCACAGGTACATCGGGGATAAATCGTATAGCTTTCACCAATTGCAATATCATTGCAAAAAGCATAGATAAAACCTCTCACTTATAATTTACTAACATTTGAAGGTATGCTTAAAGGAAACCCTGATGTCACTCGAGAACCGGTCATCATAAATAATCCATAATCGCTTATGATGAAATTAAAATTTGGTAAGAAAATTAATACAAAGAGAGAGGTAGATACGAAATAGAAAAGAAAAAGTAGTTGAAGCAAAATAAAAGCGACACAATAGACAATGCAAAAAAAGGCAAACTAAAAGAGAAAAATAGAAGTGGCAAAATAATAAAGGTAAATGAAGCGCTAACATAAACGAGGAAAAATATAAGTGACAATAAAAAAGGTAAAATAGTAGCAAAATAAAAGTAGCAAAATAAGCGGCAATATAAACGAAGCAAAATAGAAGAGAAATATAGAAGCGGCGCAATAGACGAGGCAAAATAGAAGTGAAAAAATAAACGAGACAAAATAGAAGTGATAAAATTAAAGTAGAACAGTAGAAAAGGTAAAAAGAACAAGTCAAAATTGAAGTGGTAAAATAGAAGAGGCAAAAGAAAGCCTGTGAAGAATAATTTTCCAAGTAAATAGCACTAAAACGATGATCATGATCAAGTCATAATAACTAGTAATCTAAAATTATCTGACTGCAGAGCAAAAGCTTTTCACATAGATAAGTCACTCGTACGCTCAAGGCGGATGATCTACTTCAGTAGTAGACTTATGTAGTTCAGTTTTCCTTTTGTCTCTTAAATTGAGATAGTTACTTTGGTTCAAGTAGGTTTCATTACATACACTTCATTCAGTCACTTCATCATTTTCCTGCCCTTGTCCCGTGTTATTTGGGGTCGGCGCAACACGTTTTTTTCTTCCATTCTGCCCTGTCACTCGTTATGCTATCACTGACTTCCTTTTCTTTCATATCACTCTTCACACAATCCCTCGATCTTTTCATTGGTCTCCCTCTCCCTCTCCATCCATCCACATGTAAACTCATAAATCTTTTAGTAACATGCGTTTCATCCCTCCTCTTCTTCAGTCACTTAAGAAACATTTTTTACATTTGCAAGAAAATAATAACAACTCATCAATAAAGAGCTTATCAGTTGAAATCTAGACTCAAAATCAGATCTGACCTCGCAAAAATCTAGCCGACCCGAAGTTGGGAAACATATTTCATGTAGTACAGTTTCAAAACAACTAAAAGTCTATGGTACTGGTACCATTAGCGTGTGTTGCCAAACCCTATGATTCATGATGCTACGCTCATTGTCTCTGGTTTGTTTGTTTATTTTGTTAGTTTTTTTTAGGGATCCGTACATTCGAATATGAAACCTTTGGTGACTTTCATTCATGACTATGATTTTATGATTCTTACTTACATATTTACCAATCGTGATATCGGATATTTTCATTATGACTAAAGGTTTGTTATCATTTGTGTCACTTAGTGAAATTATCAGTCATATTTATCAGTCTGAGATGACACACAAGATCATTATACTTACCTAACATCTTCTAAGTTAGTATATAAAATTGTGTTAAAGTTTAATACTCTCACTTCACACAAAAGGGTCGACACAAAACGCTTGCCTCTTCTATTCACTCCTATGCATGCAACCTTCACAGTAGCAAAATTGAAGCACTGCAAGTCATCATCATCATAATATTTTCAGCCAAAAGACGTCCACTGTTGGACATAGGCCTCCCCCAAGTGTTGCCATAACGACCGGTCCTGTGTATCTCACATCCATCGGATTCCCGCAACCTCACCTGGTCATCGGTCCACCTTGTGGGAGGCCTTCCAACGCTGCGGTAACCGGTACGAGGTCGCCACTCTAGAACCACTGCAAGTGATGATACGGAACTGTCACCCGTAACCAAAAATCACACTTCACAATAATTTTTCGTAACACCAACTTAGTGTTTGTTTTAAATTTTAATGCACACGTGTTGATTGAAGAAAAATAGTTCACTGCAACGTACTGTGAATTACTTCTGTGAAATAATGAAGTTAAGTTCGTTATGGGAAACTGTGTGAGAGCTCTTGAAATGTAATTAGTGGTTTTAATAAGAAGGTTTATTTTGCAGGAAAATTGGGAGTTTTGGAGATTTTTAATGGTTGCAAGCCGGCGAAAATTGGTTGGTGATAGATTTGACCTAAGTCAAAAATAAATGTATAAGATTATTGCAGAGGCAAAGAGCCTTCGATGACGACCTAGAAAGAGGTGGCGAGATGATCTAGACGCTTACCACGAGGACTAGTAGATCTTGGAGGAGGCCTGTGCCCAGCAGTCAGACAGTGATAGCTAGAAAAAAAAGTTATTAATTAATTGTTGCGCATTTTAAGTAAAGCGTTTTTTTTTTTTGAGGTGTCAATTTATTAAATTTTTCCTGCTCTGGGTGAAGCGAGAGGTGTTGATAAATCCTACATGTGTTCCTTTAGTTGCCTTTTGCGTTCCAGAGTCGTGGTAGCTCTTTCGAACAATTCCCCAGCCCAAGTTACGCGCTGTTTGTAACTGAGTTTAGATTGTGTTGAATATAAATAAATTAAAAAACAAATAGATTATTTAAGATTATCTTTTAACGTCGAAACTTGTTATGGTAAAGTAAAGAGATTTTTTTCCCAATGATATATAAATTAGTACTTGACAGTGATCACACTTAATGATAGGTAAGCAGTGATGCAATCATTAATGCTGAAGTGCACTAGTTAAGAGCCTATTTACTCTAACTTTAAAGACACCGAAATTATAATCGGACGGGAAGATAACAGCAGGTAAATTGTTCCAGTCCTTCGATGTACGCGGCATCGTTTTCGACATTTTAGTTTTCTATCTAAACTTGTCGGAGTTACTCGCTTTGTACGTTCGGACAAGCGACATCCTATGACGTCAAATTTGTACAATTTGTTGTTATCACAACGTCAAATCACATCCAATAAAAATATATCATTATTTGCACTACATCTCATTACGCCAAGCAGCCATAGTAAATTCTATTAATTAAACTTCACCGCAACACTTACAAATATCAAATATCTAAAGCTGCTTGTAGATCAGAACGTTTATCAATGTATGTTCATTTTGTATGAGAAAATATTGTGTCATAATGTGTGCGCCTCACGAGAGCGGCGCTGGGCCAAACGTGTTAATAACCTAAGTATAATGCGATATCATTTAGACAAAACATTGATTTATAGTGAACAGGCAATAGAAACTAATGTGTTTCTTGTTTTACGATAATTAGTACTTTTGAAGTACTTGCCACGTAGCTAACCTACACACAATTTTATGCTGATTAATACCATGTTTTACTTTCACTACCAGATGATGGAACCCACACGGCTTAACGCATCACAGACGGACAGATTTCATCATGATTATGATCAATATCTGATTGCAATCAAAGTATTAAACAATAGCAATAACAATGCTTACCTCCGAACAAAAGATGAACGTACTGTGCACGATTAGCACAATGGACTACTTTTGAACATCTGTAGCAAGTTTTTTTCAACTGGGGTTCTGTCAAAGTGACATTCTTCCAGACATTAAAATTGACAGAGGTTAATAAGCTGATGTAACGCAATGTTAAAAAAAAAACCGGCTACATAATTTTATCATTACTCCTAATTTGATATATTCGGAGAGGAGTGGTAGCTGAGTGGTAATGGCCCCGAGTTACGAGTTTTAGGTCGCGGGTTCAAACCCACACAGGCGCATTACTTTGAGTAATTTATTTCATCACCACTGCTCTCAAAACGGTGAAGGAAAACATCGTGAGGAAACCGGCATGTCCTAGAACCAAAAAGTGACGACATGTGACATTCACCAACCCGCACTGGGCCCGCGTGGTGAATTACAGCCCATTCCCTCTTAAAGAGGAGGCCTGAGTCCCAGCAGTGGGTACATTAATAAGGCTGATTATGCTATGCAACATGTAGCTGGAATAATGCACACTCCACTTAGAAAATTAAGTTATAATCATAATTGCTCACTGAAATTTTACGTAAATACACTTAGAAGGTATTTTTTTTAATTAATTGTAAGCAAATAACATGAAAATCGACGCACTTCATTGATAGCGCATTGGTATTGCTATCTACGCACGCACACACAAACATGCTAGTGAAGCAATCAAGATTTATCAAGAATTTAACCAAAATAGATATTTATCCTAAAATAATCAAGCAAAAAAATGTCCTTTAAAAATAGCTGAAATTGATTCGCGGATTGTCAATTAACCAATCACAGTGCCCGTAATCTCCACTTTGTATCAGTGGAAACAGTGTAATTGGAGCGGAGTGGACTTAAAAAAAAGAAAAAGAAATGAATACGCGGCCCCGAGTGGGACAGAATGGAGTAGAGCAAGCTGTGGTGGCGAGCGGAGGGCACGAAGTGGAGGTTAGCTTAACTCCACTCCACTCAGCTACACTTCAGTGGAATCGCATTCTTACTCACGTTTAGTCTAACAAGAGGGCCAAAATAATAAGGTTTACACCAAATCAATAAGTCATGGTCTGTACTCCTAGACGAGCTTTTATAAGAGTCTGAAACTAATTAGATTTTACAAGTCCCTTAAGCATAGAGGTTGATCGACAAAAGCATCCGGCCACAACCTCTGCAGTAGACACTTGAAATCCCGGAAAACCGAAACTATATGAGTACCACACGAATGATTAAAAATAAATTAACCTTTTAGCAATTGTAAAGATAATGTCAAGTATCTACTACTTAAGTCTATAGAATGTCAAAATTCATTAATTCGGAGGTCACCATTGAGCTTAAAACTTGCCTAAGAAACGTAATAATCTAAAAGGCAGCGCACTATATTTTACATTATGCCTAATAGTGTTTTTATTGTGCTTTTGTTTTGTTCCAAATTATGATTTAATTCAACTAATGTGACCACGAGCAATGTCAATGTAAGTAAAGCATTACACACACCGAATCGGTTTGCTGTCGTCGAAGACGCTTGAAGACTTGATTCTGCCATCTTACTTCTACCATCGGACAACCCGAGGTACGGCGAGTATCCACCCTCACGGTGTTGAAACCTCTACGGTCCAGACTTAGCATTTCGCCTCGTCGTTTATACCGCGTACATCGAAGGACTGGAACAATTTGCCTGCTGCGGTCTTCCCGTCCGATTATAATTTAGGTGTCTTCAAGGCTAGAGTGAATAGACTCTTAATAATTAGTGCGCTTCACCATCAACGATAGCATCACTGCTTACCATCAGGTAGGATCGCAGTCAAGCTCTTGATCTAATTTTTTAACGGTCAAGTCACATAGCATTTAATCTTTTGGCAGTCCAGCTTTTCTATATTTTGATGAGTATAGTAGAAGAAACATTAACAGCAAGACCCCCCAAGACCCCAGCCAAGTTACAAGCGTTTCGTTTTGTTTCGATTCTCTTTTCGTTGATTGCCTCGAGTCGGTCAAGCCTCCTATTCCTTTGTTCTGACCACGTGACTGAGCGTTGAGATGACGTCAGAATAAAGGAATTGGAGGCGTGGCCTACTCGAGGCGATCGACGAAAAGAGAATCGAAACGAAACGGTTGTAACTGGCTAGGGGGGTAGGTATTTTGTATCTGCTGTCATTTAATTCAGCTGTTTGTGTATCTGTTAATATCACCATCATTTCAATAGAAAGACGTCCACTACTGGACATAGGCCTATCTTAAGCGTAGCTACAACGGTCGGCCTTGTGTGTTTCGTTTCCATCTGATTCCAGCGACCCAGGTCTCTGGTGCTTCATGTAGGTAGTCTCCCAACGCTGTGTATTATTATTATATATTATAATTACGCTATTTGTTTATCGATCTGTAGTATTTATAAAACCTTTCTTTCCTGCTAGACAGATTAATTGATGAATTATTTATTAAATTTTTCCTTTATTCTATACCTCCTATTGCTTTATCTACTCTAGAGCGCATCTAGGTCTTACAACTGAGTTTCACATACCATTTTATTTAATCATAAAATACCAGCTAACAATGTTTACTATACAAAGTAAGTACCATCACGATCATTGTGATTTTTTTTACCTACCAACGCGTTACGCATCGCACGATCGACGCTCTAGTGTGTGTAGTACCTAACTCGAATCGAATGTCTCGCAATCAGTTGACAGGCGTGAAGGTTGCAGCGCTGCACGCCGCGTGACGTCATCTGCTGTGATTACCCGCAATTGTCATCAGTGGCATAGGGCTGGCTAGCTGGAGGAATGACTCTTTATTGCTGATGGTTAGGTTTGTATGATGAAAAGGAAGTCTATTAATTCCTAATATCTATACATTTATAATTCTTTTGTACGTGTGTCTATCATCTAACTCCTCCTAAGTGGCTTGTCCGATTTAGATTAAATTTTGTATGTAGATTTGAATGGATTATGAGTATATTAGGGGAAGTTTGAAAGTGGCGCCAGTGGCTGAAAAGTTGAAAAGGAATCGTTTATCTTGGTATGGTCATGTGAAGAGGAGGAATGAAGCGCATGTTGCTAAAAGAGTTACGGATTCACATGTGGATGGATGGAAAGGAAAACCAAAGAAAAGATGGATGGATTGTGTGAGAGGTGATATGAAAGAAAAGGGAGTTAATGATAGCGTGACGAGTGACAGGACAGAATGGAAGAAAAAAACGTGTTGCGCCGACCCCAAATAAAACGGGACAAGGGCAGGAAGATGATGATGTAGATTTGAGTGGATCCCTGGATAGTTTAAATATACAATTGAACCCGATAGTTGGTGGTAAAATCCTCCATTTACCGAGATCGCGCCTGTTTCAACGATTCCACATATTGTCCAGTTGCACAGACACTTGAAATACAAAACTATACTAATTTTACATCCCAAAATCCACTAAGAATCAATTTGAAAATAATAAAAAACACCCACTGAACTTAACTCGAATGTTCGGCTTTCGCAGGGGACGCTCCACGGTGGACGCTATCATGCGCGTGCGAGCCCTCACGACGGGGGATGCGGTATCCCAGGGCAGGTGTGTCTTGGCGGTGTCTTTGGATATCGCCAACGCCTTCAATTCCCTACCCTGGAGTAGCATTAGGAGGGCACTCAGGTACCACCGGGTGCCCGACTACCTCGTGATCGAGGCCTACCTGACGGACAGGTTTATCATCTACCCCGGTTACCAGGGAGAGTGGAAACGGCGAGAGATTTTGTGCGGCGTTCCGCAGGAGTGATCGGTACTAGGACTGCCCTAGTGGAACATCGGGTACGACTACGTGCTGCGCGGCGACCTCCCTGACGGGGTTAGCGTCGTCTGTTACGCGGACGACACGCTGGTTCTGGCGCAGGGAGAGTCGTACCAGGCGGCGGTCGAACTAGCGACACGCGGAGTTGCGATAGTCGTGGAGAGGATCCAGCAGTTGGGACTCGAGGTGGCACTACACAAGTCCGAGACCATGTACTTTCACGGCCCTCGGAATGCGCCACCACCGGGTTCCCAAATAACGGCAGGAGGAATTCACATCGGCGTCGGGTCGACGATGAAGTACCTGGGACTCGTCCTTGACAGCCGATGGAATTTCGAAGAGCACTTCCGACGTCTGGCTCCCAAACTAGATCGGACTGGGGCTGCCCTTAAGCGGCTTCTGCCTAACCTAGGGGGTCCAGACGCTTCCTGCCGGAGGCTCTATGCAGGAATCGTTAGGTCCATGGCCCTTTATGGGCGCCGTCACTGCGAAAACGACCGGCGGCCAAGCTGAACGCGCCAGATGGTCATGGCCATCCGGATGGTGCGGGAATATCGCACGGTTTCCCATGAAGCGGCGAGCCTCCTTGCTGGCCAGCCACCATGGTATCTGGAGGCAACAGTTCTTGCACGCATGCACGATCTGCGCGTGGAGATGCAACGCCGGGGCGAAACTCCGCTGCCGCGCCTAGTTGAGGCATGGCGGGAAGAACTCCGGCGGGATATCATGGTGGAATGGCGACAGCGACTATCGCAACCCAGTGCTGGGCACGCCACAATTATGGCGGTAAGTCCCCTCTTTGAGGAATGGCTGGAAAGACCACATGGCGTCCTTACCTACTGCATGACGCAGGTCCTCACCGGACATGGTAAGTTCGGGAGGTTCCTGCACCGAATTCGTGCGGAAAACACGCCCGGGTGTCGCCACTGTGTGGAACGCCCGGAAGACACGGTGGAGCATACGGTGGAGGTGTGCCCCGCTTGGGCAGAGCAACGCCGTGTCCTCGTGGGGGCGATTGGCGGCAGTGATCTCTCGCGCTGGGCATTGGTACAGGCCATGGTCCGGAGTGAGGAGGAGTGGCAGGCGGTCGCAAAACAGTAATACTAGCGAAGGAGGCGGCCGATCGCGTGAGGCAACGGCAACGGTCCTCACGCCCCAACCGCCGCCGGGATTCCGATCCCGATTTCTGGCCACCGTAGGCGCGGGCTTGCGGACGGCGAGCAATGGGTGGCTCACCGTTCGATCGTCCGGTGACCGTCCGGACCGAGCTCAAGTTGTTGGCGGCGTGTAGTATTCCGCGCGCGCCTCGAGGAGATGTCAGCGAAGCTGGGGGCCCAGCAGGGTCGAAGCCTACTGGGGCCACGGGTAGTGTGAAAGCGAAGCCCGGGGCCCCGGGATGAAGGCAAAAAGGGAACAGGAGTGGGTTTTTAGTCAGTAAAAGACTGACACTATCTCTTGCTCCACCCAAGAGCCGGATTTGTCATTGGATGAATTTCCCACCTTAAAAAAAAAAACTTAACTCGATGAAATCATGCCAAAACCCAATCCGTTTCACGTTAACGACGTGGTATATGTGGCCAGTCTTTATGAAGTGAGAAAAAATCTCATACAATGAAAAATTAAGGTTCAATTAAATTACTTGGCAGGTACGTACCTATTGTTATTTTGTCAAAATATTTGCAACGGTACAATGCAATCCTGTGTTGCAGACAGACAAAAAATCTATCAAAATAATTTCTAGGCCACTTTTGTATCGTCTGTCGAATCGTCTTCTTTGAAGATAATAATCTAACAATAATAAGAGAATGGACGAGAAATACAATGATGGTATGCATGAATGAAAACTTAAATACATATTTCTAACAGTAATTATTGTATCCCATTCATAAAAATACCTACTTTCACCGTAACTTCAAAATATGCAGTCAAAACAAAATTTGCATGTTTCAAAGTTAATTGATTTTGCGTGAGAGGATTTATTAGTCTAACTAATTGGTAAATTATATGCAATAAAATAATAGACTGAATGTTATCTGTCTCTTACATATTCAATTTTATATTTTGCATCTGTTTTCTTCGAATAATTTTTAATATCAACGATGCCGACGCTGCCACCAAAACTATTTCGTGACTAATTTTAATTATCAGATTTATTTTATAAATAATTTAAATCAATAAAATATGCATGCTTAAACGGAAAGGTTACCTATTTAATTGAAGTGAACTTACTTAATTTTATCAACTTCATTTTGGGGTACATTTTTTAATTGTCAGATAATAAAATCAAAAATTAAATAGGTACTTAACCAAACTAAATTTGCATTTATTATATTAATATACGAGAGAGCAGTGGTGGCCGAGTGGTAACGGCCCCGACTTACGAGCTGTAGGTCGCGAGTTCAAACCCAGCCAGGCGCATTACTTTGTGTAATTTATTTCATCACCACTGCTCTCAAAACGGTGAAGGAGAACATCGTGATGAAACCGGCATGTCCTAGAACCAAAAATTCGAAGACATCTGACATCCATCAACCCGTACTGGGCCCGCGTGGTGAATTACGGCCCATCCCCTCTCCTAGAGAGGAGGCCTGAGTCCCAACAGTGGGAACATTATAAGGCCGACTATGCTATGGTATGCTATATTAATATAATACATTTGTAAGTAACCTTCTATCTGTCTGTTATAAAATACTTTTTATCTACGTACAACATGGGTGAAATCATGAGAATAAGCTGCAAAATAGGTACTATTTTTTTACATGATATAAACTAGTGCTTGACTGCGATCCCAGCTGATGGTAAGCAGTGATGCAATCGTTGATGGTGAAGCGCACTAGTTTATTAAAGACTCTATTCACTCTAACCTTGAAGACATCTAAATTATAAGCGGGCGGGAAGACCGCAGCAGGCCAATTGTTCCAGTCCATCGATGTACGCGGTGACCGCTTAGACGGAATTTAAATGTCAACTCACAACATTTACTCGAAGTATATTTAAGTTATATAATAATTAAACACTCAGCTTCCGCAATCTTATAACAATTTATGATATTCACGACTGAAAACCAAATTCTTCTAGCATTTTATCATTTGTGAATTAGGCAAGCAAAGGATCCATCAACGGATATTTTCATTACGTATTATCTTCGGCTCAGTGTCCACATTAAGCACAAGACCTGCCTTAGCGACAAGCTACATAAACATGGTCAACCCAGATATAATGTTACCACTGCTGATGCTCAGACCTCCTCTCTAGGAGAAGGAATGGGCCGTTATCCAACACACGGCCCCAATGCGGGTTAGTGATGTTACTAGTCTACGAATTTTTGCTTCTAGGATATGCCGGTTTCCTCGCGCTAATTTCCTTCACTGTTTTGAGAGCAGTGGTGATGAAATAATACACAAAATACAGCAAAATAACTAAAATCTGCGTATAATCCTATAGATAACAAAAATTAGTCACCAACAAACTAGCACAGCCGAGCCGCGAGATTGTTAACCCTGGAACGCAAAGGGCAATTGAAGAAACACGGGTGGCTTTTAGTCACTAGAAGTCTGACACTCCCTCTCGCCCCACCTAAAGCGGGAGTAGTTATTTGATGATTTCGCAAAACAAGAAAAAAGCTATCACAGTAGCCAAATTTTAACTAAAATAAATTTCAAACTATTCATCCATATCAGATCAGCTGTCAACCCTATACTGCTACTGATCACCGCGGCCTTGGCAATAGTCACGAGTTGACAAAACAACGTCGTTTGTGGATTTGTTTAATTTTAGAGAAAAACCGACCGCCGTGAGCGGAGAGCTAATCAGGTGACGAGTTGTTATATTGTAGGTTGGCAAGGCATAAGCGATAGCGGGGAAATGATTTAATATATTTGACGAGGAGCTTGCAATTTCAAGGAAATTATGTCCAATTGAAATTCAGGTTTCGGCTTAGTTTGAACTCAAGATCTCCCACAAAATACCTTCCATTTCTTATTAAACAGCCAGTTAACTAAAAAGTGTATTGTAATTTGTTGGAGATAAACATTTATATTAATAATTTTTTTTTTTTTGATAATTTCGGTCACTTGCACGGCTTACATGATATGCCTTCTTATTTTGTACTTCCCTATTGATATAAAACCGACTTTCGGCCATGCTGGTTAATTTCCGCAGAGGCCAAAAGCCAAAAAAAAAACAACAAATGTACAAATTAAAATTCGAAAGCGCTCCCTCTTTCATTACAGTATTTATCACGGCAGTAAATTGATTGAAACTTTAAACAACCTAATAGTACACCATAGTTGCTATCACCGCAAATATGCTGTTTTTAGGTGGGAAATCATCTTATGTCTCCGTGCTGCTCTAGAACGGAGTGGGAGCGCGTGTCAAACTTTTACTGACTAAAAAAACGTACATGTTCCTTCGGTTGCCTTTTGCGTCCCAGGACCACGGGTAACCTTCTCAGAAGTCAAGTCATTGCCCTAGTAGACTTCGGCCCTGTGGCGATGCCCTGAGGCGAATGTAGAACACTAAGCGCCATCGACGACAGACGGTACGCTACCCATTGCTTGTTGTCCGCAAGCGTTGACCACGCCTACGGCTGATAGTCGGGGTCGAGGTCTCGGCGGCTCAGGCGTGAGGATATCGATTGAGCAACAGAATAGTGTCTGCCTAGCCTTATGCTAAGTTGAAGCCAACTCCCAGTCAAACCGTATGCAGCTCAATACCAGTATTTAAGACGGCTATCTACCTAAACTGCGAACCCAACACGATACCCGTTGACCAGACTGGTGACAGATGTTCTGGCTTTTGACTATCTGAACTGTGAAGGATCTCCAAATGACACTCGGAAGCACCAGTTTAACATGCTTTTCCAAGTGTAATGTCTAATCTATACGCCTTCAAACAAACCGTTCTGCCTTATAATATTATAAGGCTGAACAACAAACCGTTCTGCCTTATAATATTATAAGGCTGAACGGTTTGAACGCACTAATCTCACGAACTATTAGATCAAATCGAAAAAAAAATTATTACGTAGCCTATTTATCGATGGTAGTAGGCTATATAACGCTATGATCCACAAGAGTAGAGCAGTAACCAAAGACAACTAGTCTAAGAAACAAACGCCTAAAGTTTCTCACTTGCACCACACAAAACCCCTAGCTCTTCCGTAAATTCGTATTGATACGCGCATTTTCTATGCAAATGTCGATTACTTTAATTGGGATGGCCTTTGAGTACATACACGATGAAGTAACGCAACATTGTTTCAAGACATTTTAATTTATAATGTCGAAAAGAAACTGATTCGCGTCGAGGACAGATGTTTGGCGTGGAGATAGATGTTATGTGTGAAACTGTGAAGAGGTCATTTTTATTACGATTAATCCGTGCTAAGATTGGGTAATGCAGTCACGTACACAAAATTTGAGGGATTTTTTTTTGTGACCAGTTGCTACCAGCCGCTTGGAAACATGTTCACGAGATAAAAAGTATCCTATGTATTACAGGACATGGTCTACCCGTGTGCAAAATTTCATCTAAATCCATTCAGCCGTTCGAGCGTGAAGAAGTAACAAACATACAAACACTCTCAAAATTTCGGCTTTACAATATTATCATCCTTATGTTCCCACTGCTGGCACTCGGGCTTCCTCTCTAGGAGAGGGATTGGGCCGGCTACCATGAGGGCCCAGTGTGTTTGAATTTATACTAGCGGGTTTCCTCACGACGTTTTCCTTCACTGTTTTGAGAGCAGTGGAGATGAAATAAATTACACAAAAAATGCGCCGGGCTGTGTTCGAACCCGTGACCTACAACTTGATAAGTCGGGCCCGTACCACTGGTTTATTCCTTTTTAATGCCATCAAACTAATACCACTGGTATTTTTTTTTTTCGAATTTTATTTTCTATTTTGAACGAATACCACTTTTAAAATAATTTAATTTAATATACGAACAGATACCAGTTACTTGAATTTGACCACCACTGCTCCTGGCTGTATTATTTTATTTTATTTATATTAAGTTGACATTAATGTAGATAAATGTTCACAGTTGTCGTTGTTGTTTTGATTTTAAAGATTGATTGGATTTGTGACGATTGCGAGTCGCATCGAAATACACTCTTGATTTTAATTACTTATTTATTAGTAGTTAATTTTGACATCAAAGAGGCAAGTAAGTAGATAAAGTCAATTAAATTCGCAAATTAAGGGCATAACATTGTACAATATTAAAGAGAAAAAAAAACAGCCAATTACCAATACCAAAGCCAATGCCAATAAAAATTTATAAAAATAAATGTAAAATAATTATAATATAATATTTCTTAAGATACAAATAAAAAAAACACTTAAGAATATAAAAAATAAATAGCCCGCCGGTGTCGGGAGCAGGGTCCAAGCTACCGGTGGTTAGAGCTCCAAAGACAGGAACCTCCTCAAAATGCGAGCCGTATCGAGGAGTACTGCCTTCTGTATCAGGCCCTTGATCCAACCGCGCAACGACAGCTTCGACAAATGGTCGTCAAGACTTTTGGCCATCAGGCCGTTGGCGGTAACGACAATCGGCACAATGACAGCCGAGTCCACATTATGTGGAATGTGGACTCGGCTGTCATTGTTGACAATCTCGTGTGCTAAGTCGAGATGAAGAACAAGATTTTTCACTCGTGAGATCGGGTCCGTGGGGTCGCTAATGCCCAACAGTTCGCCACAAAACTGCCCTACGGGTTCATTATTATTTATTATTATTATTATGTCCTTTATTTTATTATTAACAATAATAATAATATGAGACTATTATTATTACTTATTGTAGACTCAGCGATCATTGTACCAATAGTCGTGTCAGCCAACGGCTTAATAGCCAAGAGCCTCGACCAACACCTTAGGAGGCTCGCATTAGGCAGCTGGATCAAGGGCTTGATTCAGAAAGCGGTATTCCTGGACACGGCTCATATTGTTAGGAGGCTCCTCTCTCTGGAGCCCTGACCGCCGGTAGCATGGACCCTGTTCCCGATACCGGTGGGACACTATTTTTTATATTTTTAAATGTTTTTTCTTTAAAAATATAATTTATACGTATATTAATATATACGTATACGTGGGATTATTATTTCGTTTATTCATTAATATGAATAAACGAAATAATAATCCCACGTTCCATAAAAAGCGTCAAAGGGGCCTCTGCGAGTTGGTTTCGACTCTTCGTAAGACTTTCAAAGGTCCACGACCCCAGGGTTCTGAGATATAATAACCCATATAATAATAATTAAATTTTTATAAAAGTTTATTCTATTATATTCTAATATTTCCATATTACAAAAATTATTAAAATTGAAGTCTATAATATTAATATTGAATTAGCATGCACTATTGATATGTCACGTTCCATTTTTGGCATTTCAACATTGTCATTGCCAAAATGCCAATACAATATAACTTTATCTAAAACTCTAGAATTGATCACTCAGCTAACATCTGTTAGGGATCGACGAGCAGCTTAGTTTTTTCTCTGTCGAACATTCATACAAACCCGTAACTTGATGCAAGAAATAAATTAGTAGTATGGAGATAAAAATTGTCCGTCTGCGCTATCTCTAAGGGAAAGAGTTACCATGGCCCTGGAACGCAAATAGCAACGAAAGAAACACAGGTGGGTTTTTCTCAGTAAAAGCCTCTCACTTCACCCAAAGTGAAAAAAATATTAAATGATTTCCCCCCAAAAAAACTAACATCTTTATAGGCGTGGAAAACCAATAAATAACATTAATTTATCAAATTTACGTAAGGAGAACTCGTGTGATTTCGACTGAAGTTATTCAAACGATAATTAAGATTTATAATTTGTCAGATAATAATAAAAAAAAAACAGTATTCGCAAAGATTTCTTCGCCTTTTGCGACAACATAATAATTAACTAATTATAATCAATTTATGCAAAATGAAATCGTGTGACAAGAATAAAAAATAGTGGGAAAACCGCTTGACGAATCTGTTTTTACATAACCTGACGTCATTCGTTATTATAACTTAAATTATATATTGTACAGTTAATCTTACGGGTAAAGTAATATCATATAACACTAGGCGAGGATCTTGTTGACCGCCCTACGTTTTACTTAACTCGTAAAAACGGAACCCTTAAAGGATCACTTTGTTGTCCGTCTTTCCGTCTCTCAAGACCCTTTTTGTAAGGAACCCGTAAAGGAATGAAGCTGAAATTAATATCAAATACCCAGGTCTGCCACTCCAAGCAACAATGAAAACATTAAACTTTTAAGTTAACACAATCTAAAGATAAGGCCGTTTATGTTCTATTTAGGCGCATATTTTGACCCTCGCAAAGAAATCAAAACCTATACGGTCCTTTCCGTTGACTTAGACTCCTGAAATTTAGCATGAAGCAAGGTCTCATAACACACGTATAACAGTAAACCTAAAAACTATGGAGTTACGCTAAAAAAAAATATTTTTTTGTGAAAGCTCAAATATCTTCTAAGCTCTCAAACATGAAACCTTAAACACAGCCTATATCTGCACGGCCTAGCAAGCATTGGAACTTTTCAGAGTTTCCAATGGGTTTTCTGTCGATTTCTAGCACAACAAGGCAAATTGAAAAAAGAACGGGCGAACATTGGCAGAAATCTAACAAACAAAAGTGTGCGTGTGCGCATGAAAATCGCAGACTGTTACGTCACGTCCTTTTCCTTCAAATTGGGGATTCACACGACTACACGGTGTCATTGCAATTAGTATAATTTGACATTCGTCTCGCTAGCGAATCTTTAATTTTTTGTTCCATACAATGGATAGTTGTAATCGTAATTGCAAAATTGAGACACGTTGTTGACAGTCACGAATCAAAAATAAAATAATAAATATTTTCGTCCGCTATTTTTTTACAAATGTCAGTTTCGTACATAAATAACACTCAGAAGAAAGAATGCGAATAATAAACGTTCAAAAATCATTTTAGTTTCGTTATTCCTCGTAATTTAGATAGTATAGTTAATTTCATTAAAAAAGAACGACCGAAGGCAATTACAGTATTTATACACTATATGTAAATAGAAGACAGATCAATAAAATATAGGTAATATATAACAACACGTTTTAACTTTAAAAGATAATTATTTCGTGCAGAACTTTTTGGCGGTAGGTTACTTATTTAATAATATGGTTATTATTGCACAGTCATACATTCATCTTACAAAATTTCATAAATTCTGTCAGTATCTCGTCTTCCATTCTTCCGCAAACATATTAAAATCTGTGTTCAAGCAGGACTCTATATGGGCATACCTATTAAATATACACAGTCATAAATTCATCTCACAAAATTTGATACGCTCTGTCAACATCGTCATTTGTTTTGTGTCTTGATGTAATTTATCTCTAATATGTACGTATTTAGGAATATTTACACAATACATACAATAACATATACAAGCTCTGCTTAGCTTGAGACTAGACAACGTTGTGTGATAGTTGTGTGAATATCATATCATAACATAGCGTTTTCCATTCTTCCGCAAACATATCAAAATCTGTCTTCATGTCTAGGAGAGCATGTGCAAAGAGTGCAAAAATTACTGACCAAAGAGTTTTAGATTTTACTTAAAACTATTTAGCGCCTTCGTGACTATCTGTATCCCGTTATTATAATTAGATGTTTATGTTAGAATATTTCAATATGCTAATTTAAAGGATTATAACTGTTGAGACAGAAGGAAGATATAAATCACAGTTTTTAACTAATTAGTATTTTTATTGTATGCACCGCAACCGATTAGCAGTGTTAATATTTTTAATTATTCTTATTCGATTCTATTTCGGAATGTAAAATGTATAAAATTATCATTAAATTGTTTTTGTATATTTTATTTTATTATGTAACATTATTATTTAATTATAACAAATACAATAAACCTAAGTTGCAACCTAATGCTTATTGTGTAGCAATTTCTTATGTGATAGTAATTCGGACATGGATAACCATGTCCGAATTACGGTCAGCACTCTAGCATAGCATAGTCCGATATATATATAGGATATAAGCATAATCAGCCTTTTAATGTTCCCACTGCTGTGGGACTGGGACTCAGGCCTCTTCACTAGAAGAGGAAACCCGAAAAATTGCCAAACTCAAGTAGCAGTGGGCAGGGCACATTCATCGCAGAACCGATGGTCGATGGAGCCGAAAGGTTCTGCAGTGGCGACCGCGTGCTGGAAGACGCAGCCCACTAGGTGGACCGATGACCTGGTGAGATTCGCGAGGATTCGATGTACCTGTACCAGACGCACAGGACCGTTCATTGTGGTGACACTTGGGGAAGGCCTCTGTCCAGCCGAGGAAGTTTTTCGACAGAAATGATGATGTCAGAAATCGCAGATTGCAGTTTACTATAAGAACGATCTGTACAAAATCCCACTACACACTGTGCCAGTGTGTGTTTACTTATTGAAGGCCCTGGGAACTTTAACTGAGGGCTAACCCTATGATTAGGTCAGAAGACTTACGTATTTATTAACAGAACAGGTAAAAGATATTATAAGCTAAATTAAGAGTTACTCAACTAGAATATTTTCAAACCGCTTCTTTTAGATAGCTAGCCAATTTAGAATAGATTAAATAGTCGTCAGTGTCCTTGCTATTAGGAAAGAGATATTAAGTAAGTAGCATATTACGATTTTCGTAAATTATTATATACCTAATACCGGAAGGTGAACAGGTATGGACCAAGATGCCGGGTGCAGAACAGATGGCTTTACGTGCTTTCTGAGGCACGGGGATGTCACACTACCAAATTCCAAACTTCGGACTGCTATAGTGCAATTTATAATATAGAGCATTTTTTTTTTTTTTAATATGATTATTTTTATTGTGCTTTTGGGTACAGTATCGACTGGTCCACACTGTTCTTACATAATGTCTATTAATATGAAAATATTGTAAACAATCATTTTTTTTAAAAGAGAAACCATGGAGTTTCTTGCCGGTTCTTCTCCATAGGAAACGACCAATTTGGAACCGTGCACTAGCTTCTGACGTTTTATAAGTGCCCATGTAGGCCTACGTGAAATAAAAATTTTTAACTTTGACTTTGACTTTGACTTTGATAATGGAAAAGACCCAAAAGCACTTTTTACTCGACCTGGGAATCGAACCCAGAACCCCACTTTCAGAGGTCAAATAACTTAATCAACGAAGGAAGAAAGTATGGTAATCACTGTCCATGTCTTCCTGCGACATGACATGCGTGTTTTGTCACGGGTCCGCCGTGACAAAATCATAATTCCCTCATTCATTCACATGGAGTCAACGCCATTTTTTGCGTTTAAAATATTTTATGCCTAATATCTACTAATTGGTGGTCAGACAAGTTTTACAACAATTGCTTACGATGCCGTATCGGAGACAATTTGAAAGTACCATCACACAACCTAACGTGTGTCATGGAATATTTCAAGTTTTTGAATTGCAAACGAGTTGTGGAAGAACTTTCTTTGAGAAGACGACAAATCACGGCTCGGTTTTTTTTTAAAGGATTGGGCAAGACCTGTATAACATTTGCCTCGGACTAGACAACGCGACATTCTATCCACATGTTCGATTTTCAAACGTCAAAAATTTTTGCACTTGCTAATTCCATGCATTTTGGATTTTTGTCAATCTTTATCGCTGAGGTAATACGACTTTTTCGTAAACTACATATACGATATTTACTTAAACTCAGAAAAACTCCAGGCTATTACAGAGTAAATCGCAATGGAAAACCCAAGAGCACTTTTTAGCCCGAACAGGGAATCGAAACAGGACTCCAAGCTCAGTCCCCCTAGCCAAGTTACAGCCGTTTCGTGTTGAATTCCGTTCTTCAATCGGTAACGCCTTGGTGTCAGCAATTGTAGAAAACGATAAGTTGGAAGCCATATTGACGCGCCTGAGTCGGCCGCACGTTCTACAATGTCGTTCTACAATGACAAAGGATGTAGCGTTGAACTCAGTCTATCATTTTGATCGATGTGAACTTGGCAACGAGTTTTCTATTCGTTTGAATTTTGACCACGTGACTTAACGTTGAGATGATGTCATTCCCATACACTTGATTCGTTTTCGACTAGCGTTAACGATTGCCGATTATCAACTTGGGGCTAGGGGTACTGTAGTCGTGTTTGCGACCACAAGGCCAATGAAGTCAATACGTGATTCCAATTTTTACATAGTCTCGGTCACGATATTACGAACTACCAGAAAAAAGTACTACTATTATGAACTGCAAGAGAAAAAAATTATAGATATTTCAAATAGTCAAATATTCTAAGCATTTATTTCAAATAAACCCTTTACAGGGACTTTTGAATTGTTAAGAACTTATTCAGACAGAAAAATGATGCTAATTTCACATTCCAAAACGTAGATCTATATGGAGAAGAATTTGCAAGAAACTCCATGGACACACTACAAATCGTAAGTCGAGGCCATTACCACTCGGCCACCACTGCTCTAAAATTATATAAATAAAGATATTAGTTCAGGTAACACGTATTTTTCCGAAGCGACATTAATCATACATTTTAAGCGCCAAAAATACAAGTTCACATGAAAACCAAAAGTCCGAATATCATAGGCCAAGAACTTCTCAAAATCAATCTTCATTACGAAAAACAGTTTTAAGAGTCGAGTATTAATACCGACACGTTTCTCGATAACTTATTTAAAACATGAGTTATTTCGATAGCGTGTTGAGAAAAAACTTAACCAGTTTACAATTTCGGACGACACATCCACATTGGAGATGAATACAGAAATTCCATTTTATTTGTTGACTGTTGACAAAGTTAAAACCGAACTGCAAAGGGCAACAGATGGAACACGTGTAGGCTTCAGTAAAACTCTGACACTTGATCTCGCTCCACCCTGAGAGAAATTATTTGGTGATTACACACGTAAAAAAATGTTTATAATAATTAGGTCACACTAATATGTATTAAACAGGCAATAGTTTGTATTAGGGTTGTAACGGAACTTCGCCTCCGCTACCGTTACTGCGGAAGTTCTGCAAGAAATCGTAGTTTTATTTACGTCATAATCATAATACAATACCGCGGCAGCAGCGACGCTAGGTGATTACTCAGACGTCCGGCCGCGGATTGCGTGCAAAATGGTCAAAAATCAGCGTGTTCGTGGTGGGAACGCGGTCAAGGTGGGGCCGGGCGCGTATGTCAATTTGAAATGACAGAAATCAACCTGACCAGAAATCCTTCGATTCGAACATGGACGTTCGAATCGAAGGATGTCTGGTCCGTAATGTTATTACTACTCCGCCTCCGTCTCCGTTAACCTCCGCATCCGTGGAGGCGAAACACTTCTCCTCCGCATCCGCCTCCGCCACGCTAAGATGGCTCTGTTACAACCCTAGTTTGTATGTATATGTGAGCGAGTATAATTATGTTTGTTACTCCTTCTCGCTTAAAGGGTTTTTTGGATTTGCTACAGGGGTAGGCTATATTCTAGAATACAACAAGATACAGTGTATAATGGGAGTTTGTTCTCTTGAGATCATTTTCTTTTATCACGCGGGCGAAGCTGCTGGCAGAAGCTAGTTGCAGACAAAGCAATAAGCTAGAACTACATTAGACCGATGCACATGTGTAACACGCCTGATTTGTACGTAGAACGACGTTGCGTGGCGTGGATCAAGTGTAGCTCTGCAAGTCTAGTTTCCATATAAAATGTATGGAACCGACGCGCCCAGATCGGCATGTGTGACACACATGTGGGCAGTGTAGTTTTAGCAGTACAATAACATGGATTAGGATAATTCCGATATCTAAAGGAAACCTCTAGCTGCTGCCAGTAGCTTTGCTCACGCGAAAGTAGAAAATTTTCCGAAAAAAACATACTTCCGAGATAAAAAAGTATCCTATATTCTATTCCTGGACGTGGTCTATTCGTGTGCCAAATTCCATCCAAATCCGAACAGCCGTTTGAGCGTGAAGAAGTAACAAACATAGACACTCACTAACTTCCACCTTTATAATATTAGTGTGATATTTGACTGTCAAATTGTCGTAATCCGTATGGTTGAGATAAATATCCAGAAGCGAGAACTTTAGACTGTTTGTTACTATAGCAGGTCACAAATGACACTAATATTGGGCCTTCTGTTTATAAATATTTTGTGACATGTCTAAGTATCGGCTACTGTGGGAACTGGGTCGGGACAGGCTTTATTTTGTTGTGACACGGTGGCGCAGGCGCCGGTCGACGACAATCGTGTGTGGTGCAAGCAAGGAGAGAGGTGCCATTTAGAGAAATAGGATTTGTGATGGTAATATTTTAACATCGTAGAATAAGGCATAATGTAGTATCATTCCTATAGAAGTTTTTTTTATTATTTTTTTTTATTCCTATAGTAGTGCGAGTATATTTCCGTATTGCCTATCCTTCCAACTATAATTTAGGTTTCTTCAAGGCTAGAGTGAATAGGCTCTTAATAAACTAGTGCGCCTCACCATCAATGATTGCATCACTGCTTACCACTGGCTTAGCACTGGTTTATAACAACTTAAGAAAATATATTAGGTATGTTACATCTAAATTTATCTTGAAATTACCATTTTGATTATTTGATGAATATACGCCTTTCTACGTGTTACTGTTTAGTGCACAATTTAGTATGCAATTTAGTGGATTTCACGCAGCAATGACAGCTATGTATATATATAGATCTATTAAAAAATACAAATATACCTACTTACTAAAATGCTTACTTGATTTAATTACTATCTTGAAGCTAGTTCAAGGTGGTATTACTACAAATAGCGCTACATACTTGCAAACATTTTCATAAATTTATGTAATCATAATATTAGATTATATATCATCATAATCAGCCTTATAATTTTTCTACTGCTGGGACTCAGGCCTCCTCTCTAGAAGAGGTTCATAATTCACCACGCAGGCTTAGTGTGGATTGGTAGATGTTACGTTTTCAAATTTTCAGGCAGGCCAGTTTCTTAACAATATTTTTCTTCACCGTTTCGAGAGCAGCGGTGACGGAAAAAATTAACACATAGTAAAATGCCTGCCTGAGACCTACAAAAAGTTAAAAGTTTTTATTTCACATAGGCCTACATGGGCACTTAAAAAACGTCAGAAATACACGGTTCCAAATTGGTCGTTTCCTATGGAGAAGAACCAGCAAGAAACTCCATGATTACTCTTTTAAAAAAAGTGGTTGTTTACAATATTTTAATATTACAGTATTAATAGATATTATGCAAGAACAGTATAAGTCAATATTGTACCCAAAAGGACAATAAAAATAAACATATTTAAAAAAAGTGAGTCGTAATAGCAAGTAACCTAAGAATTTGCGGAGTCTAGTGTTCTCACATTATAAAAAAGAGGCTATATAAAAAAAAAAAACAAGAAAAATAAATAATTAAAATTATCAATAAATTACATGTTAACAAAATAAATTACTAACGAATTTATGGTGGTTGGCGTCTGACGTTGCGTCGCGTTGCGACGTGGCGTTGACTAATTAACTACATAGGTATAATCGCTACCGTCCATCACTTGCATCCACTGTCGAGACGTTTGACATCAAATAGTTCATTAGAAAGAAGCACCAATCCGAATTCGTTACGTGACTCCATCTCTCTTAGATTGTTAAATGCTTCGCTTTTAGTTGTGGAGACGATTGATATAAGGTGTGTTGACTTGGGACTTGTGATGGTGTGATAGATTTCCCATCAGTCGTTGTAACTGTGGAGTAATTGAAATACGTATGTTGTTCGGATTATTGTTTGTTTTTTGTCTGGATTTTTATAGGAGCTACCAATTTAAGATACTCTTCACTGTAACCTTTTTTAACTATTCTGAGCTTACTCCAAGTCTTCCAGTTCGTCCTAGTTAAGTTATCGTTAATTTTCTTTAATTTTGCTGCCATTAAATATTAACCCCCAACTTAGCAGTCTTTTTTTAGGTGGAAAATCATCCAATGACATGTCTCGCTCTACAGCGGAGCGGGAAGGCGTTCAGTGTGTCTTTTACTGACTGAAACTCACTCCTTTGTTCCTTCTGGAACCCCAGGTTTCCCTTTTAGAAGCAAACCCATGGCTCCAGTAGGCTTCGGTCCTGCTGGGCGTCCTAAGGTGAGGTAAGTCTTGTGCTCTTGAACCTTAAAAAGGTAAAAGGATATGCTTTAAAAAGTTTTGACTTAATCACTTGGGGTTAATAGAACAGGGTATTTTTAGGGCTTATGTCCATTCTATCAAAAGCTAAATTTAAAAGTGAATGTAAATCATCTCTAACGAATATCGTTCCAAACAAAAAAATAAATATTCATATCATACAGTACGACAAGCAAAGCCTGCTTGGGCTGCAGGAACGTTTGAAAGAATTACCCTGGCCTTGGAATGCAAATGGCAACTGAAATAACACAAGTTTTAGTCAATAAAAGTTTTACATTCCCTGTCGCTCCAACCAAGAGCGTCCCGAATTCATTTGATGATTGCCCACGTTATCATCTTCCTGCCCTTGTCCCGTTTTATTTGGTGGCAACACGTTATTTTCTTCCATTCTGTCCTGTCCCTCGTCACGCTATCACTAACTCCCCTTATTTTCATATCACTTCTCACACAATCTATCCATCTTTTCTTTGGCATCCGTCTCCCTCTCCATCCATCCACATGTAAACTCATAACTCTTTTAGCAACATACGTTTCATTCCTCCTCTTCACATGACCATACCAAGACAAACGATTCCCTTTCAACTTTTCAGTCACTGTCGCCGCTTTCAAACTTCCTCTAATATACTCATTTCTCATTTTATCCATTCTCGTCACACCACACATCCATCGTAACATTGTCATCTCCTTTCATCCGTCTTTTTCACAGCCCAACATTCTGATAATTGCCCACGTAAAAAGAAAAAAATAGTATTATTTTTAGTCTAAAGTTACAAACGAATGCTACATTAGCATGGATAATGCTAATAGCAGCCACATATGGGCTGGTGCTGCAAAATGCCATCTGGCAGCTTTGGACTCAGTAGAAAGGCGTGCGAAGAGGCTAATTGGGGATCCAGATTTGGTTAAGTCCAATCTACAAAGCCTCGAGCACAGGCGCAGGGTAGCCAGCCTATCGGTATTTTACAGGTTGCATTTTGGAGAGTGTGCGCGGGAATTGCATGACTTGATTCCGCCATCTCCTTTCTACCATCGGACAACCCGACGTACGGCGAGTATCCACCCTTACGTTGTTGAAACACCAACGGTCCGAACTAAGCGATTTGCTTCATCGTTTATACCGCGTACATCGAGGTACTGGAACAATTTGCCTGCTGCGGTCTTTCCGTCCAACGTCCAATAATTTTGGTGCCTTCAAGGCTAGAGTGAATAGGCTCTTAATAAGCTAGTGCGCCTCACCATCAATGATTGCATCACTGCTTACCATCAGGTGGGATCGCAGTCAAGCACTGGTTTATACCGAATAAAAAAAAAAATACGTACCTAGTCTTCCTATATCTATTTAAACTTGGCAGAATCCTACGCCTTCAAGTCATATAGTTTATAAGGCGCTCTGCATGCGGTAATACAAAATGAAATTAATACTGTCATTCAATGTCGAAACACCAGATCAAGATGACGTCCAAAAAAACCACTGTGAGTTGTCATGAATGTAATTGTTTTTTCTATTTAAGATGTCGTAGGCGTTTCTTTTTATTTGTTGACGGACACTGTTCTAACTACAGACACCGTGTCGTTCCCATCATGCATTGTCACTATAGAGAATGTTACACTGTGTTTTATTGTGTCCACAGAGTTCATCGGTGGGAAATGACGAATTTAATAGTAGATCCCCTGCTGGCTTCTCCATGTACGATTGATAGATGATAGGAAAGTCGGTTTATCGTCCCGCATTGGATGACTAGGTTTTTTTATCATGGGACCTTTTAAGTGAGAATAGTCTTCTTATATAAATTGGATTTTTATCTTTTGTGATTCGTTGGAGTCTGATTGGTACATTGTGGAAGGAAGTCGTCGGGTTTTAATAGCAGCTGTTCAACTTTTTAATTTGCATATTTATTTTCAGGTTCATGTTTAATTCCCAAGTAACTAAAGGTGGAATGGCGACACCGACTATCGCAACACAGACCTGGGCACGCCATAATTATGGCGGTAAGTCCCCTTTTTGGAGTGGCTGGTAAGACCTCATGGCGTCCTCAACTTCCGCATGACGCAGGTTCTCACCAAACATGGTCAGTTCGTGAAGTTCCTGTAGCTCGCCGTCCGATCGTCCGGTAACCGTCTGGACCGACCGACCGAGTCGTCGACGGTGCGTACAGTTCCACACGGGCCTCAAGGAGATGTCAGCTAATCGTAGGGGCCCAGCAGAGTCAAAGCCTATTGGGGCCAAGGGTTTGTTTCTGAACGGAAAACTCGGCCCTGGGACGCAGGCAAGGAAGGAACAGGAGTGGGTTTTTAGTGAGTAAAAGTCTGACATGCCCTCCTGATTCGCCCAAGAGCAAGGGATGTCATTGGATGATTTTACCACCTACAAAAAAAAATAAGCAAAGGTGAGAAGACCACCAAGTCTTCTGGTAACTGCCCTGATGATGATACGAGATGTAGGAAACCCAGCCAGACGCATACTTTGTGTAATTTATTTCATCACCACTGTTTCAAAACGGTGAAAGAAAACATCGTCAGGAAAACGGTATGTCCTAGAACCAAAAATTCGAAGACATCTGCATCCTCCAAACCGCACTGGGCCCGCGTGGTGGATTACACCACTATTAATTCACTTGAATAGAGAGGAGGCTTGAGTCCCAGCAGTGGGAATATTGTATGGCTGATTTTGCTAAATAAAGTTAATATAGTTTCCTCTCAGTAACTGCATAATATTGAGTTGATTATTCAAAAACTATTTTTTTTTTATTAAAAATTCGACTACATTGATCATAAGCATAAAAATCGCTCAAAATTCTGACCCACATTGACGCGGAACTTATAACATTAAAAATGCTAAGCGTATCATGTAACTTTACTATTTTATCAATTTCATACAAATTTTTAACAATTTAAGATAAAAGTACTCGTATATTTTAACAATAACAAGACAAGACTATAATCGAATATAATCACGAGAGTTAACAAACCAGAATCTATCAACCAAATACTTCTCAAATTAAAATAAAAACACTTCAAATTAACACTCTCCAAACCAAATTCATCTCTATTCCGACTCTTTAGAGTTCCATTAACATCGAAAGGAGGTCTCTATTGAAATTATAATACAATTTTAAAGCCATTTGTCAAGCATTGGGTCAAAGGGTGCGATGGTGTGATTCGTCTAGTGGTAATCAACGCACAGACAGACGGAGTCATCAATTATTGTAAGTATATGGAGACTACGTGGGTAGGTATACAATGTGTAAGAAAAAATGCTTATCTCATTAGTGTGAAGGCGATGTGACTGCTAAATGCCGTAGATAAATTATCAAGGCCAATAAGTATGCTATAATGGTGATACAAAAACTTGCATCTCATAATGACAAGTTTGGAAAACAAAACAGACTCCACATTTGAGAGTTATCGCATGTACGGTCTTCAAAGAGATCCAAGAGGATCATTGCCAATGATGCACTCGTCGAGTCGAAGCTTCAAAGTCTTGAACATCGACGCCGAGTTGTAAGCCTGTCGGTTTTCTACCAGTATGCATTACATAATTTTATTTAGTCAAGCCCGTTCCATCATCGGACCACCAAACGTGCGGCGATGCACCACCGGTAATGGTGGACATTCCACCAATATGCACAAAATGTTTTGGCAACACATTAATTGTGCGTTTAGCTAAGGAGTGGAATTCCCTAATTCCCTGCCTGAGTCTGTTTTTCCCGACAGCTACAACCTAGGAGTTTTTAAGTCAAGAGTGAATAGGTTACTTCTAGGCAAACTTCCTCCATCGTCGTCTTCCATCGCTGCAGATGGAGGGCGTGACAAAAGCAACAGCAATTTGTTTTTTTTTTTAAGAAAATGGATTCCTAAGTTATACTAAACATTATCAGCAACTAATTCAAGTACGGATAGCATATCCATTTTTAAACCTTTTGAATACCGTAATTAGAGACACAATAGAAAGACAAGCGAACTCAATAAAAGAAGCGTTCGCTTGGGGTTCAATGAATTAAGGTGGAAAATCATCCAATAACTTTTTGCACCTCTGCACGGAGCGAGACGGATTGTCAGACTTTTACTGACTAAAACGCACATATGTTTCTTCAGTTGCCCTTTGCATTCGCAACAGTATAAATTAAACGGCATCAATTTCAAATACGGAGACTAATCTATTCTCATTTAAATTAACTATAGCATCGGTTGACCTAGAAAACAATAGTAGATCAACTGAGACCTGCAATCCTATCTCTGCCCTTAAAGATGATGGACAAGGACTCGTCAGATTGATGGACAAGCAGATGCATCAGAAAACTTGACACGAACAAGCACTAGGTACCCTCAGAATTAATGCCAATCGTGCTCCAAACACTACTGCATTATCTACATCTCGAACCAAAAGCAACAACCACAATTTATAATACCAAGCACGAATTACGAATCACCCAGCAATTAGTAAGGAACAAATCGCTATTGCTATCAAATGTTTAGAGATGTTTATCAACGAGTTAGAGTTGCACATGACATGTAATAATGCATTCGTTATGCTAATAGCAATTCTGTGGATAATGTTGTGAGACGTGCGAATGTCCTCGTTTGGCGTAAAGGACGTGCGCTGAGATGGTGTTTGGGTACAATGTTGGGCGGTACGATATTTTGATAAAATATGTTGGGCTTTAGACAAAATAACAATCCAAAATGTTACGTGATCAATCCCTTATTTGTTTTCTGGAAAATCATTAAGTAACTGCTTCTACTCTGGGTGTAGCGAACGGAAGTGTCAGACTCTTACAGACTAAAAACCCATCTGTGTTTCTTCAGTTTCCCTTTGCATGCCAGAGCCACGATATTTTTTTGAACAATCCCGCAGCCCTAACAGACAGCGACTCTAATGAATCCCGTTTATTTTGATGCCTTTGTGGCGCGCGTGTTCCACAATGCGCCGTCGACTCAGGTTTGGTCTTTACTTACGCTTCTGCAAGCCTAGCAATCATCACACTGATACTCGATATAAACGCCCCCAAACTAAACGGAACAATGGAAACATGCCCCGATTAGTCACAACACAATCAGCCATTTACGCAAAAGTAACACTCGAAGAGTTCACGACTTCTCAGCAATTATACAACGGATCGGGACGCGCATACGTCATCAATACACGACTATATCACGAAATACTGACTAACTACGTTCCCATAGAATCATTGAATATAAATAAACATATTCACTGTTCCAGTAATGCAAAAAGTTAGTAGTGATACAGTGATCTCACTAAATGAATGGCACGAAATGATATACGTGAACTTATTGTTAACAAGAATTAAATCAATTATAGTGATATAAATGGTAATAAATCGTTTCAAGTTGATGTAATCGGAGCTGATCTAGGAACAAGTATTGTTGTGTCAGGTGTTAAGATTTTTGCGCAATTACGAATAGGAACAAGTTAAACCAAGCAATGAAACTTATAGTCAATATACGTATGCAGGTGGTCAAGGAGGGTCTCAAACGAATTGGCCGTAATAAAATTATAGTGCGAAAGTATTATAACGGATGAATTAGAAGTTCTGCTTTCAAGATAGATGGCCTAAACTTCGGTTAGAAGCGTCATAAATCTTAAACAAAATGGAGTCTTGACAAGGAGACCGCTTTGACAATTTTCCATCTTCTTCAATCTTGAATTCTTTTGACAACACGGTTGGCGCAGCGACTGATTTATTAGCTACGGCACTGCGTATATCTGGTACGATTCCCGTACTGAACAATTATATGGCTTACAGACAGTTGTTCCGGGCCTGGGTGTCTTGTTATAAGAACTATTACAATATATTATACGTCATCATCGTCATTTCAACCGAAAGTCCATTATTGCAAAAAAGTCCATTATTGCAAAAAGGCCTCCCCAAGAGTCGCCACAATAAACGGTCCTTTGCGTCTCGCATCCATCGGATTCCCGCAACCCTACCAGGTTGTCGTTCCACTTTGCAGGAGGCTTTTCAACGCTGCGTCTTCCGGTACGCGACCGCCACTACAGAACCTTTCAGTCCCAACGACCATCTGTTCTGCAAGCAATGTGGCCTGCCTACAAGCAATACCTAGTGTGAAGCAACGTTAGTTTTTAGACAAAAATAAAAAAAGATAATTTAGAATTATGCAAGCCGTCACGAATGCAGTTAGAGGACAAAACCTTAAACAATTAGTGACCATCAGACAATCTACTGTTGTACAAATGTATAATAGTACATAATAGTCAGGATCTCGTGATATAACTCACGTTTCCATTAAAATGATCGATTCGTTAACATTTTTATAACTAACTACCGTCCGTCGACGTCTTGGCTTCCTTAACACATTCTTTTTACTGATTGATATCTACTTGTCCGTTATTTATTATGTTAGACGTTGATTTGTAATCAAATTTTATGTTAGCTAATAAGTAGTTAGTGTTAGGTTTTTTGGAAGAATATTCATTCATGTAAGGTCATCCGATAATTTAGTCTGTGAGATATCTTTTTGAAGTTGTATATCATGCTTTGTAAAAATTTGCTTGCAATGAATGCTTCATAGTATGCAAAATTCTGTTGTTTTTTTTATCTGTCTGTGTTTCCTGATGATCTTTAAGCCAAGAGTAAATAGGTTACTTCTGGCCAAGTGAGCTTCATCGTCGATCACATCATCGCTTACCACTAGGTGTGGTAGTAGTTAAACGCTTGCATAAAAGTAACCTATTTGCTCTTGACTTCAAAACCATTTGATATTTTTGTCAATAAGAAACCTATCGTCCTATACATACCTATCGTTTACATTAAATACTCTATAATATACAAAAATCTGTTTTTTTTTAATGTGAGGTTGTTTTTGACAGTTTGATTCATCGTCAAACTCTCTATAACCATTTTTGGTAAGAAAAAAAAATAGTATATATCCCGTTCAGTGACGATAGGTGGTGTAGGGCAGTGACCGAGTGGGATGCAAGGACTGAGAAGCAATGGTCATCAGGCAGCGAGATGAAAAGACGAGACCATCACGGGTATAACCTGGATGAGGACGGTACTGGTACGTGGGGACGGACACATGACAAGAGTAAAATAGCCTAGCAGTGAATGTAGTCTTGCTATGGGCTTGGATGATAACGATGATGATGCTCTTCTGTCTAAAATTCTAAATCCCTTACTTTTTTATACTCGTACGTAGCCCCACATTATGAATTGCTCCTGTATAGTAGGCGCGTTCACAAACATCTAAACTAACATACACAGGACCCTCAAACCCGAAACAACTATCTGTAAGCTATACAAATATCGTTCCACCACTGCACCAACTTCTTTTATTACCTCTGTATTTGAAATAGCAATCTAAAAACCGACTTCTCCAATTTTTCCAAACACAAATAGACCACAAAATCACAAATAGAACTTCATAGGTCTCTATTTGTGAAATAAAATATTCTGCTGCTCGCTTTTAAAACATCAGAAGAAAGTCCAATAATATTTTATGCTTTTCCCTTGCCACAGTTGCAACCCTAGAAGTCAATACTTCCAAAAGTATCTGTCTTCAAACCCTATCGCTAAGGGGTGAAGCAGATAACAATAAATAAATCAATGTCGAACACATCTCCATGGCTACTGAATAAAACAGGTGTCTTTGAAATATACCCATATTATCGCAATACATTGCGGCAACCCTGCGATATACAGGATGATGTCAAACTGAACTGTCACTTTTGACAGCTGTATGAATATCTGAATGGCATGAATTTTTATTTTTAGAATGTAAGAAAGATGGATGAATAAGAAATTGATAGAATAGCTGTGGGCATTTTTGTGTAGTGAAATGTAGTCTAGTCTATTTTTGTGTCCTTGCATCTGATAAGGTAGAAAATTCAATACATACTGCAAATTCGTATTACTGTGACCCCTGAGGTATAACTTTGGCTCAAAAATTTCAACAAATAAGATCACGGGACACTGTGTTTACTATGTATCTATTAGTCAACGAGCTTGAGCTAAGTTATATCCCTGGGCCAAAGTCCGTCCCCTAAAGGGGAGACTTGAGTCTGATTCCCAGCAATGGGAACATTATAGGACTGATTTATACTTATTTATTATTCTTCTAATTAATGTATAAGCATATAAATTGCATTAATGTATAATATATAATGATAAGGGCTATAAAAAAGTGATCACCTCAGAAATGAAAACATCCACAGGAGAACCAAAGTTAACACATATAGAGCAGCTCGATGAATTGCCAAACTTAAGTGGCAGTGGGCAGGTGTTGGTGGTGGTGGCACATTGCTCGCAGAACAGATGATCGATGAGGACGAAAGGTTCTGGTGTGGCGACCACGTACCGAAAGACGCAGCGTTGGAAGGCCTTCCACAAGGTGGACCGATATCCTTGTGATGATTTCGGGAATCCGATGGATGCGATGATTTCATTTGTTTTTATTTTTTATAATATTATGTACTTACTTCAATTAAAAAAAGATTGTCTTAAACGCTCTTTTTCTTAAAGTGTATCGCACGTGGTGGATAATGATACAAAAGTGTCTATCAGCTGTCTATTAATTTCTATGACAACTAGCATTTACTACAATGTCGTTATGTAACCAAATAAATGCATATCCTATGAGCTAATGGCTGTCATTACTTACTTACTGATGAACTTTAGCCCAGCACGTTCCTACTTCATGCAGCTTAGAACCTTGCTGACACACCTACTGTTTCAATATCTTGACTCATTGTTTGATATTTACAAACCAACGTACAACTTCTGGTTCACCTATTGCTAACACGGATGCTTTGAAGTTTGGATAAACATTGCAAAATATTTTTGATATTTGTAAATATTATTATAATGATACATACACAGAGGGGCTTTTTATAGTGACCGATTGATTGTCTATTGTCTAGACAAGTTATCATTGAAAAGTAAAAGCTTTTTAAAGGGAGCTCCTAATGAGAAGGCGTATCCGTGAAGGTTTTTTCTCCTTATCCTAAAGTACCTACATCCAACCGATAGGCTCTAATCGTATTTTAATTCAACCTTGTATATAGACTAATCACACTAATACCATAAAAACGCAAGTTTGTGAAGGTGTGTTTGCGAGTGTATGTGTCTGTTTGTTATTTGTTCACGCATATTTGGCACACAAGCAAAACATGAGCTAGAATAGCACAGAATATTTTTTATCCCGCGAGTATGTTCCCTTGGGATGTAATAACTAAATGTTAGATTTATCTTAATTGACCTACCGCTATGGAGCAGTTGGTATTACAGCAATTGGTGACAATGGCAGATGTTGTTATCCACCGTAGGGGCCCAGCAGGGTCGAAGCCTACTGGGGCTAAGAGTCTGCTTCTGAAAGGAAGGAACAGGAGTGGGTTTTTAATTAGTTAAAGTCTGGCGGAGCGGGAGGGTCCCGCTCCGCCCAAGGGCGGACGATGTCATTGGATGATTTTCCCACAGAAAAAAAGGTGCTGTTCTCCAAATAAATCATTTTTAACATCATTCTGGTTGCTAAACAAAGTGTTTGTATTATATGAAATTTATTAGTTTATGTATTGTATATATGTAAATAGTACCCCACGAACTACCTGCGTATCTTTTTTCTCCTTCTCTGTCAAATCCATCCTAAGGTTGTCTGTAAAAAATCGCTTTTAGCGATAAGACCGCCCATTGTGACACTATATTAATATTAAGTTCCTAATGTAATTTGTATTTTTGGTGTACAATAAAGAATATATCTATCTATCTATCTATCTAAACAGTAATCAATTTATGCAATTCCTATTTTAAAAATTTATTTGTTTATTAAGAACACAGCACCCATTTTAATTGTCCTCATCTCTGCATATCCTTTTTTTGCTGTGCCCGATAGAGTTCACCCTCATTTCCTTTGGCAAATTTTTACCACCTAAACCTACATTGTGGAACGCAATAAAGAATTGAGTATTGAGTATAGGCAGTAGGTATTTATCAAACCTATGTACATAATAATTCGAAGATGGTCAAGAAAAAAAAAACTCTTAAAAAGTCTCAGCCTCAGCACCCTGTACTTCGCCGGACAGTCGCAACAAAAAGTGTTAAATCTCCGGAGGTCGCGATTACCATCAGACGGACAAGCTCATAATTTATGTACGGAGACGGACCCCGGCACGTATATCACACCCCACTGCTAGGGTTTTATGGAAATTGGTGGAAGGAGACAATTTCTTTATTAGGTTTGGATTCATCTTGCACATACTGTAAGTTAGTAACCCTATCGGGAGCCGTAGGTGGGGTGCCAGAAAATTCAACAGACAAAGTTTGGATTCGTATGTGACAAGAAATCAATTTGTTAATAATTAATGTGATATTATTTTATTGTGCCAAGAAAATACACCTGTCGTCTACCCTCTTTCAGTTCAAAAATAAAGTAGCACAAACGTAAAAATTAAAATAGATAAATAAAACCAAAATAATAATACAAATTAATAAAATAAAATCATACGGAAACAAAACAAAAAAATAGGTAAGTGAAATAATAAGAAAAACATCTTGCATTATATTATCTTTTTGTCCATTTAAAAAAAGATCATTTAGATCTACCTTTGTTACGGTTGATACCTACATATTATTTCATCTAATTGAGATTATGTTAGCCAAATATTAAAAATGTTACTAGTCCACTTTAGAATTTATGAAAGAGCAGTGGCGGCGCAGTGCTAATGGCCCCGACTTATGAGTTATAGTCGTGGGTTCAAACACATCCAGGTACATTATTTTATGTTATTTATTTCATCACCACTGTTCTCTAAACGGCGAAGGAAAACATTGTCAGGAAAGCGGCATGTACTAGACGGCAGACCCAAAAATTCGAAAACAGTTGACATCCACTAACGCGTATTGTGCCCGCTCCTTAAAAATTCCAGAGTCCCAGCAGCGTGAATATTTTAAGGCTGATTATGCTATGCTTTCTATATCTGAAAACAATAGGCAGGAAATGAATGCTCAGACCTAACTCTTAGAGAGTATTTATAGCCAAGATTTACGTCTATTGACCTGGGCTTCATCTACTTCATCTGTTAGTTACACCCTTGATTTATCGTCTAACAACTATAATTCAAAATCGTAACAATAACACGTGCGTATCAACGGTAATGGCTGACTCTTATGCTAACATGTTCTTCTGGTAAATAGTGCAATGGCTGATATTATTTAGCACAGTATAACACACATAGGAAATTGACAATAACATCCTCTTGTGGTCTATGTCAACAATATTCTGCGATATTTTAATGACCAGTGTTTCTCAAAGTGGGTAACCGAACCCTAAGGGGGCTCGTCAATTATTCGTACGGGGTTCGCGAAAATATTTTCATAAAGGCCGCTGGAAAGCTGACAATCGCATGTGATACGCATTATGACTAAATACAGCTATCTACCCTATTTATTAATATAAACACGTATAAACACATTAAAACGAAAAGAACAAATAAGTACAGAGGTTAAGCCACATTTATATTTTAATAACGTATTTATTTATTTATTTATTGCCATTTATTAAATTAGAAATCCTGATTTTATTATACAGCTAGATTTTATCATTTTCTTTTTCGTTTACAAGAGGAGTTAATGGTTAGCAGTCGTTTAGGAACCTTAAAAGGAGTACCTGCCATACGTTCGTTCGTCCATACATTTGAGAAACCCTGTCTATCCGTTGGTTCAGGAGGTATAATGTTTATTAGGAAAATATTCCACTGCCACAATCACTGGTTTTATTTCGGTGGGAAAATCATCCAATAACATCACCCGCTCTTGGGCAGTGCGAAAGATAGTGTCAGACTTTTACTGACTAAAAACCCACTCCTGTTCCTCCGTTGCCTTTCGTACCAGGGCCGAGTCTTACTTTCAGAAGCAGACTTTTGGCCGCAGTGGGCTTTGACCCTGCTGGGCCCCTACGATTTTCTGACATCTCCTTGAGGCGCGCGTGGAACAGTACGCCATAATCACCGGTACTACTGCACTACTACTACTTACTACAGCTTTGGTACTACACGACAGGTACACACACAGGTACCTTACAGGTAGGTTAACAAATATTCAAAAAATAGTGAGTCTAGTTCTTGGACAAAAATAATTTTCTGAAGTCATTGGCCAAACACTAGTCTTCAAAGACCCAGTAATCTAGTCTTGGTTATACAACTTTGTCTTGAAGTATTCTCGAACCTCAGCATCAGAAGGTTTACGCCGTGTCCTCGTGGGGGCGATCGGCGGCAATGATCTCTCGCGCCGGGCATTGGTACAGGCCATGGTCCGGAGTGAGGAGGAGTGGCAGGCGGTCGCCTCCTTCTGCGAAGCAGTAATGTTAGCAAAGGAGGCGGCCGATTACGTGAGGCAATGGTCCACACGCCCTAACCGCCACCGGGATTCCGATCCCGATTTCCGGCCACCGTAGGCGCGGGCTTGCGGACGGCGAGCAATGGGTGGCTCGCCGTTCGATCGTCCGGTAACCGCACGGACCGAGCTCAAGTTGTCGACGGCGCGTAGTGTTCCACGCGCGCCTCAAGGAGAAGTCAGCGAAACCGTAGGGGCCCAGCAGGGTCGAAGCCTACTGGGGCCACGTGTAGTGTGAAAGCGAAGCCCGAGGCCCCGGGATGAAGGCAAAGAGGGAACAGGAGTGGGTTTTTAGTCAGTAAAAGTCTGACACTATCACTCGATCCACCCAAGAGCGGGATTTGTCATTAGATGATTTAACCATCTTAAAAAAAAAAAAGCATCAGAAGGTTTAAAGTCACCAAATGGCAATGTAAAGGGTTGGTGTTTTCTTGCGTGATTGAATCAGGAATGAACATATCTACAGGAGAACCAAAGTTACCAACATAGCCCAAAGAAACGCCAAACTTAATTGGCAGTTCATCAATGTGTAGTGCACCGTTGTCTATGGTCCATTCGGCGGCCATAGACAATGGTATTTTGACGGATAGAGACAGATATATACATTTAAAATTGTTATTTATCTCGTTTGCTTTTCTATCAATTTTGATATTGTTTTTAATATAAATATTCTATTTTATGTTAAACTGGTTAGATAAAAAACATCTTTTCTATGCATATTCCCCGTTACAAAAGAAGCCATCGTGCAAATATTTCTGGAACACCACAAAACAAATAAACTTGATTCAACACACAGTAACCTTGATACAAAATATAAACGTCCGACAATTATCGTTAATCATCTTAAAACAACAGCACAGGACATATTTGTGGGTTACAGTATCCCGGGAACAAAGTATTCCATGAGATTTAAAACGGCTCAATGTTTATATTGGACATTATCTGTGGCTCACTCGAAGTATGTGTATCCGGTTTTTAGTTTTGGGAATTTACTTCATACTGTAGCTTTTAGGAATCGATGACTAATATTGCTAAAATCGTGTTTACTTGCAAATCACGGGTTTCCTTAATGTTTGAATGGAAATTTGCGTGCAATGAAGTTTAGAATTTTTCCGCTATGGGTGGAGGAATCAGAGGTAATGTCTGACTTTTACTGACTAAAACCCACAGTGTTTCTTCAGTTTCCCTTTTTGACGGCCCCGGTAACTCTTTCGAACAATCCGCAGCCCTGGCAGGAATATGCTCGATGAAGAACACAATGCGCCATCAATCCGAGCTTGATCCTTACCGGACTGCGAGCTACCTATTGCTCACCGACCATAAGGCGCCTGCGGTAGAAAGGAATTCTGCGATTTTATTAGTAGTAAGTATAATTATCAAAACTCTTTCAATCGCATTATCGCATGACCTACGATGCTTTTGAACTGAGCATCAAAAAAACTCGTATTTTTTCCTAAAAAGCAGAAAAAACTCAACATAATGTCATAGTCATTTATTCAATAACAAGAAACTTGTATCTGAATTACGTAATTAATTAATAAATTAAACATTTTCAATTCCATATTAATAAACAACCAAAAAAAAACTGATAATAATTGTATAAATACTAATAATAATTACCTAAGAGATGTTTATAATTCATCTACAGAAAATAGACACCTATTCAACAGGCAATCGTTAAGCTGGATTTTAAAAGTACCTACTAGTGTAGATAGTGCTTTTTATATCTAAAGGCAACTTATTAAATAACTTGACTGATTGATATTTAGGACTGTGTTCCACAATATTGAAAGGACATTCTAAAAAATGGCCTATGAACCAACACGCATGAAATATTTACCATAATTACTAGTTCTTTTAATAATATACATTACTTATATTTTAATAGAACGGACACTTTTTAATTTCGAAAACATTTTAAAAAGTATTCACTTTCGTCCTTAGCTTCCGTCATAACCCTCGGTGATAGTTCTATTATTTTTTGGTTCAATTTGAGGTTTTTTATAGGCAAAGGTATTATAGCTCATACGGCCAAGTCTTTGTAACAGCACTTTTAATAAGAGAGATTCTCAACACTTGTTATACGACAATGATTTTTAGTTACAATCAGTCCGCTATGATGTCGCGGAACCATAATAAGCCTTATCAAAAAACTCGATTAAAAGCGCTGTTTGAAACGAGCAATAATATCGACACTGACAGTTGACGAATTGACAGATGACAACATTTGACATTTGGTAGTAATGTCATTCAGTAATAAATGCTAAGTTATTGCTAAATACCGAATGTTTTTATTGACGTAATTATAACCTCAAAATCCGAAAATGTTTTGATTTTTTCAGAATTCTCAAAAGTGTCCGTTGTTTTAATTTAGGTTTAATCGAATATATACATTATCTAAAACCCAAAGAGTAAATACACCTCCCTGTTGGATCTTAGGCGAGCTATGTATGGACGACGAGCAATGCCCTTTGGTTGTATTTGGTTTTATTTAATATCTTTTCTACGTGTACTTTCCCAATGTGCAACGCGCTCGTGGGTGTCAACCTTGGATTGGATTTGTTTGCTGGTGAATGGAAGACAATATTATCAGAAAGTTTGCGATTCTGTGAGAAGACAAAGTGAAAGAATTAACGTATTTTAGTATTAATGGCTATTTTGCAGTACAATAAATAAATAAATAAATGTGGGAAAATTAAAATGCAAAAGGTTAGTAGATCTATAGAGCATTGGTGGCTCTTACTTAAAAGTTGTACGGCATATGTTTAAACCCAGCCACGCAGTTTACTTCGTGTTAAGTATTTAATCACCACTGCTCTCAACACTGTGAAGGAAAACGTCGTGAGCAACCCGCAGGCAAGGCAGAAAAATTCGAAGGCGTGACATTCACCCGTACCAGGCGCGCGTGGCCCATTCCTTCTCTTTTAGAGGAGGCCTAAGGTCCTGCAAAAGGAAAATTATTATGCTATGCTTATGCTAATGGACGTGCTGAAATTTCAGCTGCAAATATTTTGATAGTCCTAATCGTTGTACAGTCACTTCGTCCAGACCCTATGGTCATGTGAACGAGAGGAATTAAATGTATGCTACTAAAAGAATGATCATACATGTGGATGGATAGAGAGGAAGAGAGAGGTCAAAGAAAAGATGATAGTGGTTAAAAGAAAAGGGAGTTAGGGAAGGCGTAATAGGTAACAAGACAGAATGGAAGAAAAATACGTGTTGCGCCTACCCCAAATAACACGGAACAAGGGCAGGAAACCGTAGGCGTAGGCTTGCGGGAGGCGAGCAATGGGTAGCATACCGTCCGGTCGTCCGGTAACCGTCCGGACCGAGCCCAAGTCGTCGACGGCGCGTAGTGTTCCACGCGTGCTTAAAGATGTCGGTAAATCGTAAGGGCCCAGCAGGATCGAAGCCTATTGCTGTTATCTGTGCGGCTCATCTTTGGGCTCGGTCCGGAAGGTTACAGGACGGCCGGACGGCGAGCTGCGCATTGCTCGCTATCCGCAAGCTCACGCCTACGGTGTAATGGATTAAGTAAAAGTGAACCCCGGAGCCCTGGAACGAAGGCAAAGAAGGAACAGTAGCGGTTTTAGTTAGGCGCGCCCTCCCACTCCGCCCAAGGGTGGGAGAAGTCATTGGATTATTTCCCACCATAAAAAAGGGTAGGAAGATGATGACTTCATCCAGGGCCCCATGTGATATAAACTGCTTGACTTCATTAATTAACTCCATATACACACACATTCCTTTGCAGACATATTTATTTCCATACGTCTAAATTGAGACACGAAGTCAGTACGAACGCCGTGTCAATCCGGACTCTGATACATTCTTATAAATAAAATGTGCTCCCACATTTCCCAATACACATTGATCTTCAGCTAAATATTAGGGCTGTATAGATTTCCATTTCGTTTTAAATCTTATATAAAAAGTGAAAATAGAAAATATAATAATAGCCCATGTCACTCAGTGTTATGTAATATTCTAATGGTAAAACATTTTTTACAATCGGTCGATTAGTTTTTTAATTTGTTTATCACAAATAAAACTACAAATCTGTCTTGTTATAAAACACTAACTGACCCAAGTTTTAGCACCGTTTTAAAAATTGTTGCAGGTTCCTTTCCCACTTTATGCAGTTTTTTTATGTTTTGGTTTAGGACGGAATTCACCGATAAAACTAATCGCGTTTTAACGTTTGGCTCGCCAAACCACCTGTCTGTATTTTTCTTTTGCTATAATTGTGTATAAGTGACACTAGTGACACTAGTGATAGTATAAGTGACACTAGTGACAGCGGCTAAACGCGATTATGCGAACCAAACGTTAAAACGCGATTAGTTTTATAGGTGAATTCCGCCCTTAGAAACTAAGCCCTTTAAGCCATTTATGTTCGTATTTAGTAATTACTTTGAGTGCCATTAGAATGCGGATGTAGCACAATCTATTATTTTTTGCAAATAATATATCGATCCGGCCTTCTCGGGAAATTTCACTTAAGTAATTAGTCAAAACTATAATAAAATTTTCAGATCCATTTTGCAGAGATCGTGCCTGTTTCAATAATTCCATATATTGTTGAGTTGTATAGATACTTAAGAAACAAAACTACACCAATTTTAAACCACAATAGTAGTAGGTAGTGTGGACACTAAGAAAATCAATTTGTGAAGAATTAAAACAGCCATTGAATTCATTCTCAAAAATCAATCACAGCCATTTTGTTTTCTTTAACACTCCACTCCATGTTTATGTATTACAAAAAACGAGGAAAAAAATACACAGAAACACGTGTAGAAACTATACAAAATTTAAATAAATCAACTTCGTTCCAAAATTTCACTTTAATTGTAACAAATTTTATGGCCAGACTAGTTATATCTGCCACGCCGATAATGACTATCCTCTGATAAAATTGTTCGCCTAGGCCGAAATATAAATTACCTATATATTGTGCCTGAAACTTTTTTTTTATTGTTATAACACTTTATGGTAAGTAGTGATGCAATTGTTGATGGTGAGGCGCACTAGTTCATTAAGACTAGTTAAGTTAGTTGTTGTTAGTTTAGTGACTAGTCTAGTGTGTTTTAGTAACTGTTTAATGTGTTGTACTCTCAAGGAAATCTACTTGCATAAGTCCGCAATCTATGAACCAATTCATTTAAATGGTGTTCTATATTTTGAATCATGAAATAAAAAAAGTATTGGACCGCGACCATCACCATTATCGTCATAGTGGATTACATTATTTTGACAGTTGGTGTATAAAGCCAAATGAATTCCAATAAATTTTAATCTCCGTTTTAGTTAAAGAATGTATGATGATAGATAAACGATGGATTCCTATTAAAATTAAACATACATAGGTGACAGGGTTGTCAAGAAATGAAAATCTAGATTTCAATTCAAGGAAAGTTGGCATTATATTTATTTTAAATAATAAAAATTGTTCTTGAATCTTAAGAATCTAGGTATTTTATTTGATAATTTATTATTTGCATAGAACCTCTTCTACTAGATTAAAATAAAAAAAAAAAACAATAGAGATTCAGCACAATACAAAGCTCTTTTTAAATCACAGTTACCAATACCATTTTCACCAGCGCAGATTTTTTTACAGGAAATATATAATTGGCATTATAATAAAATTTTCGTATCTAATAGGTACTGTCATGACACGTTCTTCCCACATAGTTGCGGGAATTACATGTATATGTAAAACTAAACAAATGAAGTATCACATCAACAAGCTACGTGGTCCCCAAATCAACTTGATTTATCAATCTATATTCTACTTCTGGCTAGACCTTATCCCATTCACTTATTCGTATTTTCCACTAGCTGCTGCAGCTACCGGCTTCGGTAGTAGTAGAGAACTAACCCAAGAGAACATACTTCGAATATAAAAAGATAAAACAATCTCAAGAGAACATACTCCGAAGGTAAAAAGTATCGTATAGTATAAGATTAAAAGTTTATGAAAAAAGTTGTCGTCACAGAATCGTGATTAAATTTGCAAGGCTTCTATAGTTATACTTTTTAAATTTTTGAATAAATTATGAAGTGTTAAAGTTCATGCAAAATAGCAGATTTTCAGAGGTCTTTACTGGATTAGTTTTACACAAATTTATTTTGAATAGAAGTCTAAATAATATCCACAAGATGTTGTGTTTCCAAAATATCCAATGAAAAATGTGTAATAACGTCATAATTGCGTAAGAGCGGTTGTATGAAAAACATTGAAAATGTATGTCGAGTTAGATGCCCTTAAAGTATCTTTGGACCATCGTTAATCAAGTGGAGGGTGGTCTACCACGTATATAGTGGTAGCTTCACCATGATTGTCTGGGCGCCTTTGCAAGTAATCATAGCACCATAAATGCTTCTCTTTGACTTTATTGACTATCGGGGCCAGCTTAAAACTATTTCTTGTGAACTTCTAATAATATAACTACCATTTCTCAATATTTTTTTTTTAACCATTCAGAAGAGCATAATATATTTTAGTGCACAATTAGTATTCTTAATGGAATAAAAGCATAATTTACTGTCGAAAACAGGAATAACATTGAGGTGTAACAACAGTGGACTCTACCGGTGGACAACGTAACTATTTTACGGTATGATCAGCCAATAATCATGCGTTTAGCTGAAATGGCAAAATTTCATGAAATGGCTGGTCACATCATGAAGTGATCAATATTCTAAGATCTGGCCCCGACATATACATGATATTATAATGTAGTAAAATAGGCATCCCTAGCCTGTCGGTGTCGAGTGGGCACATAAACGTCACGTATCGACACAAACGCGATACAGCACTTGGCTCGTGCTCAAATTGATATTGAATTTATTTTCAATTTTAACGCGCCCTCCTTAGGTGTGCAGAGTATTGGATGTGGACAGAGGTTGGGATTATTGAGATGGTTTTTAAACGATAAGATTATTTCAATAAGTTTTTCAAGGATGATTCATGAGGTCAATAATACTATTATCATTTCAATGACTTGTACCACAACAATAACTAATAATGTTACTAAAATATTAACTTAATCATCTTATTTATTTCTTCCAACAGCATTTAAATCTGTTCTGTTTGCAAACTATCAAATTCTTTGCCTACATCTATTTATTTTTAATTTATTTCATGCTTAGACTCCTCTCAAAAAGTCTGCATCTAAGTAGGTATATCTAATGACAATTTGGGCTCATAGAAATAATATCTTAATTATGAATCAAAAGTCACAACAAAGGATTTATCAAATGAAACTGTACTATCCAAAAAAGTAGATACAGAGTCATCCAAATTCAACAACTGCCTCTATTCCATGCACTACTCTGTAAATGTTGACAATGAACAGGCGCCACCGCGGATACAAACGTCAAACTCTATTTCTGTTGCGACTGTGGTGTGCCCAATAGCACCCCCCACTAACCTCACGTTCCCCTCTATGGCCATAGAGTTTGTCTCGTAAACAAGTGCGATTTTTGTGGATGGATTTTCAAAAACTATTTTTGAATTTAGGTTAAGACACGCTGCGGGCTTTGTATAGGCTAAAGAGATTTTGTAGGTTATTAATAGTGGATAAGTGTTATGTTGGATTTAATGGAGTTTGGAATTAGTGGACGGTTGTGATTAACTAGTGAAGTCTTTTAATTTTGGTTTGCAACTTTTATGGAAGTTCATTGTTGTATGTTACTTTATACTAGATAAATAATCTGTACATTATACCACGATCTTAATGCGATCCATTTAACGATTTAAACTGAACTGTTAAAAGGATAAAATAATAATAATATTGCACAACTTTAACACAACGCCATCTAGTCCTAAACTAAGCAGAGCTTGTGCTATGAGTACTAAAGAACTGAAAAACATACTTATGTATTTCTAAATACATACATATTATAGATAAATTACACCCAGACACAACAAACGATCGTACTCATCACGTTTTTAGTCAGTAAAAGTCTGACACTATCTCCCGCTCCGCCCAAGAGCGGGGGTTGTCATTAGATGATTTTCCCACCCGAAAAAAAAAAAAAAAAAAAAAACTCATCACATAAAAAAAATTCCTGGGTCGAACCCACGACCTCCGGTATAGCAGTCAGGGCCTCTAACCACTAGACCGACAGGCCCGTCATACTTAAGTTTGCGGTCCCTTGAAACTGTGAAAAATAAAACTTCTAAGTTAACGAAAAAAAAGATACGGCCGTCTATTTCGCAAAAAACGTACATTTCGACACTCTCAAAGGAATCAAAATTCATAGAGTACTTCCCGCTGACCCAGAATCCTGAAATTTGGCATAAAGTAAGGTCTTATAGTATAGATATAGGAATAAATCTGAAAACAGAAAATTTATGGTTATGTCACAAAAAAAATGTGATTCGGAAAAATCTTCGTGAATTGAACTATTCACATAGGTAAGTTTGTACGGAACCCTGTGTGACTCGCATTTGCCCTGTTTTTTTTTTACTAAAATTGTTTATTTGCATGTGTTCATTATTGTATTTCTTTTCTATATGCTTAGTTACCATTAAGTTGGACATGAAACCGAGACAGTTGTAATACATAACATGATTATAAAGAGTGTCCATGAAGTTTCGTGTACATTCTTCTCCATAGAGATCTACGCTATGTAATCTGTAATTAGCATAATTTTTCTGACTGACTGACTTCTTGAAATTTCAAAAGTGCCTGTGAATGGTTTATTGGAAATAAAATGCTTTTTTTTATCTTTGAATCCTACCATGTTGTTGTGCAGGTTTTGCACCCCCTTAAGGTCAACTGGTAGAAAATCCTTAAGGCATTAAATCCGCCTTTGTACAGTGTTTCTTACTAGTACGTAAAATTTTAATAAATAAATAAAATAATCTAAGATCATTTCTTATGATTTTATTGAGACTGACTTAGGACAGTATACTCAAATTCAACAAGATAACAAAAAAATCAATAGTGGTTGATTATTTGGAGGTAGGCGGAACAGAGAATTAAGTCCCGCAAACCTCCGTTGAAAAGAGAGGATCCTCCGACCAGACGGGTGTTATGTCTGGTGGGCAACTGCCCGATAGGTGATTTCGGGCTCTCGTATATATTCAAATCGCGCGGAGAACTTTGATTGCGCGATGCAGGATTAGTTCTTATGTGACGCCATAGATGTCGCTACAATTGAAATAATTTTGACAGTTAACCTAATCAAATTTTAGTGGAAGTTGGTGAAACAGACCATTTTTCAAATTCGAAATTTACCTTTAAAGAATCTAGAACCGTTTCAAAAATAAAATACACCTGTTATCTCATCCCAACACGATCACATCCTACATCGCCATCAAACTTTCAAAAGAAAGTCACTTAACAGATACTTGATTACACAAACAAGAAACACGCACGCGCCGAAAAAAAAGACAAGTAAAAAAAAATAAAGACCCAAGTCACGAGATAGAAAAATAGAGATGTTTATCTATGGAACGATCACGATGCTTCGAGTCGCAGGCGCAACCGTGACAGATCGCGACAGATAACTAGCAAGCGACAAAGGACCAACCAGCTACAAAATTGATTGATACCGTGATATGCTGACTTTGTACCTATTCAATTTTATTTGCCGTAACTAGAATATCGTTAGGAGAAAATGGTGGTATCGATTTAGTATGTTTAATGTGTCTTCTGCTGTTACTTTGCCAAGATAATGACTTAGCAAGCTGTTAAGTATTGTTGACGCAAAAAACCGAGGTCTGTTTTAGGGTTCCATAATATCTTAAAAGGAAAAAAAAACGGAACCCTTATAGGATCACTTTGTTGTCCGTCTGTCTGTTTGTCTGTCAAGGCCCTTTTGCTTTGGAACGCGTGGAGGTATCGAGTTGAAATTGAAACTCATTTTTCGCAGCTTTAAGGGACCGCCGCCCTTAAAGCTGCGAAAAATAACTTCTGAGTTAATTGTTGCAAAAACGTGTATATTTCGATACTCTCAAGCGAATCAAAATTCATAGGGACTAACCCTATGAAAACAAATAATAATTTACACGGTCATTCTTTTGGAACAATACCGTAGCCTACACGGTATTGTTCCAAAAGAATGACCGTGTCCCTGAAATGTAAAAGAAAACTGAACTGATCACGGTTGGATTTAGTCAGTAAAAATCAGAGTAGGAAAAAAAAACCACAAAAAAAAAATTAATTGAATTTCCACCCACAAAAAATGGACCCAATGAGAAATGGTTTTCACATCTTTGTCGCGTTGTGCCAGTCTGAAGGAGCTCCTATCTCACAATCTTATTACAACCTTACTTTGACACTATCGTCACCTATCAATCTAAACAGTCAGAACAGAATATCATAACCAGCATTCACTGTTATTTTTAGCCACAACGCCACCAACACAAGCAATCATACAAAAATATTCTCCGGTGCATTTTCGTGCCAATATTATTAGTCTGTCATTGTTCGACAATGTCATGTAATTTTAGTCTAGTTTGTTTGTTTATTTTATAGATACAATGGTGTGCTTTACCTGTCTGTGAAGTGACAAAATATTTGCTAAATTCTTTAACTCGAAAACTAATAAGTCAGAATCATCATCATTTTATCCGGGAGACGTCCACTGTAAGATAAAGGCCTGTCACAGGAGTCACCACAATGAACGGTCCTGTGTGCCTCGCATCCATCGGATTCACGCGACCCTCACCTAGTCACAAAACAGCCAGGGTGGAAACAAGGTAGACCGATGGCTCCCCCTTCAATGACTGGTCTAGTGCTTAGTGGCCCTGACTGCTATGCTGGAGGTCATGGGTTCGATTTCCACCAAGGACAAATGTTTGTGTGATGAGCACGATCATTTGTTTTGTGTCTGAGTGTAATTTATCTATTATATGTATGTGTTACAAAAATTATGAAAATATAATTATAAATTAATATGAAATGTATAAGTATGTTTATCAGTTGTCTAGTACTCATAACGCAAGCTCTGCTTAACTTGAGACTAGACGGCGTTGTGTGATAGTTGTGGAATATTATTATTATTATTGCAAGGCCTCCCGGTCTTCCAATGCTGCATCATCCGGTACACGGTCGCTACTCCAGAAACTTTCAGGTCCAACGGCCATCTATTCTGCGAGCCCAATAGTGAGTTCTGGGCCCTGCGCACTGCCGTATAGTTTTGGAGCCAGAATACATACTATATATGTACACTATCGTATAACTAACTATATCCCAAACAAAAAGTTTATTTCAGAAGCATCGGCAGTAATCAAGAAGGCTCACTATATATCTGATTCATCCTCACGATTTTTTATGGATTTTAGTACACAGTACCTACGGCAGGTCCTCATCGTCTTCCTGCCTTTGTCCTGTTCCACTTCTTCTATTCTGTCATGTCAACCGTCACACTATCACTAACTCCCATTTCTTTCATATCACTCCTCACACAATCCATCCATCTTTACTTTGGCCTCCCTCTCCCTCTCCATTCATCCACATGTTTACTAATAACTCTTATAGTAACATTTTTTTTTTAGGTGGGACAAACATCTAATGACAAATTTCGTTCTTGGGCTGTGCGGGAGATAGTGTCAGACTTTTCCTGACTAAAAACCGACTCCTTTTCCTTCGCTGCCTTCGTCCCAGGGCCCCGGGTTTCGTTTTCACACTACCCATGGCCCCAGTAAGCTTCGACCCCGCTGGGCCCCTACAGTTGCTACATGACTTTCATCCCTCCTCTTCATATGGACACACCAAGACAAGCGATTCTTTTTCAACTTTTCAGTCACTGTCATCAATTTCAAACTTCTCCTAATATAGGAACTCATTTCTCACTTTATCCATTCTCGTCACACCATACATCCATCTCAACATTCTTATCTCCGCTCCGTGCCAATTCTCCGCTACCTACGGTAGGTTCTACACTTCAGAAACCACTTGAAATGTAACAGCTATATAACAGAACCAAATAACACTGAAAAGGACAGTCTTGACAAAAAGTGAGTTACGATCAAATATAATCCACCTCGCAATATCAATGATCGAATGCTTCACCTCATTCAACAAACAGAACCCTCAATAGATTCTCCCCTCCGTCACCCTCACATGTCTTTCAAACCTCGAAAATAATGTGACGACACCAATTCACCAAAAAGCATAGAAATTTATACTCTGTGGTGCACATGTCAAAAATATCACTTCCGCGTGTCAGGGCTGCCTCTAATGTTCGGTGAATTTTGCATGTGAATACCCTTCAGGCGGGGCGGTAATGTGACAAGCGACAACCCTGTTTGTGTATACTAGAATGTAGGTCCGTCTGTCTGTTTTGTTTCGTATTGTTTAACAGGATGTGTTGCAGGAAATACGTGTAATGTTTTACGTGTTTAGTTGACGCCTCATTAACTGGGATTGGATGAGGTGGCAGGTTTATATCTGTTTTTGAGAAATTGTATTGAAACGTCAGTTTTAATCTAATACGATTTGTAAAAGACCATCGTATGGATTTATTTGCAAATGTTACTTTAAATAAACTTTGGTGAGTAGAAACCTAACTTATTTCTACTATATTCATTCAATACAGAAATCAGAAACGTTTATTTCAAACTGACCAATTAAAGGCACTTTTAAATTGTCAAAATATCGGTGAGTCAAAAAAAAAGTAAAGCCAAATTGAACGTTCCAAAGCGTAGATCTCTATGGAGAAGAACGTGCAAGAAATTCTATGAACACTAAATAAATAATATTTTCTCCCAAATACTAATAACAAAATAAACTAAAAAATTTGAGTTTAGCGCCATCTAGCAAAAACACACGGTCGGCTTTCATCTTAAAATAATAAAGTAGAGATCCGTATAACTACTTAAATAGAAATCCATCACCATTGCACTAAACCCATGAAAAAACCATAAGAATAATATCTAACACTCGCGGTACATCCCTATGCGTACTGACGCTACGTTCATGGGATTTATCACATTCACCCCTAGGTGAATGTGATAAATCCCATGAACTCTACGGTACGTTTTATGGTTATCTGCATTTTATGGTGATTTTTTGGCTGATTTTAGCAGTCACCCTTTTTAGAAATGCTGAACGGTATAAGAGTGTAGGAGCCAATATTTTTTGACGGTATCTTTTTTGGTGGTACCACAATTTGGTACCTAATGATTATTGTAGATATTTAACTGTTTTCATGTATTTATTTATCTCAGGACCCTGGAGTCCTAGATCTTTGGAAGGTATAGGAGGGGCCGAAGTCAACTTGCAGAGGCCACTTGGACAATTTTCATGGAATCTGGTACCAACGCGCTACGACCGTTGGTAGGAAACTATTGCAACATATGGAAAATAAACATATAGGGCTTTTGATTTGTGAAGTTTAATTGGTTACTAAGAAATAAATCACGCTGTTATTATTATTATTTTTTATTTTGCAATGTATATTGATGTTATTATCATAGGTACCTAATCAAAACCGTAAGGGCTTGTTCGAGATGACTCGAGAAAAAAATCCTGGAACAAGAGAGGCCTTTTTCCAGAAGTGGGAACTTTCCCACTACCTAACTAAATTTAAAAAAAAAACTAATAATACTTCATTTTATTTCAAATACCTGCAATATATTTATTGTGTATACCTACCGACCTAGGTTGTCTAGTAGATATCGCTGTCAGCAATAAGATCGCCATTGTACCTATAGATTTATGTTAGTGTAAAAGTTTTATTACTTTTTTGGGCACAATAAAGTTAATTCTATTCCATTTAATGTCATTTAATTCCATTCCATTCCATTCCAGTCCATTTCATTTAATTCCATTCCATTCCATTTCATTTAATTCCATTCCATTCCATTCCATTGTATTCTATTCTATTCTATTCTATTCTACCACAGTTTTTTTTTATTAATTCAAAGGTTAACTGGTACAGAATGCCTTGTATAAGTCCGCCTATGTATCACTACTGTACCTACATAAAGTTTAGATAAGAAGGTGAAAGTTTGTGTGTATATCTTTGCTTTACGCTCAAATGGCTGAACAAATTTGGATGAAATTTAGTACACTGGTAGACCATGGCCTTTTCCTTTCCATTATTCAGGAAGTATGTTCTATTAGGATAGGTAATTTTCTAGTTACACGTGGGCGGAGCCACTAGCAGAAGTTAGCTAAATACCGACTTATTTATAATTATACACATTTAATTGCACCACACCTGTAATTACACCATCCCTTTGATTTGAATATCTCCCGCTTCCAAATGCCTGTTTAGCACTAATTAATTTTTAACAGTTAAATATTAGTCGGAAAATCTTGATATCCTCAAATTATGACTGCAACAGGAATTGGAAGTGATACAGTTTCACAATAAAACATCCTTCTTTAATTCTTAACACAATTATAGAATTTTCTAAGCAATATTACCAAGTTCGGGATTGAAATATAAATGTAGTGTAACAAATTAGGGTTTATTTTAAAAGCAAATTGAGTTCTAATTGTAGGATGTAAGGGTCAAATTTGATTGATGGCTCCGGTGAGTTGTGACTTATTACCGTCAGACTTATTGATTTGTTTTTTTTTTTGCAATCACATCTATTAAGGATTAGGGATGTAAAGGAAGCGGTTATATCGGAACTGAATTCGGAAGCGGTGTTTTTAAATTTTGTTCATCGGAATCGGAATCGAAATCGGAGGCGGAGGAGAAGCGTCAAATGAAACACTACTAAATGAAGCACTGCTAAATGAAACACTACTAAATGAAACACAATAAAACTCATCATCATCATCATTTCTGCCGATAGATGTCTACTGTTGAACATAAGCCACAACGACCATTCCTGTGCATCACGCATCCATCAGATTCCCGCGACCCTCATCAGATCATCAGTCCATCTTGTGGGAGACCTTCCAATGCCGCGTCTTCCGGTACGTGGTCATCACTCCAGAACCTTTCGGTCCCATCGACCATCTGTTCTACGAGCAATGTACCTACCCTACCTATTGCCACTTAAGTTTGGCGATTGTACGGACTATGTCAGCTAGAACTATTTAATCAAAAACACGGATAAGTATAAATGAAGAGCGAACTCACATTCCATAAACGCCTGAAAAAAAAAGAAAGAAAGAAAATATGTTTATTTTCGCACACAGGCACACCATGATTCATGAATCAACAAGTAATTGATTTGCAAACTAAAATTAAACATTAAAAAAAAAATATGGAGAAAAAATTCCCTGCACCTGATCTCTCCCCGATTGTAATGGATTTCAACGCACTTTCAGAGTAAAGGAGCAAAGAGTACCTACGCCGGTGTAGTGTCCTTACAGTACCTACCTTATAACATCTCCTTCCTTCTTCACCATGGCAGATATTCAGGGGGTAGGATTATTATATTATACATGTACCTATCATCAATTAATTAGGGTTTAGAGGTACGCGGAACAGGGAGGATCCTCCGACCAGACGGGTGTTATGTCTGATCCAGGCAACTACCCGATAGATGATTGTAGGCTGTTGTGTATGTTCTTTGTGTATGTTCTAATCGCGTGGAGAACTCTAATTGTGCAATGCAGGATTTTGAATTTATTTTAGTTCTTGCCATAGATGTTAGCGACATCATTGCCAAAGGTATCAAAAAGATGGAATGGTTATGGTTGATAAGAAATTACAAACCTCTTACCTATATTTCGTTTCACCACATACTTTGTAAGATTTTTTTTAGGGTTAGGAAATAACCAAATAGGTGGAGCAAAAAGGAGTGTAAGCTTCTAATAACTAAAACCTTCAGTTGCCCTCGTGTCTAGGACCACGGTGAATCTTTCGAAAAAGTTTGCACCAGCGGACCCTATCACTAACATCTCTTACCACTTGCACTCCGCTCCACGCTTGCTCCACGTGCACTCCGCACGTGGAGCACATCGCGCCTCAAAACCTCTGGCCTGCATGTTTAGACAAATGACTTTTCTGTCAGCGATACCGGCTAACGCTAAGTACATTACCTGCGAAGAAGTCACGAGGGAAGTGATGTAACAGGTAATGTCATTGCCATTGGTTTTGTCATTTTTTTACTTAGCGGTTGGCGGGAACGCTAACAGAAATAGTACTTTCATTTTAATACAAGTGGAAAAAAGTTTGTCATTGCAACCGAGGTAAAATTCGCCCGAGCCGTAGACAAGGGTGTTATGGAGCCGAGTGCTACAGTTACAACTATTCACGTTTATCAAACAACGTTTTTCAATACACTTACAAAGAAATAAATAAACGCGCTTAGCGCCCAGCCTGATACGAAAAATTGTGGTGGTGGCACGAGTCCGGAAAACAGTAAATTGCGTGCCTAAAAGAGCGGGTTTTCGAGTGCCGACTACCTAAGTATAAGTTCTTCATAAAATACAATAAAACAATACACACTCGTAGGTATCATATGCGTAATACGCATACCACAGTTCTCACGATGCACGATCCTACGAAGCCAGTGGAAAGTGCGAGTCGCAAGCTACTCGACCGATAACGTCTAATTGACGGGCTCGCTCAGATGGAGGCTATATCTGTCGATTTGCGGGGACTGATAGTAAGGGATTCTCACGGTAAGCAAAACATTCAGTTGTCTTTTTGAGATTTGATGAAATTGGGGCCGAAATGTGATGTTTTGTGATCTTGTTTTCTTTGTAAAAGTGTTGAGTTACTTTTGATTCAAGAAAAGCATAGTCGAATGGTATGCCCTTTTTTACATGGGAAATCATCAAATAACTTCGGGCTGGGAGGGAGTGTCAGACTTATACTGACTAAAACCCACAGTGTTACTTTAGTTGGCCTTTTTTGCGAGAGCTGCGGTCTTTCTCTCCCGAGCTCTGCAAGCTCGGAGTGATATGCATACATACTCTGAGTGATATAATCTATAAATATATAAAAGGAGAAACTGACTGACTGACTTATCAACGCACAGCCAAAACTACTGGGATTAGGAGCATGAAATTTGGCACAAGGCTTCCTTTTATGACGTAAGCGAGCACTTGTTCTTGTTCTTGTTTTTTTTTTTTTTTTATATATAGCTTCTTTTTTTTTTTAATGTGAATGTGAAAACACCGTGGACTTCGCGAATTCTTAGGTTACTTCCTATTACGACTCACTTTTTTTTATATAAATATTTTTATTTTTATTGTGCTTTTGGGTACAATATCGACTGGTCTACACTGTTCTTACATAATGTCTATTAATACTGTAATATGAAAATATTGTAAACAATCATTTTTTTAAAAGAGTAACCATGGAGTTTCTTGCCGGTTCTTCTCCATAGGAAACGACCAATTTGGAACCGTGCACTAGCTTCTGACGTTTTATAAGTGCCCATGTAGGCCTATGTGAAATAAAAAATTTTTGACTTTTTTGACTTTTGACTAAGAGAGGATTTTCCAAAATTCGCCCCCTAAAGGGAAAAAAGGGGGTCCAAAGTTTGTATGGGGAAACCTACTTTCACGCGGGCGAAGCCGCGGGCAGAAGCTAGTCATATTATATAACATAACAGCCCTGCTGTAGGCAAAATTATTATAAAAGAACAAGGACAATGAAATCCATCATCAAGATAAAACACTATTGTTATTTATATTTTAATAACAGCCACACATCTTCAAGGAATCAAGGACTTACAGAAAGGCTAAACTTTCTGTAAGTCCTTGAGTCCATGAATGGGTGACTATTACACACTGAAAGTCCTCCATGCTTTGGAAAGCACGTTAAACTGTTGGTCCCGACTGTCTTCTTTGCCCGAAGATTGTCACTCACTGCATGCTTTTTTTTAGGTGAGAAATCATACATATCATATATATACATATCATGTGTATAGCATATTATGACGAAGACCCTCACGCGTGTGGCCGCCTGCCATTTCTCCTCGTTCCAGACCATTGCATGTACTAGGGACCGGTGTGAAAGGTCGTTACTGCCGATCGCCCCCACATGGACACGGCGGTGCTCCGCCCAAGCACCACTACCACACCACTGTATGCTCCACCGTACTCACTTAATACCTTAGGGAGATCGACGTCGTCGAGATCGACTGCATTGAAGATTGTATGGGGCAAACTTGGCCAGAGATCGCCCAAGACTAAGAGGTTTGGAAAGAGAAGGGCTTTGTCCAGCCGCGAGACACGACTTAGCCTAATATATTTATTTTTAATAACATTAAGAAAAACACAAAAATTTAAAAAGTCATAATCGTCACGATATTTTGTCTAACCTCAATATTTCTCACCGAATGGTTATTCATTAGTCAATGATTTTAGCACACTTACATCATTTTATATAATTTCACCTTGAGGGACCGCTTCTAATCGCAAACATCAGGAAACTCGCCGTGACAAACATACACCGTAGCCAAATCTGTCCTTTATGTTATTTAAGATCACGAGTAACTAGGGATGTACTGAGATTCTGACTATCGATATTTAGATGGATAAGAGCGTTTTATTCATATAGGTATATAATGGTAGTCGAAATCCCTCTCTGGCAACTGTTACTAACTGACTGACCTATATAAGATTCAAAGCATTATTTCAAATAAACCATTTACAGGCACTTTTGAAATGTCAAAAAGTCAGTCAGTCAATCCGAAAAATGATGCTAATTGCAAAGTCCAAAGCGTGGATCTCTATGGAGAAGAATGTGCAAAAAACTCCATGGACACACTTTTCTATCATGTTATGTATTATAAATATTTCGATTACATCTACACTATCAATGCATAGCTCAAACCACTGAACATAATTATTATGATGAAATTTAGCAGGTAGTTAATTATTATGACGTAAAAAACTACTAGTCACCCAGTATACAAGTCGACAGAAAAGCAGGGGGTGACTTGCATACTCAGTAAAAGGGCCCCCAAAAACAATCACTAGCACGATACGTAGCAACAAGGGGACAACATAACCTGAGATGCTTGAGGACTGGAGAGATATACCAAGGTAATCAGGACAACCACAGAAATACGGTCATGATCCCTACAACCGTCTAACTGGATTATACAACCTTCTCCCGAGCACGTTTGCTCAGGATAATATACACAGTGTCTTTGACATCGACGCACAAACGAATACCACGGAGTACACGATTCTGGACCCCCCCTCCTCCAGTAGTGGAATTTTTCGTCGGATTTTTCCCAATATAAAAAAATAAATTTAAACTGTGTAAAATCCTTATTCTAACCAACCCTGATGATATTTTTAGTAAAAAGAAAAAAAATATTAAAAATCGATTAAAAAGTCATCGGGATAGATAAAATCATTATTCTAATCAATCCCGGTGACATTTTTAATTTTAAAAGTAATTCATTCATTTTTTTCACTAAAATTAATATAATAACGATTTTAAACAGTCTAAATTTAAATTAAAATACGTAAAGATTTTTTTTTTAACATAGGGATAAACCGACGAAAACTTCCACCACTTGAGGGTCCAGAATCATCACTGGATCTATGGTATTCGTTTGTGGGTCGATGTCAAAGACACCCTATGTAAAAAATTAATAACATTATTATCATTTATAAACGAAATAATCTGTCCCATCCCTACTGTTGAGCAGACAACCATACCAGAACTAAACTCACACTGGATGAGTAGGAAGGTACCAATTCACCTCGACATATGATTTTACATGACCACGCTAATTAATATTTACTAACACGAACTGTATGATTAATCACTATAACTAGTCAAATATTTGCATGATTTTTTGTTCCTGTTGTTCTTATATCATTATTTTGTTTTGTTGTTTTTAAGGATTTTTCCAGTAGCTTATGAGATTTTATTTTTATTTTTGTAGGTTCTCGTTTATTTAGCATTCTGAAAAAATTTTTGACTAGTCTGTTGGTCTAGTGGTTAGTGGCCCTGACTGCCATGTTGGACGTTTGGGTTCGATTCCCACCCAAGACAAACGTTTGTGTGATGAGCACGATCATTTGTTCAGTGTCTGTGGATAATTGAGATATATTTAGAAATAAATAAGTGTGTTTATCTAGTACTCATACAACAAGATCTGCTTAGTTTGGTACTAGATGGCGTGGTGTGCAAGTTGTGGAATAATGTTATTATATTATTATTAAATCGTGGTATTAAGTGAAATTATAAAAAAAGGATAGCGTTTATCGCTAAAATGTTTGAAAAAGATCAGCGAGTTTCCTTTAATTCTTTATTGTACAAAAACAATCTTAGTGATTTGAAAATTTATGTAAAAAGACGAACTTTTGTGTAATATATCTAGATATCAATATATATAGATACATATTGACCGCTGACCTAAGTATGGTTTTAATTGGAATTCGATACGTCAACGCATTCCCAAGATAAGGGGGCTTGACAGACAGACAGACAGACAGACGGACACAAAATGACCCTATAAGGCTTCCGTTTTTTTTTTGAGGCATGGAACCCTAAAAAGATTTTTTTTGACTTTACGACACAAGAAATGTCGACCATCTAGGAGCTTAAAGTGAACATACACAAAAAAACAACACGTCAAAAATTTTATAGAAATAAACCAACAGTTCCCATGACCCAATATCTAGAACATGTAAATCCTTGGCTGACAGGGCTGGCAACATAAAAAGCATGACGAAACGAGTGACGGTTGGCAGTCCCGAGCCAACACTTGACGGCTCAATTGTCTTTGATCACAAATACGTGAATTATTCAACAGTACCCCTCCCTATAGAGTTCATAGATCAGCTACGTGGAAAGAATGGCTGGAAGGGTCTCCATATCCGTATTATCTCTTTGAAATACTGCGGTGGACTTAAAAGATAGAACCATCAAAACAACTGAATCAAAATAATTGTAACTTTTCTTTCAGGGATTTCCAGTCAGCAGCTGTCAAAGACCTACAAACGACAGTTTTTTTTTAAATTATTATTTGATGATTTTTTGTCTTATCTGTTTGGTATTTTTTGGTGAATTTTTATTTTTTTTATCTTTCACCTAGTTTAAATATGTGCATGCTGTGGTCTCCTGTAACTGAAGGAGCACTCGTTAAAGGACCCCAGGTCTAATGATTTCTATTGTATCTGTGTGACCGTTGTTGGAGATCCAAATAAATAAATAAATATTAACCAGTGCTTGACTGCGATCCCACCAAAGATGGCACGGAGGAATATCAATATGTTGAGATGGTCACCCGACCACAGATTGATCTCAACATGCGTTGCTTAACCTAGAAGATCAACCTGTGCAGTTAATATTACAGTAGGTAGGTAAGTTATACACAAAAGTATTCGCTTCTGTAAAATATTCAGCTGTCGCTTCCATGTCACAGACTAGAGATCACGGTGAAATCGAGTTCGCATCATAAGGACGCGACAAGTAAAACTCGTAGGCACCATTTTAAAGTTGGCATGGCGTGACCCGTCATTTCTAGTTACATGGTTGATTGAAAAGGGCGAATTTCCTAAATGTAGAAAAGAAGTATAAAGCAGGACTGGTAATAGGATTGCTGTGGTACAATAGGTGGTGCAAAGGGCGGGTTGGTGAATGTCACATCTCTTCGAAGTATGGCTCTAGTAGGTACATGCCAGTTTCCTCACGATGTTTTTCTTCACCGTCTTGAGAGCGAGGTGATAAACAACAAAACAGTAAAACGCCTGCTTGAGTTTGAACTCATGACGTACAACACAAATGTGAACAAATGAATTTAAATTTGAAATGCCATCAACAGGCTGGTGACATATTAATTCAGTTTTAGATTAATTTCACCTCTGCACTATGACTTCTTAATTTATAAAGTCTTTATTTGTAAAGTTAAAATTGTACCCTTTATAATGGAAAAGAAGGCTATGTTACCAGTGTTATCACCCTTCGCGCGTTTACGTGTATTATTATTACGTCCCTCTCCTCGAGAAGAGGCCTGAGTCCCAGCAGTGGGAACATTATAACTAATTATAAATCTGCTATGCTATTGTTACGTCATAGCGCGTTTTTTACTAAAATCCCCAATATGACAACTTTCTTTGTAAAAAAAAATATTTGGGTAAACCTGAGGAAAAACGAAGATATAGAGACCAACATTTTCGGCCGATCAATTTCATACACCCGTGTGTATACAGTATTTTTCAAGGTCGCGAGTTCAAATCACGCAGAATTTCAGTTTTACTGCTTATTTCTGTAATGTTTTCTAAGTGCCCACGTTTGACATCCATATATAATGCATGAGAAAATACAAGTATTGAAAACTTTTTCTTTATATACCTACCTTCTTAGATCTCTGGATTTCATGATCTTTTTCTCTTTCTTTTTTTTTTCTTTATTTATATTTTTGGTGTACAATAAATAGTATATCTATCTATCTTTCAGTGATCAATGTTTTCTCCATCCCCTGGGTATTCTTACTTCTGTCATCTTTATTTGAAAAAAAAAAAAACGAATATCAATACCAAAGAATAATTAAATTAACTTAAACAAAATTTCATCAAAAAATATCTAAAAGCTACAAAGAATAATAATTAAGAAAACAAAATTCCCCATTAAAAAATACATAAGTACAAGTAACAGGCCCGGAGCGTTACTGAACTCATAATTATTATCCATTTGAACTCCTTTAAGAATTTCTAAAGAGATTAAAAGAATCATTATGTATTCTCACTTGAAGGACGAACCATTTGAAAGAGACAGGCGGGATTAAAGCTGCGCTTCAGGCATTTGGTTTCATCTTCTGAATATTTCCAGTTTTCAAGCATTTTCCCGGATAAATTAATTAGGTACACAGAGGTTGTAGGTTACTGAGAAATTCGATGCTTCATCTGGACGAATGGATACGAGAATGAGAAAAAAAAAATTTGTTTGACAGCACGGTTGGCAGTGGGGTAGTGGTTGAGTGATTGGTAGCCACGCTGCGTGTCGCGGTTTCGATTCCCGCACGAAACAAATATTTGTTCATATAAAAAAAATTGGTTATTTTATTGATAGGTGTCCGGGTGTTTTGTGTATGTTAATTTACATGTTTGGGCATTATTCCTAGTGTGGGGTAACTTATAAAAAAAAACTGGCCAATTGCGAGTGGGATTCGCAGACCTATTTAAATCCAGCAAAAACAAACGCAAATCAATTATTTTATGCATGGTATATATATATGAGCCTTGGTAGCCTGAAAATAAATAATTATAATTATTAATAAATAACAATATTCAAAGCGGCACCTGTTTTTCAGTGTTTATTACACACTAGTGCTCATATATTTTTTGTCTAATACTCGTAGGTACTTCCACAATAATATTGACCCCATAATCCTAAAAGTACATTTCTCCACCATTTAAATTTACCCCGCACAATTACTCCGCTACTAATTTTTACCCCCTCAAATCCTTAAGATCTCTACTTACCCCGGGGCTAAACGTCTTTGTACATTTTGTCAAACGTTAATTAAGAAACTGTGTGCCTTACTTACACTGTAATCTGTGAATGAGAGATTATCTTTGAAGTTAAGAGGTAGGTACTTATGCTGTGACTTATACTACGGGTTTTTGGTTATTAATAATTTACGTAAATGTAGCGTTTATTTAAGGGCCTATTACACTACGCGTTATTCAGACAGTCTTAGTCTATGTAGCGTCACATAAGAAAAAGAGTAACTTACGCCAATGTCGTGTAAAGGAATGAAATAGAACGATGAGATACATAGAATAAGACTGTCTGAATAACGCGTAGTGTAATAGGCCCATTAGTCTAAAAGGTGTATCGTGAATGATTTTATACATAGAGAAAGAAAGATATAAACGCACAGAATAACAATAGTTATTTGTCAACAAGAGAGCAAAGTTATTTTTTGCTGCGAGTGTTAATTTTGAGTCCCGAGCAAGCGAAGGATTCTTCTTTATTTATAAAAAAAAAAAAACAATTTTATATTTTTCAAATATTTTCTATTTATTACGCATTTCCGAACGTGTTTTTCTTTGTGGTGGAATTTCAAAATCGGAATGAACTTCAAAATGGCATGTTTCTCACTCGCTTTTTTATAAGGGCGGGAAAGAGACAAAGTACAGTGTAGTTCGAATGTTTCGAATTGTACGGCAAAAAAAAAAATTATAATTAAAAAGTTACTTTGTTTCACGCAGTGAGCAAAATCGAGTTTTGCTCACTGTTTTCAAGCAGTAAAACCTACTTGTTTGAGCTGCTGTGGTGAAAAATAAATTATAATACATATTAACGATGAGCAATGGGACGGCCGTCCGATAAGACCAAGTCCGAGTCGACGGCGAGTTGTGTTCTACTACTCGTAGTACGCACTAAAAGCCAGCGACCTTTAGCGAACAAAAGAGGAGCTAGTCTGTGAAAGTTTCATAAAAAAACACCCAATGGTGTCTGTCTGATCTTCACTTTTTTGTCTGTGTTAGACATAAATTTGAAAATAAATCACTCCAAGCTCTATGAAAAAAAATGTAAATATTCGTATATCAAATTATTAGGCATAGGCTAGTTTGAAATATATATGTTTTTCAAAATATACGGAGAAGCCGTTTAGACGTGATGTTGAATTTAAAATTATCAAAAACTATATATCTACCCCTTAAAAATATGTCAAGAAAATGGACGGGGCCTACTAAGGCCGAATGTTCGAAAAAGTTACCGCAGTCAGTAGGTGGGTTTTAGTCGATAAAAGTCTGCCCTCTTCGCTCCGTCCGAAGCGGGAAAATTCATTCATTGATTTTCTACCAAAAAATATTTTTTATTATAATTACAACTAAAATTACCCACTAGGGCCGAATATTCAAAAGAATCACCACGGTTCTGGAACACAGGTAGGTTTTAGTTAATAGAAGTCTGCCCTCCGTCTCGCCCCATCCAGAACGGGAGAATTAATTTTATGATTTCCTATCAAAAACGAAATAAAAATGTTACAACTAAAACTACTTAGCTACATTGAATCTAAACCCCAATCTCCCTAAGTTACTCGTATCAACGTACCAAGCCTAATACTAACAACTCCTGATCTTAACATAGCAGTTAGAGCAATAAGCAATAGACAGACACCGCCGCGGGGCAAGTTAGTTTGTGTACGCACAGTTTACGGTTAGTTTATTAATTAGGGTTTGACAAACTATGCGGTTCCACCCTCCGTCTAACCTTTGTTTAGTTATGAACTCGAGAATCTAATTCTGTTTGCGTGGGATGACAATTTGGAAGAAGGGGATGTCTAATATAGTCTTGGTAGTGAAAATTATGTTTGATGATTTTTAATAGCATAGTATTAATCAGCTTTATAATGTGGGAACATTACTGGCACTCAAGCCTCCTCTTTCCAAGAGAGAATGTGCCGTAATCCACGTGGGCCCAGTGCGGGTTAGTGGATGTCACATATCTTCGAATTATTATGGGGGCACCTGGAGTCCTGGAACGCAAAGGCAAAGAAGGAACATTGGTGTGGTTTTAGCCATTAAAAGTCTGACACTCTCGCTCTGTCCTAGAGCGTGAGAAGTCAGTGTGTAATTTACACCTTTAAAAAAAAAATGTACTACCTTTTTTTTTTAAGGTGGGAAATCATCCAAATGACTTCTCGCGCCCTGGGTGGAGCGCGAGGGCGTGTCAGACTTTTACTGACTAAAACCACACCTGTATCCTTCAATTACCCTTTGCGTACTAGGACTACGGGTTGCCCTTTCGGAAATTCTCCGCGGTCCTAGCTAGCGGGCATCGGCCCCACTGGGCCCCTACGGTTTGCTGACATCTCTTTGAGGAGCGCGAGGATCACTACGCGCTGTTAACGACTGGGCTCGGTGCGGTTAATTACCGAACAGCCGGACGGCGAACTACCCAGTGCTCGACGTCCGCAAGCCCGCGTCTACCGTGGCTGGTAGTCGGGGTCGGAATTACGTCGGCTAGGGCGTGAGGACCTTCGTTCCCTCACGCGTGCAGCCTCCTCCTTCGCTAACATTACTGCTTCGCAGAAGGAGGCGACCGCCTGCCATTCCTCCTCGCTCCGGACCATAGCCTGAACCAAGGCCCGACGTGAAAGGTCGCTGCCGCCAATTGCCTCCACGAGGACACGGCGGTGCTCCGCCCAAGCGGGGCACACCTCCACCGTATGCTCCACCGTGTCCTCTGGGTGGTCCACACAATGATGACACCCGGGCGTTGCTTCCGCCTGAATCCGATGCAGGAACCTCCCGAACTTGCCATGTCCGGTGAGGACCTGCGTCATGCGGTAGGTGAGGATGCCGTGTTGCCGCTCCAGCCACTCCTCAAAGAGGTGACTAACCGCCATTATTGTAGCGTGCCCAGCACTGGGTTGCGACAGTCGCCGTCGCCATTCCACCATGAGATCCCGCCGGAACTCGGTCCGCCATGCCGCGACTTGGCGCGGCAGCGGAGTTTCGCCCCGGCGTTGCATCTCCACGCGCAAATCGTGCATGCGTGCAAGGACTGTTGCCTCCAAATCCAATGGTGGCAGGCCAGCAAGAAGGCTCGCCGCCTCGCGGGAAATCGTGCGGTGCGATCCCCGTATCATCCGAATGGCCATGACCCTCTGGCAAGCGTTCAGTATGGCCGCCGGTCGCCTTTGCAGTGACGGCGCCCACACCGGCGCCCCGTAAAGGGCCATGGACCGAACAATTCCCGCGTAGAGCCTACGGCAGGAGGCGTCTGGACCCCCAAGGTTGGGTAGGAGCCGCTGTAGGGCAGCCCCGGTCCGTTCTAGTTTGGGAGTCAGACGACGAAAGTGCTCCACAAAGTTCCACCGACTGTCGAGGACAAGTCCCAGGTACTTCATCGTCGACCCGACGTCGATGCGAAGAATGTACTACCTAAGATATTCATCCATCTACAGACCAACAGCGGTATCTATGCATTGCTTAACCTGGAAAATCGATTGTTTTAACCATGAGCTCCTAAATTACACAAAAACAAGAATAAAAAAGTACCCACCTCTTAAGGCACCGGTGGGTCTTTTTAGGGTACCATACCTCAAAAGGATAAAACGGAACCCTTATAGGATCACTTTGTTATCCGTCTGTCTGTCTGTCAAGACCCTTTATCTCGGGAACGCGTGAAGGTATCAAGCTGAAATTAAAACCAATATCAAGTCTCTGCGGTCCTTTGAAGCTGTGAAAAAATCAAACTTTTAAGTTACGAAAAAACAGATTCGGCTGTTTATATCGCAAGATCGTATATTTTGACACTCTGAAAGGAATCAAAATTCATAGGGTAGGTACTTTCCATTGACTCAGATTCCTGAACTTTTGCATAAAGTAAGGTCTTATAGCACAGATATAAATCTGAAAAAAATAAATTTGTTGTTACGTCATAAAAAAAATACTTTTTTATTGCGATTCTGAAAAATCTTTGAGATCCCATTCGGGAATTGAACTATTTACATATCAGATAGTTACTAAGAGACAGACATTTAAATAAATAAATAAAGGCTAGGCTGATAATAAACTAGTACGCTTCACTATCAATAATTGCAGCATTAGTTGATGTAATTAAAAAGAAAACGTTCTCAACTAGTATTATGAACAACTTGTGTGTCATTTTATCGGCTGACTGACGATTAGGAAACAATATGTTCAGAAACAGTATCCCAATTGGCACATTTAAAACATTTTTTCAACCGAAACCGAACCGGAACCGGTGGTGTCCGAATATATTGTGTCCGAATTGTCAGCAACTGCCAATTTACTGAAAAAAAAATTTTGAATGTGCCAATTCGGATACTGTGTCCGAACCGTCAGTCAGCCATTTTATCAGTCATCGTAAACGATTGGAAAGATTGGGTATTCTTTCTTATCGTTTACGATGAAATGGGTACATTGGGGACTATTTTTAAAAGATTACCCATTTGGGTACTTTTTATCTAGCTTTTTGTCAGCATTAAACAGTCTATTTCGCACTTGACCATTTAAATTAATATCATCATTAATGCACAATAAATTAATTTCAGTAATAAACCGCAATTGAACGTAGGTATTATCAAACATTTTCAATGTTCGATGCTTCATGTTTAGCACGCCTAGTGGCGTCATCTATTGGCGTTCTCTGAACAATGTTGTTACCATAACTGAACCAGGTAAGTACGATAACATGAGTTCCTATATTTCGAATATATTTCTTATAAGAAAATAGGAAATGATTTCTGTGTAATTAAAAAAGGAAAACTAATTAAGTAAAATGACAACCAATAAAAATTGTCTTTTAATTTGAAAATCACAAATCGGTCCATAAACGACGGAGTTCTGAGGTACCTAACACACAAAAAAAAACAACTGAATTAATAATCTCCTACTTTTTTTGAAGTCGGTTATTAAGTACCTTGAAGTAGTGCAAGCTAGTATATTCTTAACTTGAACAGATACAAAAAAAAAATACTACGATAGCCATTCTCCTGCCATGATCATTATTTGGTAACGTTATAGTAAGGTTTAAAGAATCTTTATTTCTCATAAGAACATATTATAATCGTTCACTTACATGAGATTTAAAATTTAAGTTAAACAATTGTCGTCTAATAGCAAAGCCTGCAATACACCTCAGAAGCGCCGACTCCGTGGGTGCTCTGGGACTCGAGCATCCATGAGAAATAAACAGTGGGTGCCGAGCACCCCTGAGAATAGACATCAAGAAACAGATCAGTAATCGCTTTTTAGGTTACGTTTACGTTTCTTGATACTAAAAACTTGCTTCATTTTTACAATGGTTTCATTTTATATAACAAACATATTAAGAAGTACGCAGTATGTAAGTAGGACATTTATATATTTTGTCGGTATATCAGTGTGCATTTCTCTTCTCACACTTGGCTAAGTGTGAGAAGAGAAATGCTTTTTCGAGTCCATCAAATGAGCATGAGCACCCATGAGGTTTTCTAAAATCCGGCGCCCCTGATACACCTTATAGTAAGACTACAATAAAATAGACAACAGGGTTACAACATCACGTAATACTATGATACAGTAAAACAAGGCACAACAAAATCATTGAAAACAAGCATGTAGGTACATCTAACACAATATGGCACAGCTGACTGAGTAAACGTCACGTTACCCTCATAATTCGGTTTGTGAAAATAAGAATCGCAGAGTACAACCGATATGTATACCGCTGTGTGTAGGTGTAATATGTAGGGGTGTGTTTAGGTATTTATTTTATTTATTTATTTAATTTAGTACAGCAAAATAGCCACTTATATTAAAATACGTTAATCCTTTCACTCTGTCTTCTCACAGAATCGCAAACTTACTAATAATATTGTCTTCCATTCATTAGCAAACAAATCCAATCCAGGGTTGGTCTCCACGAGCGCATTAAGCATTATTAGCACACGCGGTATAGGGGAGGTGGATCGAGCTACAGGGCGACAAAATGGGACATTAAATAATTTATGCTTTCTAGAGCGATTGTAATTATTCGGAACAAATAATTGATACAACTTTGTATGTAAGTCGGACGCATCAGTGTAATCATTAATAATTTTTTATATGTGGCAGTACCCAAAGGGCAGCCACCACTATGTTGCTCCATCGTAAACGTCAAACCAGCGATGCAATAGTCCTATCCTAAATTTATAAAGCTTTTCTTTCCGTCGTGTTTACGACACGTACACCATACATATATTATAAATCCCATTTTACTGTCTACTTCTGTTAAACATATTTTTAAATATTAAAATAATTAATTACAATGATAAATTGTAATGTAACAATAATAATCTACATATATATAATTCTTCTGTTCGTGTGTTTGTCACCTAAATCCTCCTAAACGGCACTCCTAACGGAGTGGCATCCTGAATGGTTCAAAAACTCAATTAGACCCAGCAGGTGGCGCTACAATCGGATTCTCAATTTTTTCTAACAAAGTCCAGTTTTCGGATGGGACAATGTCTGTCGTGACAGCTAATAGTATTATATAGGTATTTTTTATTTTTTTACATATAAATCAATTCAACATTAACAGCTCATATAATTTCTAACATTAGTTTAGTTGACCGTTTGTGGGTAGATTTTCTAAACTTTATTGATAAACAGCTTCGCCCGCGTAAAAGACGATTTCTCCATAAAAACTTCCAACCCCCGTTTTAACCCTTTAGGGGTGCAGTTTTGTAAAATCCAGCAGATTCTTCCATTCTTAGCGGATATCTACACCCTATGAGGGTGCCTGCCAAATTTTAAGTTTGTTGGTGTTATAGTTTCTGAGATTTCGTGATTAATCAGTAAGTGGTATTTCGCTTTTATGTCAATAGATATGCTTCGATAAACCATGTAGGTATATTATTTTTTTGGTCGAAAAATATTATGCAAGATTATATATATTCCACCCACAACTATCACACAACGCCGTCTAGTCCCAAGATAAGGAGGGCTTGTGTTATGAGTACTAGACAGCTGATAAACATACTTATATATTTCTAAATACATACGTATATTATAGATAAATTACACCCAAAAACCGAACAAATTATCCTGCTCATCAACAAACAACAAACACAAACATTACAAACATTTGTCCTGGGTGGGAATCGAACCCACGACCTCTGGCATAGCAGTCAGGGCCACTAACTACTAGACCAACAGGCCAGTCAAATCATACTACCAACCATACCATAACCAGCACACCAAACCATAGTCATATATATACCTAGTTATATATATTTAACTTTAATTCAAAACGGAATAAATAATCATTATCAATCAAGACCATACAATTTGAACATTTTAAATTTATTAATTACACTTGACATCGAATGAGCGTCGGTACTGGACTAAAACATTAATATAATATAATATTCCACAACTATCACACAACGCCGTCTAGTCCCAAGCTAAGCAGAGCTTGTGTTATGGGTACAGTTACTAAACAACTGATAAACATACTTATATATTTCTAAATACATACATATATAGATAAATTACACCCAGACACAGAACAAATGATCGTTGCTCATGACACAAACATTTGTCCGGGGTGGGAATCGAACTCACGACCTCCGGCATAGCAGTCAGGTTACCTACCACATTGCGCTTGACTTAAACTTAGAGGATTCGACATACCAACGTTTCAACGGCGCAATTGCTAAGAGCGAGTGACGTAATCGGATAGTAACGGTTTTTACGTTAAGAGTATGAATTAACCTTGCAATTGAAGTGGTAAAATTGTCCCTTAATTACCTCTTGAATGAATGCAAGCTGAAAACGTTCAGACGGCCGAAGATTGGGGAAGGGCCGAGGTATGGCGTATTTACCCTATGCGCTGTCCCATCAATTAAACAGGTCTGTGCTACATTATCAGCTTTAACTGTACCCATTATACTCATTTTGTTTATCATGATTGTTAGGCTCACGTTCGACCAATATCTCACCTAGTGGTTAACGATGATGTCGTCAACAACGAAGCTCGGTTGTCTAGAAGTAAGCTTTTCACTCTTGACATAAGGTTAACTTCATCAACTTAAACTTATGTGGAACCTGACCTTGCAAGCTATAAATAAGATCAAGCGAAACCTGATAACAGAAAAAAATATCAAGCCATCGCTTCATTTCATTCATTGATAGGTATGACCAAATATCAGTTTTATTTTTAATTTACAATTGACTTTTAAAAACAGCCACCAACCTAAACTTTTCAGAACAATTACCAAGTTTGCTTCCAAACCTTTAAAATATCATCCAAACGAAACTTCCATAATTATCAATAACACTTATTCCCTAATTTCCGTTGCATCCATATCATATAACCGTGCACGCAAGCCACCCAAATCACGGACCCTTGTTGGGGAACCCTAAATAATTAATATTTGGTGCGTCCGTGTAGCCCTGTTATTAAATCATGGAGGCTCGTGTAACAATTAGTTCAGTTCTCACACTAAAGGACGGTGACTACGGTAATTATCTGTAATCGGTCTAATCTTGTCTAATCTTAAAAAATTTCTGATAAGTTTCTAAATTAAGAATTTTATGTCAAATGCTATATTCACATGAAAGCCAGTCAAACTTCAGCAATCAAGGATATATTCACACGTTCTAAACTAATTTCTTTACACATTATAGCTTTAATCTATATATAATATATATTATATATAATATTATATATACTATATATTAGAGAAACTGACTGACTGACATATCAACGCAGAGTCGAAACTACTGGGACTAGGAGCGTGAAATTTTGCACAAACCTTCCTTTTATAACGTAGGTGAGCATTAAGAGAGGATTTCCCGAAATTCACCCCCTAAGGGGATGAAACAGGGGTTCAAAGTTTGTATGAAGAAACTTACTTTGACGCGGGCAAAGCCGCTGGCAGAAGCTAGTATTCTTATATACGACAAAACCACATTGTGACTTCAATACATAACTACAAAACTATAATAATACAAAAGTAATATACCTACATATTTACAAACGCATAGAAAGAACTTTTTGAACAATATAAAATAGTTCTTAACTTGAAATATTTAATTTAATATTTTTAAAGATTTAAAAAAAAATGCTTACGTATTTATAAATATCTAACAACTGCAGAAACTACTAAGTATTAGATGATCTAAATTTAAGATGAATCCTTTTACATGATATGCGTTATTTCAGGTTCCTTTATAAGTTACCAAGTGATACTGATTGTGTCAATCTTTATTATTCCTTTCATAAATTATAAAATAATATTCTTGAAAGATATTGAACGGATTTTCATACGATTTTCACCAACAGACAGAATGATTAATGAGGAAGGTTTAAGCGTATAATACTTGTATATTATAGTAGACAAAAGCCGAGAATTTCAAAGATTTCTAACTTCCACGTAAAGCTGAAGCAGGTCCCTAGTTTTATTACAATACCTACTTATAATAGCGTAGTCTTTGTAGCACAGCTCCCCTTTTAGCAGCATCAGCATCAGGTTCGTTGTTAGAAGATCTTCTTCACGAACTAGTTGGTAGGAAGCTAGAAGATGGTGATCTCTTTGACGTTTTGATTGAGATGTCAATCTAGTACCTTTGTTGTTAATGTTATAATAATATCTAGCTCCTCTCCTCTCTATCTCCACTGCCGGGAAAGTATCCCTCCATTTCTTTCGTTATTTACAAAATTCGAATTTGGAGTCTTTTACATTTTACATGTTTGCTTTGATACCTAAATTTATTTCGATATTTCTTTTCAGGGTCGTCAGCAAGTAAAGACCGGCCTCATCTAGTTTTAATTGACGTGTAAAAGTGCTTTTTAAAACTTATTTACAAAATAAATATAATTTATCTAAGTCGTCACTATTTAAATTAATATAAGTGTTATTCAGTGTATTTGAAGATTTTAAATTAAATAAGCAAACTGTTAAAATATTCCAGTTTAGCTTTATTTTATTTAAGTAAAAGTTTATGTTCGGGTTCAGTTTTTATATCACGAACAGAAAAAAAATGACGGAGCTTTTCGATAACATATTAGATCATGTACAACCTACTCTTAGTTTAATTGAGACAGCAAATTGCTTGCTACAAAATATTTTACTGCTTAATAAACTCGACAGATCATAAAATCTTTCAAATAATAATTATTAAGAAATCGGTAACATCATTAAAATTACTCTTTCAAATATTTCAAATGGTCACCTAACGATACGTAATTACTTTCTCCGTAATTAATAATAACATAAAATATCATTGAAAATTTGAAATATAAATTTATTCATATGGCTACTGTGAATTTAGATATGCCATTATACAAACTAGTTTATTGATTTATTCATAGCCACAAATTGAATGTTAATATTATCATATTGTTATTGTATTCGAATTTACGGGCTTCGAAATCTCTTATAAAAGTTGAAAGCTGAAGAATTAGTGGAAACCTCGGTTAGTCAATTATCCAATCAAGCATCAAAGGTAACTTTTACTTAAGCTCCGACCATTGTTATCGTGAAAAGGGTACAAAAACTGTGTAGGCAGATGCTCGTTATGTTTCCAGTCGAGCAGCTCCCCACAATCGCCGCCATTTCTATTAACAAGCGTAACCAGATTATCTCGTCAATAATTCGGCACACTCACCACACAAATAAAAACAATTGTATAATTTTTTCCTCAATGCGTTTATTGCGGCAGAACAATAAATGAAGCTGATCATATAACGTTTACTTTCAACATCAATTACGAATACTCTACACGATATCATGTCGTACGCCGAGTCCATTAATATTTATAATATTCGAGTCCGTATTGCACTTCGCTTCACATCCCCAACTCAACACCCAAGCTGCTATCCCTATTAACTTACAGTTCGTGGGATCGATTATTACGATATATTTGTCTAAATATCACAAGAAAATACAAAAACGAAATACGAAATAGAATTAACACAATTAAAATTATTAACAATTAAATATACAGAGTCTGTGTCGCTTTAAGACGTGAGGTATCACCAGGGCGAGCGCGGGTGGTGGCGTCATGACACCGGCACATGGTGCTGGTACAACTGCTCCTGGCGCTCGCATAGGGAGGTCATCTTCTTGAAGGACTCGGAGGTCTCGCGAAAAAGCAGGTTGGCGTCGTCCCGGGGGCGCGCATGCGCCGCGTCCAGCCGCCCGGGCGAGATCACTGGGGGCGACGACGCCGACAGGGGTGACAGCGACTCCCGCGCCGACTGCGCGCCCGCCGCCGCTCCGTAAGGCCCGCCACCTGCTTGCGGCACTCCGTTACCCATCAGAAAAGGGGACGGAAAAAACCCCCGCTCGCCGAACTGTGGAAATAGCCCCGCTTGCAGCGCAGTTAAATTCCGACTATAGAATTTCATAGTTTCAGTCACGTAGCTGGGAAGCTGGGACGCTTCCTCATTGCCACCGTATCTCAGGCTTTCTAGCGTTGATGCGAGCCCTTTTATATCTGCATATAATTTATTTAGGAGGTCAGCGTTGACTTCGAACGCTGGTTTCTGTTCCGGTGAGCCTGTAGACAATAGTCGCCGATGCAGGTCAACGTTCGAGCTGTGTCTATCTCGACTCCGCCGAGAAGGGAATGCGGCGTCACAGCCGTTCACCTCACACGGATGTAGCAACTTCAAATGATCATTTCTGTAATGCATGCGCAGCGTGAAGTGGTTTTGAAATACCTTCCTGCAAGCGGTACATCTGTCGGGGTTCTCGTCATCTATAGGGATTTCTAGGTCGTTGATGTCTGATCTGTCATCTGTTCTGTCACTGCTGGCTGACGGGGAGCGCGCCCTCGCTAAGCGTTCTTCCAATGTGTGCAAGTCACTCCCGCTGTCGCTTGGGGTATACAGGTCGGAACGTAATCTCAGCCCTTCACGGACAACGCTGGGGGCACTCGACTCATCATCCGATTCACTCTCAGCCTTAACACGCGTCATCGATTCCGAATCCACAATAGCTTCCTCACCGTTCTGAAATGACTCCTTATTTTCAGGCTTTTGTTTCTTGAGTGATAAGGGTTCCTCTTCAGCCCGACTCGAGCTAGGGGTTGACAGGTTTCTAAATAAATCCGCCTGATATTCCTCATCGGACAAGTTGTATTCATTGTTTTGCGAACACCGGGTGGGGTTGCCGCTCTTCCTCTTACGTTTGTTAGGAACGTGGGACGTCTTATCATCCGAGGCGGTGGGGTCAGCGCGGCTGTTTACACTATCAGGTTTCACAACAACGGGTTTGGTATCGTCTCTGTTTTTATTCACACTCAAATCTTCAGGTTCATCTTCATAGTTCAATCGTTCCACAACTGGTGATGTAGTCCGTTCATCAGATCTATCTTTTTGATCATCATCAGAGACATCATCATTAATTTCACTATAATTATTGGATTCTTCTTCGTGCATAATATGAGGTTTGGCAAGATCTAGTACACTGCGGTGATGATGTTCATCCGAATGTGGAAGCTTTCTGTACATTTTTTCAATTTCACTGAAGTTACGGAGGTCATCGAGGGGCACACGTGGAGGAAGTGTAGTAGGTCCCGGTGGCCCGCTGAGTTGAGGTGGCAAGCGCGCAGCCAGCTCGGGCGGCAGCAGCCCCGGAGGAGGTATGGGCAGCCGCGCCAGAGCGGGCAGCAGCGGGAACGGTTGTGATGAGCGACCGTCGTGTGCCGATATTTTGCGTCTCACGTGCGGTGAATGCAACTTCGGATTGGGGTTAGCACTGTGCCGGTTCCTCGACCGTCGCGAACTGAACATCATGGTGCATCCTTCCACTGTACACTTGTGCATCTCTCGTAGGTGCACAGCCGAAAAATGAATTTTTAACGCGCCTTTATCGCAGAAAGTCTTGAGGCAGACATTGCACTGAACTCTCTTCTTGCCCGTGGCGGGGTTGACGAACTGGACGCCGAGGCCGAGAGGCCACGGGGCCGGCGGCGGGTCGCGCCGGTCCGGCGGGTACTCGGGCGTGCGGCGCTCGTCGCTCTTGTCGTCATCTCGGCCACTGAAGCTGGCGCCGAGCTTACGAAAATCGAACTGAGGCGCAGGTTGAGTCACTCGAGGCATCATAAAATAGTCCAGGCCAGCCGGGAGGCCGGGAACCGCACCGTAGTCTTTGGGTTCCATCACGTCACTGTCATAATATGCGCGCGTTGTGCGAAGCGGGTGGCGCGCGTCGCGGCCGCTTTGCGACTGAGGACGTGCGACACAGGTGACCGCGCGCGGGCGGCAAGCGACAAAGGCCAGCGGCGCGGGGGTGTGAGGGCGGCGGGGGCGCGGGCGGGGCGCGGGGCCCGGGCCGCAGGTGGGAGGAGCGAGCGCTGGGCGGAGCGGATCGATGCGGAGGGGACACGCGACACTCGCGCGCTCCGCCACTGTAAACACTGGAGAACTAAAGCATCGCATGCCGTTACGTAACTAGGCACATACGAGTACGCCACGATTGCACATAACCATACACGAGCGATTGCATAGCGACTCAGTTCCGCGTTTAATTATAGAGATGTCGACCGCTTTGCTCTTCACGAAGAAACGAACAAGAAATCTTAGAATTCACCTAACATAGCTCTTTGACGACCTAAACAAGTCAATATAACCGTAACATCAGGTAATTCCGCAATTAAGTCAAAAAAAAAAAACGTTCCTATATTTTTATTTTCTATCTTGAACTTCATATTCACAAAAACAACTAAGCGGTTCTACCTGTTTCGGTGAAACATAACACAGTGCAATTAAGCCGAGAAGCAATTCTTGGAAGCTCTAGTTTGAACTCTTGAATGGAGAGAGCTTAATCTTTCGTTTCTATATCAATTCTACGCATTTATTTTTACATTTAATTTTAACGTGATATTTAATAAAGACAGAAATAGGATTCTAGACTTATGAAAAACTATTGATATGTGTTTAGCTAATATTTTAGACGTTTCATTTCCATTTCTCTAAGTTGATATTCGATAAGCGCAGTTTATTTTTTAATTTCATTATTCTATATATTTTCTGTGTTTTTATAGTTTGTCTGTCTGTCGGTCAAGACCCTTTATCTTGGAAACGGGTGGAGGTATCGAGTTGAAATTAAAACCATATACTCAGTTCTGCGGCCCGTTAAAGCTTTGAAAAAAATCAAACATCTAAGTTCACGGAAAAAAAAGATAAGATCGTTTATGTCGCAAAAAACTTGTACCTATTTCGACACTCATGGAAATTTAAATTCATAGGGTACTTCCCGTTGACCTAGAATCCAGAAATTTGGCATGAAGCAAGGTCATGTAGCACAAATATAGGAAACAATCTGAAAACTGTAAATTTGTAGTAACGTCACAAAAAAAAATGCGATTCAGAAAAATCTTCGTAACTCAATTCGGGCATTGAACTATTTTCATGGGTAAGTTTGTACGGTTCAGTGTGCGAGTCCGACTCGCACTTGGCCAGTTTTTTTTAATACGTTTTCGCATACCAGGAACTATTCCTGTTTCGTGGGTGCATTTATAAATATATTAACTCAACTCACACAGGATCCTATAACCCAGACCCGAAATAACTATCGGCAGTACAGGTATTTGTTTTTATTCATTTCTTCGTAAGTGTATTGAAAAAAGTCGTTTGAGACACGTGCAAATTTGTCACTGTAGCCTTCGGCTCCATAACACGACTATTTTAGGTTCTCTTGGTTTGAAACACCTTCCTAAATTTTTGAATAAAGTAGACATAGAATCAAATCGTGCTTATTGGGAGACAAAGGCAAGGAGAGCTGACACGAATGAGATCAAGGACCCACCACGAGCTCTTAACGTGGCGCGGTCAATTTGGCGACCTAATCTGAACTGTTAAAATGATGGAGCTATATAAAGTATATAGCTCCGGATGGAGCTATATACTTTATACTTTATATATATTAAGAAGGATTTCTTTCTCGCTCGCAAGCTTGACATTTTAAAATATCATTCATAAGCATAAGCATAATCAGCCTTTTAATGTTCCCACTGCTGGGACTCAAGCCTCCTCTGTAGGAGAGGGAATGGGCCGTAATCCACCACGCGGGCCCAGTGCGGGTTGGTGGATGTCACATGTCTTCGAATTTTTGGTTCTAGGACATGCCGGTTTCCTCACGATGTTTTCCTCCACCGTTTTGAGAGCAGTGGTGATGAAATAAATTACACAAAGTAATGCACCTGGCTGGGTTTGAACCCGCGACCTACAACTCGTAAGTCGGGGCTGTTACCACTCGGCCACCACTGCTCTCTATAATCTCTAAAATATCATGATAAGGCTCCAATTCTAGCCAAAGAAGAAGACTATACCTATATTTTTTTTTTTTCAGACAACATAGTTCACACAAAAAATATACCACAATAAAACAATACTGGATGTTAGTAACAATTTTTAGCTTATAAACTATGTTAGATAATAGTATATTAGTTGGATAAAACTTATTTTTTTTATTTGCCCATCAGGTGGTCGTCCTCCTCGATCCTCCATCCTCTTGGTCGGTCGGGGTCGTATCCTTTGACTCAACTTTTCAAATTCATAATGACCAATATGTGGCTACTTGGGCCGCTCTGTCGTTTACCAAGTTCAGATCCTGAAAAATACAGATGGATTGGCAAAAATGTCAAGATAGTACTTATGTGGGGTATATCATGCAAAGGATTACCGTCTTTAAGATAAAAGCTAAAACTTTCTTTTTGAATTGATTGTATTTGCTATTTATTGTCATGTTTCGAGAAAATATATTGTGAATTACATATAATAATTTATTCTGAAAAACGTGAAAACTGAAAGCGATCAGTTCACAAATAGTTAACAAAATAGCTACCAAGAGTGTGAGTGAGTTTCAGTGCAGCTGAAACTTTTATTAGGTAGGTACCTATAGATTTGCATTTTTAGGCACTAATATAAATTTTAGGTACTAGAAGTAGGTATTTCATGTGTAAAAAGGTAAAAATGCTTTTATTTTAATAAATTAAATTATTTTACACAGTGTAGTTTAGTTAATTTTAATACCTTTAAACTACCTGTAACGCCTGAGCTTTCATACTACTAGCGCCATCTGTATTTATGCCAACAAACTAAACACCACATCAATGAAAATCCTCAACTTCAGATCGCGTACATAAATCATTGTTCTATATTTAAATACGTTTTGGAGCGTGTTAAAAACAAAACATGGCGGTTATATTAAAATAACGGATTTTCTTTATCTTTTTTTTTTTGTTTGATGTTCAAGGAGGTTTTTATCAAATCAAACGTATTGTTTGGAATTTGACCATCAAACTGGTTAAGCGAAAGGTTTTCGGTAGTTTATTATGATTTAACTGTGTTGTTTTTTTAGGTGAATTAAAGAGTTACCTTACTTACCTCATATTCATAAGCAGATTCTAATCAGATTATTTAATTAGCATTCAATTTATAAATGCTTCACCTACTAGGTAGTATTATTTTATTAAATCGTTCTGAATCGTTTGTTATGCACCTATTAAATGTTTATTGTAGTTCAGCTAGCTTGACAAACAATTATTCTATCTAGTTTTTTCCCATCTATGTTGGGATCGGTTTCCAACAAGATGTGGCTGAATATTAGAATTTTACAAGTAGTTATCTATTTCACCTCCACCACAATCCAGACGACCCGTTACGACTCAATTTGAAACAAATATTTCTCCGCCACGCCTCGATCGACCTCCCAATGTCCTCTCAATTTCTAATTCGAAAATGTTTTTAAAAATAAACTGACTAACTCTGCCTCAATCGTATTCAATCTCTCTCAATCTGGAGAGATAACCGTCAGATGTGTTCCATCGTCTGTTCGATGTCGTATCGCGCTTGCTCGATTATTCTCCATCTCGGAAACAGTTACAATCGAGTATCGTTCCGCGGTTCACGCGTAAACAGAGCTCTTTTATTGTTTGGTGTAAGGCATAAGAGACAGTACCCCTTATTTTTATAACTCTGATAAGCGGCCTCAAGTTTGAATTCACTTTTGAATTAAAAGTTGTGCTGTCAAGAAATCAATCAATTAGAAAGACCAAGCTGGTCAAAAGCCAGGCGCCTTTTGAAGATTAACAAAAAATAAAATGGTTCTAATCAAAACATTTAGCCAGACTATCGATTATTTAGCTTGTAACATAATAAACGCATATCCTGTATAGCATGTTAAAAATCGGCTACTGATCGATTTTTTGGCCTTTTTTTCATAAAATAATCGAGAATAATTTTAGAACAAAAATATTACCCACATTGATAAATTCTTGATAAATCTTAAATGCGTCACGTGCTCATGTCTGCGTGCATGGATACCAACACCGATGGGCTACCAATGTAGTGTAGATTCTCGAATGATTTGCCTACAATAAGGATTACTAATTTTAAAGAAAAACACTACCTAAGTGCATTTAAGTATTTCAGTGCTTGCACTATGATTGTAGATTTATTTTCTAATTGTGGTGTATATAAGTACACTCCAATTAAAACCCACCATAAGGCATATGCCATCCATATGGGTGTTCATTATTCTAGTTACATGTTGTAATATATGTCGTTTATGTCCTGTAAAAGTACAGAAAGAATCCAATAGCTTTCCAATCTAATAAGACAGTCGGTAAATTCCAAGTCACTTACCAGCATATCTATTTAAATTTGACTAAAGGTACAAGTTGGTAGCCGACTGCACGCAGCAGCAGCAGACGACATGTCGTCGCTTCATGTCGCCACGACACGTCGTTGCGTCATGTCGCTGCAGTCATGATTTTGAACCCGAATGCAGACGGCAACAGCAGATGGCATCCAGTAGGTTCCGAGTGTTCCGTGAAACAAGATGTCTGACGGCACTACTGATCTGCGGTCGGACGACACTGCCGTCTGCCGCTCGACGACGTGTCGCTAGCTTCATGTCGCTAACAACGGCATAGAAATACGTAGAAACCAGTAGTGTCGCTGCGACACGTCGTCTGCTACTGCTGCGTGCAGTCTGCTACCAACTTGTACCTTTATTATTTTAAAACTAGTTAGGGCGCCTTCTAAGTGGCCGCAAAGTGCCGCGCGCCGCTAGAGAGCACTTTGCGGCTAACTTGAAGGCGCCCTTAGGGTTGGTTTTTTCTATCTAACTATTCAAAGAAATAACACAAATACTCGTTTCCTTTTGAAATACAAACATTTACAGATACCGTTTGTAATATAAATGTAGGTATGAGTATTTTTCGGTGTAATAAATTACTATTCATCCAGATTTACAAATATTTTTATTTTTATAATTTAGGTGTCTTCAAGGCTGGAGTGAATAGTCAAGCACTAATTTATATTATTTAAATATATTATAGCAAAGCTCACTATCAAAATCGCTGTTCTCTCATAACTTACACTGGAGAATAGTCACCCATATTATACTCTCAGTTTCGCGGTACGTAACATAAACAAGATCTCTTTTTGTCCTAAGTGATCCGCCTCTGGTCAACGTTGATTTTTATATCGGCTTGAGGGGACTTCACACTAGATTTTTAGTCTTAATAGACAAAGTTATAGTAAGTATAGTTACAAAAAAGGTTCTTATAAGAAAAAAATACCTGCACTAAACGAAACGTATGGGTATTTCTTATAGGTACCCGTTACTTTTTTGTCATTTGTTTTGTTTTTGACTAAAATCGAAATAAAAGCGAATCTAACTAATTCATTACATAGACGGCGTAATCAGGTACAAGTAGCGCCATCTGTTATGATTTTCGGAACTAAACCGTTAATGTGGCTTGGTAGCTCTCTAATATAGCATTTGTCGTTCTGAAGTTCCAGTTTCTTTTTATTGTTTTTGACTCTCTAATTGTATTGTAACAGCCAGTAAAAGTTTTATGTAAGCATTGAATTAAGTCCTTTATAATATAATAAATTATAGAAATTGTTCGGTAGTTTCTCATAGAATATATCAGTAGGTATACGCTTTTTCTTGCTGAACCTCAAAATATCGTAAAATGGTCTCAGCAGATCCAATTTGAGAGTGATGTTGAAAAATATTCAAAGACAAATACTGTGTATTTTCCTCAATTAATTTTACATTACATCATTGTAAGCTAACTAAGCATTCCCAATTACACGACCGACCAGAATAATGTACAACCCTCCTAATTCGATCCGACCGACATATTTATTTTGAAGAGCGCCGTATTTTGTTTGGATTAAAAATATTTCTGGCTACACTTGCACACGACACTGTACGAAGTATCGCCCTGTACAAAACTGGCAAACAAAATTATAGACACGTGCCGAGATACTGTATACTTTTTTGTGGCCTGTGACGCACGTAAGTCGAGTGGATTGGAATCTTGAGACGATTACACTGTATGTCATGCAGAACATCTTGAAGGTTTTAAATTCGGTAAATTTCGTTCGAAAGCTGGTGCTTTATAAATGGCATTATTATGTTTGGCGTGTGGATTGACGTTCACAGTGAGCTGTTTATTTTGTTCGAATTTTGAATGATGTACCTATTTGGACGCTGTTGACGTCTTCGGTCACTTTCAAAACTTCCAAGAATACCTATTGGTGGTGCATGTAAGCTTATCGTCACCTTCTTAGCCTTTTCCCAACTAGCTTGGGGTCGACTTCCAGTCTTACCATCATCATCATCATTTCAGCCGAAAGACGTCCACTGTCTGTGAAAATCTAGGGCCCTGGAACGCAAGGCAAAGAAGGATCATAGGAGTGGGTTTTAGTCAGTAAAAGTCTAACACGCCCTCACGTTCGCGAAGACATTGGGTAATTTCCCACCTAAAAAATAACCTTTGTTCCTTCAGGCTCAACATTTCCTTTCCTCAACAGTTCCAGCATGGAAGTATCTTCAGTAAACATGTAAGCAATACCAATACATAACACTTTCGTTGCGCACGTGCACGCCTGGTGGGCACGGATCGCGTGCTCCATCCGAACATCCGCCACCGGAAATCATACCGAATAGGTACCTGGGTTTTTTTCCATCTTCAAGTATTAGTTTGTATCGTGTTTATTGTCATTAAATCGATATTTCCTTCGATGTATTTATTATCTCGTGGAAACTGTGAAGGTTGGACCTAAAACGGAGGAATCGCTTGAAAACATGAAATTTGTTTGACGTTTCCGCTACCTATTTTACTGGTTACAGTGATTGGGGCTGCCGGCTTGTCTGACACAGTTAGCGGCCTTAGAACGCAAAGGGCAACTGAAGGAACACAGGTAGGTTTTAGTCAGTAAAAGTCTGACACCCCCTCTCGCGTCAGAGCGGGAAAAGTTATTTGATGATTTCCCACCTAAAAACACCAAAGGGTTCCGTACAAACATACCTATGTAAATAGTCTGATTCCCTAATTGAGTTTCGAAGATTTTTCCGGATCGCGAAAAAGTAATTATTTTGTGACTACGATTTACTGTTATGACCTTGCTTATTCAGGATTCCAGGTCAACTTAAAGTGTCCTATAGGTTTTGATTCCCTTGTGAGTGTAAAATTATGCGCCATAGACGTAACATAAACAGCCATATCTATAATTTCGTTGACTTCTCAGAATAAATAAGTTGAGTTAGAAGTTTAATTTTTTCACTGCTCCGAAGGCGTAGCAGACTTGAATTAATTTTATTTTCTAGTTGATACTCCACGTATTCTTGAGAAATAGGGTTTTGAGAGACAGACTGACATACAAACTAACCGACGGATAGACGGATAACTCGAGCGCCGATTGTAAGTACATACGTCTGTACAACTTGAGTGATCTTGAAAAACGCTTAATTGTCGTTTTGTACACACAGGTGTACGAAATTTATTCGGCCGAAAATTTTGGTTTCTATTTCTATATCTTCGATTTTCCTAGAAAAATACAGAAAAAGTTTTTTTTTTTGGTGATTTCACGTAAAAGCGCGCAATTACGTTATAATAGTAGCCCTATACGCGCGAGGGGTTAAAGTGATTTTATAAGGGTCCCGTTTTTGCCGACAGAGGTACGGATCTCTAAAAAGGTTGTAATGATTTACAGTTGCTTTGTTTTTAGGTATATTATCTTATCTTTATTTATCTTCGTTGTGATTTCAATCTTTTGTTTATGTAAATTGGTGCTGTAATCAATTATGGTTTCTTTAGTTAACATTTTTATTTTGATTGATCACACGTCAGCCAGTTCGAGGCTATGTTTCATTAGAATCTAAGCATCACATGGGTACATTGATACATGGGTAGATTGATTTGTACATACTTATTGTTTTTCTTGTAGTTTGCCGTTCATCCGAAATATGGCAGTTAAAGCACATTAGCGAAGTGAATTTAGATAAAAATCTGTAAAAATCAGTTGGGAGGCACCGTTTTTCTAGTAACTAAGTCTCGTATCGCTCAGGTTAAAGGAATATCCCTTAACCCTTTTTTTTTTCGGTGGGAAAATCATTCAATAATCTCACGCTCTTGGGCGGAACGCGAGGGCGTCTGAGACTTTTACTGACTAAAAACCCACTCCTGTTCATTCGTTGCCTTTCATACCAGGACCGAGTCTTCCTTTCAGAAGCAGTTCCTTGGCCACAGTAGGCTTCGACCCGGCTGGGCCACTACGGTTTGCTGACATCTAACCCAAGTGCTTTCTAATGATGATGATCTAACTCACGATCTCGTATGAGGTTTACGATCATCATTATCACCAACATTTCAGCCGAAGGACGTCTAGTAGTGGATATAGCCCTTAGAGTCACCACAACGACCGGTCTCGCATCCACGGGATTCCCGCAACCCTCACCAGGTCATAGATACACCGATTACTCATATTCTTTATTGGAGGCCTACCAACGCTACGTCTTCCAGTACGTGATCGCCACTCCAGAATCTTTTAGCCCTATCGATAATCTGTTCTGCGAGCAATGTGCCCTGCCCACTGCCACTTAAGTTTGGCAATACTTTGGTCGATGACACCCATACGTACAATGCGTTTTGGGAATACATTCATTGTGCGTACAGCTAAGGAGTAGTGTTCCCTGCCGGAGTCTGTGTTTCCTGGTAGCTACAACTAATGGGTGTTTAAGTCAAGAGTGAATAGTTTACTTCTTGACAAGCGTGCTCCATCATCGGCCACATCATCGCTTACCAGGTGAGATAGTAGTTATTTGTTTTTTTTTTTATTTTTTATTTAGGTAACCAACAGCGATACAAAAGCATGTTACAGAGTAAGTGCTTATAGTAAACTATGCTAATAACAGGTTTCCCTTTTTATCTGGGATAATTCTATAACGTGCGAACGGACTAACAAGATTTTTTTTTTTAACAAAAATGTACAGTTACAATTTTGCTTGGAATGAGTTTTGAAATAAAAATTTGAAAAAATAGTTTAAAACATTAAATTATGGGAAATTAACTGCCAATCATTTGCCTTCTTTTACAGTTTTAACAATTAGTTTATTCGTTTTTTAATCGCAAGACTATACATAACAATAAAAAAATTACGAATGATTGAGCGAACCTAAAAGATCCCATCTCCCTTTGCTTGAAAGGATTTCTTTATTCTCATACGATATTAGGTTTTGTTAGTTTATTTATTAGTAACCCACAGCACTCAAGCAACATTATCATAAACCTCAAAAAAAATCTCAACAGACGTCAATTAAAAACACGCATTATGCTAACAGCGTCATAAATTCATAATTCTAATGTAAAACATGACTTTTAAAGATGGCCGACAAGCCGAAATCCGTAACACTTGACTATTAGAGCGTTGTTATCGTGTGAGGTGGCACGCGAGGATATATCCTTGACTTGCTTGTTCGAACAAAGAATATGAGTAATCGTGGTATCATTGGTACATGATACACGATGTTGGCTGGAGCTACAAAGGGCTCTAAGTTACCAATACCTACTCTAGCACCCCTAGCCAAGTTGATAATCTGCAACCGTTAACGCTAGTCGAAAAAGATTCAAATATATGGGAATGACATCATCTCAACGTTAAATCACGTGGTCAGAATTCAAACGAACAGAAAATTCGTAGCCAAGTTCACATCGTTCAAAATGATAGACTGAGTTCAACGCTACATCTTTTGTTATTGTAGAACGACATTGTTGAACGAGCGGCCGACTCAGGCGCGTCAACATGGCTACCAACTTATCGTTTTCTACAATTGCTGACACCGAGGCGTTACCGATTGGAGAACGGAAGTCGACACGAAACGGTTGTAACTTGGCTAGGGAGGGCTGATCTACTCAAGGCGTAGGTATTCAATTTCCAATAGAACAGAAAAGATAGATCAAGTCTTCATACTATTTTTTGAGGTGGGAAATCATCAAATGATTTCTCCCGCTCTAAGGCGGTGCTGGAGGGCGAACCAGATTTTTACTGAATAAAACCAGACCCATGCTTCTTCAGTTGCCCTTTGCGTTTTAGGACCACGGCACCTTTTCGGAAATCAACCCATGTCCATCAACCCATGGGCATCTGGGATACTTCAAGGCAAGCGTGTTCCATCGTCGGCCACATCATCGCTTACCATTAGGTGAGATAGGAGTCAAACGTGAGCCTATCCGGAATTTTAAAAAAAACTCTTTCTGAACGACTCGGGCTTGGTCCGGACGGTTACCGTACGGCCGGAGGGCGAGCTGCTGCTCATCGTCCGCAAGTCCACGCTTACTGTAGCTGGTAGTCGAGGTCAGGGTCTCATCAGTTGGGGCGTGAGGATGTCCGGTCCCTCACGCAACTGTTACTGGGTTAATGTAGCTACAGTATCTGGCTACTTAAAATCATTCTATACGATGCATGGTTTCGTCAAAATCTTGTAACAAGAGCATAATTCTGAAATACCAATCAATGTCTAGAAAAATAGCCTGGTCCTCGCTCTCCTCACATTAGTCGTGGTGGCTGGCTAATTTAACATTTGTAACACTTAGCATGGTAATGACTGTCCGAATGAGTCTTCATTTACATAATTCATCAATATACATAGATGTTCTTGAACCAAAACACCAAAAACCTAAAACGTACCAACAATAATTAGCAGTATTTAGCCCTCGTTCACACAATCTACCTTCCTACGAATAAAGCCCTGACAAAATCCGCTACCAAAGGAAATAATTTATCACCCAAGTAGATATTATGAAATCGTTGTAAATACAAACGGTGGCAAATGAAATCGTATCCGTAGCCATCAGACCTCCAACTATAATGACAGGACAATCCGCACAACTTACTTGAAAACTGAAAAAAAAATGCAGAACAGAAACTAACTTTAAGTACGAAGTGTTAAGGTTGTAATTAAGACGGGTAGTGTTGTTAGAGGTACGTGTAATTTATTAAGTAATTCGGCGCGGCGCAGGAGTTGAGTCGTGTAGCGCCCCTGCGGATGCTACAAGTAAAAGCAATGATACATCGCGGATTTCGTCGCATTGTTGGTTAGTTCTACTTGGGGCTGTTGGATTGGTACAGCTAGCAATAGAAGGAATGATGCAATTGAGTGTAATATTGTTTGACCGTATAATCGCTTAATTATCGATAATGTCTACAAACATGATGTACAGTCAGGGGTCAAAAGTGCAGTTGAATTCTACTAATGTCAGTGTCTAAAATTTCATTGTAGAAAGGGGTCAATGGTTCATGACTGAATGCTCAGTTTGTAGCATATAATCTAAAGTATTAAATGAACTAGTAGCGGACCAATGAACTTCTAATATAAAGAAATTTTAGACACTTTAGCATTGCAACTGCAATTTTGACCCCCGACTGTACATCGCTCCCATACGCACAAAACGTTTTGAAAACATACTCATTGTGAATACAGCTGGCGAGTGGAATTCCCTGCCGGGGCCTTTAAGTTGAAATAAATAGGTTACTTCTAGGCAAACGCCATCGTCGACCACATAATCGCTTACCATCAAGTGAGATTGTTGTTAACTGCAAGCATATAAATAAATATTTTTAAAAATATGTCGGTCGTCATTAACCATTTAATTTTTCTTAAAAAGCCGAGTGAATATGAGTAAATTCGCAATGGGTTATAAAGTGGGAAAATGAAATCATTAACACATTTATGTTCCCAGCTGAATTATTGCTAACTTAGGGGATACTCTTCATTATGAACAATTTTGATACAGGACCAAATGAAATATGTATGAACATCATAATGAGAACCTAATTGTGTGAACCAACAATTTTTTCCGATTCAAGGGTTGGTTCATGGTGAAAGTCGTATGTACACCCAATTTTTTTTACGTTGGCAATCATCGTATAACTTCCCTTCCCTCTTGTGGTGGAGCAAGAATGCGTGTCAGAACCACAGTGTTCCTTCAGTTGCCCTTTTTACGAGGGCTACAGTAACTCCTTCAATCAATATCTAACAACATATTTTCAGTTAATTCAATTACACCTCGTAGATCAACACGTATCTCTCTCTGTGTATTATTCGGGAATAAAATGACTGCTTAAGCAAATGCTATTGCCGTGACCAAACATATTATTTTATTTTTGAATGGATTTGCAAGATATCTTTAGATGGACATTACTAACACCCCTTCCCTCGGAAAGCACTAAAAGCCGCTGGTCCTGGTTATCTTTTGTAGATCTTGGACTGTCGTTACAGGTAGTCAGACACTAGAAAATTTGACCATCAGTTTATTTAAGGATTATCGTGTTGCCCAGAACGAAAATTCCTCGATCGAAAGTATAAGCTATGTAATATCCGCGATGACCTGCGGAAGCGGAGAAATAATCAAAATCAAGAGTGATACCGTGGGGACCAGCTGTTTTAATAAAATGCAAATATGCATGATGCAGGAAATTAACCGATCTGCTTCTCTCTCTTCTTTCCTTTATTTCTTCTTTTTTTAGGGTTCCGTACCTCACAAGGAAAAACCGGAACCCTTTTAGGATCACTTTGTTGTCCGTGTGTCTATCCGTCAATACCCTTTATCTTGGGAACGTGTGAAGGTATTGAATTGAAATTAAAACCTTATACTGAACATTGCGGTCCATTGAAGCTATTAAAAAATCCAACTTCTGATTTAATGGAAAAAAAGATACGGCCGTTTATGTCGCAAAAAATGTATATTTCGACATTCTCAAGGAAATCAAAATTCATAGGATACTTCCCGCTGACCTAGAATCCTGAAATTTAGCATGAAGCATGGTCTCATAGAACAAGTATAAGAAAAAATCTGAAAACTGTAAAATTGTAGTTACGTCACAAAAAAAAAATTGCGATTCGGAAAAGTCTTCGCTACTTGGTCTAAATTTGGGAATTGAACTATTTACATAGGTAAGTTTCTACAGAACCCTCAGTGCGCAAGTCCAACTCGCACTTGCCTTGATTTTCTTGCTTCTTTTTCCCTATTAAAAGTTTATAATTTGTAAGTTAGACAAAAGATTGCGTCATTTCCCGCAAAAAAAATGTTTTTCTTTCTTTCTTTTCTTTCTTTGGGAATTTTAAATATATTATTATTAATTTCTGATGAATCCAAGTCCCAAGTGGAGCAAACCAGCCGGCAAGGCGAGGACGTATGTACACACAGAGGAAGTGATTCAGGCGAGGCCTGCTTGTTCAGCCAAGCAGTGCGGCGCTTGCGCAATAACCGCGCACACTCCCGCGCATCGGTGCACGCGATCCGCACACTATGTCCACTTGTCTTATAGACTTGTGGGGGAGTTAGGTGACGGGTTTTTTAAAATTGAAATTGAAATTGAAAATACTTATTTCAGACACACAGTAATGACACAATTATGTTAGTACAAACTTATAACTATGTTAGTAAAATTCAGGGAGGCCGTTCTTTTGCGAAGCACCGCCTGGAAGTCATCCGTGCTGTGATTGACGAACATACCGGACGCACTGCACCGCTATGGAAGCCCGAACAGACCCCTGAACGCGTTGTTATACTGGTCGCGCAGAGCACTGTAGGCTTTTTAAGTGTAATTGCTCCACAGGTTGCACGTGTATAATGTTTGACAATAACTTTTAAATAGTCTGATTTTAACGTCACGTGAGCATCGCCCAAACCTGCGAGAAATTATCCCTTGCCGCCAATGCTCTGCTCAGGTTATTAGGGAAGAAGTAATTGAGTTTTTGGACTCGACAAAACTTCAATTGAAAAGAATAGAATATTTGAAGGTACAGTTGGCGAGCGATTTTTTTTCTGTATCACAGGTTCGTTACCAAGAAATCGAAGAATTATAAAATAATACGTATATAAACTTATGTGGCAGCGTTTTTGATACGGTATACGGTCACTTGGTTTTCCTTTAAAATGTAGATGTAACACATTCGATTGTTTTTGCAGTATTTGACAGAAAATGTATCGAGTCAGCTTTCTTGGCAAACTTCAGTGATATAGTCAATACAACGATAACATTCTCGGCGCTTTTACGCCGAATTCGCTCCTGTTTCAATGATTCCACATATTTTCAGCTGTGTAGACACTTCAGATATAAAACTACACCGATTTTACTTCACAATATCCAATACAAATCAATGTGCGAATAATTAAAACAGCCACTGAACTTCACTCGAAAAAATCCCGACAAAAGCTCCCCCTTTTATCTTTAGGAATATTAAAATTAATCTTTATTTATTTCAGTTTCTTTTATTTATTTCTTCCAATTATATCGTTATTTATTTAAACACATCATAGTAGTTCAATACCATGTTAAACATTAGATACTGTACATAAACTAATAGCCTGTAATATTTGTTCCGGGCGGGAATGTAACCCGCGACACGCAGTGCAGCAGCCAATATCTCAACCACTGCGCCAATCATGGCATCATACTTCAAACCGACAAACGTCTGAATCTCTATCCATTCCTATCCTATCCTCTCATTAAAATCTCTTGTCCTGTACTTTCATGCTTAAGAACCCACAAAAACTAAATATAGTATGGCTGACCACAATAGGTAATTACATGTCATAGGTACTCAGTTTTCTCTTCAACGTTTCACAATGTTGCCATCAAACTTTTAACTATGCAAAAACAAGAAACACCTCTCCATTTCTGTACATTTTCTAGTATTTTCAAACCCTCTTACTAAACGCAAGTTTAGCATAATATTTCATCAATAATGCAACAAATTATCACCCCACACAATGACGGTGTTCGATGTGCCGACGGCGTGAAAATTTATGGTTTCTGCTTGTGCCTTTTAAGAGGTTGTATGTCGTAAACGTTGGAGACGCGAAAATAGGTGCGGATCCAGTGGGTGCTATGCGAGCTATGTTGTTTTGTGAGGAAAACCTTTCGGTTTGTAGAAAATCGACTTCATTATCTGGTATCTGTGGTCTTTTCCACAGGTATTCATATTTGTAGCTATTATATTCATAATTACTGCATATATTTATAAAAAGTAAAAGTTTATGTTTTTTACTCCTTCACGCTCAAACGTCTCAACGGATCCCCGGAGTAATATACCTTAAGGATATTTCTTTACTTTCATGCGAGCGAAGCCGCTATTAGAAGCCAGTGTTATATAACAACAAATTTTACAGGGAATTAATGATAAATAGGATACTAAATAGAAACTACAAAAACTGACCAGCTTTCCAGCTCAAAATAACATGAGAATAGCATTCAAATAGACAAATGAAATAAAATTGAATAAACCGAACACAAAATGTCCTGCCTACTCGCAGGAGACGCCCCGGGCGTCGAGAGCCGCAGGATGACTCTCTGCCACCCGCGTACATCCTGGTTAGCGGACGGTAAGCAATGGGTAGCACACCGTCTGATAAGAACCAGGCCTGGGTCGACGGCGCAATGAGACGTCAGCATAAAGCTAAAGACAAACTGAGCCAGCGTATGCCACGCATGCTACGCATTATGACATCTGGACTCTTAAATTTGCTTGAAAAAGATGACACACGTGGGACGCGTGTATCAGCATTGCATATGCCAATTAAGTATGTTTCTAAGTCGTTTGTTTTCAAGCAATTTCAAGAGTCTAGATGTCATTATGCATAGCATACGTTGGCTAAGTTAGTCTTTTCCCTAATTGATGGGCCCAAAAGATTTACCGCAGCCCTGAAGCAAAGGACACCTGGAAGAACTCAGGTAAATTAAGTCAGTAAGTGTTTGACACTCCATCTCGCTCCACCTAGAGCAGAGAGAGACAGAATAGAGCCTAAAGTATGTCTTGCACTACACAACAAACCCCAATTTCATTAAAAGGGTGTCGTTTAGCAAAAGCTCGAGTCACTGTCATCATTTATTTTGTTGCACTTACTCGCGACATTTCGACTTTTCATTTCGAGTCGACACACTCATTAACAAAGTCGTTAACTCATTTTATTTGTGAAACCTTGAGTCTTTGACTCGAGTCTTCAATCATTGGTTGTTATGTGAATGTGAACGGCTTTTGGTTACATGGGAAAGTTCGTAGTATTATTTGAGAAATTTTAGAAATAGATATTTGTTTTATATTCTGTATCGGGCAGTTGCCCACTAGACATAACACCCGTCTGGTCGGAGGGTCCTCTCTTTTCAACGGAGGTTTGCGGGACTTTACTCTCTGTTCCGCATACCTCCAAATAAGCAACGCCACTATGGTAACTAACCTTTTTTTTTGTCTTACACACCAGCGTTTCATTTACCCTGCAGTCGATATGTAAATACTATATTGGGATTTTTCTGCGACATAGTATTTTTGTGCGAATGTCACGATGGTGGCATTCGTCCATTGTAGTAAGGCCTACCTATCGACGTATCGCAAAAATTTGTTTTGGTGAAGTGTTTCGCTATAAAAGCACTTGCCAGCAAACTGTCATTCAATTTCTACTGCGTTCCGTTATTTATCTTCCCAATACTTTTGGCTTATAAGTCTATCCCTGCTTCTACACTGCCCTTTTTTCTGTGTTGGGAATTCGTAGTATAATTCCTCCTCCCGCTCTGGGTTGAACAAGAGGGAGTTTCAGATTTTTACTAACTAAAACCCACGCGTGTTTCTTCAGTGGCCCGTTACGTTCCAGAGCCGCGGTAACTCCTCCGAGAAATCCCGCAGCCCTATGTATACCAAGCCCTTGTTTCAGGAAATCATCAAATCACTTCTCCTACTCTATGGTGGACCGAAAAGACATGTCAGACTTTTACTCACCTGTGTTCCTTCAGTTGCTCCTGGCGATCTAGAGCCACGGTCACCCTTTTAAACGTTCCCGCAGACCTAGCAGGAATCTGGGCCCCTTCTGGCTTACGGACATCTCTTCGAGGCTCGCGTAGAACGCTTACCGCCATCGACTCGGGTATAGTCCGGTTGGACGGCCGGACAATGAGCTACTCATTGCTTATCGTCCGCAATGTATATAATGCCCTGGGAATAAACTTTCTTGAAAAGCCTTAAAAGGTTATCATATTTGTATGTGTTAGTCACAACAATTACTTCGTCATCTCTAAAAACAAATTCAAAAAAATACGAAATCTAAGGGTACTGACTGGAAATAAATGTTTTAATGACGAACATTATGCAAACACATTAAGGGTATCACCCTCGTTGACTATTGGATTTAAAAGTGGTCCAAGTTAGGAAAGGGGAACGAAACATTCGTGAAAAGTAAACTCTAATAAAAAAACAAAACTGTAGAGATCATTAACAATTCATGTCTGCTTGTCTTTCGTGTGGTTGTATTCATCATCATCATCATCATCATTTCAGCCGAAAGACGACCACTGCTGGACATAGGCCTCCCCCAAGTGTCACCATAATGAACGGTCCTATGCGTCTCGCATCCATCCCGCAACCGTTACCAAGTCATCGGTCCACCTTGTAGGAGGCCTTCCAACGCTACGTCTTCCGGTACGTGGCCGCTATTCCAGAACCTTTCGGCCCCAACAGCCATCTGTTCTTCGAGCAATGTGCCCTGCCCATTGCCATTTTAGTTCGGCGATTCTTCGTGCTATGTCGGTAACCTTGGTTCCCTTGCGGATATCCTCATTCCTGATTCGATCACGCAAGGAAACTCCGAGCATAGCCCTTTCCATTGCCCTTTGGGTGACTTTAAGTCTTCTGATGAGGCCCATTGTAAGCGACCACATTTCGGAGCCATATGTCATCACCGGTGGTTGTATTTTTTTTTTTTATTTATTCATATAGGCATACCAACGACTTATTTACTAAACATTGACTATAACACATTTACGAGAGCATCCTGTGTAAAAGTCACTTATAGGTATGCACAGCATTTACAGTAGGTCTTATTTATTAATGATTATAATTAGGTTTAAAAATGGAAATTGTATTAGTCTCATTGGCTACGGAAAATAGTGGCGGTGGTTTTCTACTAAACACGGCATTAAAAGGTTTCTCTCGTTCTCTCTCTTGAGCCCTTACAGTTACTAGCTTAATCTACAAGATACACCAATTTACTTTGGTCATATCCCTTTTTTAGTCATACGAAATAATTTTACTATCATATTTCATCATCATCATCATCTTTCTGCTCTTGTCCCGTTTTATTTGGGGTCGGTACAACACGTTTTTTTCTTCCATTCTGTCCTGTCACTCGTCACACTATCACTGACCTACTTACTACTTACTTACTTACTTTTTCTTTGGCCGGAGAGGGAGGCCAAAGAAAAGATGGATGGATTGTGTGAGAAGTGACATGAAAGAAAAAGGACCATATTAAAGGCACCATATTTATAATTTAAAAAGTCGGGTTACTAGTTGATATTCTATTGTTTTATCATGCAAGACATTTTATTATGAAATAAAAAATAAATTATCATCTTCAATAGTAAATTCTTACAGAAGTTTATGCGGTAGTTATTTCCAATTGCCGAATTGGTCTGCTTAATAAAAGGTTAAAGTTTGTATAGGTACATATTGTCACGTTACCATATTCACTTCACCTGATTAGCCAACGAATTCCATGATTAACAGGCTGCAGAAAGTGTGAGACAATGTTTGCCCAACATCACAATGCATCCTCCCTAAACTCGCTCCCCGCTCCACTTATTAACTCGCCTCTATCTCATCATTTGTCCACCCAAATATTTTTCCTTGCCATCTTGCCCACTAATGCGTTCGGAACACAGCAGTTATGACGTAATGTCTTCGAAAACGTCGTAATACCGTGACTAATCCGGATTAAGGGTATCCAGGGACGTTTAAATTAAAACGGCTAATTGATTACGGAAAAATGGAAATGGCTTGATTGCATAGATTTATTATTGGTTTATTTTTTTTTAGAATATCTATGAAAAACTTCCCGTATAGTTTATCTTTGGACCTAGTAATTTGAAATCATGCCTATATTTTACTTTCAAGCTAGCTTTTGAGCGTTTTTTGGTAACTATAGCAAGGCTGTAGATTTGGAGGCCTACACTAAAAACCTGAAGATTTGCAAAACTCTGTAAATAAGTCAACAGTGTTGGGGTATTTTTTAATGTAATGTAATGGTAATCATCAAATAACTTTTCACAGTCAGATTTTTACTAACCATAACCCACCAATGTTCCTTCAGTTGCCCTTTGCGTTCCAAGATCGCGGTGACGTAATCTTTTTCAAAGATTCAAAAGCATTTATTTCAAGTAAACCATTTACAGGCACTTTTGAAATGTCAAGAAGTCAGAAAAAAAAATTATGCTAATTGCACATTCCAAAGCGTAGATCTCTATGGAGAAGAATGTGCAAGAAACTCCATGGACACTCTTTTCAATCATGTTTTGTAATTACAAATATCTCTGTTACATGTTTCTTGTCGTTATCATGTGAGAACAATGTAAATACAGTAAAAATAAAAACTAAATATAGATATTAAAATAGCAACTGGCAGCTAAGAGATGACCAGTCTCAACTGACAGCGCCCGTTCACGAACATGACGCTAATATTAGCACCACTCAGCTCAACCATTTTGAAGGGAACCGAATGATCCAACACATGCGCTACCATCAGTGAGACATTTAAGTGAGCATGACAAACTCTCAACTGCCGTGCTCATTTATGTCAAACAAGTCCAATAGTAACATAAAAAACCATAAAATAGCTCCATGGTACTCACATTTACAAACTTTGAAAATAAATGCTTCTACATTATACAATACTTATAATATTTAACAATTCCCAAAAAAAAAAGCATTAAAAAATAATAATAATAATTTCCAAACTAATCAATTTGTACACCTCGGTGGTAGAGGAGCTGGACCAGCATTTTATCTCTGGCTGCACGATTGCTATAATGGATCAAGTGAACCTTTTACTTTGAATACTTAGGCGCTGCGCTGCCGCTATAGTGAACGCGGCGCAGACATTAATTTAAAAAATACTTACCTGATACTGCCTAATATCTACAGTATTCAAAGGTATAATAACCAATAAAGTACTCATTGCCATTTCCATATAAAATTATTATGACGATAAAAAATAATGCCAATCATATAATAGAATAAAATAGAAATAAATAAAATCAAACGAAATCATTACATTAAATTAAAACTACAATAAATTAAATTAAATCAACACAATTGCTTTCAATTACATTATGTCAGAAGAGAGTATGTTATTATTGCTTATTTCAGAAGTTTTTTAAGAGTTACGTCGTCCACTCTCTATTAGCCGTATTAGCCACACTCCTCAAGCTAAGCAACCCCGGCTAAAACTGGAATATAAAAGACCTTTTCCTGTTTTTATATGAAAAGGTTTTCCTTTAACATCAAGGAAAAGAAAATACAAATGTAACTTTCAACCTTTTTATTAAGCGTTTCCTGAAAGGAACTGCGCCCCTTTTTCCCTTAAAAAGCATTGTGACTGAAAGTTCCAATTCACTGCCATTGTTACGTGATGTGTTCACAATAGTAGGATATGTCGCAACAAAACCGATCAACAAGTTGTTTAAACCCTTGTTATGCTTGTCACCATGAAATACTGAGACTCATACCTTTAAAAGATTATTAACCTTATTTGGAAAATCATAAAATTGAAATTCATTTAAAGTAGGGTAGCAACTGAAGCCACAGACTGAAATAATGGCTAAATAAGAATTAAAAAAAAACTCCAGTATGACAATGATACTTTGTTAATTTTCTTACTCTGTGACAGAGTCAACCCTCCGATTCCAAAGGGTCAAACTACAGGGGAGCGAAAAAAAAGTTCGCCGAAAAAATAATAATAACACAGACTTATCGCCTTTCCGCAGCGGATCCGTACATAAATAATGATAAAAGGAAATTAAATCAAAGTCTTATTAGAATATTAAAAGTTTTATAGGCATTTTTTTAATGTCTCTCCCGGTGTTTGGGGATGCATATTTCACTCAATTTGGTAAATGGAAGATGGTGTGTTAGCCACCCGGCTATTAGAGGGTTGTTTAGTTGGTTTTTTTTTATATTTTCTTCGGATATTAAAATGCATTTTTTAATTAGAAATTATGACGTTTATTGGGGTGTTTATTTTCATAGTTTGTTGAAAGTTGAAAAAAGTTAAGTCTCTTTCGAGATTTCCACTTCTTTTCGCTTTTTAGGAATAGAGATAAATAGAGAGATAATAAGATATCCGCAGTAGAACCAAGGTTGCCGATATAGAACGAAGAATCGCCAAACTTAAGTGGCGGTGGACGGGCACATTGGGCGTAGAACAAATCGTCGATGGGAAGATTCTGGAGTGGCCGGAAGGTTCTGGAGTGGCGACCAAGCACCGGAAGACGCAGCGTTGGAAGGCCTGATGACCTGCAGAGAGTCACGGGAATCCGATGGACCATGAGAGTGATAAGTATCACTACAACAAACGGTCCTGGTTCATTGCGTATACGATACTGATAACTCATTCGGAGCCTTTGTTCAACAGTGGACGTCTTTCAGCTGAAATAATTTTTTTAGGGTCCCGTACCTCAAAGGAAAAAACGGAAGCCTTATAGGATCACTTTGTTGTCCGTCTGACAGTCTGTCTGTCAAGACCTTTTATCTCGGGGACGCGTGGAGGTTTCGAGTTGAAATTAAAACCATATACTCATGTCTGCAGTCCCTTGAAGCTGTGAAACAATCAAACTTCTGATTTAAATAAAAAAAAGGTACGGCCGTCTAAGTCGCAAAAAAATATATATTTCGACAATCTCAAGGAAATATATAGCCTATGTCACTCAGTGATAAAGTAGCATTCTGCTGGTAAAAGAATTTTTAAAATCGGTCCTGTAGTTTCAAAGATACAAACATAAAAATTGACCCCCTACATACAAACATAAAAGTTTTACCTTTTTACGGTAATTAGTATGTAGTATGCTACGGGAATTTTGGAAAGAGATATCACGGTCCTGAAGGTCAAAAGACAACTGAAGGACACAAGTGGGTTTTGTCAGTAAAACTCTGACTCGCCCTTTCACTCCACCATATAGCAGGAGAAGTCATTGGATGATTTCCAACATCTAAAAAAACAAAATTTTCTTTAGTATACAAGTAAAGAGCAAAACTCTACTTCATTGCAATTACATTAAAAAAACATTCGTAGCACAAAACCTTACCATTAACACATAAACCTTTAAAGAAACCTAGATAACCTAGTTGTAGCGGTGTATCCCTGGTGTAAGGCCGCTGTCTGGAGCCGGCCATGCGTCTTGTCTTTACTGGCCCGACCGCTCCCCGGATGTATCGTGTCGTGTACAGCGACGTGCATGGTTTTGATACTTGTACTTGTATATTTCTATACCTATGTATAGAAACAGTGAGTTGTAGGTGAAGTGGATTTTTTTTATCGGGTTTTTTAAGCCTCCCTGCAAGTTTTCTTAAATTCAGATAGATGAGTTCATATATCGTTCGTTTGGAAGAATACTGTTGCAACTCAAAACAGGTATTTTTTTCAACAGAGCTGATTGAAGTTTGCTGTTATTTCAAATTTGTATAACTTTTGATCTATTGTTTTTTTTTTGGTGAAAATGAAACAAAAACATTGAAAATTTAATGTAATATTTATTTAACAAACACCTGTTCCGATTTTAACTTTCACGTGGAACTAAACTTATAAAAAAATAAAAGATCTTCGACATACTACAGAACGTCTTTGGTAATTTTATGACGTATAGTGACTCATTTTCGTAATGAAACGTTTAAAGGCACATATTTTTTTCATCATCAATGACGTTTCTTGCAATAATTCAGCACAAACATAACAATTTTCTTAAGAATATAGTCACATTTAGGTCTAAGACATTCTACGCATTAATATTCATAATGATATGGTCATAACGCGAATTCGGCCGTTAATGAACCAAAATAAGCAGTATATCAAAACATAGAATAAAGACATACAATGTCATATTTAGTCTTATGACAAATAAAACCAACCTAGAAAACTACCTTAAAAACATAAAAATATTAGAAAACGAATCACCTTAATTATCTAAATACTAACTTTAAACTTTCATGACCTCTCTAATAAAATTTAATTTGGCTATTATCACAGAAGTTGCCAAATCAGTACATAATCACCACCTCAAAAGCTACGCCTATATAAGTACTTCCCTTAACAACTGTCTGTTTCTTGTAGTATAAAATATTAATATTATAACTAAGCCATTTGCATTTAGAAAAAAAAAACCTTTTCATAAAACATTCATTAACACAAAGGTAAACTTAAAACATACAAATAACGTAAGGCAAATCAACAAAAAAAAAAATCAAACACTGAAATTACCTACATTCTAAAGGTTTTCATAGAATAGCGAGTAACATAGGAATAGTATTTTTTCTTAAAAGTTCTAGTAGTCCTTTTCTCTTTTTTTCACAAACTCATCTTTCTTGTATACGCTTTTGTCAATACAATGCTATTTTGCGTATTTCTTGTTCTTCCTACCTTATCTACAACAACCTTTTTGAAATGTTCTTGTTCGTAGGAAGTTTTGTATAAGAAGGTGTAATTTTGGGTATCATCCAATTCTACTTTTAAAATTTTTATCTCTGTTAATTTCAGTCACATAAAATGAGAAATTGTTCCCTCTGTTACTATTATGTACTTTATACGAATACCTCGGTTTAATTACCATAATATGTCGCATGATGAATTCGCGCTGCCGTTGTAAATTACCAATATCCCAATAATTCTTAAAAATACTTTGCCTCTGTAATTCCGTGACGTTTTCTTTACATTTGAATTTACACTTTTCACCACATGCAGGTTTGAGTTTTCTTTCTGGAGGTACTTTATTCTTTTTAGTCACATAGGATTTACCATGATTTCTCAAAACTTTTGCTTTCACAGCTCTCCAGTTCATGGGATTAGCCGTCCGTTGGCGACCAATTTTATTCCAGGTATCTTTATCATGCGATGATATATCTACTGGGACAGGTTCTATTGATGACGTAGTGCAACCTCTACCCTGAACGGTTTGGTTAGATATTGTTGGATTTATTTCAATTATAGGCGACTGCGTGACATTTTCATTCTGAGGTATTACAGTGGGGACGATTTCTGTTTCTGTTTCAGTGTCCGAACTGCTAGATTCTGAACTATCTGATGAGTCTGAAGGAGAACTTGAATTTGATGAACTCGGTGGAATATATTTAACTATTTTAGAAGTACTTGGTTGAATATCATTTTAATTAAAAGTGTGGCACTCAGCCACACTTGAAATCATGGGATCGAATTTACTATGGCTCCGGTTTACTTTATATTTTTTTCGATTCTCTTTTTGGAAAGAATAACCACTCTGATCAGAATCTGAATAAGTTTCAATAGAATTTACGTAGTTTGGGTCCTTAAAACTGTCATCCGAGCAATAATCTTGTATTGTATTTTTTATTGTATTGTTATCTTAACACGGTAATGGTGATAGTACTTCGCGTTCTATAGGATTTTCTTCATTTTGTGCGTAATTGACCTGTAATGAAAATTAGTAATTGAAATATAATTACAACTTTAAGCTTTCTTAAAATAATTGATCAACACTCGAAAGCGTTAGAAACAATTATAATAATAGACATAACTCGTAGGTACTACTTGAATCTACACGCTACAATTACAAACGAATCCGCGCGCCTATTGTGTTGCCTACTCAAAATCTTTTCGCTGCGTAAGTTATATAAAATTTTGCAAGCTTATCTGGGATAAAACAAAAGAATTAAACATTATTAAAGTCGATAGGTAAGTACTTTTATTATGACACCTTTTTGCACAAAGAAGCATTCATAGCTTAAATATTATTTTCACTTATTTTGTGAGATTGTTTGTTGATTTTTGTAGGTGTAAATAATTACATTGGTAAAAAAAGTATTAATTTTACACAACTTTAAATAATAATAATGCTAAATTACATAAAAACATCAAACAACAAAAACACTATTTTTTTGTGAAATAGGGTATTAATTAAAGAAATGTACTTGATATTTTAGGATATAGTGTCTTATTTAAAAACATAACAAAAACGACAAAGTCATAATTATCATTTAAACTGTCTTATTTAGAATAGTGACAAACGACTTTGTTTTATTTTGTATGTAATACAGTATTATTTGCTAATAAATACATTACACTCATACTTACTTTTTCTGGAATAAGGTTACAAAACAAAATGTGACACTAAAACTTTCACTATTTTTATAGAATAGTGAATCAACACAAAATAATACACTAAACTGGATAATATTAAGCACACTGTCGTGGTGTTATTTTGTTTTATGACTATTTCCCTGAGAAAAAACGTGTCTTTGCCTCAAAAGTCATGTCACTACTGGTGAAACAACACTATCGAAAAGAAATGGCGACCAAAATCAACCAATGGCATAAAGTCTTTTCGTAGCGCCACATTTACAAGAAATGTGATACAAATATGATCTTTACTGAGTATATAGTATGAACTATTCTCTATCGCATGGTCTAATTAACTCGAAATTGTAGTATTTGGTAATAATACAGTATTCTTCCAAACGAGCGATATGGTACCATTAGAGGTTGTGTTTACTGTCTATCCTCTCTAAATGCATTTTAAAATTATAACTTTACGTAAATGTCAGTTTTGAAAGTATGCTTGAAAATTTGTTTGTTTATGCATGATGGACAGTGTTTTAATTTAATTTTAATAGAAATTAATTTGATATTATTATTATAAAATTGTCTATGCCGCTTACGTTTTCTTCCGCTTTTTTTATTTATTTATCATTTATAAAAAAGAATACAGGATTATATAATATGTCAAATAGCAACCAAAAACTACTCAAATTTAAATTTAATCATGAACATCTCAATATCAAAACTACAAAATATTTTTTTTTAATATATGTGTACGTTGTTGTCGATAATAATTTATAACAGCTAGTCTTTAAATAATTAGGTGTTATTTTGTTTTGTTGTTGGTCTTGTCCGAGAAACAAATTAAACTTCTACAATCCTTTATTTTATGGGATTTAAAGGATTGTAAAATTTTAATTTTTAATTATAATCTTTTTTTGTGGTGGGAAATAATCTAATAACTCCCCCGCATTTAAGTATAAAGAGAATGAGAGGGTCAGATTTTTAAAAACCTACCTGTTTTCCAGTTGCCCTTTCTGTTTCAGAATCACGGTTACTCTTTCGAATAATCTCACAGTAGGTTTTTAGACTAAAGTAGTAATTCACAAATAAATAATTCAGAAATCGGGGGTGCATCTGACTCGTGTCATACCTAAACTATACCAGCTAGACAAGATTTTGCTTATTACTAATCACTAACAAACTATAAAGTATCAAGATCACTTCTCCTACTACACCACATTCAACCATTAGGGAAATCTGCGCGGCAGCGAGTGCTGTTTAATTTATACGCGGGAATATTCTTAAACTATCGGTTTTGTGGTCACTGTGGCGATTCAGCCTTTATTTATGTTCGGCCTCGGCGTTCGGCCGGCGTGGAGCCGAATTAGCGGGCGCTCTCAAGGGACGGAACGAGTACCGCTCTATTTTGTATTTGGAAATGCTAAGACATAGTTTGGTGTAGAAATAGTTTTTATCTGATTTAAATAAATAAATAATATAGGTATGTTTATTTTTTATACTAGTACCTATGCGGTGTGATTCAGTTTAGATTTTTCACCTTGTATAAAAAAATATAAATCGGTATTTTCTAGCTGGTACTTGAAAGTTAAAATGCTCATATAGATCTCAATATCTACGCAGTTCTAATTATATTCGGACCTATAGTCACTGAAATAACATAAACCTTATTTTCAGGTGGGAAATCATCAAGTAACTTGTCCCGCTCAGGGTGGAGCGAGAGGGAGTGTTTTTTTTTTTAGGTGGGATAGTCATCTAATGACAAATCGCGCTCTTCGGCGGAGCGACAGAGTGTCAGACTTTTACTGACTAAAAACCCACTCCTGTTCCTTCTTTGCCTTCGTCCACGATCTACGCTTTGGAATGTGCAATTAGCATCATTTTTTTTTTCTGACAGACTGACTTCTTGACATTTCAAAAGTGCCTGTAAATGGTTTATTTGAAATAAATGCTTTGAATTTGAATTTGAATTTGTCCCAGGGCCCCGGGTTTCACTTTCATACTACCCGTGGCCCCAGTAGGCTTTGACCCTGCTGGGCTCCTACTATTCGCTAACCCTGATGGGCGCGTGAAACAATACGCGCCGTCGACGACTTGGGCTCGGTCCGGACGGTTACCGGAAGGTCGGACAGTAAGCTACCCGGTGCTCGCGGTCCACAAGCCCGCGCCTACGGTAGATGGTAATAGGGATCGGAATCGGCTGGGGCGAGAGGACCAATGCCTAAGTGAGAGGGAGTATCAGCTTTCAATGACTAAAATCACCTGTGTTTCTTCAGTTGCTCTTTTGCGAGGGCTGCTCCATCAACTATCTGCAGCCCTGGCAGGCATCGGCCCTGATTGGCCTCGCCAATTCCACTAACATCTCTTTGAAGTTAGTGTCGACCCGGATTTCGTCCTTTTTGGACGACCGGACGGACGAGCTATTCATTGCTCGTCGTCCTTGACTAAAATTCTACTGTGTTCCATTAGTTGCTCTTTGCGTTCCAGGGCCCCGGTAACTCTTTCCAACAATCTCAGATCAGAATCAGATCTCAGTTAATGTAAAGTTTTGCTACTATTTTGGTGTAAAATAAAGTTTATTATATTCTATTCTAATCTCACAGCGCTAGCAGGATAATAACATACTACCTACACTAATTTTGCAAAATGATCCACAAGAGAAACCACAGCAAAAGTTAATGCCAGGCCTTCCCAAACTCATTACGCTTCCAATTTACACATTTCGGTCACAATTCATATTGGGGGTATAAAAAACCAATTTCGGGCGAAAAAATGGGCATAAAAGCCAATGTGTAACATACGAGGGCATGATATCAATTTGCCTCTCATACAATATTCATAACACATCGTACAAAGTCATATAATTTATATGTTAGAAACAAATTCACGAACGATTTGGCCGAGGTAAGAACCGGAATATATTCACGGAGCGCGGTCTGGTGGGCAGGCAGAGGCAGTATTATGCATGCGAGGTATATGCCACTCTGGGGGGCAGTTACTTATGCCACGCATATCTGAATTTGTGAATATTTTTGGCGGAGGGTTGGTAAAGGATTGTAACTTGGAAAAAGTGTTTTTTTTAAGAGCGTCGACAATCTTTAGGCATGTGCCAAAGAGTTACTGTAGCCATGGAACGCAAAGAGCCACATAGGTTTTGATCAATAAAAGTCTGACACGCCCTCTTGCTCCACCCAGAGCGGGAGAAATCATTTGATGATTAAGTACCCGTCTAAATAAAAAAAGCGTTTTTGTTTTGTTTCTATGAGGGTAAATTGTAAAACAATTTGTTCAATTTCGGTATTATTTATTAACTGCACCGAAACTATCATAAACTACTCAAAAAAACATTCTTCAAATCCGTGAGTCGTAAGCGATTTTTTTTCCTTTTTGCAAAATTTTTATCAAACTAATAAAAAAAGGCATTATGTTTAGAAAACATGTTCAATTTTCTTGGCAATCCGTATATAATTTCCATTTTTGAATTCTCCTTCAGTTCTCCCAAAAAGCATACCCCCCAAAAAAAAGTTACAACACTTTTCGTACAACCCTATACATTTTCACGTGGTTTTTCCTGTTCATTATAATTCGCGACATACATCATTCGTGTCAAGGTGTCACGACATACCCAGTGTGTGACAACACAGGGATATATGGAGGCAATTTTCATCTTACGAAAGTATGTTAAAAATGTATTTCATGGTAGCAGTACAGCCACATTGAAGAAACAAAACCTTCTACTGAAGGTAACTGTTTTATATATTGCGTGAAATGTTTCAGAAAATCTAGAACAAAAATCGTATTACGCTGTAGTTACGTAACTAGGCAGATAGATCTTTATTTTTTAACTGAGAAACTGTTCAATTATTTCTAGCGCTCTAGGGTGGAGCGAGAGGGCTGTCACACTTTTACTGACTAAAACCACGCCTCTGTTCTTCACTTACCCGTAATGTTCTAGGTTCGCGGGATTTAAGACCCTGGAGGGTATTGCTTGGCCCTTACGGGTTAGCTGACATCTCTTTGAGGCGCGCGTGGAACAAGATACTTGCTTTTCCTCACCAAAAAAACTGGGCAAGTGCGAGTCGGACTCCTGCACTGAGAGTTCCGTAATAACTTACATAATGAAAACATTTCAATTCCCGAATTGAGTTTCGAAGATTTTTCGGAATCCCAAAAAATGTTTTTTTTTTTTGTGACTTAACTACAAATTTACAGTTTTTAGATTTTTTCCTTTACTTGTGCTATGAGACCTTGCTCCATGCCAAATTTCAGGATTTTATGTCAACGGGAAGTACCCTATGAATTTTGATTCCCTTGAGAGTGTCGAAATATACGTTTTTTGCGACATAAACAGCCATAGCTTTTTTATCGTTAACTCAGAAGTTTGATTTAAGCAGATCTGAGTATGTGGTATTAATTTCAACTCGATACCTCCACGCGTTCTTGAGATAAAGGGTCTTGACAGACAGGCAGACGGACGTACAATAAAGTAATCCTATAAGGGTTCCGTTTTTTTCCTTTTGAGGTACGGAACACTAGAAAAATGGCTTTAGCTCCATCATATCCTTAACTTGGTTACGACTAGTTTTTAAGACTATTTTCTATAATTTAATAAATAAACTTATTAGCTTTAATACTTGCAAGGGAAGCCATAATACCTACCTTGAAATTGATCATGCATATTATTTGCATGTTTGTTATTCTTTCACGCTTAAATAGCTGGATGGATTTGGAATAAATGTGGGGCACGGGTAGACCATACCCTTGAATAGCAGCACATAAGATACCTACTTCTTATCCTTTGGGATTATTTTCTATGTTCACGCAGGCGAAGCAGCTATCAGCAGCTTCTTGTATAGGTCATTCCACATGCAATTCTGAATACAAATAGGTCATCTTTTTACTTTCCTATCAAATTAAAACTCTTTCTAGAAATTACTATCAAAGTTTTAACACCAAATCCAAGCTTAAATAATAATAATTTAACTTTTATTTCAGACAAAGTCCATAGTGTGCTAGTGGGAGCAGTGGTGGCCCAGTGGTAACGGCCCCGACTTACGAGTTGTAGGTCGCGGGTTCAAACCCAGCCAGGCGCATTACTTTGTGTAATTTATTTCATCACCACTGCTCTAAAAACGGTGAAGAAAAACATCGTGAGGAAACCGGCATGTCCTCGAACCAAAAATTCGAAGACATGTGACATTCACCAACCCGCACTGGGCCCGCGTGGTGTATTAAGGCCCATTCCCTCTCCTATAGAGGAGGCCTGAGTCCCAGCAGTGGGAACATTATAAGGCTAATTATGCTATTATGCCATAATGCTAGTAGTAACATATAGCTTAATATCTAATGTTAGGAGGTACATAATTATAAATAAAATAATTAATCAAACTATGAACACAGAATAAGTCAATGAATCAAACTAAGTAAAATATTTAGTAAAGTGGTAAATATAATGGTGTATATCAACGATTGATTCTGATTGGCTGTGCCCGAGGCGAGGCTGTGATCAAGCGGACGCAAACATTGACCGCTCTCGTACCTTTGACAAGGATTGAGTAAACATAAATATAATTTAGACTGGCTGATAGGGTGTTTCATGTTTTTTAAAATTTCGATTTTTGACTTTGCAAGAATTCTTGATACCACTGGTCATGCACAGTGTTCATATATCAAAAATCACCATAATCGGTTAATATTTAGAGGTTACACAACGCCAACGGTTCGTGTTAAATAACGAACAAACAAAACTATTATAAAAAACACCGACTTCCGAAATTAAAGTTATTTTGCAATTTTTAGTGTTTTTTTTTTTATATTGAAGTCGGTTGTATTTTTTTTTTTTTGTAAAAAGTTAATTTTTATTTTAGCAGTAACCAACAATTAGGCTTCCATGCAAACAATGATTCATTGCTTACGATTCCTGCCTTAGGCGTTACCTGGTAGGTGTTACTTCTCTATATGTTTTTTTATTATTTTCCACCGACACTACATTTTCTTCATAAGAACAAAATTAAGCCTCTGCTGCTTCGCCCACCATAAAACACAAAATAAACAACATTTCTTAACTACGTGCTACTAAATTAGCAGTAAAGACTGGCAGAGGGGCCCTGGTGTTCTGAATAAACCATGTGAGGGATTCCCATGGGCCATGGGAAGGAATGAGTGGCTAATGGGCGAGCGACAAATACTCATTATAGTTTAGTTGTTTGGAGGTTTCCGTGGCCGGTGATGGGCAAAGTTGTAGCTGTTGAATTGGAGAGAAAATTTTTCGATGGGACTTTTTTTAATGAAATTCAAGTTCGTTTCCATGGTGTGTAAAAATGTCAAGTATGCCAGCGAGAAAGAGAGATGTACAGTTTAGTTTAAGTCGTCAAATGGATCGCGTTAAGAGCTCATGGTAAGGCCTCAGTGGTGGATGTTTTAATTATTTGCAAATTAATTCCTAGTGGATATTGTGATGTTAAATTTGTGTAGTTTTACATCCCGTCCGCGTGGTGCATTACGGCCCGTTCCCTCGCATAGAGAGGAGGTCCCAACAGTGGGAATATTATAAGGCTGATAATGCCTAAGCTCATGTACAACGAGGCGCCGATGATACGACAATAAATTTAAACACTCGTAGTACTAGTCCATGGCTCAGCAGGGTCGAAGCCTACTGAGGCCATGAGTTGTGCGAAAGAGAACTCCGGGGTCCTGGAACGAAGGCAAAGAAGAAACATGATTGGGTTTTAGTCAGTAAAAGTCTGACACGCCCTCTCGCTCCGCCCAAGGACGGGAGATATCATTATATGATTTCCCACCTAAAAGAAGTACTAGTCTATTGAAATATTATTAAACTATCAAAAAAATCCTAAAGTCGAAATATAATTTATTTTTTTCAAACAAACTAAATAGCATAAAATCATAAGCAAAATAGAACACTATTTTCATATATTGATATACTAACCTGTGGCAATAGCGCTTGGTCATGTAGTGACGTAATCTTTTGGCGCCAATATTATGAAAAAGAAATTAAATTAAAAAAGCCACGTTCACAGACATGACGCGTATATCAGCACAGAACGAATGAACGGCATAACTTATTCAGATACCCCTGACTTCAAGCTGGAAGTTCACATGGTTAAGGTCGCAGTCTGAACTAGAGCTGAGTTTCCTGGAATACTATAGTAGTATTGTGGCTTCTATGAAACGATTAAAGAGTTAATGAACTCAATTCAATTGTACGTTGTAGAAAAGTTCAAATGAAATCTATCAAATAATACAATAAACACGTTACATTATAGTATACATTTTTAAGGTTTGACAATTGGTTCTTTTCAAAATAATACTTTATTTATTTTATAATTACCACATACTATTTACATATTTCAAACAAAAAAACACCAAACTTACACACATAAAAACAAAAGCCGACACACGATGTTAATGTATCTTTAAGTATTTAAGTTTCTATTATTATAATTGTTATCTCATTGTGTATACCTGTGTGCCAAATAAACATGTTTTCTTTTTTTCTTTCTTTAAAGTGAATAAAATTTCTAAACTAAAAGTAATCTAAAAGTATTGCGTGTAAATTTCCGTCACATCGCTGTCGACTGGTAATATACCCAAAAGACTACTGGTATTGCCACGTTGTATGGCAATGCTAATCCTCTAAGGTAAAGCAAGCCTTTGGGTCAAAATAAATTAACTAGCAAAACTTTGCAGGTTTCAGGATGGTCTAGTTAAGGGTCTGCTTCAGAAAGGAAGACACGGCCCTGGTATAAAAGGAGACGAAGGAAAAGGAGTTTGTTTTTTTTAATCAGTAAAAGTCTGACATACCCTTTCGCTCCACCCAAGAGCAGGGTATGTCATAGAATGAATTTCCCAAAGAAAAGAAAAAGAGGTCACGGGACCTCTGTGCAGAGTATGCATAGAGTGAGAGGAAACTGTCGCGCACGTGCTCCTCGAATGCACAGCTGTCAGTGAAATAAGAATACGAACCTTGGGAACACCGAACTCACTCATAGATGACCTACGCACAATGGTACGGACACAAAAAGGACGAACTGCATAAACCTGACCACAATAGATAGATAGAGGTCACGGGGCCATCTTCCATGTGCTGATGGTGATCATCGGGGCGGTTTTAGTGACGTGAAAATCCCACACACTCTTGTCTCAACTGTAGGGGCCCAGCAGGGTCGAAGCCTACTGGGGCCAAGGTTGTGATTCTGAAAGGAAGACTCGGTCCTGGTATGAAAGGCAACGAAGGAACAGGAGTGGGTGTTTAGTCAGTAAAAGTCTGACACTATATCTCACTCCGCCCAAGAGTGGGAGATGTCATAAGATGATATTACCACCGAAAAAAAAAACTGTCTAGGTAGACTTTTCTTTAAAAAATTTAGCGCCTTTTAAAGGTCCTCCTGATAAGAAAAATAGGTGTACCCGTTTTTTCACTAACGATTCGGACACCACCAAAACGATTAAAGACTGCACTAAATACAGTCAGATAAAAAACAGTTTTTAAATATAACGTAAAGAAATTTGTTATTTAAAGTTACCGCCTTATATCCAGCGTAAAATAGTTTTGATAACGCTTTTTTCCCCCATATATTATACTTTAAAGCTTTTTATCTGACAGTATTAAACAGTATGTGTCCGAATCGTCAGTGAAAAAAAAATTAAAATAAAAATGTGCCAATTTTGACACTGTGTCCGAATCATCCATCAGCAAACTCCCTCTAGCAGTTCACACTTCTACGGCACTAGTAGAGTAGCTGACGCGAAGTTGGGAACAACGCGGGAACACTTTTAACCCGTAACTACATGTTCGTAATTATTTCCGGTGAGCGAGCATAATACTCGGCTGAACCAACTACCATATTGACGCAGGACGGAGATCTACTAAACGTGGAAATAATTTTAATTTAATTTGGGAAACGGTTTTTAGTTTCGGTTTTTTGACGGTTATTTTTTTTTTTGGTCTGCACGTTTCATTCATTTATTTACAAAAGGATTTAACTACAATTTAGTTATAAACAACTTAATTAAATACGAGCTGAAAATAATAATAAAGTGGAATGGAAATATCGCTTAACCGCCACTTTGGTCGAAGATAATTTTATATTAGTTTATATAACTTATTTTAAGTGAAATAAGTTACAAAGCTTATTTTCTACGAAAGTGGCGGTTAAGCGTTTTTACCGTTCCACTGTCGATATACAAACCCATTACGGGTCTTGGCCTAGTAAAAATTAAAATGAATAGAGACACTAATTGACACACAATCATACTTTACAAAACTTATAATGTATCATTATTTGTTTTTCGAAATTCTTCCACCGGTAGCATGCTACTTCATCGCTGAGTAACGTTGGCTATATATTTTCTATTTCCACGTGGGCAACACCATTGGCGAGAGCTAGTCATTAGATATTGTAATTATTACCTAATTCAAAATATTTTGTAAGCAATAGCAATTGATTAAAAACATTTTTTAAGCAGGATAGCCCGAAACAGTTTATAATCAAAACAATCTCATGGCCCGGCAGGGACGAAGCCTACTGGGACCATGGGTTGTGCGAAAAAGAACTCCAGCCCTGGAATGAAGGCGAAGAATGATCAGGAGTGGGTTTTTGTCAGAAAAAGTCTGACGTGCCCTCCCGCCCCATCCAAGGGCGGAAGAAGTCATTGGATGATTTCCCACATAAAAAAGAAAAGACATGGATAACCCGAAACAACTTCACATGTCCATTTTCCTTCATAACTCTTTATGTAGTTGGATTACAATCGAAGCGTGTGCTCCGATACATTTTCACGTCGGGGTACGAAAGTGCCCCCCGCTGCGTTTTAAACTAAAACTAACACGTTAGCCAAAGCCGTTATGAGTTTCACAACTACACTTTGCCCTAGTAACCAAAACTATGGGACTAGTCCCTTCTCATGGCTTTTCTTTTAGGTGGGAACTCATCCAATAACTTCTCACGCTCTTTGGCGGAGTGAGAGGGCGTGTCAGACTTTTAGTGACTAAAACCCACTCCTATGTTTCTTTTTTGCCTTGCGTTCTAAGGCTCCGGGTTTTCCCTTTCAGAAGTGAACCCATGGCACCAGTAGGCTGCGACCTTGCTGGGCCCCTACGGTATTACTGACATCTCCTTGAGGCGCAATTGAAACACTACGCGCCATCGACGTCACTTTTCACGACTGGAAATTAAAGGTGAATGAACTACATTAATGAAAAGATAGGTTTTGTTTTAAAATTAGTAGATAATCTGGAAGAAATATCTCCAATGCAATAGAAAATTGTGTGGGTAGACACAGTAAATACGCTTTTTTGTAAACTTCCAGTTTTTGTTAATTTTATTTTTATTTGCGGCTGAAGGAACACAAGTGTGTTTTTATCAGTAAATGTCTGACACTCTCACTCCACCCAGAGCGGATGAAGTTATAATAATTGGCCAGCTCCTACTAGCGGCGTCGCCAGCGTTAAATTAGGTTTCTCCATACAAACTTTGAAACCCCGTTTCATTCCCTTAGGAGGTGAAATTTGTAAAATTCCTTTTAAAGGCTCGCCTACGTCATAAAAGGAAAACTTGTGCAAAATTTCACGTTCCTAGTTCTTGTAGGTTCGACTGTGCGTCGATATGTCAGTCAGCCAGTTTCTCTTCGTCCAATAGTAAAAAAAGTCGTTATTGTACCCTTCAGGCTAGAACACAGCTTGGACATTGTGTTACACCTCAGCATTTATATTTTATTCATGTTATAAACACTTCAAACAGTCGAACCGCTTAAAGTTAATTTCACATCAACTTTAATGCACAATACAAAAAAGTAAAATAAACAAATGAACAATCTTCGAGTGCTAACAAATCAATCATCCATTCATTCATTCATTCATCGCAGCCATATTGAACGTATTGAATGAACGATACTATTTGCGAGCTATCGTCTGTCGATCTTCTGTCGCTGATCTACAATTATTGGCCATTTATGCAAAGTGCATCTACAATGGGCTCAAATTAACTATAAAAGTCAATATTAATTAGTGATCTGATTCATGTTCCTCAGGATGATCGCTTGTTGTTTTGATGAGAGAATGGCAACTATGCTTTATAAATACGCCCATTTTCAGAGCTTTATAAAAATAGGAACTTAAATGCAAACAATTTTATCATTCAGTCTAAAAAATAATCAAAAATACTTGTAGTGAAATTTAAATTTATACTGTGTAATATTATGAAGAGGAAAAATTTGTATTTTTTATTGTAATGAATAAACTTAAAAGCTACAAGACCGATTAACAAAAAATATTTTACCAATAGAACGTAATCATAATATTATACATAGTAGAATATATCACGTCGGGGTCACCAGTCAGTTTGGAGGTAGGCGGAACAGAGAGTAAAATCCCGCAAACCCCCGTTGAAAAGGGAGGATCCTCCGACCAGACGGGTATTATATCTGGTGGACTAATTGACCGGCAGATGATTTTGGGCTATTCTATACGTTCAAATCGCGCGGAGAATTTTAATTGTGCAATGCAGGATTAGTTCTTATGTGACGCCATAGATGTCGCTATAAATTAAATATGCTACTTTATCACTTAATGATAGGGTTACGGGCAAAGCTGCTGGTAGATGGTAGTAATAATTAAATTAATCATTGGGTTCTAATGAGCACAGGTGACAATTTGCAAAGAATTTGAAATAATTAATGGAAAACGATAATTCGGCACATCATTATCATCATTTCAACCGAAAGACGTCCACTATTGGGCATAGGCCTCCCCCAAGTGCCACCACAACAAACTGTCCTGTGCGTCTCGCATCCATCGGATTCCTGCGATCCTTAACAGGCCATCAGTCTACCTTATGGAGGAATTTCGAGAGAATATAAAAAAATAAAAATGTCGTAATCGAAATTACTAACTTAGCTAGTTTCAAATGCTCAGAAAATGGGTATTAGAAACCCTGATCGTTCCACCTCTCTCCTTTTCCACTAACGCATGTAGGTGTCAGTGACCTGCCACCTGCCAGCCATATATTTGCGTCCATTATAGAACAGTCCTTGTCAGTAATCGGTAAAACACCCACGCAGGGGATTGAGACGTTAAGTTAACATGTGCAATACAAGTATTGTAATTTGTGAGCACTGTGTTATTTTGTGCACTCAAATAATTATAAGCTGAGTCAGCGTGAGAAAGTGATCACGAATCAAGATAGGTGTAACGGTATAACTATATAATTAAAATTAGTTAGGTAAAAACTTGTGTTTTATTTTGTGTTTTAGTGTCATGATGGCCCAGTGGTTCGAAACCAGACAAGTGCAAATGAGATTTTTTCAGTTCATGTGTGCTTTTCAAGTTTTTCTAGGACAGTACCGACACTCCGTGGCTCAGAAAGCACGCAAAGCTATATTGGTCCTGGTTGTTATTCGTAGATCTTTGACTCTCATCAGTCTATCCAAAGAGTATTGTGTTACCCAGTAACTGGGTTGTGGAGATCTGATAGGTAGGCGCCCCATGTAAAACATGGGTATTCGGCCGTATCCGTTGAGACTGGAAGCCGACCCCGAGTTAATGGCATAATAAAATTATGCCTTGTTTGTATTTTACGTGGGAAATCATGAAATGGCTTCGCTCTTTCTCTCTCTCTCTGGGTGGGCAGAGAGGGAGTGTCGAACTTTTAGTGACTAAAACCCGCAGTGTTCCTTTAGCCCTCCTAGCCAAGTTACGATCTTTTCGTTTGCGTCGAACGCTACGAGTAGGCCACGCCTCCAATTCCTTTGTTCTGACCACGTGACTGAGCGTTGAGACTTGAGATGAAGTCAGAACAAAGGAATCGGAAGCGTGGCCTACTCGAGGCGTTCGACGCAAACGAAACGTTCGTAACTTGGCTAGGGGAGGCAGTTGTCCTTTGCGAGACCACGATAACTCTGTCGAACAATCCACAACCCAGGCATCAGCCCAAACTGGCCCCGTCAACCTTCAAACGCACCCTCGCGTCGACCCAGGCTTAGTTCTTCCCGGACAGCGTACTATTCATTGCTCGCCGACCGCAAGCCCACACCTATGATGGACGGGAATCGCCTTGTGAAGCCACCTACAGAAATAGGTTTAGCGAACATAAATGATTATTTTCAAAATTTTGAGCTTGATGATTAAATCATTGTGAATATTGCCATACAGCGTGGCAATGTCACCATTCTTTTGGACACATTAACGTTGCAAAAGAGTTTTACGACGCCATAGTGTTTTTAGTTATGCTTTTAATTAGTTAGGGTTTAGATTATTCTTAGTTAATTGTTTTTTAAATACCATTGTAGGTAGATTTTTTAAGGTGGGAAATCATCAAAATGACTTCGCGCGCTCTGGGTGGAGCGAGAGGGCGTTCTACCTATCATCTACCCATTGTAAGTAGTTGGTAGGATCTAATATTTAAAAAATCTGTAAAACATATTTACCAAATTTAATTTAAACTCTACATTTTGCAATAGCCTTCATTTCGTGCATTCAAATATCTTTATCTCCAAAATTAAGCTATCACGAAACCTTAACAAAAACAAACAACACTTCATTTGTTTCTAAATCATCTTTACGACAAAACTTCATTCAAGGAAACTCAATATTTATTTAGAACTCGAAAACACTTAACCCTTTCTAAACTGCGGGGGTTTTTTCGACCCTCCGTACAAATTACCTTCAACCCTTCGAGTAGAAAGCTGTAAAATCTCGAAAAACTCCCAAAAGACGTCTCGAAGACAACATCAAGGACATAATTCATAATGAAAAAGTTAATTTTCACGGAGCAAAAACTCATTTACATATTTTTGTTTACAATGTTCAATTATTTTAGTGTGCGCTCACTCTTTTGTACTGAACCTTAATGCTGGTCCTTTGGGTCTCGTTCAGGACACGGAACCCTTTCGGAGAATTAATTTTTCTTAGCCAATTAGCGAGCGATGTTAAGAGGATGTACTGCTATCGGTCTGTATCTTTGTCTAACTTTTTTGTTATGGAAATGGTTTTGTTGAATTTTTTTGTTTCATACTTAATAATAATATTTAAGTTTTTTTTTTAAGTGCACTAATCAAAATAACTACATAATATTTTAACTGCTGTAAACTAAACTTCGATCGCTTTAGCGTCATCAACTGGAAGTCATTGGATGATTTCCGACCTAAAAAAAATCTGATTACTCCCTTTTCTAGAGTATAAAGGGATACCCAATTGATGCTGCTGTTTCTTTTTAGGGTTCCGTACCTCAAAAGGAAAAAACGGAACCCTTATAGGATCACTTTGTTGTCCGTCTGTCTGTCTGTCAAGACCCTTTATCTCGGGAACGTATGGAGTTGAAATTAAAACCATATACTCAGGCCGGTGGTCCCTTGAAGATGTGAAAAATCAAACTTCTGAGGTTTCCTCACGATGTTTTTCTTTACCGTTTTAAGAGCAGTGGTGATGAAATAAATTACACAAAGTAATGCGCCTGGTCGGGTTTGAACCAGCGACCTACAATTCGTAAGTCAGGGTCGTTACCACTCGACCACCACTGCTAACACGGTACTTTTTTGATGTACAATAAAGTTGATTCTATTCCATTCTGAGATTTGGCCTACCTATTTATTATAATACTTTCCAAAGGTTTCCTAACCCACTTTGTCTAGACCTCTTAGTACCTAATTTCCCCAACAAACTAAAATAGCAATATTTCTCCTTCACCGTGTCTATCCATTTGTCGCACCCAATCATTTTAATATAGGCGCGTGCCCCAAGCCATCAGGTCACAAAGTCTTCTGAGAAGAGCCAATTGCGACCAGTGTGTAGCTATCTTGGGCCATAGGACCACGTTTTATGGCCATGCATAATGTCTTACTTGTACCTAAATGAAATCAGTAAGTAGGTACTTAATTTCCACGGTAAATTGAAAATGAAAGTTGGGCTGGTTAGAACTGAAAGTTACCTGAATAGATTATATTCACTCTTTTCTTATTTCTAAAAACGTTGTCCTAATACTTAGAATTACTCCCACCGTAGGGGCGAGCATGTGGACGACGAGCAATGGATGGATCGTTGTCCGGCCGTCCGGTGTCCGTCTGAACCAATATACAGTTTCCTCACAATGTTTTCCATCACCGTTTTAAAAATTGATGTATCTGTTTGTAACATCATAATATTTGTTTTTTACTAAATACAAATGTAAATACATTCGATACTTAAAATAAAAAAGTCTGTCGGTATGTTTGTTCCAGTTAATCTCTGAAAAAAAAATCGACAAAGTCGAGGGCACCACCTAGTTTTCAAATAGGAGTCTACCGAAAATGGACACGAATTTTTGTAGCTCATTGCTTGAAAGTAGATACAAGGAACATCACACGAGACGTCCCATACACAAAATGCTCTATGCGAAAAACTCTGAAAGGGCTCTTTTGACCCGGCACAGGGCACTCTAATTGAGACCTGTCTACAACGACCCACTCAGACAGCATTCAAGATCCAACACGTATACATTTTAATAAATGTATCGCCAGTGAATAGATGCTTTTATCAAAAAGAAGCTTGCTTACATAATGTAAAAAATATACAAATTAAGTGTAGGTGGTTGAATGGGCCCCGAGCGAAAATAAATGAATGGTTGTGAGCGCTGGCAGTGGAGGGTTAAGCACACAATATTGGCGCATTGAATTGAGATGTTACTTAATAACACTGTAAGTGCTTGCCGTAAAGAGGGCTTAAATTTTAATTTTTGGGTTCTCTTGATTATGGTCGTTGGAGTTACTTAGCGGCTCGTAAGTCATGTTCAAATAATTTTTGAATATTTAAGAGCGTTTTTATACTAAAACTTTGTCAAAAAATAAAAGGCTCATTTTGACATTTGTATTTTGATGTAGTGTACTAGTAGCTACTACTAAAATAGCTACTACTACACCGGACCCCTAATTATTATTTTATTGTTTCTTTCAGTTTCGTTCCAAGTTACATACTAGGGTTTTTCTCAAATGTCAAAACTTGGCTAGGGGGGCTCCTAGCTAAGTTACCCTTTGGGTACAGAACCTTAAAACTACAGGACCGATTTCAAAAATTCTTTCACCAATAGAATGTTACTTTAACACTGATTGACAAAAGCTATATATTTTCCACTCCCACGTGGGTAGAGTCGTTGGATGAAGCTACTTGTATAAACTCGTTAATAAATAAAAGGCCTGCCCCCCTAGCTAAGTTACAATCGTTTCGTTCCCGCCGATCACCTCGAGTAGGCCACGCCTCCGATTCCTTTATTCTGACGTCATCTCAACGCTCAGTCACGTGGTCAGAACAAAGGAATCGGAGACGTGGCCTACTCGAGGCGTTCGGTGCAAACGAAACGATTGTAACTTAGCTAGGGGGGCAGGCCTTTTATTTATTAACGAGTTTATGCAAGTAGCTTCATCCAACGACTCTACCCACGTGAGAGTGGAAAATATATAGCTTTTGTCAATCAGTGTTAAAGTAACATTCTATTGGTGAAAGAATTTTTGAAATCGGTCCTGTAGTTTTAAGGTTCTGTACCCAAAGGGTAAAAACGGGACTCAATTACTAAGACTCCACTGGGCACTGTCCGTCTGACTGTCACCAGGTTGTATCTCATGAACCGTGATAGATAAACAGTTGCATTTTCATAGATGATGTATTTCAGGTACCGCTATAACAATAAATTCTAAAAACAGAATAAAATAAATTGTGTAGATAATGGTACCTTCCTGCGCAAGTCCGACTCGCACTTACCGGATTTTTAGTTTAGTCTTTACAGAGAAAAATAAAAATCTTCCTTGTTTATAATATTAGTAGAGATAATAAATTCAGAACACTGACTTGCCACAGACAGGAACCAGAGTTCAAATTAGAAGCAGAAAAATACTACTTAAATTGGTAGAATAAAAACCTCTTTTTATGTGGAAAATCACTGACTAAAACTCACCTGTGTTTCTCCAGTTGCCCTTTGCGCTCCAGAGCCGCGGTAACTTCTTCAAACAATCCCGCAGTTCAAACAACCTCTAAGGGCCTGTGCACATCATATTTTTTTTACGCGCTTTTTAGAAACGTGCGTCGACGGCGCGCTTTTATCCTATTAAAGGTGTACACTTTTTTTTGTACGTGCGAAAATCATCGAATGACTTCCCTCGCTCTTGGGCGGAGCGAGAGGGCGTGTCAGACTTTTAATGACTAAAACCCAATCCTGTTCTGTCGTTGCCTTTCGTACTACGGCCGAGTCTTCCTTTCAGAAGCAGACCCTTGGCCCCAATAGACTTCGACCCTGCTGGGCCCCTAAGGTTTGCTGACATCTCCTTGAGGCGCGCGTGGAACAGTACGCGCCGTCGATGACTTGGGCTCTGTCTGGACGGTTACCGGACGGTCGGACGGCGAGCTACCCATTGCTCGCCGTCTGCAAGCACGCTCCTACAGTGGACGGAAATCGGGATCGGGATCACGGTGGCTGGGGCGTGAGGGCCGCGCCCTCGCGCGTGCACACATGGGCGCCTCCTTTGCATTACTGTTTTGCAGAAGTAGGCTACCGCCTGCCACTCCTCTTCGGACCATGGCCTGTACCAAGACCCGGCGCGAGAGATCGTCGCAAAGGTCTACAGGCTGCGTCTTACTCGTGTCTTATCGCGTGCGTATCGCATCTGTATCGCTACAAACGCGCGTCAACAGCGCGTTTAAAAAACGTTGTGTGCACAGGCCCTAAGCCTTGAATCTTCTAAACATAAGTCGAGTTCAACCAACTGAATCACTTTTTTATCGGTAGGAGGTAATTATGAAAACGATTAAATGAATATCTGCCAAAAAAACTACAGAACTATTTTAGTGTTATTATATTACTACTAGATGCCATCGTTACGTGGTAGACATCCCAGCCATACGTATAAAGCGTTTTAGGAACACATTTATTGTGCGAACAGCTAAGGAGTGGAATTCCCTACCGGGATCCGGATTATGTTTTCTGACAGCAACAATTAACCTAGGAGTCTTTAAATCAAGAGTGAATAGGTTACTTCTAGACAAGCGTACTCCATCTTCAACCACATCATCGCTTACCATCAGGCGAGATATTGGTCAAGCGTGAGCTTATCCATGAAAAAATATATATATACTAACTGGTACCTGCGACTGAATCCGTGTCCGACTTGTAAAACAGCATAATGCTTCTACACCAGCTATCTACAAGGGAAAGACCCGTCAAATTCAGCCCCACTGTTTTGGAGATTAGCCACAGCAAATAGATAGAATTGTTTTTTTTTTAATGCGTTTTGTTATAGGTACTTATCGAATATAGTGGAGAAACCTATACATATTAGACCACTTTAAGAATATTCCATTTCAAGAATATTTCATTTTCATTTTCAAGCTATAAGAATGAAACCAAAAATAACTCAAAATATAGCTTGACTCATCAGTATGAGTGAATCAATCTGTTCCAATAGTGCCGACTCAAAAATGATTACTTTGAAAAGTATTTAGTAAAAAAAAACCGGGCAAGTGCGAGTCGGATTCGCGCTCAAAGGGTTCCGCGCTCCAAGCTTACCTTTATTTTTTACGAATCGCAAAAACATTTTTTTTGTGACGTAACTACAAATTTACAGTTTTTTTTTTCCTATACTTATGCTATGAGACCTTCATGCCAAATTCAGGATTTTAGGATAACGGGAAATATCCTATGAATTTTGATTCCTTTAAGAGTGTCGAAATACGTTTTTTGGGACATAAACGGGCTATCTCTATTTTTTTTTTTTCGTTAAATTAGAAGTCTGATTTTTGCAGAGCTTCAAGGGACTGTAGACCTAGGTAAATGGTGTTAATTTCAACTCGATATCTCCACAAGTTCCTGAGAAAAAGGGTCATGACAGACTGACAGACAGACGGATAACAAAGTGATTAGATGAAAAGAAAGATGACGTTTTTTCCTTCTGAGCTACAGAACCCTAAATTTTATTTCTATGCCAGCTAGCTACTGGTTACTACCAGCGGTTTCGCCTGCGTGAGAGCAGGAAATTATCCCAAGGAAACACTGGGACTCCAGTTTCATAACACAATATCAATTAGGTATCAATTATATATAAAACAACCACCGAAAAAATTAAAAATGCCACTGAACTTTTTTTTTGGATTTTAATGACCTGGTCACTTGGACCTTTAAGTCAAGTCTTATTTTAATTCACTGAACTTATGAGTTTATTTACTGTTTGTTTCTAGTGAGAAACAATCCCGACAAAACCCCGATCTCTACCTTAGTCCACTATAACGTCACCCATAAAAAAATCGCCTTCACAAAAAAGGCCTGACCTGAAAAGGTTGAGCTTCAATACTTTTTCAGGCAAGTGAACAAAGGCGAGGTTAGTAAGGAAGACTCCCTCTCCCCCTTTCCCCCAGTGGGGGGTCAAGATGCGCCGTGCCTTGTCGTTTATACGTCATTATGGTTTTATATTGCTATATACCGCTTAGGGGGAAGCGTTGGATAAGGCTATAAAATATTTTCGGGATATAGAAGGTGGTATGTTAATTTTAAGTTACCGTTTTTGTTTGGGAAAGGAGATACCTACATATACTGAGGATGAACAGATAAAATTAAAGTATTATTAGATAATATTACATTCACACACTTGTGAGCAGTGGTGGCCGAGTGGTAACGACTCCGACTTACGAGTTGTAGATCGCGGGTTCAAACTCTGCCTGGTAATTAATTTCATCATCACTGCTCTCAAAATTGTGAAGAAAAACATCGTGATGAAACCGGCATGTCCTAGAACCAAAAATTCGAAGACATGCGACATTCACAAAACCACACTTAGGTACCCTCTCCTAGAGAGGAGGCCTAAGTCCCAGCAGTGGGAATATTGAAAGGCTGGTTATGCTTATGCTTATTATACTGATTACACTTAACACTATAAAAGCGAAAGTTTCTGTGTGTATGTTTGTTACTTTTTCTCGCTAGAACAGCTGAACTGATTTAGATGGATCCCATCCAGTACAAATGTTTGCTTGTTGAGCACGATCATTTGTTCTGTGTCTGGGTGTAATTTATCTTTAATATGTATGTACTTAGAAATATATAATTTATTAGTTGTCTAGTACTCATAGCACAAGCTCTGCTTAGTTTGGAACTAGATGGCGTTGTGTGATAGTTGTGGAATATTATTATTATTAATTATTAACATCAATCGTTGAGGTAGATCGGCACAGTCCACTATTGTATACCTATATGATCTCCTTTTAAGCTGAATCACTGTCTCTCAAGATACAGGTACCACCCTAGTTTGAGAGGCAGGGTTTCCCTTATTGCGTACAGATTATAGTGCCTAGATTGTATTGTATTGTGTTTCTACCAAAAATCACTCAAATTGTATTTAAGTAAAACATGTCAAATCTGTGTTTTTATGAAATAAAAAAAAATATTATTATTATTAACTGGATACCCCTCTCTCATTAATAAACATTCGAAAACTGGGTAAACAGTTGGTGACTCTATTCGTACCTCATGTGCCAACCAACAAACCTAAGTACACAAATCTAGCCCTATTAAACTTTCCATTGCCTTCGATCCAAGTCACCACGCCTTTTAACTTTTTATAACCACTCAAACCTCCCCCACTAACGTAACGTTGACATAAAAAACTTTCAGCATGTCCCCTGATTGGTGGAAAGTGTCGCATAGGGCGTGGCTGAAGGCTTTGTCGCCGATGGGCGTGGCAGAAAGAGACATCGTTGCGTTGTCACTGTGGGCCCTTTAAAAAGCCTTCATAGGGTGGGTAAGGGATTATGTACAGAATCTTATGTGATATGGCTTTAGGGGTTGGATTATCTTGGCCATATGGACACAAGGAGATCTTTATTTAACCAACAAATGCATTATGTCTAATAGGTTAAAATAAAATTTATTTTACATTAAAATAGTTACAAAAATTTTACACAAACTTAAATCTATGGGTAGGTACAGTGGCGGTTTTATCGCTGATAGTGAAATCTACCAGACAACTTTTTAATGGACTGTAAGAACTTAAACTAAAAACCGGCCAAGTGCTGGTCGGACTCGAGCACGAAGGATTCCGTACCGTCCAAAAAACGGCAAAAATTCACTTTTGTTGTAAGGGAGTCCCATTTAAATATTTATTTTATTTTGTTTTTAGTATTTTCTATTATAGCGGTAACAAAAATACATCATCTATGAAAATTTCATTACAACTGTCTAGCTATCACGGTTCATGAGATACAACCTGGTGACAGACGGACAGACAGACAGACAGTGGAGTCTTAGTAATAGGGTTCCGTTTTACCCGATTTAGCTTCACTAGTTTTTTTTGGACTGACTGACATTTTGACAATTTAAAAGTGTCTGTAATTGGTCTATTTGAAATAAACGTTTCTGATTTCGATTTCCCTTTGGGTACGGAAATCAGAATTTTGAGGTTTAGTCTGCAGTTTATTGCTAGCAAAATAATCTAACAAAATTTTACCTTAAATGTCAAGTAACTGTTTGTATGTTACGCTTCGAATCGATATTGATAAAAAAATTAAAAAAAAATTCATTTTTTTTCAGATAGCCATGATCCATATTAAAACACAAGTGTTTATCTTAAAAAAATCTAATAAAAATCATAACAGTCAATGACACGACGATAAGCAAATCATGATAAAAAAGTTATCTAAACGTAATTGCCTCTAACACAATCTTACACACTTCAATACTAACTAACTAAAACTTACACGAACTGAAACAGCTAACCTATTTATTAGGAATATTCTCCAGCCTTAGTAAAGCTGGAGAGTATTCAAATTCTTAACAAACTACTCGTTCATTTACACTTCAAATTACTTATACTTCTTGATTGGAAACGTACTCGTACATGTATTACGGTCGCCTCCTTCTGCGAAACAGTAATATTAGCAAAGGAGGAGGCCGCACGTGCACGCGCGAGGGTGCGGCTCTCACGCCCCAGCCGCCGGGATCCCGATCCCGATGTTCGGCCTTCGGCCAAAAAAAAAACCCGTACATGTATTAAATAAGACAGGACTATCTTTTATTTCCATATAGGTACATATATAAGGTGTTAAAAAATTAACTTTAAGAATTTCGAGGGGACATTGTAATCCTCATTATGAACAATTTTTACTATGGGACCTGTTCCCTACGTTTATGTTCGCATAACTCGTAAAAATTTATGGAACAGCTGATTTTTTTTTCGCTAGTTGTTCATAATGAGGAGTACAATGTCCGCTCGAAATTCTTAAAGTTAATTTTTTAACACCTATAGTTTAACCACTACCAAACCTGATGGTAAGCGATGATGCGGTCGACGATGGATCACGCTTGCCTAGAAGTAACCTATTCATATTCACTTTTGACTTAAAAACTTCGCTTCTTGTTAGTCTGTTACACTCATTGGTATGGCAAGGCGAGGCAGGGTAAGGTTTTATTTAGTTTATTATTGAATGGTGGCAAAACCGTGTGTAAAACCGTATTTATGGCGCCACAGGTTATGGCATAAAGATGATGGCTGAAAGGTGGCAAAGGTAAGGACCCCATGTTATATAACTATCAGATAACTCAGACTTTGTAAGGAATTCCACCTCAGCATGACTGTATTCCCAAAGATGTCAACCATGTACCGACATCGCAACGCTCTACCATCTCTACCACTTCCATAATCAGGCTCCCAACCTAAATATAAGTAAAATAAACATAAAAATAGCAACATAATATCACCGCCCAAGACCGGGCGGGGTGGTTCGGGCGGGCGGGTTGCGGGGGCGGGCGGGGTAGCAAAAAGCTTCAAGTGCAGGAGGCTGTATCGATCCGCGGACGACGACGGGCGACATGGCCGGGTCACATCGATGGGGCTGGGGCTTGGTGGCGAGCGGAGCGGGCGGCGATGAGCGGTAGCGGAGAGCGGGTGCCTTGAGGTTATGGGAGTTGAATGCTAGTTTATAGGATCGATTTTTAGGATTTTTTGGTTTAAATGTGTAAATGTATGAAGTACTAGCTTCTGCCAACGGCTTTGCCCGCGTGAAAGTAGGTTTCTCTTTAGACCCCCGATTCATCCCGTTAGGGTCTGAATTTTGGAAAATCCTTTCTTAGTGCTCGCCTACGTCATAAAAGGAAGCCTTATGCAAAATTTCACGCTCCTAGTTCCAGTGGTTTTGGCTGTGCATTGATATGTCAGTCAGTCAGTTTCTTCTTTTATATATGCCATATTTGACTGGCCTGTTGGTCTAGTGGCTAGTGGCCCTGACTGCTATGCCGGAGGTCGTGGGTTCGATTCCCACCCAGGACAAATGTTTGTGTGATGAGCACGATCATTTGTTCTGTGTCTGGGTGTAATTTATCTATAATATGTATGTATTTAGAATAAGTATGTTTATCAGTTGTCTAGTACTCATAACACAAGCTCTGCTTAGCTTGGGACTAGACGGCGCTGTGTGATAGTTGTGGAATATTATTATTATTATATATAGATAATTTTGACGGGTGCAGAGTGAAAATTATCTGCAATTTGCTGATAATTGCGGGAACTTAATAAAATACAAAACTACAAAAGACAGATTGTATTAGAAAATATTTAGGAGAATTATTAAAAGATTATTTTAACGTCGTGTAAGATGAGTCGGCATCGCCACCACTCACACTAGGAATTACTCCTGTATCGTAGGTGCGTTCATAACCATTTAAGGTAGAACTACACTGCGCATACGTGTGTCGTACGTCGATCTGGGTGCGTCGGTCTCCATACATTTTAAATGGCAACTGAACTTGCAGAGCTACATTAGATCCACGCTCTACGCCATACGCCATGCAACGCGCGGCTACGTACAAATCAGGCGTGGTCCACGTGTGCGTCGGTCTAGTGTAGTTCTCGCTGCAATCTCACATACACATGACACCCAGGCCCGGAACAACAATCTATTGAGGATTGGAATTCCTGCTGAAGTCTGAGTTTCCTGTTAGTTACAACCTAGAGGTCTTTAAGTCAAGAGTGAATAGATTATTTTATAGACAAGCAAGCTCTATGATCGACCACATGATTGCTTACCATCAGGTGAAATAGTGGTCAAATGCAAGCCTATCAATAAAAAAAAAACTGGTCAAGTGCGAGTCGGAATCGCGCATTGAGGGTTCCGTACAAACTTACCTATGAAAACAGTTCAATTTTCGAATCGAGTCTCAAAGATTTTTACGAATGTCAAAATTTTTTTGTTTTGTGACGTTACTACAAATTTATAGTTTTCAGATTTTGTCCTATACTTGTGCTTCATGCCTAATTTCAGGATTCTAAGACAACGGGAAGTACCCTGTGAATTTTTATTACCTTGAGAGTTTCGAAATATAAGTTTTTTGCTACATAAATGGCCGTATATTTTTTTTTACGAAGACGAAGACTAAAACCGTGTAGCTAGATTCCAAATTGAACGGAAAACAAGATAGTGTTAAACAACATTTTTAATAAAAACACGCTCATAAGACCGCCATTGTACCTACTATTTTTGTGTACAATAAAGTTTATTCTATTCTATTATTAAACGTTTTGCAAAAATTTTATGCCGTATTAGATATATTGTGACGTAATTTTTTAATGAACTTGTCAACGAATCCTTTTAATTGATACCCATATCATGGGGTGAATAAAAAAATTACTAGTCCACAATCTCCAGGAGTCTGTCGTATTGGATTTAGAACGACGCATTTTGACATTTTATTTTTAATTATTAATGTGAAAAAATTGTACATTTTTTTTTCTGACATGTTTAAACTTACGAATACAATTATTAAGTATTAATTTAAATATGAAACTATAATCGTCAAACTAAAGTGGCAATGACCAGGGCACATTGTTCGCATAATAAATAATTATAATAATAAAATTCATTTATTTCAGGTAAAAAGCCATTTTAGATCTCATTCAAATAAAATAATTAGCTTAAAATCAATACATTCCAAAAAATACAATAAACGCATAAATAACATAGATGGTCGATGAATCCGAAAGCTTCTGGAGTGACGCCCGTACACCGGTGGATACAGCGTTGGAAGGCATCTCACAAGGACCGATGACCTGGTGAGGGTCGTGGGAATCTGATGAATGCGAAGCATACAGGACTGATCGTTGTGACTACACTTGAGGAAAGCCTATGTCCATATATGCCTATAACTGATAATGATGGTGATCACAAGATTAGGTAGGACCCTTAAAACGTCCAACGACATTGAGAGAGACCCCGGCATAGCTAGCTGGACGAAATTAATACCAATGGGCGGGATTGGTCCATTTTGAATCTCGCATTCTCATTTGAGAGCAGTGGTGGCCGAGTGGTAACGGCCCAGACTTACGAGTTGTAAGTCGCAGGTTCAAACCCAACCAGGCGCATTACTTTGTGTAATTTATTTCATCACCACTGCTCTCAAAACGGTGAAGGAAAACATCGTGAGGAAACCGGCATGTCCAAGAACCAAAAATTCAAAGACATGTGACATCCACCAAACCGCACTGGGCCCGCGTGGTGGATTATGGCCCATTCTCTCTCCTAGAGAGGAGGCCTGAGTCCCAACAGTGGGAACATTATAAGGCCGACTATGCTATGCTATTCATCGGATCCCCTATGATGCACAGGACCGATCGTTGTAGCGACACTTGGTGGAAGCCAGCAATGGACGTATTTCAGTTGAAATGATATGTTTTTTCGTATCCATTTATGAGATTTAACCAGACCAAACATACATACCTACAAACATTGCTAGTTAAATAAAATCTTGTAATGATAAGATGGTAAGTCAACAAGTTCAAAAGACAACCACCCCTAAACAAAGAACAGAATATAATTCATTCAAAACACAGATAGAAGAGGCTGTCACTCCGCGAAATAAAATTCAACGACACCAAAGGGAGTCAAAGAGAATATTAACTAAATAACTTAGAATAGCTAATACACGACAAGAGGTTGTCTTCTAAATCATTCAGAGCTAACATTTTGTTCGCGAATGATATTAATAACTGTTTTCTTCGTCTCTTCGGCAATTACATTGTTGTCCGTATCACTGCGCGATTGAGGCATAGAATAGGCAGAGATATTTTTGTAGAGGCGACAGTTTCTAGAATATCATTAGAAAAGGGCAGACTAGATCAAATCAAAGCATTTATTTCAGATAAACCATTTACAAGCACTTTTGAATTGTAAAGAAGTCGATCATTCAGTAAAAAGAAGCTAATTGCACATTCAAAAGCGTAAATTTTTATGGATGAGAACGTGTAAGAAACTTCAGGGACAATCTTTTAAATTATTCGAATACATATTTTTGTCGCTTCTATTATGTAAGAAATTATTGTTTTTTTTTTTTATTGTACGAACAACGTTAATAAATAAATAAAATAAAAATACAGTGGATAAATTCTATTATTTACTTAATAAAAACACAAGCATGAGGAGGCCTTGGCTAAAATAGTATGAGCCGCATAAGTTAATCTCCTAGGTTAAGCTTGCCGGGGTCGGTGTATGGATGGGTGACCGTCTTAACATATCGAGATTCCTCCATGCCTTGAAAAGCACGCTTAGTCGTTGGCAGGGAATCTGACTCCAGTCTTGATAAGGGGTAACTTGTTGCCCTATATCTGGGTATTGGAATATAGGCCGTCGTTTTATGCAAAATACTGGCATCTAGCTGCATTATGTTAGAACGGAAGCCGACCCCAACATAGTTGGGAAAAGGCTATACAGACAGTGAAATAGAAGCGTATACATACAAGCATCACAAGAAAAGACGGTTTACCCAATTGATTATGAATATTCATGAATGTGATAACGATATACGTTTTACAATTTGTATAGAACTGCATTGGAAATATTTAGTTCAAACCTTGATTTAACAGCTTCTTTAGTCTTCCACTGTCACATGTCGCCAAGGAAATCTGACTACATGACAATACTCGCCAACTAGTAAACAGCACGCAAAAAGCAACGATGGCGTTTGGTTTATTCTAATAAATCTATTTAATTATCTTTTTTTGTAACTTAGAAAGAAAAAACACAACCTTTTATACGTCGTAACCTTTTATACGATACGTAAGTCCTTTCTTAACAGACACCGATATCCTCTACTCTGTGGCCCTGCCTCAAGAGAGGCTAATTTGACTCGCGACAACCGGCCGATTAAATTTTAATATTTGAAAAGCGAAGTCGAGACGCCTCGGGACTCGATGGGGCTTGTCGCTGGTTTTATGAGTACGACTGTACCTACTGATACAACTCGGTAGCTACTTTGTGCTCGCCATTACTTTTTACGCGTCGTTTTCAAATTACACAAGGAAACAGGTGTCATTTTCTTTTTATTATTCTTTTGTTTTTATGTAGATGCTGTGTAAAGTTCTAGAAATTTGAAATAGGAATATAAACTTATGTAAGAATATGAGAATTTTAGTTCTCCAATGCAGCGTATAGTTTTACTTAGCCTCTTAAAAAATAGTAAGCAATAATATCTTCGACATTTTTCTATATATTTTTTTTTTCTGTTTGAAATATCAATCATTTATTTATTGTGCACACCTACTACAGTGTTGACTAGTGGAGAATGGCTTGTTTGCATTAAGTCCGCCAATGTACCAGTACCTACTGTACATGAAGTTCAAATAAATAAATAAAAGGTTTTTGAATTTTTTTCTGAGATAAAGATCTAACATAAACTAATAAACACATGTAATATAAAATACTTAATATATGCTTAAAAATATATTCGACATCCATAGATTAAAAAAGTATAAGACCTAATCAACAACAACAAAAAATCGGAAGACCCCTAATTCACTTCTAAACGATAACTTTTCAGTAACAAATATTTGGTAATATCTCGCCAATTACTCGAAGCGACGGCCAACCGTGGGGTCCCTCTCTCCGTAATAAAGAATACCAATCTGGAGGTCCCCAGGGAGATCCTGACCTCCTCAGAAAAAGGGGTGAGATAAAATGCACGTTCGATGGCAAAGCTTTAGTATTTTTTCAATTAACTAAATAGGGTTTGTGGTTTTAGTCGATTCCTTTAGATGTGGTTGAATGGAAGCTTAGAACTGATTTGTAATAAAAAAGAAAAAAGGGTTTGTTTATGGTGCTTAAGGTAAAAGGATTGTAGTGTTTTGTAAATCAGCCGGCGGCGTTACGGCGACTCTTAATTAAAATCTCCACCATTGTCTTTAGGTAGAATACTTAGTGTATTATTTTTGTTGATATTTCTATCTTTTCTGTTTCTTTTCCGTAACTTATAAAAACCTTGAGCACACGGATCTGCCTGGATAATTACTTAATTTCACAAATTTTATTATTACATGTAATAATAAAAACTGTGAAATTAATACTGTGTATTATTATAGGTATATTATAGGTGTTACCCTGTTTTTTTTGGATGGGATAATTCAGAAGTGATAGTGATAGAGATAGAAAATTCAAAAGTGAAGAAGATAATAGGAAGATGGCGTGACGATCTGATCCTGTTCAGACTTGGCCAGAGATCGCTCTAAACAGATAGGTTTGAAAGGGGAAGGCCTTTGCCCAGCTGTGGGACACAAAATAGGCTATAAAATAAAAACTATATTTAATCTCATAAGTATCAAAACCTTTCGATCCTTGCGGTTGGAACCAAATTAAATATGAGTCTAGATTAAGTACTACGCAAAAGATAAAACCAACCACTTCAAATAATAAATCAGTACTTTCACTTATTCCCATTCAAAAGCGAACCCAAGAGATGATAGCTAATAACTCTTAAATATAATGTTCAGTACATTTTAGGATGCTGTGGGATGCTTAGTGCGGTGTATCATGCGATACGCGTCCTCGGGCAGACAAAATAAAACATATCCTTGGGCGTAAAACAGGTAGCCAGCAATCATTTAATTTGGTCGCAAGTGCATGGACTAAAAGATTTTGATACTTATAAAATGGAAAATAGTGAAGATGAATGGATTATGTGAGCAGTGATATGAAAGAAATGGATGTTAGTGATAGCGTGACGGGTGACAGGACAGAACAGAAGAAAAAAACAAGGGACAAGGGCAAGAAGGTGATGATGAAATGAAATATAGTGTAAAATATTTATTACTAAGCCAATACTTTGTAGCAATGTATGCATGTATCTATTAAAAGTTACTGCTACTGCTAAAAATGTTACAAAATAGATTGAATTAAACTTTATTGTTTTCCGAAGCGTTTTGTTTCAAATTGGCGGTTTAGGGAGCATCAAAGGAAAAAAATTATTACCTAATAATTTCAAATAATTAATTATAAAAAAAAACATTAACATAGTACAGTTTTTTTAGAATTAATCGCAACATCATTTTTTATGTTGGTAAGATATGATTATAAACAATTAACTTTATATTAGATATAAACATTATTATTTTATCGTTGATGCCACAAAGTATCAACTGCATTCGTACTATCCCACAAAAATAACGCGAGCAACAAATGGTTGTTTATTGAAATTCGGCGATTATTTTAATAGGACATCCGGTTAAAAACGCGATGCGTAGAGATCATGCATTAATGGCAATACAGAGAAAACCGCCAAAATCTTCTGTATTAGAATAATAACATGTTTTTCGAAAATCTCGGCTTTGAATATGCTCTATAATTAAGAAATTAGATGTTTTGAGCACTAATCTCGTATGCTAATGCACAGGTGGATGTGCGATACGCACTTCTGCTAACAACCAGATGATACCTACTAAGGTATTGTTTGGAGGACTTAATGTGATCGGTGGGTATAGGACCGGCAAGTAATCGGATGTGAAGAAATTCGCCAAGCAATGATTACGCTCCTTCAAGGTTTTGATTCGTTCAGCTTTGTTTTTTTTTATGCGAAATTGTGGTCAGCTAATTTCTAAAAAGTATTGTACCTCTGTTTTTTTTTATTGTGAAATCATCCAATGACTTCTCCCGCTCTGGGCGAAGCGGGAGGGCGTGTCAGACTTTTACTGACTAAGACCATACCAGTGTACTTCAGTTGCCCTTTCTGTTATAGGAGTACCTACCTACGGGTTTCCTTTTAAGAAAATCCCCGCGGTATTATACCTCCATGTGTGCCAGGTTCATTTTGGATTATAAAAATTGTATGAAGCTTTTCCCTTCATTAGACTAGCGTCATCCGTGGCTAATCGGTGCAACATATTCTTGTCCTTGTTAAAAGTTTCGTCTCAGTTGCTTAACTTATTGAAAGATAATTTTTTAGACTAAAAAAAGAAAAATAACTTACCCAAACCACGGTACTTGAGAACCCGTACATACCTACGAGTATTTGCAAAGCGTTGAACCAAGGATTTTTCCCACCGTGCCCAATCTTCCCCAACCGGACTAGCTTCACCCGTAGAATTCCCAAAACGCCCGGACGTGTCCGAGATCCCTTTGAGAGGGTCTTGAGACCCTTCTCTTAATATGTCACACACGAGCAGAAAGATTGACTGGCATTCCATGAACATTTTTTAGAAAACTGTTGCAGTTCCACCTGTTGTATTTTTCAATAGCAATTCGAAGCTTTTTCTTAAGTTCCGTACCTCATAAGGAAAAAACGGAACCGTTGTCTATCTTTATCTTGGAAATGCGTGGAGGTAACCAGTTGAAATTAGAACCACATACTCAGGTCTGCGATCCCTTGAAGTTGGTAAAAAAACCAAACTTCTGAGTTAACGATAAAAAAGATACGACTATTTAGGTCGCAAAAAACGAATATATTTTAACACTCTCAAAGGAATCAAAATTCATAGGGTACTTCTCGTTGACCTAGAATCCTTAAATTTGGCATGAAGCAAGGTCTCACAAGGCACAAGTATAGGAAAAATCTGAAAACTGTAAATTTGTAGTTACGTCATAAAAACCTCTTTTTGCGATTCGGAAAATCTTGTCGTGACTCAATTTGGAATTTGAACGGTTTTCAACCCTCAGTACGCGAGTCCGACTCGCACTTGCCCAGTTTTTTTCTTTTTGTGCATTTAAGCAGTGTCATGTTTAGGAAGTATTGAGTTTTTGGCCTACGAACTATTCTCAGATCTACTAAGCATACATGAAAAAAAAACAGTCAAGCCGTTTCGGAGCAGTTCGATAACAAACACTGTGATTTTTATACATTAGATTTGACTTAAACCTATTATCAGTTAGGTATAAATCACCGATCCATTGTCAAACAATATTATTATTATTTCTTCAAAAGCATTTGTTCGTAATAGCTAGTAACATTATAGCCTTCATGATTTTAATGCTTCATTTCTCTTACAATATTATTCAAGTTCAGTCTTCTTTCATAAAGCTCTCACTCTCTCCAACAAAATACACGCCCCACGAAAAGTGCTATCCATCCTGGCCTCTCCTGAATCCCAAACACAATACCCACGTATATGTCACCCGTCATTTAGATTGTCGCTTTTCATCACACGTCGAAGGGGACCCACAGAATCCATATTGACCCTCAGAAGTGGCATTTTGTTCCAAGTGCCCATTATTTTTTCCTTACCATAAAGGTTATGGTAATGCCATTTGGATGGGGTTGAGGGTTGGAAGTCGTGTACAACAGATGTTTTGAGCCGTTTGCCAGTTAGCTTGGCCTTAAGATTGGTATTTGAAGGACATGTCGTGAATGGAAATGGTGGTACTATTTCGGTTTGAATGGTTGGGAGTGTTAAATAGTTTATTTTGTGATGGGAAGTTTGCTTTTTGACTTCTTAGTTGGGAAACCGTGATTTTTTTCTAGTTCTGATATTTTTCCATTTCTCCGGGTTGCATTTAGGTTCATTGCATCGGCACTTTTGCGGTGGTCGCCACTGTTATATTTGTTTTTCATGTGTTGCAGTGGTTTGCTTGGCAAATTTCTTTCACCTGAACGATGGTTTCAAACTGGCATATTTATCTTTTTGCCAAACCCGTAAACATGCTACAAGAATTCCGATACCATATCTTCCATAAATCAGCCTTATAATGTTTCCCACTGCTGGTACGAGTACTTAAGCCTCTCTCTATGACAGGAAGTGGGTCATAATCCACCACGCGGGCCTAGTGCGGATTGGTATGTCACATGTCTTCAAATTTTTGGTTCTAAGTCATGCCAGTTTTTTCATTTGGAGAGCAGTGGAGATGAAATAAAGTACACATAGCAAAGGGGATCTGGGTTTGAACCCACGACATTCTGACTACAGACGACTCTTTGTTTTAAAGTGAGAAATCGTCTAATGATTTCTCGTGCCCTAAGGCGGAGTGAGAGGGACTTTTGTGTGTCAGACTTTTTTTTTAGACCGTTTACTTACTAAAACCACACCTGTGTCTCTTCTTTACCTTTGCGTTCCAGGACCACAGGTTTCCCTTTCGGCCTGTACAACTCGCAAGTCGGGGCCATACCACTAGGCTGCTCCGAATTCCGATACCTCTAATCAATTTCCTGATCATAAACCAAGAACTCCCAGCGGTCCTTCGCTCCAACCACAGCCGATACATTAAAAACTTTATTTCCATATATTGGGCGGGCAACATCAGCAACATGGCAGCATGGAGGCCACATTAGCACAACAAAGCGCGCCGATCCGTCATAGCATGACTACTGAGATATTTTAATGGAGATGTACTTTTGATCAGATGCTGAACTGTTAAGGGTGGGAGATTCGATGCGAGGAATGCTTTAAAGATTTTCAATGCCTTAATAAGTTCATTGTGAAGCTAGAACTACATTAGACCGACGCACACGTGTAACACGCCTGATTTGTACGTAGAACGACGTCGCGTGGCGTGGATCAAGTGTAGCTCTACAAGTCTAGTTGCCATATAAAATGTATGGAAACCGACGTGCCCAGTTCAGCCTGTGTGTCACACTTGTGTGCAGTGTAGTTCTAGCTTGATTGTCAATACCTACGTCATCTAGAGACTAGGTCTCAAAGACTAGATCTCGGTGTTTAAGAGAATAAGACTTCATAGTATTTATGATTTCATAAAATAATAATGTGCTTATTATATCATGTGCTAAGCTTTTGCCAGCAGGTCCGTTTCTCCATACAAACTTTGGACCCCCGTTTCATCTCCTTACGAGGTGAATTTTGGAAAATCCTTTCTTAGTGCTCGCCTACGTCATAAAAGGAAGCCATGTGCAAAATTTCACGCTCCTAATCCCAGTAGTTTCGGTTGTGCTATGATATCTCAGTCAGTCATTTTCTCCTTTTACATATATAGACTAGCTTTTGCCCGCGGCTTTGCTCCCGTCAAATGACAACACTATTCTATTCAACCCGACTTTACCTCACTCTAGTCTGCCCTACTCTACCATCCTCTATCCTACCCTAACTAACTTTCGAGACATTCTATATTTGCATTGCACCAAGCTTTTAACCGAATTCAACCTATTTTGAATAAAATCAGATTTAGTTTTCAAACATTTGTCAAAATAAAATAATAAAAAGTACTAGGTAAGGAGTATTGATATCAACATCGAAGCAAATCACTCCCAAAATAACTTTCTACCTCTTTTTAACTCCGTTAATGGATGCATTTCAATAAAATAGGTACGTAACTCGTCTTCCGTTAATTCTGGTAAAGAATGTTCATGCAAAATTTGAAGTAGGTACATTGAACCAAGGAATCACGTTGTCCCATACAAACTTTGCCCCACTTACTTTACGCGGGCGAAGCCGCAGGCAGAAGCTAGTTATTCTAATAAATTAAGTACCTATTGTTTACCTTTACTCAATATATCTAAAGTATTTTTTCCGGATTCCTGTAGGCACTTTCCCCTAGCATCAAATCCACTCACATAAACCAGAGTACACTGAACGACGGACTCTATCAATCACTTACGGAAACCTATCAGGGCATATCCATTATGCAAGAGATAAGTTTGTACAATAACTTGTGGTAAACTTGCAGACCCTTGGAGGAAATATACTTTTCGTATCATGACACTACGTAAGAACGTTGATTCTTTGGATTAATGTATGAGGAATTAAGAAGTTTAACGAAAACAGGTGCTTCTCATTTCGGGTCGATAAGTGGATTGCAAGGGGGTGGTGGAACGGTTCCTACCATGGCACAGGTTTTTTTCTCGATTGGAAAATCATCTTATGACATCCCCTGCTCTTGGGCGGAGCGAGAGATAGTGTCAGACTTTTACTGACTAAAAACACACTCCTGTTCCTTCGTTGCCTTCGTCCCAGGGCCCAGGGTTTCGTTTTCACACTACCCATGGCCCCAGTAGGCTTCGACCCTGCTGGGCCCCTACGATTTGCTGACATCTCCCTGAGGCGCGCGTGGAACAATACGCGCCGTCAACGACTTGGGCTCGGTCCAGACGGTTACCGGACGGTCGGACGGCGGGCTGAGTCCAGTTTGTATGGAAAAACCTACATTCACGTGGGCAAAACCGCTGGTAGAAGCTAGTAGATAATTTCGATCTAACTCAAATCTGGTCCAACCAATATTTAGCCACCTGGACAGCTCTGTCATTGGTCTCTCATAAGTCGTAGAAGGTTGTACATGCTGGACAGAAAAAGAGCATATCGACGGTTGAAAGGCTAACCCTTCAACCGTCGATATCCTGTTAAAGGGTTCCACACTGGCACTGTATTTGCGACGGGTTAAAGATACCCCCTTTGCCCAGATTATCTCTGCAGCGACCAACGAAAACAGATAAAAATTTAATTGAGTTGGTTAGTTTGAATATCATGAAACGTCAAGAATTATGATAAATGAATCTATCTATCTAGGTATCTACATAATATAAAACCAAGTTCCCGCGTTGTCTGTCTTTTTGCAATAAACTCAAAAAATCCTGAACGGATTTTTATGAGTTTTTCGCCAATGTACAAATTAATTCATGCAATAGTAGAGAACTGCCGAGGGTTTCAAATTTCGAACACACGTGCGTTGCTGGATCGACTCTTATTACTGCAAGCTGCATAATTTTAACATCACTCCCGAAAAAGTAGAAGACGAGATTGTTTTGATATAATAGTAAACTTAATACACATTTCACATTAGATACAAAAACATTCCTTTCAATATCAACCCCAAAAATGCACACTTCTATCACTGCATTACAATTAAAGCTACCATCTTGCCACGTCATCGCGTCACGATTGTCTATGACAAATGATCTGTCACCGCGACTCCGCGAGGGAGGTCTGTCTAAAGATTGTAGACGGAATTAATGTTCTCCCTCACGCCTCGTTACTACTGGCCAGATTGGGAAGTAATGCCGTTTTGTTTGTCGAGATTTGAATTTGGAACAAGAATATAAAAAAATAAGTTTAGTGCCTCGTGCCATGAGTCGCTGTAACATTCTATAATCAATATGAACCTTTGATTATATAAAGATTAGAACATTATATATATTATTTGGATATCGTATGAGGTACAAATATAAAACTTATATTGTTATGTTAAATGACGTTAAAAATATTGAAAGGAATATTCATCATTTCATATTCAATAAAAGCCCTTTCTGAGGCGATGAACAGTAACAACAAACGCAACATAAATGTAAATATGGCCACAAAACGACTTCCAGATGCAAATACAGCACAATAAACGTGTTTAGGGCGTCACAATTCTAATCCGCCAAATAGCAATGCAAATTCGATAGAGGTAAAAAATTGACACCAAATGCTACAAACAAAAAGAATCGAACCGCAACATAAACAGATTCCGAAAGTCAATTTCCAAATTGCACCGAGTCGCGACTATAAAGTCAACCCTCCTTAATCCAATCACACCCCGTCCTTGTCAACGTTTTGTTTCCTCTTTTTGATAACCCCCCATCGTAACAAGAACCCTAAACAAGCAAGGAGAATCCCTTTTACTAAAGGATTAAGTTTATTGAAGAGAGACGAGGAAGGTCGAGAGAAACTGGCCGTTGAAATAAAGGAACGCTCAAAAAAGGTTGAAATTGTTTTTGAAAAGAGAACACACGAAGAAAATAATCCATTTAGTCGCGCGGCGCAAATGCCTCCGCCGTAAGGGGATGCAACACTAAAAAGATCAAAAAAAGGCATTCAAATTCGAACCAGGATTCTATTATTTGGGCCAGTCAAAGCCGGGGTTCGTTTAAAATGTACTTAAATTCAATTCCTATTTCCGTTTCGGGAATTTTATACTTTTTAATTTTACGCATTCGTACTGTTGGGTTGTTTTGGTTCATTCATAGTTAACGTGAGTGATCTTTTGTAGGGGCTCTCTCTGAAATTGGAGAGGGTTGTTTCCAACCTTTTTGCGAGATCAAAATTGCCTCTCCTGTGTCCTAGTGTCTCTGACCGTTGTATCGTGAATACTAACTTTTTATTTTTAAACAGACATATTCAATTTAAGCATTGAATGTCGGTTTCGGTCGTATTGGCCTTATGAATCGTTCATATCAGGAAACAGATGATTGGACTATTGATTTTTACTATTTAAGTTCGTCCTACCTCCTTTTTTATTGAAATAAGAAATAAGAAATCATTTTCGCAGCGTAAAATTACTATCAATATAAATTTTGATAAGTTTAACACTGCGTGCAATGCGTACGTAACTACCTATTTAATAATCTTTTATTTAACCATATCAACTTATAACGAATTACATACATTTTAATGATTGTGAACTTTTAAAAGTGTTAATGGTTGTGACCAGGTTATAATTAATGTATGGAACTTTTAAAAGTGTTGTTGGTTGTGACCAGTTTATAATAAATGTATGGAACTTTTAAAAGTGTTAATGGTTGTTACCAGTTTATAATGAATCTACTCGTATGGTATAAATTTTAAAAGTATGGTGAATCGACAATGTGGCAAGTGTACAATAACCCAAACATACAGAGTTTGAAATACAGTTTAGTTATTAGTATTACCTACTCTTACTGGACTTATTGCAACTAATTTAAATGATTGCTTCTGATTGGACGGTACACATAGGAATCTTTACAAATGTCGTGGAAGCATTCTTGGGTACCTACTTATACGCACTAAAAGAAAATTTGCAATTTTCTCACATTCAATTTAAAAAAAAAAACTTTGACATTTTCACTAGGGTGAAAAGGGAATTTTCTCCTTTTCACTTACTTACATAAAGATTTAGAATTTGTGTTTAATTTATATTTTTTTAATTAGTTGTCTTAACGTCGAACAAAATGTTAATAGACATATTATTTCAAAACTCCTTCTATGTTTAATGTATGTCGTGGCAGCCTTTAATTAAGGCTGCACTATAATAATAATATAATATTCCACAACTATCACACAACGCCGTCTAGTCTCAAGCTAAGCAGAGCTTGTGTTATGAGTACTAAACAACTGATAAACATACTTATATATTTCTAAATACATACATATTATAGATAAATTACACCCAGACATCTGTGGCTGCTCATGCTCACAAATGATCATGCTCATCACACAAACATTTGTCCTGGGTGGGAATTGAACCCACGACCTCCGGTATAGCAGTCAGGGCTACTAACCACTAGACCAACAGGCCATAATATGTAAGACTACTGAATCTTTAGCATGTATAATGATGTATGTTTTGTTGGTTGTCCTTATATAAATAAGTGACGAATATGTAGGCAAAAAAAATGAGTTGCTGACGATTCGGAAACAATTTATTCGGATACAGTGTCCGAATCGACACATTTTATTTTCAAAACTTTTTCACTGGCGATTCGGACAACCCCAAATTTACTGAAACTGTTTAGTACAGTCAGATAATAGAAGTTTTAAAGTATCAAGAAATTTATTACCCGAAGTTGCCGCCTTAAATCCACAATCGACAGTGAAAAAAATATTTAAATAAAAATGTGCCAATTCAAACACTGTGTCCGAATCGTCAGCAAGTCAAGAAAACGCCCACCATTTCCTCGTACCGCTAACTTTCAATCCAACATTTGATTCAGAGCTCGTTTCCTTGATCCGATATCAGAGGAAAACACTTTAAAATCCACTCGATGTCTCCCCTCGTTGTCGGTGAAATGTGGCCCAACACCGCCGTGACATACATTCTAATAGTTTTATTGAGGGAACACCGTCTTGGTAGGGCTCACAACGCGCAGTTTCCATTTTTAAAACTTAGGGAAAATTAAACCTATTGAAAGATTTTTTATTACTTATGACTGGCTCACGTTTGACCACTATCTCACCTGATGGTAAGCGATGACGTGGCCGACGATAGAGCACACTTGTCTAGAAGTAACCTATTTACTTTTGACTTAAAGACACCGTATCCTGTAAAAACACCTAATAAGATTATTATAAAATCAGATTGCACTTTACCGGACTGTAACATAACGATCACAGGGCTTAATATAATGCGTTGTGACAAAATAAATTCATTTTCTTTCTTTCTTTCTAATAGTCCTATAAACTGCGCCCAAATGCGGTTCTATAAACGTTTATAGGATTTCTATAGGACTAAAAAACGTATGCTCCTAGAACAACTACAGGACTACAATTTGCTACAACCTACCCAGTTGTAACTATAGAAACACAGACTCCGGCAGGGAATTCCACTCTTTAACAGTATGCACAATGAATGTATTCCCAAACCAAGCTGTAACTTATCCTGCCCTCCTTCAGTTTTAATGCACAATCATATTTTGTGTGTTTTGTACAAAATAGCAGAAATCAAGGTAACTTGATTGTGGTTTTATTTATTTATGTCAAAAACTATTGAAAATGGAAAAATATAGCTTTGACAAATCGCTAGCTATTTTTTATCTGATTACCATGACATAACAAGGACAGCAGTATTGATAACTTTTTGTTAAAATTAAAGAAAGAAAGAAAGAAAAAACGTTTATTCGTACCTCACACATACAGTAAAATTAAAAAAAAAACAGTAGAATACATTAGAATTAAAATGTAGTAGAATTAAGTATCTACTTTAAAAAAAAATATTATAATAATAAATTCTAACTGTTGTTTTCCTAACCAACAAATGAAAATACCTTTTTAACTAGTAACCCGCCCGGCTTCGCACGGGTAAACAGACAGACGCAGAAATTGATTTTGTTTTGCACTATATATAGATTAAAGGTATGCAATGTCCACTCGTTGACCGCGTGACGTTTACTGGTTAACAATGCAGCGTTGAATGAGCGGTGATCGCCTCCTTCTGCGAAGCAGTAATGCTAGCGAAGGAGGCACGCGTGAGGGAACGGACATCCTCAGAGCCCGACGGACGCCGACCCCGACTGCCAGCCAACGTAGGCGTGAGCTTGCAGATGATGAGCAATGGGTAGCTTGCTGTCCGGCCGTCCGGTAACCGTCCGGACCGAGCCCGAGTCGTCGACGGCGCGTAGTGTTCCACACGCGCCTCAAAGAGATGTCAAAAGAGCCGAAGGCTACTGGGGCATTGGTCGACTTCTGAAAGGGAAACCTGTGTTCCTAGAACGCAAGGCAACTGAAGGAACATAGGTGTAGTTTTAGTCAGTAAAAGTCTGACATGCCCTCTCGCTCCGCCCTAGTGTGGGAGAAGGCATAGGACGATTTCCCACCTAAGAAAAAAAATCGTGGACCATTTGTCGTCAACGAGTGGACTTCACTTCGTAAAGTGGTGCCAGTGGTGATGATCGGGGGTCGGACGTCTTTTGGCTGAAATGACGATGATGATGTTGAAACCGCAAGAAAAACTTTTAGCAAATAAAATCAATATACTCTCTGTTCCACCAGTAAGTCTGAGTCAAGTCCACCCCGTGACTAATCTAACGGAAGCCATTCGAAAAACATCGCTTAAAGGAATTCCCCGTTCGAGAAAAATCCGGAAATTTTTCAATCGAATTTCTAAGGGCGGTCACACACGGTAGATTAGTGGCGGTCCGATCTCGATACACTTGTGTGTAGAACGTTAAATCGTGTGTAAGTTGATCTGATGGGGGACAGGGGTCAAACGTCGAAATTGAGTAGCTTGAAGTATTTTTAAGATAGGAAGTCCCCTATTTTTATTCGGAGGTATTTTTTCGACTGCAGTTCAGTAGCTGTTTTAATTATTTGCAAATTGATTTAGTGGATGTTGTGATATAAAATTGGTGTAGTTTTATATTTCAAGTGTCTACACAACTGGACAAAATCTGAAATCTTTGAAACAGACGCGAGCTCGGTAAAATGGAGTTGTTTGTTGTAGTATTGTATAATACTTTAGCGAAGCTTGCCGAGAAGGCTGACTCGGTATAGGTAAGTTTGCTGGCAAATCCTTCAAAAATATTAGAATGTGTTATATCTGCGTTCTATTGAAATACAATGTGAATATGTATGCTGAATCAAAAACAAAATACTTTCTAAACATGACACTGGTTATAGGCACAAACCGTCCAAAGACAAAGAAAAAAAAAAGATGGGGATTTGAAATAGGAAGAGGAATGTTAAGATTTCTTTAGGTTGCTTTTTTTTTAACTGCTATAGGTAATAGGTTAGACTACACTTTTTTAGGTTACACTTTTTTTTTAACTAGTTATTTGAGTGGTTATGTGTAACTTCCCATTATGTTATTATACATTGTAATTTATTAACCATACTCTATTTCTGCAATATTCTTCACTAGATTTTCATTACCTAACAACGAAAGCTAATGAAAAAACCAAAATACCAACATTAATTTAACGCTAACCCGAAAAATTGTCCATAAATTTATTAATATGACGACGACAGCGACGCTACCAAACAAATTGCCATAAACAGGACTTTGTGTCTGCCACAATTATAATACCACCAAAATATAAATTTTTTACCACTTTAACCTTACCATTCAAAATGTAACATATCAATCCTATTTGTAAATGAATAAGGTTCTTATTTCAAAAGCGTTCTATTTATAAACTGTATCACTAATGTTGTAAATATTTTAGGGTGAGTCTCCCAGTTGCTAGTCGCGTAGGTAAGGATTCATTTTCGCGACAGGAGGCCAAGTTTCCCGCGCCCACCTACGGGAGCATATAGCTAATATTGGGTGTACCCACCTTAGACAGGATTTACTGTCATTAATGTCAGTTATTAAATTAAAATTAATGTAAGTAAATGATTTTGGGTCTTATTTTATTTTTAACTAATAGTTAGGTTTAGTTTTAGTCAGGAAAGCATCTCTACCTTCCCTATGTGCCTTGTATTTAAAAGACCAGTCATGATCCACTCTGCGTAAGTCCCATTGAAAAGAAATTCTAAGTAAAACGTAGACTATTATAAACTAAGAAATCCACCATCAATTGCTTAGACCAATTTGTCCCGAATTTGACATTTTTTCTGTCCACAATTTTTAAAAATATTTTTATCAAAAACTTGATACTAAATTCTCGTAAAAGCCTTACAAAATAGTCGAAAATCATATTCTATTCTATATTCAATTTTCCATAAATCCCATTGAAAACTTTTTAAAAGAAATTCTGAATAAAACGCAAACCATCAAAAACTAATTATTCGCCTACAATTAATAAGTATTTAGATCAGTTTGCCCCGGGCCATTTCTCAGTCATTGATTACCTTTTTGTTAATTTTTTACCTTAAACTTTAGACTCAATTCTCAAAAACATCTAAAAAAAAATTGTCGAAAATTATATTCACCCTATTTTCCATAAACACAGCAGCAAGAAAATAGACAATAAAGGACTTCTTTCTTCTCCTGTCAAACGTTTGTGTGGCACCCCGCAAATGTCGTGGGTTTGCTCCAAAATGTCGAAATTTTCGCCACGTAAACTTTTAAACAGATAATATTTCATACTTCATCATGCCTGTACACTAGTGAGAGCTAAGCTACAGATTTTTTTTTTTGTTTTAATTCATCGAGTTTTACTGACTAAAACATGGCGGACTTCCATACGCACAAAACGTTGTGCGTACAGCTAAGGAGTGTAATTCCCTGCCGGAGTCTATGTTTCCTAATAGCTACAACCCGACGGTTTAAAAGTCATAAGTGAATAGGTTACTTCTAGACAAGCGTACTCCATACTCCTCTCACCATTAGGTAAGATAGTGGTCAAGCGTGAGCCTATCATTAGTAATAAAAACTCGCCTGCAGAGCTACAGTTAACACATACATTTAAAGAATTACACTGAACTAGTGCAATTCTCTGATAACACCAAAACCACACAGACTATAAAGATAGAGTAGTTTCTCTTTTATGCAGAACATTCAATGTTTTGATTATATAATAACAGCCGTACGGGTCGACCTTTAAAGTTAAGCAACACTTGCTAAGGTCGGGTAGTAGATTGGTAATCATCTTAACATACCTTACCATACCATACTTATCTGTGCCTGGAAAAGCACGTTAAACCGTTGCCACTGGCGGCCATTTAAAAATATTTGACAGTCGTTTTATGGATAATGAGAATCCAGGAATTCTGACACTAATCTTGCCAACGGGGTATTTCACTACCCAAGACCAAACAGGTTGAACAGACAGTAAAAACGTTTGTTTAAATGTCTACTCTTATTTCAAACTAGCTTTAGCCCGCGGCTTCACCCGCGTACATTAAATATAACATATGTCACTCAGAAATAAAGCAGCTTTCTATCGGTGAAAAAATTTTAGCAATTGGACCAGTACTTTCAGAGATTACCTCCTACCAACAAAAAAACGCTTGGAGTTTCCTTGTGTGATCGAATCGAAATCCGCAGGAGAACCAAGGTTGCCGACATAGCACGAAGAATCGCCAAACTTAAGTGGCAATCAGACAGATGGTCGTTGGGGCCGAAAGGTTCTGGAGTGGCGACCACGTACTGGAAGACGCAGTGTTGGAAGGCCGCCCTACAAGGTGGACCGATGACCTGGTGAAGGTTGCGAGAATCCGATGGATGCGAAACGCACAGGACCGTTCATTGTGGTGACATTTGGGGGAGGCCTATGTCCAGCAGTGGACGTCTATTGGCTGAAATGATGATATTGATGATGAACAAAAAAACAAAAAAAAAAAAAACAAACTTTACCTCTTTATTAGTGTAAATGGAATGTAGGAACGATATTAGATTTTAGAATTTAAACATACATGATCTACATTATCGGGCAAAATAAAATAGCTTACACATAGCTTCTCTCCCATCACACCCTGGAGGTATAACCTAACATTAAAATAACAGAACTTTCCCAGTCTTTTGTTTGTGGCATTCTTTGCCAACGTTGAGCACATAAATTAATTTAATTTTACATCTCTGTCGCGGCCATCTTGTTTTTTGTTTTCTTCTTTGATGAAGAATGTTTTGTCAACTTGGGATTATGGCTTTTGATTGTTGTTTTGCATTCTTTGTTTGAATTTTTGAAATTACTAAACATGTTCTGTCTGTGGGATGAAGTTTGAATATGAATGCCTTGGCATCTTTGGCAACTGGATAAATTATAAAAGTTAAATCTAGAAAGATTTGTTGTAGGTGTCAAAAATTGTCAACGATCGGGTAAAATTGTAAACCAAATAAATACGAGCCAGATTACTGAAACCTCGATAGACTTATTAGGTTTCCATAGTCAATAGTTACCCACAACAGTGTTGTCTTTTATAACCCAAAGGTTGACTGGTAGAGAATGCCTTGCTCCATTAGATACGCCTATGTACCACTACTGTACATGAAGTTTAAATAAATAAATAATAATAAATAAATAGTTTTCATTTCCTACTGTTTAGATATACACAGATTGCCTAAAAACTAGTCTCTAAAAAGACTAAATATAATGATATTTTCAAATATCTCATCATCATCATTGTAAATCACTATTTCAGCGGAAATATGTGCACAAATGGATAAAATTTTCCCCCAAAGTGTCGTCACAACGATAAGCCCTGTGCATCTCGCATCCATCACATTTCCGCGACTCTCACCGGGGCATCAGTCCACCTTGTATATTTTCAAATACATACATACATAATCAACCTTATAATGTTCCCACTACTGGGACTCAGGCCTCCTCTCTATAAGAGGGAATGGGCCATAATTATTACTCCACGTGGGCCCAGCGCGGATTGATTGATGTCACAAGTCTTCTAATTTTTGATTCTAGGACATGCTGGTTACCTCACGACGTTTTCCTTCACCGTTTTGAGAGCAGTGGAGATGAAATAAATTACAATAGTACATTTTGATACAAGTGGAGAAAGATGGTTATTGCGACCGAGGCGGACTTTGTCCGAGCCGTAGGCGAAGGTGTTATGGACGGGAGCCGAGTGCTGCAGTCACAAATTTCCACGTATATCAAACGACATTTTTCAATACACTTACGAAGATATAAATAAATGGGGGTTGACATGCGACTCGTGGGAGTCACTTAGCGCCCAGTCTGATACGAAAATGCAATAAATAGTAGTAAATTTCGTGCCAAAAAGCGGTAGGGATAACAGCGTATTTTCAAATACCTACAATAATAATTGTAGTTATGTTTAAGTCAGTATTCAGGAAACATCTATTTATCCTTTGAAGATTCTTTTACCACAAAGTTACACAATTAGTATTATTCGAAAAATCCTTCCCAACTTTGACGGCTAGTTCAGCATCACAAACTAATCCTTCGTGGCACTATGGCGGCGTCATCCGGCGGGGATGCGACCGCTCGCGTCATTTCCGCTTCCGCTGCAGGGACGAGGATATAAATAAACGGAGCGTGTATCACACTTTGCGTGGAATCAATCGCGCGGCTAATATGCGACGCGATTTATTTGTCTTTTGTCGTAAGTCTTGCGAGCAGCTGTCGTGATGTGTGAAGTCATCTTTATTTTGAGAGATATTCTCGCATTTGTTAATTGGACATTTGGGTTTAGATTTCTCATTTGGATAATAATAATATCTTTATTTTACCATAAACATAGAGTTTGAGGTTTCAAAAACACTTTACAGTTTATGTTGGAAAATCAGTACAATAAATAATACTCTACCTCTTAAGCTAGTACCCTAGCTAGGGTATACGATCAGGTTTACAATTATCAACAAAAAACATCTTCGACCTACTGTCCAAGGACGCGTAGCTTCATAGACGCGTATTCATTATTATACGATTTTTTACGCCTGAATGAAGCTTTCATACAAAACCATGGCCTACTGTACAAAGACGCGTAGCTTCATAGAAAGAAAGAAAGAAAGAAAACACGTTTATTTGGCACACAGGTACACACAATGAAATAACAATTATACAGAAACTTAAGTACTAAGTAACTTAAAAAAAAAAATTAATACTTAAACTTAAAAATACATCAACATTGTGTGTCTCACGGCTGCGCCAAATAGGTCCAGTTCAGCATAATGCCAGGCCACTACGTAGCAGTTGCCTGACGCTGGTTTTCAACTAAACCTTGATATGAGTCTACGGATGTTAATCAGTTGGATTAGTGTGAGGTAAATAAATATATATTATTATAATTATGTAGGTTAGTGTTAAAATAGACGGCACGATGCACTTCGTCGACAGAGTTTCATAGTTTTGTGACGTAATGACGAATACGCGTCTATGAAGCTACGCGTCCGTGTATAGTAAGCCTTAATCAAAACAAAGCGACACAACACCGCAACATCTATATGAAGGTGAACACAACACCACCTAATCAAGCAGAACGCATCCGTCCAAAACTTTCGCCGCTTTATTTCCTCGTTTGGTACAAAATGACAGACCATTCCATCACGCCGAGCAAAAATACAATAAGTGTAGTTTCCTTGTCCTCTGCACCCCGGTGACCCAAGGAGGTCGTTTGGCGGGCTGGCTAATGAAGCAGCTATATTGGCAGGGCGCGACCAATAGGGTTCCATGATGTTGCGTCACTGGATGTGGCTAGATGAAAAACTAGAATTTTTTCACGTCTTTAAAATTGCTTCCATATTGAGAGACAATTCGAAAAACTAATGATATCAAAATTGTATGATACAGTTGGACTTTGTAGCTATATAATATACCTATCGAGTGACAGGACAGAATGGAAGAAAAAAACGTGTTGCGCCGACCCCAAATAAAACGGGACAAGGGCAGGAAGATGATGATAATATATCTATCATCTCCATCTAAAAAACAAACTATAATTGGAGAGTTGGTTTCTCGCTCGGTGGAGGAGATAGCACAGCCATTTTGAGGTAATTTTGCTGCGTTTCTAAATATCCATTTAGTAAAACTTTTTACTCAGAGAAGCTACGACGTTCATCTAAGTTCTCATCGTCAGCTATTGTCAAAATCTTCTGATTGCATACGCAATACAATAGTGTAATATAGTTACAGTGAATATATATGGTGTTAAAGCTAAAAATATAGAATAAAAAATATATAATGTCAGTCTAAACCGCGTAAAAAAACCAAGTCCAGATATTTTTTTAATGATTTTAAACACAGATAGATTGAATCGAGTAGGTAGTAAAATGTCATCCATCACATAACTTCTCAAGCTTAGGGTGGAGCGAGAGGGAGTGCCAGACTTTTAGTGATTTCTTCTTTTAGATTTAGAATTCTAAACGCCCGGCAGACCCTGGTCAGCTAGCACTCGATATCGCAGAGTGTAGTTGACCACGATGACTCAAACTCAATTTCGACCACAAAGCAAAGCCTTGCTTTGTCAGCCTCTTAAAACAGAGGCTGTTTACAGCATACTTACTGTATTATAGTTAACTCCTAGACCAGTACATCTAGTTCCCTTACATCCCTGTATGCGGACACGCTCGGACATTGGTTAATTACGTGCGATAGTCGGCGGCTGCTCACGAGAGAATGATTGCCGCTCTGTAACGACGCTCCTAGCATAGAACAAGACGATGGGGCTGTGAGAAGAGCGAGTTTGAGACAATTAAAGTAGACCCCTAGAAGAAAAATGTTGAGTCCGGTGTTTCCTAGCTGACTACCCTGAGAAGAAACACTGAAAAAAAACTCAGGGGTCAAAGTCTCTTTTAAAATCCTTACAGTAAATATGTAATGGTTAAAACATAGGAGAACCATGCAGATTAGTGTATGAGATTGAGAACCACACAGATTTGAGTGGACTTGTCCAGTCAGTGCAATAATTTGTCAGTATTCGCAAAGCTCAACTCAGCACTACTAAGAATCTCAACGACTTGACGAACAATACTAAGGAAAGGACATTTGGGTAGGCCAAAGCAAGCATTTACGTCAGTATTCATTATGTCAACATTTCTTAGTTAATTTCTGATTTCCTTAGTCACTCGCTGTTATAATGGCCACACGTAGGAAGCACGTACTCAGTAATGTCATTCGGCAGTCGCACAACAACTAGTTTATGGCTCATTTCGTTGTCCGCACAACACATCTCACACCAGTCTCCGTTCCCACATACGTTTGTATAGAGTTACATGTACACGTAAGCTTCTGATGGTTATCGAATGATTATATGACAATAAGAGGGCAAATATAATTCAGTAACATATAATTCAAACAGTAGAAAAAAAAAACTTAAAATATCAATGTGATAATGTTAATTTTTGCGAGAATAATGCTTAACTGTGGCTTGTATTTTAGGACACCAAGGTTTCCTCTATACAGGGATAGCAGCATCATCTGTATAGATGGTATTATAAGATCCAGGAAGATATACTTGGATCGCAAGTTGAAACTTTTCGAAAATTAAATTTGTTATTTTATTTTATTACTATTCGGAAAACTTACAGCTACCTGTTACAGTAAAAACTTAGAATAGGTAAAAACCATTTACAAGTTTATGAGTCACCTGTTGACCTATACGTATAATATAAAACACTACAGGGCTGATTCTTTGGATTTAATATCTCAATAACATTGTTAACTTAGATGTAGTTGTTGGTGTACCTACGTTTATGTATTTATCTTATTATGTATTTTGTATTGTATTTTTTCTGCTAAATGATCTTCTAAGCCAGCGTGCTCCATCGTCACCTACTTCATCGTTTACCGTCAGGTGAGATAATGTTGACCACTATCTATCGCGCGAGCCTATCAATAATTAAAAAAAAAACCACTGGTAGAAAAAGCGTAGACAATATCCGTCTTTGTACAGTGCTTTTTCCTTGTCCATAAAGTTTAAGTTTATAAATGAAAAGATGGATTCTACTGCAATCTATTTCTGATAATGTAAATCTGATAAATCTAGTTAAAATTTATTATCGGTTCTCTTTTCTTATAGACGAGACACCTTAAAAGACACAATAATGTTTTAAAGCACTTTCATTCATAAACTCTCACTGAAAACAAAATGACATACACACCACCCAAACAATTACGCCACAAAAGCACGTCAAAATTAAATTAAAAACGCTCCACCATCAATAACATCGAACAATTAACTTGAACAAAATATTCGTACATCAATCTAAAAGATCATTAAACTGAATTCTACCGAAACTCATATGTCTCCCTGGGGCAGGTATGGGGAACGAGCCAGCAAAGTACCCTCGGTGTGCCTCGATGCAGCGAACAAGTGACAAACTCATAAACATTTGTCACTGAACGGACTGTCCGAGTAATTGCGATCCAGCTACACACCCACCAGAATCTGAAGACCCCTTATTTCATACCAATCAACCCTTCTTTTCACGTTTTCTAAGGTGGTAAGGGGAGGTGGGTAGGTCTTTAGATAATGGTAGTCGTATTACTTATTGGTGCCCCGAAACGTTTAACCGATTCCGTTCTAAATTTGAACAAATAATTTACGTACGGTCACTCTTGACACCGCTTTAAAATAAGGTTAGCAGTAAAATGGATGGCGAGAGAAATGCACTGGAACCTTAGACTTAGATAATGAAGAGATTTTAGTAAATGATTGTATGCAACAAATCCTTTTTAATTAGAAGTTATATTGGTTTACTATGGTAAAACCTAATGGAGTCTTTCGTATTTTGTTTCTTTCGTCTTCTGACATTATTTTTACTCAATTAAATAAACCGTAATAGCTAATTTATTTCAAACAACGCTATAGCGTTATCTTTCTTCTTTCAAGTGTGGAAGTTCTTCCACAATTTAGTCATTGCAAAACCATAATTTCAAAATTCAACTATATCTAACCTTGTTTAAATGATCAATTTTTATGTTTCTGCATCAACCCTACAAAGTCGATGAATAATTTGGAGTGTGTCCCGCAATCGTGGTCTGTGCTCATTATTGATGTGGACCTCGTCACAGCATCCCATACATACAAGCGCCAACATAAATGTATAGAGCAGTAGGATAAATTAACACAATAACATATATATTTGGTATGTCTCTAGAACGGGGTGTTCGCTAATTAATATTGATGGGGACCTCGTCACAGCATCCCGTCCAACCACCGTATATCAACGTAAACATAGAAGCATACAGGAGTAGGACAAGTTCATACAATAAAATTTATCTAATCTGTGGCCTGAGCTCGGAAGATATACGCTGTGCGAATACCTTGTCACAGTATCCTGAGCGTACCAACGGTAACTAAGAACCATGTTATAAGTTCATAACAACACACACATAACATTACAACAACAACACAACAACACATTTATAAGGTACACTGAAGAAGCAAAAGTGCATGGTTAGTACAGAAATAAAATCGTGTGAAGCGAGAAATGACGCCATCTAGCGTAAAACCAGATTGAAATGTTGCTATTGATAACATTACATTATACTGTTAATAGATGGCGTCGCTGTGCTTAATCAATGCTTATTTTTGTAGGTATTTCTTTTTGTTTCTTTAAATATTGAAATAATTTATAATTTATTTTAAAGAGATGAAGATATTAAAATTGAATATCAATTTATAAATATTTGATTATCTATGTGTTAGTTTTCAAACTTGAGAGGGTAGGTTGAATAAGGATTTATAAATAATAACTAGTAGGTAGTATGGAGTATAAATAATACTTAGACCAAAAAATTATGACTAAGCTCAATTGGTTGTTTGCCAAGTTAATTTCGATTATCTCGTTCCGGCGCCTTTCGTTAATTTTTTTTTAACCAGGTGTATTGTCTACTTATTTTACCAAAATGAGTAAATATGCATAGTTATATAGATTTAGTAAAAAGAGCTCAAATAGTTGCTAAGCATAATCAAGGTAAAAACTTGTCAGAAGTAGCCAGAGAGACCAGTGTAAATGTAAGTAGTTTTTTTAACTCTTTTATATAACAAAAAACTCCTATATAATAATCATTATTGGGTATTATATATTTATATTTTATTGTTGCAGAGAAAAACAGTTGTTCTATGGATATGACGATTTGAAGAAGAGGGTTCTTTAAAACACCATCAAAGTGCTGGCAGACTAAAACTAATAAACATATTGCAGTGTCAAACTTATCATGTAAGGGAGTATACGAAGAAAACGGACATCTGTCGACGAACCACTATGCTAGTTTATTTGACACAAGCGTTGGCACTGTCCGTCGGAGGCTTGCTTACAGAAAACCATAAAAGGGCAAGATTGCAGTTTGCTTTGGATCACATAAACTTTGATTAGAGTATATCATGTTTACTCATGAAAAAACTTTTAAGTCTAGTGATAGTGAACACGGACGGTTTTGTTTGTGGCTACAAGATAATAAATAATTATAATACTGATTTAATAATATTCACTCAGTACTTATTCTCTGTATTAACTGGAGACCTCGTTATGTGTGTTTAACTTAAAATCCGTAATTAATACATTAAAAAAGTTATGAACACTTGATATGTTGTTGTGCAATTTTATAGTTTTTAGCCTACTTAATCCTTTTGATCTTTGTGATAAAATTATCTGGTCTTTTGTTTGTTTTTGTTAAGGTTACATAAGCTTCAATCCTCTTTCCAATATTGGAAACGAATACTTAAGCTATGGCCTCAATAAGAAATTTTATATAATATTATAATCTTATTCGGTGATTAATAAACGGTGATTTTTAAATTTGAATAAGAAATTGTAAGAAATAAACATATTATTTTTTTAATAGTGCTTTTTTGTTTGATGAGCCTGTTTACCAGCATTTTTTTCGTCTTGCTGAGTAACTACCCACATGAATATTATATTACAAATAAATATCCACTTGTTAGCTTTGATATAATATTCCTACCGAGTTCTTTAGTTTGTCATTCATAGCTTACAAAAAGTGTGAGTACTACGTGAGATTTGAACTCACGGCTCATTGATTTACGCATCTATCTGCACATGCTAAACCACTAGGTCAACATGACTCTAGTTTGAATGATGAAATTATGAACTACAATCAGTTGTTGACGACAATGATGACGCAAGTGTCTATTATTTGTTGAACTAAAAGTCAAGTTTATACTTTGTGAGATTGCCTTTGGTCGCTACTTAGCTGTGAAGAAACCAACGCCATCTAGTTTAATTTTGTAAAACTTGAACTTTAACGTGCAAGGGAAAATAGGCGTTAAGGTATCTAAGCACTTCTACAGGTAACCGTACGTGTCAAGAACTTCTTTGCCGGCTAATCTCATGGGCAAATCGTCACATTATCCAGTCCATACTGATGGACGCAAAGTAAGGATAGAATAATTTGATTTAAAGAAAATATAATATGTTAGTCATATAAAAGCATACAAGACAGCACATACTAGCTCACAAAATCAATAATTGTGCAGTCGCTTCGACTGGAATCCGCTAGATGGCAGGATCTTCTATAAAAATGGTATTCGGCTCGAAGGACTTTTTTTTTAGGTGGGAAATCATCTAATGACATCTGCCGCCCTTGGGCAGAGCGGGAGGGTGTGTCAGACTTTTACTGACTAAAACCCACTTCCTTCTTTGTCTTGCGTTCCATGGAACGGGGTTCATTTTCACTTAACCAACTAAGGGTCGAGGCCTACTGGGGCCATCAGTAGGCCTCGACCCTGCTGGGGCCCTACGATTTGCTGACATCTCCTTGAGGCGCGCGTGGAACATCCGGCAGGAAAGTAATTCAATATAGTTTCCACTTTTATTTTCACTAACTTGTGGAAGTGTGAGACTTCTGCCTATATCTATAAAATACCATTTTAAATCGCCTAACTAAAAAAATAATAGCAACATGAAAGTTTTGCAACATAATGTGACCGCCATAATCTGATAATACCTATAATTTCCGCTCATAAGGGTCGTTAAATAAATAATTTTTCCTTAGCATACTACATAGAATGTTTTGTTTTAAAAATCGTAACATGAGTTGCGGCGAAAAAAATACTAAAATGACTTTTTAGGATCTTTTTGATGGGAACAAGAGCATTCGTATTTTTCTTAATATTCTTGATTTTAGTACATATGGACAGAACAATATAAGTATGCTCTAATCTAGATAGCACTAAAAGAATGTGCTGTAGTCGGATAGGATATAGGTACACTCGCCCATTTGGTCTAAAGGCTAAACTGACTACTGTAAGCAGAGTAGAACAATTCGCTGTGATAATTGTTTATTAATAAGATTAATCTTGTCCTATCAAGGTCGGAGACTCTACACTCGAAATTGTGGACGACTACGTTTACCTGGGAAAGACGGTCCAGTTGGGTAGGTTTTACTTTGAGAAATAGATCAATAGTCGAGTCCGACTCGGCTGGGCAGCGTTCGGGAAGCTGCGCGGTATTTTCTCGTCCAATATGCCAGTGTTTTAAGACGAAAGTCTATGACCAGTGCATGTTGCCAGTGATGACATATGGCTACGAAACGTGGTCGCTTACAATGAGCCTCATCAGAAGACTTAAAGTCACCCAAAGGGTAATGGAAAGGGCTATCTATGCTCGGAGTTTCCTTGCGTGATCGAATCAGGAATGAGGAAATCCGCAGGAGAACCAAGGTAACCGACATAGCACGAAGAATGGCCAAACTTAAGTGGCAATGGGCAGGGCACATTGCTCGCAGAACGGATGGCCGTCGGGGCCGAAAGGCTCTGGAATGGAGACCACGTAGCGGAAGACGTAGCGTCCTACAAGGTGGACCGATGACCTGGTAAGGGTGCGGGAATCCAATGGATGCGAGACGCACAGCCCCCCTAGCCAAGTTACAATCGTATCGTTCGCGCCGATCGCTTCGTGTAGGCCACACCTCCGATTCCTTTATTCTGACGTCATCTCAACGCTCAGTCACGTGGTCAGAACAATCGGAGGCGTGGCCTACTCGAGACGTTCGGCGCGGACGAAACGATTGTAATTTGGCTAGGAGGGCAGGACCGTTCATTGTGGCGGCGATACTTGGGGGAAGCCTATGCCCAACAGTGGCGTCTTTCGGCTGAAATAATGATGATGATGATAAATATTCTGTAAATGTTTTTGCGAACTATTCGTTTGAGTGCTGTAAGAAATAAATAAATAAATTAAGCTCGTTTTCCACACATTTAAGCCATTTACTAGAGGTAAAAGGCTATTTAATCACAGCTAAACTAACAAAAGAATATTATACCCAACAAAAACAAGCCGAACTAAAGATTGCCACGTCCGAATCTCAGCGCGGGTTGCCAACTGCCGAGATAATTAATGTGAAGACGTCGTTACGTGTCTCGTGGCCAGCCCCTCTCGCTACACCCCCTTCAGACCCCCTGGGAGACCCCACTGACCACAACGTCGTACTAGGAGTTCATAACATTAACTAGAGAGCTAATTATAAATGGCATGGTTTGTTTTGTTCTAACTAGATTCTAGATCGACAGTTTTTAAAAATCGAATATGACTTTTTTTTTATTCCGACATGCATCCCTCCGGTAATGAACATTTAATAATATAGCTTACTTTATAGCTTTTTTTTTTATTAATGTTTTTGGCTTGGGCGCTAAGTCCTTTAAGCCACGTCTTCGTATGAATAGTTCATTAGTTTACCATTAGAAAACGTGTGAAACACATTCTAATGTTTTTGTAGTATTTGGCAGCAAATGTATCGAGTCAGCCTTCTCAGCAAACTTCGCTGAGGTAGCCAAAAGCACAGTAAAATTCTCAGCTCAATTTTACCGAAATCGCGCCTGTGTCAATGATTCCGCATATTGTCCAGTTGCGCAGACACTTGACATACAAATCTTCACCAATTTACATCACAATATCCACTATTAGGAATCAATTTGAACGAATAATTTAAACAGCTCCACTGAACTTCACTCGGAGAAATCCCGCCTAAAACTCCTTACTTTATAGCCATTGGCGTAGCTGCTGAAGGGTTGCAGGGCGGGGCAGTGCCCCGGGGCCATTGATTAGCAAACCATTTATTGAACTAGTGAACAATTCTTCTAACTTCGAAATCTAAATAAAATAGATTGCAACACTACTTTAATCATGGTAACTCTTTTCAGTCAGTAAAAGTCTGAGTGTGTGTGTGTGTTCCTCCTACTCCACCGAGTAGGAGAAGTTATTTGAAAATTGCTCACGTGAAAAAAAGGAGCCCCAGATACTTTTTGCCTCTGGGCCGTTGCTCGCCTTGCTAAGGCACTGTTTATAGCCTGCCCCCCTAGCCAAGTTACAACCGTTTCGTTTCGATTCGACCGCGTGACTGAGCGTTGAGATGACGTCAGAATAAAGGAATCGGAGGCGTAGCCTACTCGAGGCGATCAACGAAAAGAGAATCGAAACGAAACGGTTGTAACTTGGCCAGGGGGGCGGAGATGAGAATGACTTATTCTAAAAACACAGTTGGAAATACACTAATACATTCTCTATAGTTAATAGGAAATAAATATAAACGTAGTTGCCCAGTCATAACTTTCTTTTAAATTTTTATAAACTAGTGCTTGACTGCGAGTGTAAGCAGTGATGCAATCATTAATGGTGAGGCGCACTGGTTTATTAAGAGCTTATTCACTCTACACTTATATATGGACGGGAAGACAGTTCCAGTCCTTTGATGTACGCGGTATAAACGACGAGGCGAAATGCTTAATCCGGACCGTAGAGGAACTTTATCAAGGAAGATTGATTTTTATATAATTTATTAAATGTTCACCACTTTGAACTATGATAACTTCAGATCGACTGAAAATTATAAGTTCATACTTTATATCGATGCTTCCGACAACAAAGGTCGTAAACACCAAAATAGCACTTTTGGTAATCAACGAAAAACAAAAAATAATTTCGTTTTTGGCTTATATCTTTTTAACATAAAAAGTTGTAAAATTGTGTTCTATACAAGAAATACGTAAAATACGATGGTGTTTCATAATATATTATTGCTATTTATGTCAAAGCCTTATTTTAAAAGTTAGCTTGGACATACACCCCAGAAAATTCAAGAAGTTGGTATTTACGACCACTAACAAATCAATGGAGAACGATTTGTCTAACGGAAGTTAGAAGTATGCACCAGTTTTTAAATACAATAGTTCTGGGTTTGGTTTTAAAAACCATATACTGAAATAAAAATGAGTGTAAACACCACGATCTGATGCGATGGTATGTAACAAACATGGAAATATCTGAAGCAAATCAATGATTTTAAGACTGTAAGTTGAGTTTTCATTACTTGTAATAAAAACAATAAAATAAAACACAAATTGACATAATTAAAAACGGTTTTTTATTCATTGACCGTCATCGTTTAATCAAAATAATGGTTAAGCAAGGCACTAATACAAATTCAAAGTAAAAAAATGTCTAAACCAATCACTTAAATTTCCATTAGAGGATCTTGTACATCAATCATCATTCATCATCATTGTTTGTGTCGCGGCTCGAAATTTTTATACCTTTAGGACCTGGCAGGTCCTAAAGGTATAAAAATACACTTAAGTAAGTATAATTATTATAGGCATCGTCCCGTATAATTTAATCAAGCGTTTGTTACAAGATGCCTATAGTGTTCTACCTCCAACGGCGTACCTAACCAGCCAGACATAATTCAAAATGTTAAGTAATCATTTTGTTTCATTGATTTCAAGAAGATTTTATAATCACGACATTTTTTTAAAACGTATTGATAATGAATTACAAAAAAATATAAGTAAACATTCTACCAAGCTTACTGCTCTAATAATTTTAATAAACAATGCCCATTTTCACCAACGCCCTTAAAAATTTAGGTAGTTCATCTTTCTAGATCTTGTTTGTTCGGAAAGCTTCTGTACTATGGTCTACCTAACTTTTAGTGTCGTTGGTGAAAATGGGAAAGTGTTATCGCCAAGATAATAAAAAAATAGATGCAAAACATAATACGACGACGAGTTATAGAAAATCAGGTCTTCCAATTTCTGATTAATAATCTTCTGTCATTGGATAGAAGATTATTAACCAGAAATTTGAAGACCTGATTTTCTAATAGAAGATAATTAATCAGAAATTTCATCTTCCTCGTCAGTCTCAGGAAGAGTATCAATGACATTATGAGACTGACAAGGAAGCTGTTTGTATTCGGCATGAAACCGTTTGTGTATTGTCCCCTGATCACACAATCGTTGCAGATCTTTGTATTTAGCTGCGGTAATTGGTAGTTTATCCGTATATAGCTGTTTCGGAGTCAACTGCTTTACCTACATAATTCAATTTTCAAACCAATTCTCCAAGACCAAGTGACATTACGACAATTGTTTCTCAGCAGAGCTTACGTTTTAAAAATGATTGTGGGGTGTAATTACAATTAATTATGTATTCATGTTTTTACGACCGACAGCTGTTTGTACGTTGTATTATACGACCTGCACGGTTATTCGGTTCTAAGCAATATGAGTTATACATACCCTCTTTTCTAAAAAATCTTGATTATACTAGTAAAAATTTTGGGTGTAAAAGTATTTTTTTTAGGCGAATATTTTTTCACATTTTTAGATAGACGCAGCGCCAAAAATTAAGTAGGGCTGCATTCTTAACTCATTTTCGCGACATTTGTTGACATTTGTTGCCGGAAGCATCGATATCTAAGGCGTAAAGTAAAGTAAAAGTATTCCATTTTCAAAATTATTTTTTAAAGTTATCCTGTCAGAATATCAACCAAAAATTTAAACAGACCATAAACAAAGACTAAAAATCACAGATCTAAATTTAGTTAAAATGATTTTTAGAACCTAAAACAGATTTCCATATCTAATAGGTCTTTACCTATGTAATTGGAGATTCTATAACCAGCATTTTCAGAATTAATTATCTGTGGATTGGCGCGCAATTCGAAATTCAAATAAATTTTATTCGAAAGACGTGTTAATTTAATTTCAATTGCAGTCATTTGTTTTTAGATAGTTTTTTGTTTTTGTGACATTGTGGTAGTTTTTGGCGCTATGGATAAACTGAAAATTCGTACAATTTTCGAATATGAGTTCCTACGTAGAAATATCGCTGCGCAAACAACACGAAACATTAACGACGTGTACGGGCATAACACTGCTTGCATAAACACAGTCCATTATTGGTTCAATCGTTTTAAATCTGGAAATTTTGAGTTGAAGAACGAGCCGCGCGGTCGGCCGGTAACTATTGTCGACAACGACGAATTGAAGGCGATAGTGGAAGCGGATCCATCTCAATCTACGGCTGAGCTTGCTGCGGGCCTTGGAGTTAGTGTCAAAACAACATTGAAGCACTTGCGTCAAATCGGAAAGATAAAAAAGCTAGATATTGTTACCTGCGATGAAAAGTGGATCCTGTACGACAACCGTAAGCGTTCGTCTCAGTGGGTGGACCCGGGTACAGCACCTAATCAGTGCGCTAAAAAAAAGATTACTCATAGGAAGATGATGGTGACTGTCTGGTGGACCAGTGCCGGACTTGTACATCACAGCTTCTTACCGAATGGCACAACAGTGACGGCAGATGTCTATTGCCAAGAATTGCATACAATGATAGAGAAGCTCGCAATTCAACAACCAAGACTAGTCAATCGCTCTTCCCCATTGTTTCTCCACGACAACGCGCGAGCTCACACTTCACGACAGACCATCGCAAAGCTACAAGAGTTACAGCTGGAAGCTCTCCGTCACCCACCGTACTCATCGGACCTTGCCCCAACAGATTTCTACATTTTTTAAAAGTTAGACAATTTTTTAAGTGGGAAAAAATTCAACATCCGTGATGCAGTACAAAACGCTTTCGCTGACTTCATCGCCTCCCGTCCGGCAGACTTCTACAGTAAAGGGATAAACAAACTGCCATCAAAATGGCAAAATTGTATAGATAATTTGGGCCAGTACTTTGATTAGCTGAAATAAAAAAAATACTAAAATTTTTATATTTTAAAATCATCATACAAATCTCCAATTTCATAGGTAAAGACCTAATATATTCAGGATATTTTTGTATCTTACAACAGAAATACTAACACACTTTGCAAGTGACAACACAGCAGCCATTTTACATGACCAGAGAAACTTCCAAAACAATATGTAATTAGAAACTAAACGGAAAGGATCACGCTACACCTACCTACCTACCCTCATGCGTGTACGTGGGACCTCTCAGCAGGGCTCCGCCTGTCCAGTCAGTAATTACAAGTACGATTGTCTTGCGTGACCGATAAATAACCGCCATATTTATTTGGAGCCAGTGACAAAATTATTTGCGAGTGGCAACTTTGGGGGAACTTTTTTTTGTTTTTTTTTTTCTTATGGAAGGGAATGTGTGTTCAAGATAAGTACTTTTATGACGAACTGTTTTAAACGATTAAAATAGGAATTTCTCGTTTTAAGGAACGGTGATATATTACTATCATCAGGTGAGATGGTGGTCAAACGCGAGCCTATCACTAATAAAAAAAAACTATATTTTTGGAGCCCACAAGAATAACTCCTACTAGTGCCACATGCACTGATAATATTTATACGGATATTGTACCAACTCACAAATAAATTATAAATTTATTAGATTCTAATCATTGTGGACCATTAATTACTTTACCAAACCAAAAAATATAGTGGGTAAAAAGAATATCACTGTTAACCCTAAAATTGCAAGTCGTTGAGAAACTTTAAAAACTAAACTCATTAATAACTTACCAGATTTGTCTACATATGATGATCTCAATTACCAATATGAAGGTTTCTTTAACATGTACTGTAATCAATTTAATTCTATTTTTATAGCTAAGACTATTTCGGTTAATAGTAACGTTTTGTTCAGCTAATGGGCTACCACTGGTATTCATAAAAGTAGAACTAGGCCAAACCTAGGTTATCAATTCGGTTTTTTTTATGTTTGTTACCTCAGAACTTCGTCGTTTATGGACCGATTTGCAATTTTTTTTTTCCTCTTGCGGAATATGCTCAGAAACCAGTTTTGATTATTGGATCCATGAGGAATCGTGGGAACTCCTCAAATATTATAGTGATTTTAATATTTTCATCGAGAACTTAAGCACTTACAGTCAAAAAGTAACATTTGATGAAGTGGAACTGATGAATGGTCAACGGATCTTCATACTCACATAGATATCACAATGAAGATAGATAAGTGACTATGACAATACAAATAAATAAATGTTTCTGAATAGTCATGTTGAAATTGGTAACATCGAAGTGACCTGATGATGATGATGATGGATTCGGAACTCTGTAATTAATCAATGTATCCTAGCCGTGTTTGGGCTTTTTAAAATTGTCATGAAATGCAGTTTGGCTATAAGGTACTATCGAACTGATCTGATGATGGAGCCGTAAGGTGGAAGGTAGACACAGGAACTTCATGTAGGTACTACAGGTGAGATAGATAGATATACTCTTTATTGTACACCAATAATAAAATTACAAAAGGAGCTTAAAATTAGTAGGGTGTTACAATGGGCAGACAACCTTTGGATGGATTTGACAGAGAAGGAGAAAAAGATAGTAGTCAATCCTATCGACAATAAAAAAAATCCTCAGTTTAAATTATTCAATCGTGCATGCCATGATTGAAACCTTCGTGCTTGACCGTACCTGAACAACATGGATATAGATCCTCCCAAAAACAAAAATGATGACCATCAACACGATAAACCACCTGTAGTAGGTAGCCTTAATGTTAAATTAGGCGATCCATCTAAGGGCAAGGGCGCAAAAGGCCTAATAAATTATTTGGGGACAACGGGGATAATAAACATGGGCCGAAATGGCCGTGCCAAATAACTTGTTAGGAGTTGCCCTGTCTCCCCTATTGACTAATTACGACACTTTGTTTTAAGCCACTGGTCGAAACGAGCAGGAATTAGTTGCTGAAGTTCTTGCAGCTGATGTATTGTGTATACTTTGCGAAAATTGAGATAAAAGTTGGAATGTTTATTTCTTTTAATTGGTGTGATAATTTGGGTTACAGATGAACGATAGATAGGTTTATATTGTGCACTGGATCTCTCGAAAGTGGTCTCTCTATAACTCAAAGGTTTGCTGGGAGAAAACTCATTGCTGAGTTACAGAGGCGTGGACTAATTTAGACGTGGGCGAAGGTACATCAGCGAGGCCGTTTTCTTTCATAAATTCGAAAACGAGTCAGCGACTGTCGCAATCTCGCAAGCCAGTGTTCGACCACATGATCGCTTACCATCGGGTGAAATAGTGGTCAAACGCAATCCTAGCTATTATAAAAAAACCCTCGTTCTTAAAGAGCCCTTTGGGTGCGAGGCCGTGGGCGATGGCCAACTTCGCCCACGCCTAGCTAAGACACTGCTGAGTTAAGCTAGTTTATGTACATGAACTGACAAATCACCGTGTACTATGTTAAGGTGCTAATCGAACCTTGGCTGCAGGCAGCACATGCGGCGGCTGCACGGAGCCGCCTGCAGCTGCACGACTGGTTTTCTATGTAGTAGTATGGACTTTTGTGAGAACCATTCCGAACGTGGCTGCTGCCGCACGTGCTGCCGAGCTTCGGCCACGAGTGCTGCCGCCATTTACAGCCTCTGCTGATCGCAGACCAGTAGTATTGCGGCCGCAAGTAGATGCGCACGTAGTTACGTCACTCCAACCTGTTTAGACAAGTTTAGATACTACTCATGTTGGATTGAATCGTAGATTTGCGACTGGCAGCACGTGCAGCCAGCCACGGAATCACTCCGCACCGCACATGCGTGTGCTACCTATATTCGCAGCATGCATCCGCAGCCTACATCCACAGCCTGCATCCACAGCTTGCAGCCGAGGTTCGAATGACACCTTTATATTTTTGTGTACAATAAAGAATTAAGAATGAAGAACGATATATATTAACAAATGGTTTGGTATTGTCAGCGAGTTTTGTTCCGCATTATTTTCCATATAGATATCTAGTTTTGGTTACCGCGGCCGTGAAACGCAAAGGGCTACTGAAGTTATTCGATTATTTCTCACTGCAAAAAGGGTGTCGATCAGAGGTTAATAAACTTTTCGATCTTGTCGCCCCGATGATTTAGCTTGAAACAGCACAAAAATATTGAGTATTTAAGTTTTTACAATCACTACTCTTTATAATTATAATCTTTATAGAATCTAATAAACATAAAATTACAATTTTTGGTGTGGGTTAGTTTAAAGTGAGGCTCCGACTTTTCATTTCATTACACTGTTAGGGCATGAAATACACCGGTGAGCTAGATTCTGTCGTATTGGACGGTTTTAATTTACCCTCGCAGAATACCAGTTTTACCCCTGCAAGGGTAATTCATCATCATCATCATTATCATTTCAGCCGAAAGACGTCCACTGTTGGACATAGGCTTCCCCCAAGCGTCTCCACAACGACCGATCCTGTGCGGCTCGCATCCACCGCATTCCCGCGAAACTCACCAGGTCGTCGGTCCACCTTGTGGGAGGGAGGCCTTCCAACGCTGCGTTTTCCGGTGCGTGGTCGCCACTCTAGAACCTATCGGCCCCATCGACCATCCGTACTACGAGCAATGTGCCCTGCTCACTGCCACTTTACTTAATAAAGGGTAATTAACCCCAAGTAATGATCCATGGGTGTAGATCATGTGATCTCTAAGGAGATCGTATTAAAACGGAGTCACTCTTTTGGTCTAAGTTTAACAAAGTTACAATTGAAACCAACTGCTTAAAACCCAAAACAGCAATAAAATAATCTAGCTGGAGCACCATAGCCGGCAAGTGCACCAAGCATTAATTCCCGCAACAATACACAACTTGCAGTATTGTCACCTCGGCGATAAGATCCGAGCTCGCTATCTGCGCTGAGTGGCCATCCTTGTTCGACAAGGTGCTTGCTTTACGCGGCGCCCGCGCAGGCCGCCGTGCGGATTTATGTGCGCAATGCCGCATGCTACGTAGATTAGTCTGATAGATGCGATCCGAGGAGTTGTTGCGAGATAGGCTTTGATCATTTTTTAGAGGGCGCAATTGTTTTTTTTTATTGGAATTTTGGTAGAATATAGACGGTGTGATTGTTTTTATTGTGCTATAATTTAAACGGTACGATTTTTTTTATTGGAATTTTGGTACAATGTAGACGGTTTTTTTTAGGTGGGCAAATCATCTAATGACAAATCCCGCTTTTGGACGGACCGGGAGATAATGTCAGACTTTTACTGACTAAAAACCCTATCCTGTTCCTTCTTTGCCTTCATCCCGGGGCCCCGGGTTTCGCTTTCACACTACCCGTGGACAATGTAGACGGTGCGAGTACGATTGTTCTTATTGCAATTTTGGTACAAATGTGCAAATGGAAAAAAAATATCACCGATCAAAATCTTAAACTTAGGACGAATTTTATCAATAAAAGTGAACGTGATTGAGTTTAAGAGCTTTTTTTACGTGGGTAATCATCAAATATCTTCTCTCACTCTAGGAGGGTCGAGAGGGAGTGTCAGACTTTTCCTGACTAAAACTCATCTATGTTCCTTCAGTTGCCCTTTGCAAGGGGTCATGGTAACTCTTTTATAAGTATTCCATAACAGTGATCACGCAGACAGGTCTTGAACAGGCATTTATTCCAAATTGTTTTCGACTTATAAGTAATTATGGTCCTAACACTGATTTCTCGCATATTTTTTTTCAATTTCTTATTGAATGAAATGTTTGTTGAGGGTAAATCTTGCAAATTGATTCTGAAACAGTTACCCCTTATCAATTGAGCTCAAATTTAGTATACCTAGATAAGTAATCCATGTTAGATAACATAGATTACAATAACATCGTATATATACGTAGGGACACTCAGAAAGTTTTGAGAAACTAAAAAACTCACTTCTATGGATAAAATATTTTTATTAAATCTTTTCAAAGAACTCTCCACAGCCTCTATACAAAGTTTCATACATAATCAGCCTTTTTAATGTTCCCACTGCTGGGACTCTGGCCTCCTCTCAAGGAGAGGGAATGGGGCGTAATCCACCACGCGGTCCAGTGCGGGTTGGTGAATGTCACATGTCTTCGAATCCGAGAACAAAGTTTCATGCGTCTAAACTAATTTTCGAAACATTTTTCAGTCCAGTCCCCCGCAGACACCTCTTCCACGGCCTTCTCGAACGCTGCTAGCGCGTCTTCCGGCGATGAAATCTGTATCCCTTTCAGCTGATTTTTTATTTTAAGGAATAAAAACAAGTCACACGGTGCCACTATAAGGAGAGTGCCCCAAGACTCTGACTGGTGTGGTGTCCAGGAAGTCATGTTTTGAGCGCCGAGTGCGCGGGCGCGTTGTCATGGTAAAGCAGCACCCGCGGAGCCCGGTGTTCGGTCGCTTGTTGCTCATTGCAGACAAAACTTCTGGCAGGCATTTTGTGGTATACCATTCGGCGTTGATGCTGCTTTGTTCTCATAATGGAATTGAAATCAAATACCCAAAAGAAGTCAAAGTGAAAAAGCTAGCGATTAAAAGTTTTCCCTGCGCTTCTCGATCGCTTCACTTTCGTAGGCGTTGGTTTGTTTTGAAACAGCAAACTGGCGACTGACTCCTTGTTTCTAGATCGTATTGATAAATCCAGGATTCGTCACCTGTTATAATGTCGCAAAAGCCGAGACGAGCCTGCTTCAAATTTTTGAATCATATCACGGCACCGCTCCACACGGGCCTGCTTTTGAGCTTCGGTGAGGTTGTGCGACACCCAGCAACAAACTATTCTTAATAAACAATCAATCTTGTGAACGCTTTCCGAACCAATCTGCAGTGTATACTGAATCTCTTTGTACGTAATTCGCCGGTTTTTTTACATTTTTTTTACAGAAAAAAAAACATGGACATACATTGCTCGTTTTCAATATTTCATAAAACATTGATGCATCAATGTAAAACAAAGTCATAAAATCATAGTAGGGTGACAATATTGTCTGCATTTCTCGGTACAGTCCGGTGTTATCGAATTACGATTTACAATGTTGACAATATCTGTTGAAGCGCATGTCGCCTTCGTATATTTTTATCTTTCTTGCAATGTCGTGAAATATTCGTCGTGGATATACGCGTGGACACCCCAGGGTTTTGTTTCAAGCTTATTTAAGGCGTATAGTCCCTTAAACATCTGGCCGGAATCAAATGCACATATACTCGTACTGCCACCTGTGCCCACATAAAGCCCCGCTGACCTTTAAATCCATTTTCTTTGTGAAATTTTAATTGATTTACATATGCTACGTTCTTTCGGTCTTCCGAATGAAATGTGTAAAATATGTAAATCAATCAATATTTCGTTCGTTCGTTAAAGGTTTTTTTACTTAACCAGCAATTTTTTTGTGTAAAAATATTTCTAAAGATTTAGCTGTTTGAAAGGAGTAGGGAAAACAAGCGAAAAAAGATAAGGTTATTTTTTTTATTTGGTAAAAGTATTAGTCATACGAAAAAATCATATGTTGATAATGTTGTACATGAATCTATAACAAACATAGATATTTTTGAAACCTATTGACTTAGCCGTTACCGAGGGGAGTAGGCTTCAAAATGTCACTGTTTTATAGCACTGCTCGGGAGTAAGGGCCTTAAGATGTTTTAGTTGACATGTTTAGTGTTTACTGGGCTTAAGTTTAACGCAGGAATAATTTAATATTCAGTTTGTTGGAAGTCTTGGGACACGACGTTGGATGTTTATTTCTTTGATCTTTCACTAGTTAATACCGAATGTAAGTAAACACTTTGTAAATGGCGGATTTATTGATGTAAAACAATCTCATAAAGATGCTTAAGCGTGCTGGTGATTTAGAGATTTGTCTTAATCGACTTCAAAAAAAGGAGGAGGTTCTAAATTCGGTTGTATTTTACTGAAATCTAAGAAAAGTTTTATTTGCAGTTCATGTAACGAAGACGAGGACACATATCATATTTTAATGAGATGTGTCCGAAATCAATCGCTCAGAACACAAATTGGCGCGCACAATATTAATTTATCAAATCCTATTTCAGATAAAATAATCCCTATTAATATGGTTAAGTTCGCTCTGAAAAACCGACCCAAAACCTAACTGTAATTTTTCTTAACTGTTATATTTGGATACCAACAGAATGACATATTTGCACTAGCGAAAACATCTTTAAATAAAGATTAAAAAAAAAGACATTAGAGCCACATTGGAAAAATAGGACATAAGTTGGTTATTCAGTTACTTTTTAGTATATAGCATAATCAGCCTTTTAATGTTCCCACTACTGGGACTCAGGCCTCCTCTGTAGGAGTGGAAATGAACCGTAATCCACCACGTGGGCCCAAAGGGGGTTGTTAGATGTCACTTATTTTCAAATTTTCAGTTCTAGAACATGCCAGTTTCCTCACGATGTTTTCGGTTACAATTTTGAGAGCAGTAACTATGGTTAATAATTAAATTACACAAAATAATACGCCTGGCTGGGTTTAAACCCAAGACCGATTCGCATTTGTAAGGATACAGTATCGAAAAACCAATGAAAATCTAAATTACACACAAACATCACATAAAAACTGGGCAAGTGCGAGTCAGACTCGCGCCCTGAAGATTCCGCACAAACTCACTTATGTTAATAGTTCAATTCTTGAAGATTTTTCCGAATCGCTATTCTTTTTTTTGTAACGTACCTACGTTACAAAAAAAGAATAGCGATTCGGACAACACACACACAGTAAATTTGTTGTTACCTAACAACAAATTTACTGTTTTCAAAATTATTCCTATATCTGTGCTATAAGACCTTGCTTTATGCCAAATTTCAGGGTTCTGGGTCAACGGGAAGTACCCAATGAATTTTGATTTCCTTGAGAGTGTCAAAATATACGTATTTTGGTACATAAACGGCCGTATCCTTTGTATCCACTAACTTAGCAGTTTGATTTTTTCACAGCTTTAAGGGACTGTAGACTTAAGTTCATAGTTTTAATTTCAACTCGATACCTCCACGTGTTCCTGAGATAAAGGGTCTTGACAGACAGCCGGATAGACAGACTGACAGAAGGACGTACAACAAAGTGATCCTATAAGGGTTCCTTTCGAGGTACGGAACCCTAAAAACAAAACTGCAAGTACATATCAAATCCCTTTCACGGAAATCACTCAAACTCCCAAAAAAAAACGATAACCATCCGTAAGTTTTACGGTTAATGGCTGGTTCGTAAAGTCCTATCATAACCGTGTTTTACGCGCAACGTGTCGTTAGCTTGAATGTTTCAGTGGCCTGATGTATGTCGATCATGTCCGATTCAGAGATACTGATATGTCCTGTTACGGAGAGGGGACGGACTTGGGACTTTGGTTGGCGAAACTACGTGCAAAACCGAAAATAGTTAACCGCACAACACTAGAATGAAGGAACAGTCAATAAGACATAGGTACCTATTGACGACAATTACTCAAAAACAATGTAATTTTTTTAGATAATGTGTATATATGTCATGGCCAGATCTTAGAATCACTTCATAATATGGCCAACTAAAACTGGTCAGATCGTTCAAACGTTAACATTTGATGATGTCAATCCTCGTTTGGCCATATCATTATAATGTAGAAAGAAAGAAAGAAAGAAAAAACTTTTATTCGTACCTCACACATACAGTAAAATTAAAAAACAGTAGAATACATTGGGATTAAAATTGAGTAAAATTAAGTGTAGGATTTCAATGATAATAAAAGGTCTAAAGAAAGTAGGCCAAACGAAAATTGAAATATATATATATTATAAAACGTTAACGTTTAAAACGATCTGGCCAGTTTTACTTGGCCATTTCATGAAGTGATCAATTTCTAAGATCTGGCCACGACGTATTATAAAGAATAGGTGATTACTTCAATAGCAGCGTCATTGAAGTCCATTAGGTCCTAAAAATGCAGTTGCACCAGCTTGGACTGTGGATCGTTCGAAAGAGTTTCCGTGGACCTGGAACACAAAGGGCAACTGAAGAAACATGGGTGGGTCTTAGTCAAAAATATTAATAAATAAATAATAATCATAAATACCTTATAGATTAACATACATAACTACTTATAATAAATCATTTTATTCGTAAACATGATTTAAAACTATGTTAGTAATACTTCACTTCAAACTATTTTGTCGTAGTGCTGTCCTGTGGTATTTATCCGCGGAAGCGACGGAACACCACACCCTGTGGCCAAAAGTCTTCTTCCATAGCATGGTGTAGATAACAGTTCTAACTGCACCATCAGTGTGTACTTTAACCTTTGGCGCATATTTTATAAACGATGTCCTCCACCTTTGTGGTGTAATGCAGGCGGGAGACGTACAACGGTGTGCTTGGCTGAGCGGCACGCACACTCGCACCAGGCGATGCTGGTTTTCTGCCGCAGAGATTCCGAAAAAAATTAAATAAAAGAAATTAATTAATTAATAGTCTGACACTCCCTCTCGCTCCGCCCAGAGCTAATTTAATAATTACTCAACTCAAAAAAAAAAACTTGAAAACTCCGGTATTTAGGTCAGATCCAGGACGTAATGTAGTAACTTAAAAAAGACTTATGTTTCAAAACATAACACTGCAAATTTCTACCATATTTATTTGTATTAAAAAATGTACCTATATTTCTACTTCTCCCAAGTCCGTCACCGTACCCAACCATCAATACTAACGGTCGCACCCCAAGAGACTCATACTCGCAACGAAAAATCATTCCAACGCTAAAATATCAATAAAACACAAGCACAAGTACCACGCTTGGGACCCGTTCACTCGCGCTCCGGTTACTAACGCGTTTGAGTACGGACCTGCCCTTTTACCAGGACACTTTATTTTTTTGTAATGGCCATCGAGACTTACATTCACTCATGTTATTTTTATAGGCGGAAAGGAAAATCGGTTTGTGCGTGTGAGAAATCTTGAAAAGCTTGCGTTTTGAGGTTTTATTTATTTACAATTTGCTGCTATTGGTTTCATACGCGTGATAGTATAAAAATTATCCCAAGGAAACATCGTCTCGGGATAAAAAGTATTCTCTGTGCTATTTCAGGAAATGGTCTAACAGTGTGCTAAGTTTCATCGACATCTATTTAGCCGTTCGAGCGTGAAGAAGTAACAAGTTGATTTGAGTAGCTAATATAATGCCACTATTTCATGAAATGGCTGGTAATTTCATAAAGTGATCAATTCTAAGATCTAGCCACGAACTATAGATACAATGAACGACTTTACTGATTTCATTTTTCTTTTTTTTAAGTTTACTAATGTAATACTTTGTAGAAGGTTCTTACGGAAAGAAAAATGAAGAAAATTGGAAAGTTTAAGAAAATTTTACGACATTTAAAATTTTATCTTTGCGAGTGTACGACAGGGGTTGGCTAGTATTATATAAATGTTTGTATGTGTGTTTGCTAACAAAGCACGGTTGGCGCAGTGGTTGAGCGATTGGCTGCTACACTGGCTGTCGCAGGTTCAATTCCCGCACGGAACAAATATTCGTATGACCAACAAATAGTTGTTCCGGGTCTAGGTGTCTGTTTCAGTTTTCATATTTATGTACGCTTCCGCTATTCATGAGTAAAATGTAGTGAGAGGCAGTTTTTAGAAAAAAAAAACTAATCAAAATTAAAAAAAACTACTTTGAAACAGATACTTAAACGTAAACTTATGTATGTGTAAATACCACAAAAATGAGGATGTAGTTAATTATATTCCCTCTGTTCGATTTATTATCTCATTTTCTCCATAATTCAGGCCCAACCTTCACCTCACAGCACCCCGGAAGCCATAAAGCCGCCAAATCCATCCCTGTACTCTAATGGGACACTTTATTTTTGTAACGGCCATTACAACCACATCGGAGTCACATTTACCCGTGTCTTTTTATTGCTATAACATTATGGACATAGTAAGGGCTCTAGAATTGCTTAGATCGTGTGAAAAATTCAGGAAGTGACGGAATTTAGTAAGGTTTGATATGAGGTACTGTCAAGAGTTTATGAGAATTAGCTGCACTTTTCGATGATTTCATATTTCAAGGTATAGTTTTCAAACAGACTAACAAATAACATGTGTATATCACGCTAATATTATAAAAGTGACAGTTTGTGTGTGATGTTTTTTTTTAGACGGGAAATAATATAATAATAATATTGCAGAACTTTCACACAACGCCATCTAGTCCCAAACTAAGCAGAGTTTGTGATATGAGTACTAGACAACTGATAAACTTACATAAATATTTTTCTAAATATTATAGATAGGCAAATTACACCCAGACACAGAACAAATCATCGTGCTCATTACACTAATATTGGGCCCGGGCGGGAATCGAACCCATGACCTCCGGTGAGACCGTAGTAGTGTGGTGTCAAGGCCGCTGCCCACTAGACCAACAGGCCAGTCAAAATCATCTATTGATTTCTCTATCGGTCTAGAGCGGAGTGGGAGGGATTTTAGATTTTTACTGACTGAAACCCACTCCTATATTCCTTCTTTGTCTTGCGTTCCAGGTCCTCGGGGTTCCCCTCGGAACCCATGGAGTGTGTGTGAAGGTGTGTTACTTCTTCACGATCGAACGGATGAACAGATCTCGATGAAACTTGTTACCTACACGGGTAGACCATGTCCTGGAATAGCACATAGTGGTTCTTTTGCGATCACCGTAGGCGCGGGCTTGCGGACGGCTAGCAATGGGTAGCTCGCTGTCCGACCGTCCGGTAAACGACCGGACCGACCCCAAGACGTCGACGGCGTGTTCCACGCGCGCCTCTAGGAGATGTCAGCAACCGTAGGGCCCAGCAGGGCGCGAAGCCTACTGGGGCCATGGGTGATGCGAAAGAGATCCCCGGGACCCTGGAAAAATGGCAAAGAAGGAACGGGAGTGGGTTTTTAGTCAGTAAAAATCTGACACTATCTCACGCTCCGCCCAAGAGCGCGGGATGTCATTAGATGATTTTCCCATCCGAAAAAAAAAAATGCTTTGGGATAGTTTTCAATTACCATGCAGGTGAAGCCGCTGGCAGCAGGTAGTGTTAACATACATGTTAAATATCTGAACAATTTCCGAATAGGAAAAACCAAAAAACGAAAATCAAAAGTTTAGGAACGAGTTAAATATGTTTTTTGATTCATACATGATAAATAAGTCTTTTTGAAGAAAACTACTTTATGTGCTATGCAATTTATTCGTTTATGTATTGTATACATGTAAATAGTACATCACGAAATACCGGCGTATCTTTTTTCTGCTTCTCTGTCAAATCCATCCAAAGATTGTCTGTAAAAAATCGTTTTTAGCGATAAGACCGCCCATTATCACTCCCTATTAAATTTATGTTCCTCATATAATTTTTATTTTTGGTGTACAATAAAGAATATATTTATCTATCTACTTCTATTTCACTCGACTCATGATTATGATGGAAAAAAACTCTCGATTCGAGGCAGGTGTCGTTGATAAACATCAAACAACAACTTTCAATTTGATTGAGGGAGGTTGACTGGAGGATGTGTCGACTAAGTACCTACCTTTACTCGCCTTAGAATATACCTAGGTGTTAGACATACTTTAAAAACTAGGCAAGTGCGAATCGGACTCGCGCCCTGGGGTTTTCGTACAAACTTACCTATTTAAACAGTTCAATTCCCGAATGGAGTCTTGAAGATTTTTCCGAATCAAAAATTTTTTTTTGTGACGTATACCTGTGCTATAAGACCTTGCTTTATGCAAAATTTAAGGATTCTGGGTCAACGGGAACTACCCTAAGAATTTTGATTTCCTCGAGAGTGTCGAAATATACTTTTTTTGAGACATAAACGGCCGTATCAATTTTTTCGTACACTTAGAAATTTGATATTTTCACAGCTTCAAGAGACTGCAAACTGGAGTATATGATTTTAATTTCAACTCAATACCTCCACGCGTTCCCGAGATAAAGGGTTTTGACAGACCGGCAGACAGACAACAAAGTGATCCTATAAGGGTTTCGTTTTTTCCTGTTGAGGTACGGAACCCTAAAAATCATAGAACGATGAAAAATATGGAGAACCATGGACCCATCTAGGATTTTTGATACAAGATTGTGGTGCGAACAATATACAATTTATTCCACCTTCATCCAGTATAATTGTGATGTGATGTACCTAAATCAAAGCTCAATGTTCACGCATGTGATGTCGCCCTTATCTTAAATGGCGATAAATTTTGAATAGTATATGTATGAACAAGAAAACATAAACCATTAATTGAGTTTTACATGTTTGTGAGCGCACCCACAATACACGAGTAATTCCTAATATGAAGCAATTTAAAAAAAATACCTCGTAAAAACACAGATAATTTTCCGAACGGCCAGTATCATTATTATAAATAGAGGCACAGCCACTGTGTCACTGTGTGTGCGACGATATTTCATATCATATCTATTTTAAATGGCGGCGGACGTTAAAATATGAGTGCCAATCTTTTTTTTTTTAAACAAAAACAAAACGTAAGACAAATAAACACATACTCATAAAAACACAGCTTATTTTCCAATTAGACAGTACAGTTCTAAATCGAGGCAGTGTCTTCCTATTTCAAATGGCAGTGGATTTAGAATATAGTGTCAATATTGTCAATCATTATTTCAATCAAAAGGACAACCTTGAAAACCAAAGGACTAATTCACAACTACAAACTAATACCTCATCAAAAACAACTAGTTTATTTTTCCATCGGCCAGTATGATTGTAAATCGAGGCACAGGCACGGTGTCCAAGCGACCGGTGTCTCCCCTATCTTAAATGGCGGCGGGCTGCTGAGAGCCTATTTATTGGAGGTAATTAAAAAGAAAACAGACAAAAGGCTCGCAGCTGACTGGAACGTGCCGGGAACACTAAGTAATAATAGTGATGGGAAAATCATTGGTTGATAGTCTATAGTCGATTTTCTCATTAGTTTGAGGGAATTTTATGGGCTGTCTTCGAAATTTAATATTATTAGAAAAAATATTCACAAAATTACCTAGATTTTCCAAAAATTTCACTAAAATTAAGTTTATTGACATATAATTAATTTTACAATTTTTGCACGCCTTTATTTTTTTCGCTGTCTGATCGATACTGCATGACCAGACCGCTGTCTCGTTCTTTTCCCAAAGAATTAGAATGGACATTCAACGTAATCACTTTATGATATGACCATTTCATGAAATGGTGGCGTTGCGTGCGATTGAGAAAACTAGTAAAACACGTGTAATGAATATTTCAGCTTTGATAATTAAAGTCAAAGTTTCCTGACACTAGAACCTAGGGGTATTTAAATCAAAAGTGAATGGGTTGCTTCTAGGCAAGCGTGCTCCATCGTAGACTACATCTTCACTTACCGACGCGAGCCTGTCAACAATAAAAAATATCTGAAGACAATTTTAACTCTGACTAAACTAACTAACCCTGAAAAATCGCAAACTAAAGTTGTATGTTTTAGTGTTAAATAATCGTTATTTCAGTTTTTAAGAACCACTTGAACCATATAAGACTTTGACTGATCCAGTAAACAGTTCATATATTAATGTTAATGCCAACTATACGTATTTATTTAGCATGCAAAGCATAATCAGTCACTACTGGGACTCAGATCAACTTTTGGTGAGAGGAAATGGGCCGTAATTCACCACTAAGGCCCAGTGCGAGTTAGTGGAAGTTTTGATTGTACTACATGTCGTTTCATCACGATGTTTTCCTTCTTATGTACTTATTTATTTTTTGTTAGACATTGCTGTCCCGCTTCCACGAACTTTTCTCCTGTGCTTTCTTGAACCACCCTGTACTGCACGCGTACCAGCAGCTGACCTTTAGTGTAAAAGGAAATTAAATATTCTATTTTCATCGATACAACCACTATTTAGGAAACCAAATCTGCACGTCACTAACAAAAGATCGCAAGTCGGTCGTGCGAAAGAGGACTTTTATCAGTCGCGACCGATACCAATACTCCTAGATTCCGACACCTTATTTATTGCCACCCTACGCATCACCAACTTACATATTCTCAAGTCTTCGCTCTTATTTCCAGGTGATACGATCTATTTCAACGTGCACCAACGCTTGATGAACTTTGTAATACATTGGCAAGTTGTCTTTTGCATCAAAATTATATTTATTCTTAAGGAAGTAAGGATGATTTTGCTTTGATGGATGGATGAAGTATGGTTTGCGAAAAGTGACCCTTGGTTTTGGTGAAAAGTAATTGACAAATAAGTAATTTTTCATCGTCAAAGAGCGATAAATGGTCGAGTTTGACCCGTGATTTATTATTTTTTTAACACTCGACTTCAGTTTATCAATGTGTGTAATTCTGTGAATTTACGAATTGCTGGTAGGGGTCAGATAACAAATTTCTGTAATAAAAATACTTAAAAGCCTTTATCGTTTATGTCAATCACCGAATAGCAACAGCTGGAAGGTCCGTTTTTTTTTTAATTGATATAAACTAGTGCTTGACTGCGATCCTACCTGATGGTAAGTAGTGATTCAATCATTGATGGTGAGACGCACTAGTTTATTAAGAGCCTACTTACTTTAGCCTTGAAGACACCTAAATTATAATCGGACGGGAAGACAGCAACAGGCAAATTGTTCCAGTCTCTCGATGTACGCGGTATAAACGACGAGGCGAAACGCTTGGGCCGGACCGTAGAGGTTTCAACAATGTAAAGGTGGATACTCGCCGTTTGTCGGATTGTCCCATGGTAGAAATGAGATGGTGGAATCAATTCATGCAATGCCCACGCACACTCTCCAAAATGCATCCTGTAAAACACTGGAAGGCCGGCTATCCTTTGCCTATGTTTGGCTTTGGCTTTGTAGATTGGAGTTAACCAGATCTGGATCACCAATTAGCCTTTTCGCACTCCTTTCTACCGAGCCCAAAGCTGCTAGGTGGTATTTTGCAGCACCAGCTCATATGTGGCAGCAATATTCGCCACACACGAACGGACCTGTGCTTTGTATAACATTAAAAACATAAACGGCCGTAACTTTTACTTTTCGTTAACTCAGAAGTTAATTTTTTCACAGCTTCAACGGACTGCAGACCTGAGTATATGGTTTTAATTTCTTATACCTCTACACGATTCCAGAGATAAGGGGTCTTGACAGACAGACAGCTGGACAAAAAAGTGATTCTAAAAGGATTCCGTTTTTTTCCTTTTGAGATACGGAACCCTAAAAAAATGAATCAAAATAGTAAGTACAGACCTTCGGATACGGAGTTAGTTACAGTGACAAATATAAATAAAACCAACCCTGCAATACGTACCTTCCATACCACTCTAACTTCAGCACTCGGTTAGAATATAGAGCAGCGATACATGACGTACAGCACGTTAGGGAGCATATATCAAGAAGTTTTTCCCTACACCTGAGAAACTTCTGCTGGCAAGTCGAAGTTCGCCAAGTATTTGACAAGCCAACTGAAACTTGGAACGTTCCTTTGATTTATCCGTTCTAAGATTTTGGGTAAAGAGCTGGCAATTTTGTGATATTCATAACCCTTAGCATAATCACTCCTACCCAACCCCCCCCCCCCCCTTCCCTTCCCGACTAATCTATTTTTGTTATTAGGGTTCTGTACCTCAAAAGGAAAAACAGAACCCTTATATGATCACTTTGTTGTCCGTCCGTCTGTCTGTCTGTCACGACCCTTTTATCTCGGGAACGCGTGGAGATATTGAGTTGAAATTAAAACCATATACCTTAGTATGCGGTCTCTTGAACCTGTGAAAAAATCAAATTTGTAAGTTTATTTAAAAAAAAAAAGATACGGCCGTTTATGTCTCAAAAGATGTATATGATAGGGTACTTCCCGTTGACCCAGAATTCTGAAATTTTGCATAAAGCAAGGTCTTATAGCACAGGCATACGTCAAAACAAAAAAAAAATATTTTGCGATTCGGAAAAATTTTCGAGGCTCCATTCAGGAATTGAACTGTTTACATAGATAAGTTTTTACGGAAACCTCAGGGCGCGAGTCCGACTCACACTTGCCCAGTTTTTTTTTGTGCACTTGCCTTGTTTTCTCTTCACTACTATTGGTTGACTGGTAGAGAATGCCTAAGACATTTAGTCCGCCTTTGTAACTTTGTGTTTCATGAAGTTTTAATTAAATAATAAATCAGCCCTGTGATGTTCCCACTTCTGGGACTCGTACCTCCTTTCAGGGAGAGGGAATGGGCCGTAATCCACCACGTGAGCCGGATTGGTGGATGTCCCATGTCTTCGAATTTCTGGTTCTAGGACATGCCGGTTTCCTCACGATGTTTTACTTCACCGCGGCGCGTTTACCTATTATTTTAGCGTTCATTTATAACCCTGAATGATAATAATTACAGAACTTAGTTACAGCCATGGCTAACGTTGCCAGGAGTCCAGATAAAGCCAGACACAGTCAGGCTTTTTAGTTGCGTGTCCGGATTTTGTTAGGCTTTATAAATTTGACCATTTTGTTTAGAATTTTCATTTGAGTTCTGCCTTACCTTGTATCGAGCGGACAATTAGTCTAGCAATTATGTCACTTAATTTTATTGTTTTTTCATAAGAATTTTAAAGAATTTATGAATTGTATTGTTTGTTATATACAAATACCAAAGCCGCTTTCTTTGCTTTCTAATTCAACACAGTTTCCTATGTCCAACAACTACTATGCGTTATCAAAACCTATCAGTATATCTAGCGCAACCTATAAATGAAGCAGAAGCTGTCTCTCTTGGCTATCTTAGAAATTATTAACGCTATCATTAGATATGGGGAAAATTGAATGGACAAGTAATCTTAGAGTCAGCATCGATGCATGAACTCATTGGTAATAGGACAGATACGGCAAAACTTCAAAGAAGGACAAAAGAAAAATGTTTATTATGCCTTACACAACTTCCTATATAATTTTTTTAAACGATATCCCACACTAGAAATTACTCCTGTATCGTGATTGAGTTCACTAACATGTAAATTCATATACTCAAGATAACCAGACTCGAAACCACTATCTATAGGCCAAACAAATATTCGTTCTGTGCGGGTATCAAATCCATGACACGCAGCGCAGCGGCCAATCGCTCAACCACCCCCTAACCGTAAGGGTAAATAGGATAGGTTAATATAGAACAACTTTATACATTTATATTTACTGTACACACTAACAAGCTTACATTACATACTACACGACACTTATACAGATCTCTTTTAGACAAACATAGGTAGACTGTAAGTAGCTGACACACCTTTGGGGGTAGACGGAACAGAGAGTAAAGTCCCGCAAACCTCCATTGAAAAGGGAGGATCCTCCGACCAGACGGGTGTTATGTCTGGTGGGCTACTACTGCCCGATAGGTGATTTCGGGCTGTTCTATATGTTCTAAACGCGCGGAGAACTTTGATTGTGCGATGCAGGATTAGTTATTATGTGACGCCATAGATGTCGCTACACACCCACAGGCCGAATACACCACCGACTTGTGAACATAATGAAATACAAAGGAAATAAACATCTTTCTATTCTATGCTATTCTACTAACCGTGCCTTCAATATTAAAACCAAATAATATATATAAAATTATAACAAAAAGCATGTCGATTTTTAAAACAATAAATAACACAGGAAGATATCCGCAGTAGAACCAAGGTCCGCTGACATAGCCCGAAGAATCGCATGACCGGTCAACAGTAGAAGTCTTTTGACTGAAATGAGGATGACAAATGATAATAAAAGATGATGGACATTAATTCAAAGGTTTTTATTTCCGTCAACTTTCTACTTCAGTTTGAACTAACAGAACTCCACAAAATTCACAACCAAAAATCCAAGCCAATAAAAAAAAACTCCTGACATCGATAAAATCTTCACACGTTAAATGTTACCCATAAACAATAAAAATTGCGATCATAAAGACAATTGATACGTTATGAGTGGAGCCGTGTTGGCACGACACATATTTATGGTTAGTGGTCCTCATCGACACGGGTTCGATACCCGGTTCACGCAAAAACGCGTCCGACACATCGCGAGCGTAATATAATGTGAAATGATCGTTCGTAATGTGTGTACGGCGCAAAATATTGTGGTGGATCTGCATCGGGGAGCAAGAGGCTCTACTTAGTTTTCAGATGCCCTTAATTTTTTTCTTTTTGTCCTACACTAGGAACCACTCCTTTATCATGAGTGTGTTTACAATCGTGCAAACTCACATACACAACACCCAGACCTGGAACAACAAATATTTGTTCTGTACGGAATCGCACCCGCAACACGCAAATATCAATCGATCGACCACTGCGCTAACTGTGCCATCAAAATCTTGTAAATATAAGACAGAATTAAAAAATACCAAAAGAAGTGTACCGACAAACCTTTTGTTTCAATCTGAAAATGATGTTACTTCATTCCACTTACTGACTTTCTCGAAGATGAAGAACTGAATTTTTAACGAACACAAACAGGCAGCTTTTTCTTGACACTTCAAAATAAGTTTGTACCTACCTTTCAATCCAACTTTTTTTTATTTATTTTTTTATTCTTCATAGGTTTGTGCTTGACCGCTATCACCTGATGTAAAGCGACGATGCGGTCGACGATGGAGCATGCTTATCTAGAAGTAACCTATTCACTCTTGACTTAAAGATTCTCGGGTTGTAGCCATCAGGAAAGACAGATTCCTGCAAGGAATTCCACTCCTTAGCTGTATGTAATTAGCTACAAAAACAAAAAACTGTCCAAACGATCCGGCTCGAAGGACCAATGTTAAATGAGGAGGTTGACCTGAAAGTACGCTAGTGAGAGATCGTAAATAAAACCACTGTGTACCGATCTGTATTGGTTGCTCCTGATAGCTCAATAACTCGTTTATTAAAAAAAAAACTAGTTACCTTATACTTATTTAGTATAAGGTAACTAGTTTTTTTTAACGGTAACGAAAGTATAGCGACTTTTAATTCAACGCCAACGCCATCTATTGAAATCATTTGAACTAAGTTGTGAACGTCATCTCTTACACCCATCACCACTTCCTTCTTTCATGAACACTTTAAATCCAAACAAAGTAGAGCCCCTTACCCACATACCCGCCGTCATCGTCCCACGGTGAGGTTACTTTATAGTCATGTCATATCAGTTAATGGTGCGCGCCTTTGTCGTAGCGCCGCCGGCTGCTGGTCCCGTACATCAGCCATATCAGCCGCGACATCGGACGACACGGGAAACCGAGTAGAGCAGCCTTCGTACCGGTTGATTTTGTTTTGGTTTTTTTGCGATTTTTTTTAGATAAGAGGTGTTAATTGTGATTGTGTCGAGATTCAGAGATTAAAGTGGACGGGAAGGGGGGTTGTCTGCTACCCCAGACTACAGCATCATAGATTATTATTTTCAAAAAAGCTTTGCCACACTTGGAATTCTCCGGTATCGTGGGCATGTTTACAAACATTTAAACTCACACACACAAGACATTTGGACATATAACTATCTGTAGGCCCTACAAATATTTGTGCTGTGCGGGAATCGAACCTGCGGCACGCAGCGCAGAAGTCAATCGCCCAAACACATCCGTGTTGTTGAATTGGTAGCTCAACTATCGGGCAGGGCCTGGACCAGACACAACATCCGCCTGGACGAACGATCCTATATTTTCAGCGGAGACGAACAAAAAACGAAAACTTGACTTGAAGGGAACGAAAAATTGTTTTAGTATACAAGAAAAAAACAGACGCATTACGATGTTGTAAGTACGAAATACGCTGTTTTAGAATTAATAATAATAAAAACAATAATTCACAACTTTCTTACAACGCCATCTAGTCCCAAACTAAGCATAGTTTGTGATATGAGTACTAGATAACTGATAAACATACTTTTAGATTTCTAAATACATAATTACATATTATAGATAAATTACACCCAGACACAGAACAAATGATCGTGCTCATCACACAAACATTTGTCCTAGATGAGAATCGAACCCACAACCTCCGGCATAGCAGTCAAGGCCAATAACCACTAGACCAACAGGCCAGTTTAGTGAGCCAATTAATAATAATTTCCCAAAAAACTTAGTAATATGAGTTAAAGTATGAAATTGCCGTTTTTTAAAACGGGTTCCTTTGAAGTGTTTTATCTTTGGATGGACTTGGAATTATAAGTTCAAATAAACTATATATTAAAGGTACGTTATTCTAATTATTAATTTAGGTGTCTTCAAGGCTAGAGTGAATAGGCTCTCAATAAACTAGTGCACCTCACCATCAACGATTGCATCACTGTTTACCATCAGGTGGGATCGCAGTCAAGCACTAGTTTACATCAATTAAAAAAAAAAAACTTTTTCCCAAATTAGGTATTTATTGGATTCTTTTTGTTTTGTATTTTCTATAATATCGATATTTTGTATAGAAAACTAAGCTAGTAGAACAAAAAGTATTTTAGAATATGTTAGTAAATTTAAAAGACAGTAATACAACGCGAACGTCGACAGTCGCGACGGTACGGTATGACGGTAATTGACACAGCTAAGAGTAGCTGTGTCAATTACCGTCATCAAGGTTTGGAAATACCAACCTCTAATTTAAACATTAAAGATAGACTTGGAGAAGGTGTAGATAATTCTTTATCCTTATGGAAATATGTTTCAAAGCCAAACTTATTCAAATTAAAAACCAACTTCAAGTCCTAAGTCAATAATTTGAAAGCCTTATATTTTATCTGTAAATCAAATTTTAATATTTTTAAGCGCAGGTAGGTCATAAAACACTAAAATTAATAATAAAAAGCAATAAACAGGGGTGTCACCCAATAAATTAACTGCGACATTCGCGACAATGTAAGACCGTGTTCTTAGAAGCGGGGACCAAAAGGCTATGGCTTAGGGTCATCAGCTTTTTATAAAAGTAAGTTTTTTTAAGGCTGCCTTTGGTTTAGCCGTCGATCTAGTGTTGACAAGGAAAATGGTCCTAGATTTTCATTCAGTACTTAATTAAAATTCATACATACATATACATACATACTTAGGTATATTTACACTTCGAATTAAATATATCTATAACAGACACTGATTTAACCATGACTAGCTGCCGCCCACGGCGCCACGGTGTAGTAATTTGACGGTAAAATTACTTCCTGCTTTTTAATCAATTTAAAATTCTCTCTTTTTTTTTTTAATCCGTTCCAATTGTAAAGCGACCCAAACAAACAAGTTTAAATAAAATAAAAATATTAAAATTGGTGAAGCCGTATACGAGTTTAAGCGAAACTGACGAACACCAATTGATTTTTATAAATAAGATAAGTAGACGATTCCTAATTGTAGTACACGTAGGACAATATAATTTTGGCAGTAGGTGCACCGCAGAGCTGTAAGAATTTCGAAAGAATTACTGTGACCCTGGAACGCAAAAGGTAACTGAAAGAACACACAGTGGGATAGTCAGAAAAAGGCTAACACTCCTTCTTGCTCCACCCGAGAGAAGTTAGTCGATGACTTCCCATCTCAAAAATAAAATGGCTGCAAACAGAAGCATTTTTATTTTTTCGTTTTTCTAACTAGTTTGTGTGCCTTGTTTTGTGCCAAATAAATCCTTTTTCTTTCTTTAATAATTATTTTCTTGACCAGTTTAGATACTATGACAGATTGTGTATAACTTCATCCCTATCTATAGAATAACCGAACACTGATTAAAACAATCGGAAGAAATGGAATTTGCGGGGAATCGGAAGACAAGGAAAGGTCTTTTTTTACTCAGCAGCGCCTGCGACGTTTCACCCGTTCCTTTTAAAAAACCATTTACCAAAAAAAACTTGCACTTGGCAGCCCTAACGATATCTTCTCACCGGCTAACTTACTCATACTACTTTATGTGACATTTTATTAGAACCCTAAGGACTTACAACAAAGGGTATATTCGGTTTCTTAGAAGAATCTCTGTCGTCGAAATTTTTGTACGTACTTATGTTATTATATTTGCATACTTTGTATTATTTTATGATTAGCATTTAGTGGTGACACATAAGAAAATTCGGTGATGACTATTTCGTGACGACTTTCGTAAAAAAATGTATTTATTTACAAGTAGGTCCAAGGCATTGTACAGAGGAAACTTACAAACTAAAAATGTACATTTAATAAAATAATTATTAAATATTATAGGAGTGATAATGAAAGAAATGAGAGTGATAATGTGACGGGTGACAGGACAGACTGGAAGAAAAAAACGTGTTGTGCTGACTCCAAGTAATATGGGATAAGGGCAAGCAGAAGAAGAAGAAGGAGAAGAAGGAAAGGAAGATTACTAACCTAAAGTGTCTTCGTATATTTTAAAACTAACACATGGATCGTTCGAAGGAGATGAAACGCAAAAAGTAACTGAAGGCCCAAGAGTGAAGTTTTAGTCAGTAAAAGTCTGACACTTCCTCGCGCTCTCGCCCAGAGCAGGAAAAGTTATTTGATGGTTTCAGAAAAAAAATAAAACTTATAAATGAAGAGGAATTAATTGAACGAGTAATATTGTGGGAAACCCAGTAGGTATCAACAGGCAACGGTTTTTTTTTTGTATCAAAGAGTTTTTCGTCTATAGTCAACATTATTTTTAGTCCATGCGAAACGATTCCAATAATTTTCACACCATGTTATATTTTTTTCCAAAAATATTTAAAAAAGGTCACAAGTTGGACACCACCGACACTAAGTACAACACAGGTCACGGCAGGTTATAGCGAACATTAGACACTATTGCACAGCTGGATGCCGGAATAAAACAACCCCTCAGTCGCCCGGGTGGCTCGGTGATCATGTATTTGTGCGGCCAACCAGGTAACATAGCAAACTTTGTAATTTTTCATCGTACAGAAAGTTATGACATTTCGTACACAGATTCTTTACATAAACCTAGACCCGTGTTTCGGGTTTCCCATATACTAAAACTAGATAATGTTGTAGATACACAAGCTAAATGTATATGTATATATACTCTCTAGGTAGCTTACCTAATGCGAAACTAACTCCAATTCAAAACTGACTATTATTCCGTTAATCCCGTGAACCGAAACGACCTTTAACGTAAGTCAAATCCCAAGACTAATTAAGTAAATAGAGCCCAAGTCCGGACAACGATGGTAATCCCGAACTATCATCCTTCACATATTCTACAATCTAAACAACTTTTGAATTAATTCCGGTGATGGGACATAAAGGGACAATGGCTTATAAATATTAATTTCGGTCAGGATCATATCTCGGACATGAATAAATTATTGTATGACCACCGTGTAGTGAAAATTATCAATTTCCCGGGCGGTCCCGCGGTCCGGGACCGGGAGTCCGGGACAGACAACCCTTAACTTCAGAACTGTTTGACTTCATAGGGTTGGTCCTGTTGAGTAAAATATTTAACTTTTTATTTTGTAGATACAAATGTTATTTTAATTTATGTAACGGAGTCATGTGATATCGGAAGACATTGAAGATTATAATCATATAGTTGTAGAAGTTTTGCACTCGGTCAATTTTTATTACTACCGCAGACATTCAAGTTAAATAAAAGCATATCGTAATAACAGAATATTATAATAAAAGCAATCATTCGATTGACCCGGTGTATAAATTGGATAGTGTATAATCGGTTTTTCCGAAAGAACAATATAGTCAATTAAATTAACAGAATTTGGAATAAAAGTACCTATATATATACGTTGTACAAATATGTTGTATATTCCACACGTTCCAATGGAGACGACGGCGGCATGACCGAAAGAAGCGAAGCCCCCGTTATCTCCTTAATGTTAGGTTCCTTTAACCCTTACAGACAGAAGCAAGAGCCCACCGAAGTGGATCTCATTCGCTATATCGTATGTAAATGATATGGATCCAAATAATTTAGTCTAGCTGTTTCATTGAATAGCTGAATATTATTCCGGCGGCTAATTGAATGCCAGCGTTGTTTAGGAAAAATCTGAGGCGAATTAAGCTACTTGGCTGCGACAGGCAAACAAGATACATATACAAATATTCCTTCTTAATTTGGATCACAAAAACATTACAAATTCTCAAATGCAGCAGCCCTATAGCCACCCCTTCCCTTCGGGCACATATCAAGTACAACATAAAAGCAATTCAGCAAATTGTTATTGACATGTTAATAGTTTGAATGTCGTGATGTCGCTACCGCGTCGCCCGGAGTTGCCATGTTAAATATTATGACATGTCCCTCGCTACGGTTAATAAGATATGGTAACACTGGCAAACTTAAGGTTAAGTTGTTCGTAATTATTTTAATTGAATTGTTAGTAATTGTGTGATGCTGTTAGGCAGTTTGTGTTTTGTTAATAATTTGGTTTTGAGAGAGGTTAATGTGGTGGAATTGTAGTAGATAGAGAATGTAACGTTTACAGTTAGTAGCAGAATGTATTTATTTATTTTAATATTCTTGTACTCAGGAAAATAATAATAGATAAAAAAAAAACATACAAATATTCAAGTGTACAATAAATTACAGAAAAAAAATAGTTCACTAATTCAATTTCGGGAATATTTTTTAATAAAATCTCATACAATGCCATTTATATATTAATATAAATGGCATTGGCATATATATTAATTGGCTCCATTATTCAACATTTCTTCAATCTGTGAGTTTATTATATCAAGCTGCTTTGGAGAAGCCCTATAGGGTGGGGTATGTACAGGAATATCATCTACCCGTCCGTTAAATTAAACTCATGCGATCTCTTTCGATACCACATGTATACAGATATATAGGTAATTAACATATAAACTTTAGCTTTTTCTGCGGCTTTCTTGGCGTAACTCAACAGAGACTGAATTTTTCTGAAATAAAAAATAGCCATTATTTCAGCAATGCAGCTTTCTATTTATAAGTGTTTATGTAGTTTCTATTTTCATAATCAGTAGAGTACTTTCAGATGTTATCTTTATCTCTTAGAGTACTTTCAAACACATAGCTCTTCATAATACTAATTTAGACACGAATTATGCGATTTGTATCTACATTTTGTCCTTTTTTTTGGTATTATTCGTTAGGTGGTTAGCTCCTTAGTACTCCTGAGTTGAAGTATACTAATCTCAAATCTGTTTGATTGCTCAAAAGACGATCTCAGACATTATTAAAATGATATCTAGAACGTAGGGGTCTTTAAGTGTGGGGTGAATAGGTTACTTCTAGGCAAGCGTGCTCCATCGTTGACCACATCATCGCTTACAGTATCAGTTGTTTCAAACTTTCATTAATAAGTAATGTAAATAGATTAATATACATACTATGTAAATATATCATAAAGTGTCTTTCTACACTACGAGCAAGGCTGTTTCATTATGACGAGACCATCGACTCCTCTCACTGTTACTGCGCCTATAAATGGTTGCCGATAGCTCTGGCCTTACCCATCCTTAGTATTGGTCGGTCCGTGAGGTTGCGGATCGGCAGTGATGAAATCTCGTCCTACCCTTCATTCTTCCCACCTTCCGTCTGTTGCCTTAGGTCTCATGGCAACAGGCTTCCCGCACTATTATTTATATACGTATATATTGTAGCTGCATGGTTAGGGCTAGGTTGTTAGGTGCAGCTAAGGTTGTTGATAGGCTACAGTCAACCCCTTTACTGTACATTTCGGTAGCTGAATGTATAACCTACAACCTGTAAGTGATGTAATGCGTTTTTTGATCCGAAAAATCGAACTAAAACACGTAGTAAGTTTGTTTAGGTCTTGATAACTATATAAATAAATAAGTAAATAAAAGACTAAACCATTACGATTTTTCTTGCGTCATGTTCTTCAGTGTAGGCGTAGGTATAGCGTAAAACAATTTGCCATGCGCGATAAAAGCCTGAGCGTAAGTAACGCCACAAAGAAGCGAAGGAATCCGAGTCCTAACTTATCGCATATATCAATAATAATGCAATTCACTACTCATCAGTTTAACCTAAACCGTAGACCTTTAGTATAGAATGCCAATTATAATAATCACTACGGTTAAAAATTGCTATGAAATATGATCAGGTGTTTTCGAGCTTTTTTTAATATCTCAAAAATGTGGTTAAATATTAACAAAAAAATTTTAGATAGTGAAAATTTCAATAATAACTATACTAGTGAGAGTAAAATTGGTGTGACGCAAGTTGGTACGGACCCACATACACATTAGGGCAATCTCTTTTGTAGTTACGTCACAAAAAAAAAACTTATTTGCGATTCGTAAAAATCTTTGAGACTCGATTCGGAAATTGAACTGTTTTCATATGTCATTTTGTACGGAATCGTCAGTGGGCGAGTTCGAATCGAGAATCATAATCAGAATTATTAAAACCTAGTTGGCAAAATAAATTTCATTTACATATAAAAACACTAACATAAATTTTTAAGTTTTTACTAACACTATTTTTATTATTTATGCAATCATTGTGGTAAATAAATATTATTAATATTATTATTTTATACTTGGTTACTGTTTAGCCCCTGGCTCTCCGGTACGAACCACAAAGCTGGGGTGGCTTTACCGGCACAAATTAACAATATCAAATACATTTTTCAATACAAAATCAAATTATAATATAACCCTTTATCCGTTTACGTAACAAGCTTCCAATTAGCCATGCAACCCGCAACTCCGTACCTCCGCCTCGTCTTCCTGCATTGCAGGGATCCCGGGATCCCGAGATGTTAGACAATTTTGAAGATAATGAATATCGCCTAAGGACATCACTACTGTTTGTGCTACGTGCCATCTGTCACAACCCTTTGATGTAGAGTGGCTGTGAGCTCTGAGAATTGTGGATAGTCTTCTTTTAATTATCCACTAATTTGTTAATTAGTAGAAAAATAAAAAAGGCTTGCTTATGACACTTTATAATACTAATATTTTTAAAGAAAAACTTTTTAAATGTTTACCTGAACGGCTGAAGGGATTTGAATGAAATTCAGCACACGGTTTACTGGAATAACACATAGGATAGGACACTTTTTATCCCACGAGTATGGTCCCTTGAATCAATTTTGGCCGCTGACGTAATTACAAACTGCTGTAGTTTGTAATTATTTTTCTTTAATAAGTAGATACAAGTTGAGTAGCTTTGCTGAAATAATATCACAGATAAACCCCAAGGAATAACTTGTCTAAATGCTGGCTCAAATTCTTGACGAAATAAGATTCACAAACTAAATAACACTTCAAATAACATGACACCACGTCTTACTTCTCTATCTGTCCTCAATCAGGTACAATTATCCTTAATGAACGCGTCGCATGGTCACCGCGGCGACTCTGTTTACATTATTCAACAGACTCATCAGGGGTTGATTGTGACCACACGTCGCGCTTCGATCTCGGATAGTTTTCGTACATCACGCATCATAATATCATGGGATTTTTGATGTTGTGCCAACGAATGCCTACATATCGACAGTAAATTGCTAATACCACCTAACCAAATTTTTTCGTGAAAATCAACCATTTTTCGCTTTTTTTTTAGTTTTTGTGAATTGGTTATTTGCACTTCGCCGTCGATATACGTAATGTATTCAATCTTCCTCATACCAATATTAGAATATATCTAATTGTAGCAGCATCATTTACGAGTAATAACCACTTTTGATGCTGTGTTATTTGTAGCTTAATTCTTACACACTTACTATTATTTACATAAAATAAAGTTCCCACGTCGTCTGTTTGCCTGATCGCAATAACCTCGAAAACATTGAACGGGATTTAATGCAGTTGACCAATAGGCAGAGTGATTCATGAGGAAGGCTTAAGTGTATAATACCTTTAATAACACATACAATTGTGTTAACAGGTGTAGACCCAAGATAACAAATATAGCCGCACTCAGAGTCACAAACTGATCAGATAATAGGTAGTGCAAGCAACATACATACATTATCGATGGTCAGTCTCAAGCAACACCTTGGAGAACCGGTACAAGTTACATAGAGGATAACAGACTTAGTGCCATCCTCTGAAGATTTCTAACACCCGTACGAAGCTGGATGACTAGTAGGAAGGGTCGCTAGTATAAAACTATTGGACAAAAGTAAACACAACATAGATACAATTATGGTTCTAATAGGTCCCGTTAGGTACGTCTCGCCATAGGCCTTACAGATGATAATAGAGCTTCAGATGTAATTTCCAATTATCCGCCTGTACGCGTTCTGGTAATTTAGCTAAATAACCCATTTCTCTAGGCTGACGTTTATAGCTTATTGTCTAGTTTCAGGTCCTCCTACTAAATGGAAAGTCTTACTGTTGATTAGGAGCATACCATAGTAGGTCGCAATTGCAATCGAAGCTAACTAATATCTAAGTTACAAATGTTTATGTTTTTGACGCTCATAGCAGGAAAATCTGTTCAAAAATGATTTATGCTGACAAAATGGCGCCTTTTAAAACCTCAAGCCGTCGCTAAACCCCAAGACATTTAATTACCCGTAATTTATCGTCGACACTAATCCGCGAACTTCTGGCCAGCAAGCCAACAAGAAAAAATATTAAAAAAAATTCTATCCCCTTGATTACAAGCTGTCACGTCGTAGGATTTTTCCTAAACCCTCATTTTAATTAGTCACGTCGGTTTTGTACGCGTTCTCGAGTGGAGAACATCCATTTTCTTAACTACTGTAATTGCCCCCACCTCGCGATGTTGCCAGCCACAAAATTTATTACTTAATTACCTCAAGAAAACGCGACGCGCTCAACATCCCCGACAGATGTTTTTTATTCGCCGTGGAAAAACAAGAACGGTTTAAGAATGACATTAATTAATTCTTAATGAAATTCATCTTCACCCTCGGTCTTGTTTTAAATTAAATGCTCGATTTATTACTTGTACAATTTGTCGCGAATACAACCCTCGTAATTAAAACACGGCCATCAGTTATTACGTTTATTAGCGACACAAAATAGTTGTAAAATCTCCATTTTATATTACAGGTTGATTCTAAGAATAAATACTACATCGATATTAAATGCTCTAGAAAAGTCATAGCTTAAACGTGATGCGGCGTTTGTGGCTATTTTTTCAAATTTCGATTTGTTTGAAAATGGAGCCAAAAACGACGATTTAAATATTCAAATATGATCAATATTTCCTCTGATACGGTTCGTCGACTGGTCCATGGAAAAGAGCGTCATCAAATCTAAGGTATCCGTCGTCGGGTCGTAGAATGTCTGGATAACTTTTGTGTGCGATCGGCTCGTGGTAAGTATCAGCGCTTTCATGGTACTGGTGGCTGTTTATAAGATTTCTGTTAGCATTCATGTTCGTCTTAAACTTGTCTTCTTTCTGTGGCAAGATTGGAGTTGGTGTTACTTTGTCTTCTATTTTCTTATCCTTGGCAACGGTTCCTGCTCCAGCTAGATCTCTGTAGTTCCTTTCATCTTTTCTTAGAGGCGCATAAGGATATCTACTTCTGAATCTATAGTCGTACCTTCCAGTCCTTGCGTTCGCATACATGTCATCTTCATAAGGACGCCTATAAGGATCTACAGAGTATCTGTACCTTAAATCCACACTAGGTGGAGTACGGACCACTTCTGGCAAGTGAGCGTAATAGATTATCCTTTTCGGTTTCCTAGGTACCATGTTATCGTAAGTTTCATCAAATCTATCAACTCTCGGACCGTAGTATGGATAGTAACGTCTTCTATCAATCATATCGTAATAAGGGTCTCGTCTATATAGATCATCTGGAACTGGATAGTACCTGTCATCGTAGAAGTACCTCCGCGATTCTTCTGGAATAGGTGGATTATAAACAGCTTGACGTGGAAAAACTGGCTTGTATTTAGCTCTGTCTCTATCTTCATCTGGTCTTACAAATTCTGTTCTTAATTCGTCGGTTCTTGTCGCTCTTTGTACAGATTCTTTATCGTTTCGAGATTCTGAAGCCTCCAACGCTTTGTTTTGAGTAACGAAGTTGACTCTCGGCATGCGGGAATTAATCAGGTCTCCTGAAGGTTGCGGAGGTGTCAGGATATTATCTCTTTGATCTCTCTGTTCCCTTTGGTCTCTTTGATCCCTTTGATCTCTTTGATCCCGTTGGTCCCTCTGATCAGGTAATGGAAGTTTGATCCAGTTCTCATTAGAAGCTCTTGCTCCTCGACCAGTTGGCTTGTCAGTCACTCTCTCTGTAGTCTGATACAGTGGTAAGACTTCCTTAACCTCATTAGTGATAGATATCTTGGTCGTAGGGTCTTCAGGAGGTAAGGGACCTGGTATCCATGGTTGGTTCATATTCATGTTAGTTTCTTGCCGATGGGATTGCATGTTGTAGTATTTCTCTTCTTCAATAACGCCTCGTCGACCTCTGACAGAATCTGACTCCACGTTGATCTGGAATGATTAAAATAGGAGCCATTATAAACATACCGTGTTCCTATCGTGCTGTAAATCTGTCAAGAAATTGTCTGAAAAATTAATTTTTAAAACGCATAGCTGCAAAAATGTCTACCTATTTATTCTGAAAGATTTTTCGAAATTCCTCATTTTTCATTATACAATCTATTTTTGTTCCGTGTTCAGTTTTCTGATATACATAATTACGTAAAACCGACATTCTTTGAATCAACTATGTTTCCCACACGAAGAATTATTCTAAATTTCGCAGTCTAACCAGCATATTAAAGGCAAACTTTCTTCAATTTTGTGTTGGTTATAATACAGCTGTATCAAAGCAGGTGGGTTGAAGAATCCCGTGGGCGGTAGCTCTGTGACCTGCCTAGATACACGTACACTCTGAGTCACGAGTTACGACGTCTAGAATGCAGTGCTATTCTGTACCTGTAAACGCAGTTAGTGTTCTTGGAAATTGAAAAAGAATCCCTTCGCACCATGGGAGATAAGAAGTCGTTTAAAAATATCTATAGCATAAGTATAATTAACTAACGGGGTAATATTAGCATAGCAAATCAATGAACGACGTCCTTTAAAAAAAAACTATAATGCTTTTACTGCAGTGACAGGCCTCCTCTCTGTGTGAGTGTTCACAAATCGAAGGAAATCGAAGTCAGAATCAAAAGAATCAGAAGAAGAATTTCAAAAGAACAGTCTCCGGAAATTGGGAAAAATGCGATTTATCACATTCATTGTGCGTATAGCTAAGAAGTAATATTCTCTGCTAGAGTCTGATAACTACAACAGTCTTTAAGTCAGGAATGAATAGGATACTACAAGGCAATCGAGCTTCATCGTCACATCATCGCTTACCATTGGGCAAGCAGAACTCTATAGTGAAATCATTGTTTGCTTCCAGGAATAATATGCTGGGCTTCGGAATTGTTCATAAGAGTTACTTATTATAGCCCTGGGTAGCAAAGGGCAACTGAAGGAACACAGGTGAGTTTTAGTCAGTAAAAATCTGACAATCCCTCTGTTCTATTCAGCGCAGGATTTGATGATTTCCCACGTAAAAAAAGGAATTGGTATTTTCGGTCAATTTAAAAGTCTCTTTGTTTTGAAAAAATTGGACATGCACGCATGCATGCATTACATTTTGATGACCTAAATAGGTCAAAAAGCTCGGTAAATACCGAGCTAAGTACGAAGACGCCAAAGGAATCAACAAGATGGGCAGACCGATTCATAAAAGAATAGGACCGGTATGGATGACCAAAGCTAGAGTTACTTATGGAATATTGGAAAGACTTGGGGAGACCTGTAATAATAATAAAAATAAACATTTATTTCAGGCAAGATACCCATACGTTGACACAAATACACACAAAGCACAAAGAAAAACATACTATAAACATTCATTCATTACAATTACGAGTATATAAATAATTGAAATTAAAATAATATTTTAAAATTACTGAGCACGTGAATCATGCAACAGTGATTCAGGTACTGACAGTCGACACGTTCGGCAAAGGCCTATGCCAAGGACTGGATACTGTACTACCGAAATTTTAAATCGCAATCTGGCAAAATCTTTGGAGAAATAGCGACTGTCGCGACCCAGTGCTGGGCACGCCACAATTATGGCGGTGAGTCCCCTCTATGAGGCGTGGTTGGAAAGACCTCACGGCGTCTTCACCTTCCGCATGACGCAGATTCTCACCGAACACGGGAAGTTCGGGAAGTTCCTGCACCGAATTCGTGCGGAAGCGACGCCCGGGTGTCGCCACTGTGTGGACCGCCCGGAGGACACGGTGGAGCACACGGTGGAGGTGTGCCCCGCTTGGGAAGAGCAACGCCGTGTCCTCGTGGCGGCGATCGGCGGCGGCGATCTCTCGCGCCGGGCCTTGGTACAGGCCATGGTCTGGAGCGAGGAGGAGTGGCAGGCGGTCGCCTCCTTCTGCCAAGCAGTAATGCTAGCAAAGGAAACGGCCGATTGCGTGAGGCAACGGCAACGGTCCTTACGCCCCAACCGCCGCCGGGATTCCGATCCCGATTTCCGGCCACCGTAGGCGCGGGCTTGCGGACGGCGGGCAATGGGTGGCCCGCCGTCTGACCGTCCGGTAACCGTCCGGACCAAGCCCGGATCGTCGACGCCGCGTATTGTTCCGCGCGCGCTTCAGGGAGATGTCAGCAAATCGTAGGGGCCCGGCAGGGTCGAGGCCTACTGGGGCCATGGGTAGAGTAAAAACGAAACCCGGGCCCTGGGACGAAGGCAACGAAGGAACAGGAGTGGGTTTTTAATCAGTAAAAGTCTGTCTCACTATCTCCCGCTCCGCCCAAGAGCAGGATTTGTCATAAGATGACTTTCCCACCTAAAAAAAAAAAAAAATCAGGCAAGATCTTTATAATTTTAATACTGTATTAAATCCACATAAACCGCTGTGCCGAGTTCGATCCTTGGTTTGAGAATAACTCTTCAGAACATCTTGTTTATTATTGCAGCCCGGGCTAGGTTATGCGGTCGCGACTGATAGAAGCAAGCAGCGGGCAGGTGTGAACCGCTATGTTAGGACAAACAGTTTATTTATCGCTAATCTATGCGCTAACAGCTTTACTTTCGTGTCAATTAATACTTTATATTCTCCGTAGAAGAATTATTAGGTGATTTCTGTGTAAAAAGTTGTTAGTCGATTTGTTTTGTTTTTTTTTTTACCTGATGAAGCCAAAAGGAGGTATGTGTATTTCTTTGGCACGCCCTAGAACCTAAACGGGTTGTTGGATTTTGGGTTGAGAGGTGACCTTAGATTCGCCTTAGTTATGAGGAACACTAGGTAAGTCTATCAAAATTACAAAAGATTAAAATGTTGAAAAATTAATGAGTTTCCGTGACTTACTCATGTAAGGTATCAAAGTAAAGGAGACGATTTCTAAAGTACTCAAACTAAAATGTAGGAAATAAATAAAAGTTAACAATTACGTTTAGTTGTTTTTTCCGATCGTATTTTTTGACTTTTTATTTACGTGTCACACACCCTCTCTCCCGTTTTGGGTGGAGCAAGAGGGAGTGTGAGAATTTTACTGACTGAAAACCTTATTATATGTTCCTTCCCTTTTTGCAATGACTACGGTAAGTCCTTCAAACAATCCGCAGCCCTGGCAGACGTCGCGCGTCGTCCCTAACTGGCCCCGTCAATTATGCTGACACTCTTTTGATGGCACGCGTGGAATACTGTGGGCTTAATCCTTACCAGAAGGCCGGCAAGACCGCACCTACGGTAACCAGAAAACGTCCAGCAACTCAAGACGCCCGAGGCGTTTCCGGTAGGGATCGGACCGTGAGGCATGTCTCCAACTTACGGTTTCGGCTGCCTCCTTAACTCGTATTATTGCTTTGCAGAAGTGACTGTTTCCCATATATATAGTACCTACTTTTGTCTGGATTAACCTACTTCCGTATGTTTCTCGAGCTCGTGCTGCACCTCCATGGGGAACACGACGCGGATCAGGATCCCGCACCACAGCAGGATCGACTTCGAGTGCTTCATCGTTGACGCTGGACTTTTTTACTGAAAAATGTTAAAAATATCATCAATAGGGACCTTGAATCACTTATTTTTGTAGATAGGCTTTGGCTAAATCGCTACTGCCCAAAGGCCTATTAGTTGGATTTGTCAAAGCAAATCATTCCAGATATTACGTTGACATAGCTTTATAAGCCTTAAAATGTGCTGCGGGGACTCAGGCCTCTTCTCTGGAAGAGAGAATGGGCGAAAATCTACCGCGCAGGCTTACTGTGGGTTGGTGGATGAAACATAATGTGGTCAAATTTAAATATAGGGCATGCCGCTTTCCTCATGATGTTTTCCTACAACATTTTGAGAGCAGTGGTGATGAAGTAAAGTACTTACACAAAGTAAAGCGCCTGCTTGGTTTGAGCCCACGATACCACTGATCTACCATTGCTCAGTACATTTGCTAATTTTTGCAGTTACTCGTAGTTATTATTAAAGGATGGAGAAAAGGAAGGTTATGAAAGAGATAAGGCATAGATGGTCTTCTTGAACGTGAGTGACCAAAGGATGGAGTAATTTTTAAGTTACTAAACTAAAAAAAAAATGTAAAAAAACAGCAGTTTCATTTTCCGCACGGACGCAATCTACAAATTATTGTTGTAGTAAGTATTGCCTTATTAAAAAATCGTAGAAATAGTCCCATATCAACCCGGACGGCATGTTTAAAAGATTTTTTCTGATTCTTTAGTGCCAGGTAGGTAGATATGATAACGCTACTGAAAAAATATTCGGAGTTATATACTTATACCCTTAAATCTTTCAGCCGGATTTTCAATTCTGGTCTTAAATTCTTGATCGAGCAAGTTGCAACCCTAGACTCAGTTCCTATACCTGTATTCCTATAAATAAATCTACAATACTTATAAAAACCCACATAAAAGAAAATAGAGTTTGCGCAGTGATCGTGTATGATGAAATCAGTCTGAAAATGCTGCTGAAAATTCGGGTTAATAGCATCAAAATCTATTTTTCAATTCTTTTGTTTTAAAGCACCCTGTGCTTCATAACTCAAATAGTAGATATTGGGGGAAAAAAAGCAGCTAGGTAAATATGGGAGTGGGCTGGCCAAGTCGTACAAATAGACAAGGACAAATCACCGAAAATCGTCATCCTAAATACTGTAATTGTACTTCAAAACCGAACCAGCGAATATTGTAAATTATAATCTAAGTGCTAAATATCTTGAAATCTAAATCATTTATAAAAAGGAAGAGATGTACACATACACAGTACACGATACACATTGAATGTAGACCAGCTGAGGTGTGGCATCGTGAGCACACTCGATCTACTACTACTATGGGGACGGGCTACAGACATCGACTCAATTTTTATTCTACAGAAAAGAACTATCAGAGCAATCTCAATACAATGTCCGCCGGTGCGATTCTCTAAGGAAACTGTTTAAGGATATTAATATATTGACGGTGCCTTGTCAATATATCTATGAAAACATCATGTACGTTAGAAAAAATCTTCATCTTTTTAGCAAAAGAGGCGATAGACATAATTATGTTACAAGAAATATAGACCAATTAGTTCAACCAGGTTTCAGACTGGCTAAAGTGGCCTCTTCTTTCATGGGGTACTGTTTGAAATGTTATAACAAAATACCTCCACAAATATAAGAACTCAATAAAACGAAATTTAAATCTTGTATTAAGCGCACACTATGCAGGCAAGCATATTATAAGTTGGAGGATTATATTCAAGATAAAAATGCTTGGCTCAATGCTGGTCCAGCTCCACTACCACCGGGGTGTACAAATTGATTAGTTTGAAACTATTATTATTATTCTTTAATGTTTTTTTTTTTAATTTGCAAAATATTATTGTAAGTAGTTAATTATTATTGTATTTAGTATTGTATAATGTAGAAGAATTTTTTTTCAAAGTTTGTTAATGTGAGTACCATGGATCAATTTTATAGTTTTTAGGTTATTATTGGACTTGTTTGACATAAATGAGCATGGCAGTTGAGAGTTTGTCATGCTCACTCAAATATCTCATTGATGAGGGCGCGTGTGTCACATCACATCACATCGTGATCATTCGGTTCTCTTCAAAATGGCTGAGCTGACTAGTGCTAATATTCGCGTCAGGTCCGTGAACGGCTGCTGTCAGTTGAGACTGGTCATCTCTTAGCTGCCAGCTGCTATTTTAATATCTATATTTAGGTTTTATTTTTACTTTATTGACATTGTTCTCACCTGATAGCGACAAGAAACATGCAACAGAGATATTTGTAATTGCAAAACATGATTGAAAAGAGTGTCCATGGAGTTTCTTGCACATTCTTCTCCATAGAGATTTACGCTTTGGAATGTGCAATTAGCATAATTTTTTCTGACTGACAGACTTCTTGACATTTCAAAAGTGCCTGTAAATGGTTTATTTGAAATAAATGCTTTTGAATCTTCGAATCTTTGAATCTTTGATCCGTTCCCGTGGACGAGTAGACGTCATTCTAAAGTTGCTACTTACTGATAATTTGGTTGTTTCATTTATAAAGCCAAATCCCTAAATAATGATTTTAGTGAACACCACATTGGCGTGGCGAAGATTAAGAAGGCAAACTTGGTCAAAGATCGGTAAAAGATGGGGAGGAATTGCCCAGCAATAAAACACAATGTAGGCTAGCAAAAATACGATGTCCTACATGTTTTGTATACCTATTTAGCCTTGATCGAGCAAGGTGAAACCCTAGGTACAGAACCCAAGGCCTATTTTTTACAGTGGAGGGTTTTATTGTCGGGTGGGAAAATCATCTAATGACATCCCCCGCTCTAGGGCGGACCGGGAAATAATGTCAGACTTTTACTGACTAAAAACCCACTCCTGTTTCTTCTTTGCCATTTTTCCAGGGCCCCGGGGATCACCCATGGCCCTACGGTTGCTGACATCTCCTTGGGGCGCGCGTGGGAAAACTACGCGCCGTCGACGACCTGGGCTCGGTCCCGACAGTTACCGGACAGTCGGCCGGCGAGCCACCCATTGCTCGCCGTCCGCAAGCCCGCGCCTTCGGTTACAGTGGAGGGTAGCAAGTGTGTTAGTGTGTCTAGTAAAACTTACTTCCGTCCTCTGTAAAAAATAACATTTTGAAAATTTTATCTTCGTTGATGACGTACGTATTTTTTTCATATGAACACTGTGTATGAGTGGTATTAAGAATTCGAGCAAAGTCAAATGAAAAACATGAAACAGCCTACTGTATAACTATGCCTACAGTACTTAAAAACACATAAATATAATATAAAGTAAATAGAGCTGGTGCAGTGACCGCGGGCACTCGGAAGTGTGATGAAATCAGTCGGAAGCGGCCCGGCCGAGCGTGACGCTTATCTGTTGTGGAGCCAAACATTCTGGTGGCGCGACCTCGTGTTTTGGAATTTCACTGAGTTTTCGAATGAAATATTTTTTTTTAAATTATTTAAAGATTTTTATTTCAAGTCATACCCGGAGTAGGCGTTCTGATGCCGAGTGTGATCCATTTCTTATGCTTCGAAAATTTTGAATGGGAAAATGAGGTTCGGAAAATAACATAAGCTTTCTCTCAATAAAATATCATAAATAATAATACATTTTGATACACATTGAGAAAGTTTGTCATTGTGTCAGTGACAAATTTCCACGTGTATCAAACGACGTTTTTCAATACACCCTTCGTAGCCTGGCGACTCGGGGCTGCGCGGCGCCCAGCCTGCTACGACAAATACAATAAGTTGTGGCGGGGGCGAGCTGGTGCACTTTTCCGTACTAGTGTGAAAAACAGTAAATGGCATGCCTAAAAGCGGTAGCGGTAACATGGGAGCGGGTTTTCATGAAAGTGTATTGAAAATTATAATAATACTGTAAAGTTTAGACCTGAGCATGTTATGCCAATACACATAGAGAGGGACAGAAGTTAGTGGTTTCTTTTAGCGGGTGGGAAATAATCTAATCGCTTCTCCCGCTCTGTGAGGAGCGAGAGGGAATGTCAGATTTTTACCGACTTAAACCTACCCATGGTCATTCAGCTGCCCTTTGGCATTTTAAAGCCGCGGTGACTCTTACGACAATACTGCTGACCTGAAGTTAGTGTCAACAAACCCTAAGAAGCTAGTCTTTTATTTTGAAAAAAAACTTTGGCCCACACTAGGAATTACTCTTGTATCGTGGGTGCGTTGAATTGTGGAAGCTGATGATTCTCAATCTACAGCTGAATTAGCAGCAGCTTTCGATCTTAGCATATAAACAATATTGGTCCATTTGCGTTGAATTGGCAGGGCACAAAAGCTTGACAAATGGGTGGCCCACGAATTGAATGATCGCCAACGACTGCTCAACAGGCACACAAACGAAGGCATATTGAATCGCATTGTTACTTGCGACGAAAAATGGATTCTGCTCGACAATCGCAATCGCTCAGCAAGTTGGTTAGATCCTGGTTTAGCAGCTAAACAATGCCCCAAACGAAAACTGATCCCTAAAAAAGTGATGGTCACTGTTTGGAGGTCTAGCGCCGGTGTCATTCATCACAGCTTCTTACCAAACGGGTTGAACATTACTGCAGATGTGTACTGTGAAGAACTGAACATAATGATAGAGAAGCTCGGACATCTCCAACCAGTTTTGGTCAATCGTTCGGCTCCGCTGATCCTGTATGACAACGCGCTACCTCATACTGCACAGCAGACGGCCTCCAAGTTACAAGAGTTGGAAAGTTAGAAGTTCTCCGTCATCCACCGTACTGACCAGGTCTTGCCCCTACAGATTCCTACTTTTTCCAGAATTTAGATAACTTCTTGGCGGTGAAAAAATTCAATAATCGAGAGGCAGTTCAAAATGCCTTTGAAGAATTTGTTGCCTCCCGTCCAACAGACTTTTTCAAAAAGGGCATCAATAAACTACCACTACGTTGGCAAAAATGCATTGATTGCATGGGGAATTACTTTGATTAGGTACGTAATAAAAATAAAAAATATATAAAAAGGGCGTTAACTTATTTCATCATCATTATCATTTCAGCCGAAAGACGTCCACTGTTGGACATAGGCTTCCCCCAAATGTCGCCGTAATGACCGGTCCAGTGCGTCTCGAATCCATCGGATTCCCGCGACCCTCACCAGGTTATCGGTCTACCTTGTGGGAGGCCTACCAACGCTGCGTCTTCCGGTACGTGGTCGCCATTCCGGAACCTTTCGTCCCCATCGACCATCTGTTCTGCGAGCAATGTGCCCTGCCCACTGCCATTTAAGTTTGGCGATTCTTCGGGCTATGTCTGTAACTTTACCTTGTACTTATTTCATGAAAAACGCCAATTTCATAGGTAAGACCTAATATTACTGCCCGGCTAGAGCTTAGGGCATTAATGACTTGCTTTACTTTAGGTTCGCATAACAAATATTTGACATTTGCGAGCTGGCAATATAAAAAATTATAACCCATCGTTCTTGCCAAATAAATTGGAAATAAACGCGTTACATATGAATAAATAGCTACCATGTCAATGGCGTGATGCGCAAATAATGAAATAATGATGACTATCATTTTAAACCAAGGACATAGAAACAGTTAAAGCACTATTATTGCTACATAATGCTGATTGAAGCCCGAATAATCGGAGGGTAATGACAATATTGCACATCTATGCATATGGACTAAATGTACCTATTCATGTTACATTGTATCAGTGAAGATATAATTTCATTTTGCTGTGTTGCAAAGGAAATCGCACATTATTAACAAACTGTCACCGGCACACCGGTACATTACAATCGTACATTTTGATGTAAGTGGAGAAAGTTTATCATTGCAACCGAAGCGGAATTCGTCCGAGCCGCAGGCGAGGGTGTTGTGGAACCGAGTGCTTCAGTGGCAAATTTCCGCGTGTATGATACGACATATTATACTTACCTACACAGTAACCATGCACCTAACTGCATATTTGGTGAAGACACGAACAAACGAACACACTGTTCAATCTAAAAGATCTATTTATAGGTAGGTTAACCTAAATAGGCACCTACTTATTAACGATGAAGTACGTATTTCAGTGGCTACCTTCATAAAGACTCGAATCACAATGTCGACGAACCCCGAAAATAACTAAAGAAAATCGTCACAACAGCCATCGCGCCCAACAATAGCGCACAGGGATCCCACGACATGACAATTTGGTGACAGACCGATCACCATTGCATGTCACGCTCCACAAAGCTGACGATTGTATTGATGCCGTTATCCTGGCTATTGAAGGCACTGACCTAGATAAGGGTAAGGCCGTTAGCCCTCTATATCATGGTAGGTATTCAAATCAGCTGGGAACTAGGTGGTGAAATCTTGACGGGTTTCGTATTGATCGGTTGAACAATAAGATCGATCAAGTTGGATTGAAAACTCTGCTCAAAAAAAGCGTTTAGTCCATCTAAATGTGTTGATAAAGAGTATCCTAAGTCTCTTTCCATGTTAAATGCGAAAATAAAGCCTGCTATCCACGGACGCATAGCTTCATATACGCGTATTCGTCATTATACGCTTGGTGTACGCCTGCGTGAAGCTTATATAAAAAGCTATGAAACTTCACCAAGCGTATAATGACGAATACGCGTCTATGACGCTACGCGCCCGTGTACAGTACCTATACTTTACTTTCGCATTTATAAAATAAGTAATTATGGATACTGATAATGATATCCTAAAGAAGTTCAGGCCAAAATGATAATGTTTTATATGTTACGTTCTAATTAATAAAACGACTCAATCCATCTGCCTAAACAAAGGAACAAAACCTAGGTCACTTATGAGAAACAATGGGACATTGATCGTAACTGAATTGCTGATTGATGCTGATAAAGAAGACGTAACAAAGACAAAAAGACACTTCTTGCTTCTTGCTTAACTGTAGGAAAACACACTTTGGGAAATCAGTAGATACGACATCTTAAGGATGCCCTACTCACAGCGGGATGGTTCGAAAGAGTTACCGTGCGCCGTGAAGCGCAAAAGGCAACTGAAGGAACAGGGTGGGTTATAGTCAGATAAAATCTGACAATCCCTCACTCACTCCACCCAGCGTGGGAGAAGGAATTTAAACCTCAAAAATAGGAGATGCACCCTTGGCGATGTTGAGCAAAAGAGGCGATAGACATAATTATGTTACAAGACATAGGGACCAATTAGTTCAACCAGGTTTCAGACTGGCTAAAGTGGCCTCTTCTTTCATGGGGTACTGTTTGAAATGTTATAACAAAATACCTCCACAAATATAAGAACTCAATGAAACGAAATTAAAATCTTGTATTAAACGCACAATATGCAGGCAAGCATATTATAAGTTGGAGGATTATATTCAAGGTAAAAATGCTTTGCTCAATGCTGGTCCAGCTCCACCACCACCGGGGTGTACAAATTGGTCAGTTTTGAAACTATTATTATTATTCTTTAATGTTTTTTTTTTTATTTGTAAAATATTATTGTAGTTAATTATTATAATTGTATTTAGTATTGTATAATGTAGAAGTATTTTTTTTAAAGTTTGTAAATGTGAGTACCATGGAGCTATTTTATGTTATTATTGGACTTGGTTTTTAGGTTATTATTGGACTTGTTTGACATAAATGAGCATGGCAGTTGAGAGTTTGTCATGCTCACTCAAATGTCTCACTGATGGTGGCGCGTGTGTTGGATCATTCGGTTCCCTTTAAATGGTTGAGCTGAGTGGTACTAATATTCGCGTCAGGTCCGTGAACGGGTGCTGTCAGTTGAGACTGGTCATCTCTTAGCTGCCAGTTGCTATTTTAATATCTATATTTAGTTTTTATTTTTACTTTATTGACATTGTTCTCACATGATAGCGACAAGAAACATGTAACAGAGATATTTGTAATTGCAAAAGACGATTGAAAAGAGTGTCCATGGAGTTTCTTGCACATTCTTCTCTATAGAGATCTACGCTTTGGAATGTGCAATTAGCATCATTTTTTCTGACTGACTGACTTCTTGACATTTCATAAGTGCCTGTAAATGGTTTATTTGAAATAAATGCTTTGAATTTGAATTTGTTAAAATGCATGCTATCTCTTGCAACATCATAAATGCACATACTAGAATGTCCCAAGTGCCCATACACCTGCACTTTGGAGGATTTGATGAGTGCTACCGATGCTACTATTAATGTAGCCACCTATTGGGCCCAGTTTGACGAGTTTACCATCGAATCGAAAAGAAGAAGATCATAAATGTGAAAGATAACAATTTTAATAAAAGCTTGTAAAAACGCTGTGATGAGCAATAAGATGAGCAATAAGAAACTCGTGCACACACGGATACTCACTCACTCATTTTAACATATAGGTAAGATTATTTTTAGCGCAAATAACGCGTAAAGTTGTATGAACAGGCTTTTTCATAAAACCTTTGGACGTACGAATAATATTAAAAATCTACTGAATTAAAATATTTAAATTAAAATTACTTGTATTTTTGAATAAACAATCTAACACTAACATGCCAAGGTAGTTTTAAAATAACAAAATAGTTACATTTTGCAATATCCATACTCCATATTATTTATTTACGCTATTTAAAGATGCGGCATATCCTATGATTTTTTACAAAATACGCATTTTTTATTATTTCACATAGAAATGAAGAATACAACACACAAGACTTGCTGCAACGTCTGGTATCACTGATTTACTCTTATAACATAAACTAGTCTTCCAAAATCTTCTGATTGCTTAATTTTTAAATAATTTATGCTCTGTCCATCATCAGATTACTAGACGTACGGCAATCCACCAGCTGTAAGTAGGTACATGATGGACATCCTAGCCATACACACGAAACGATTTGAAAACATATTCATTGTGCGTACCTACCTACAGATAAGGAATGGAATTCCCTGCCGAAAGCTATATTTCCTGATAGCAACAACCTGAGGGTATTTAAGTCAAGAATTAATGGGTTACTTCTAGGCAAACGAGCTCCATCGTCGACCACATCATCGCTTGCCATCAGGTGAGATAATGGTCAAACGTCAAACTATAAATAATAAGAACAAACTTGCACAGCTTTTAATTAATTTTCCAGCACGAATAGCACAGTGGCTGAGAATGCGAATGACCGCCACTCACGTATTAGGTTCAGGTCCCGTGTGAACTCTTTGTAAGATCCTTTTTTTTGAGCGCCAATCTATTCCAAACGCAATTATGTCCTCTAGTGCCAAGCTATAAAGACTTACTCATGTTTAAAGAATACAATATAATTTTGCTGAGTTCTACGGTTTGGGTTTTAGGCCATAGTAAAAGTACGCATAAAACAAAACAAAATTCACATACATCTTTCATGTATTTTATTAATAAATGTTTAATTAGATATTGTCTTCTAATAAAGACGTGGCGTGGAGAGCACGAAATCGTTTGTCTTCTAAACAAGACCGCGCGCTCAAAAGTTAATTAAAAAGAGGACACTGTTTATCTTCATACCATTTCCAACTCAAAAACTAAAGGACATTAACAATTATTATGATGTAATTACACTACTTTCTCTAGATATTTTGGATATACAGCTATCTTGTGGATATTATATAGGCTTCTATAGAAATCAAAACATTTTGTGTAAAACTAATCTATTTAAGACCTCTGAAAATCTGCTATTTTACACAAACTTTGGTCCTCCATAATGTACTCGTATATTAAAAATATAAAAAAGTACATCAATAGAAGCGTTGCATATTTAATCGAGATTCTGAATGACGACAATTTTTCTGAAAACTTCTAAGGGTTTAAAAAAAAACACTTATTTTCTAAAACAAGTTTTATGAAGTATTCGAGTAAATCACGGAATTACCGAAAACCGAAAAAGTTTTCAGACGTTATCTCTTTTCGCATTGCCTCTCCATCAAACATCGCGTTGGATTGCATAAGATGAAGCAACAAGCTTTTAAACCATGCTCAACGTTGACGATAGGCGAGTGGAAAAGGCCCTCTCAGATGGATATCGTTAAAGTTGTATTTTGAATTGCAAAGAAAGAAAGAAAACATTTTTATTCTGCCCTGTCGGGGCATGGTCCCCAAACTAGGCAACGCCTGTATCTTGGCATTGGCAGGCAACCCTTACTCAATTATTTAAAATATAAAATTATCATAATTCCAAGATGTTTCTTACCTTATCATAATCCAGTTAACACCAGCCTCGTCGAAGTTCGGCAGGGTAATGGCGACAGGACCCGAACTGCCAGCGGTCACGGCACGCGACCATATTGTTTGTCAGCACAATCGAACACCGTTTCCATTGTCAACATCGAAAATCTATGTGATACGGTTCATGGGAAAATGTGGGTATGAATACCTACAGCTTGTTAGTTTGTAGATAGGTGGCAGGTTTTTTTTTTAGTGGGTTAAAGTTATCAAAAAATGAAAGGACCATTTTGACATCTGTCAAAACGAATACTTAAATATGCAAAAACAATACGCGCAAGATATTCCATCATATTATTTAAAGCGCCAAAAAAAATATGTAATTTTTAAAACACTATATAATTAATTATTATTTTATTGTTTCTTTCAGTTTCGTTCCAAGTAACATTCTAGGGTATTTCTCAAATGTCAAAACGGGCCTTTTATTTTTTAACGAGTTTATCGTCAGATAAACTCCGCTCTGGATGGAGTGAGAGGAAGTGTCAGACTTTTATTGGCTAAACCCACCCGTGTTCCTTTAGTAGCCCCTTGCGTCCTTGGGCCGCGGCAACTAATTCGAATAATCCTGCAGACCTAGCTGGCATCGGCCTTAACGGGCCTTTTCACACAGAAAGTACTTTATAGCCAACTAGATAGTCCCAGCGGCGACACCCATGTGATACTAGAAAGATATCCCAACTGAACATTTTCCGGAATAAAAAATATCCCATGTGCTATTCCAGGACATGATCTACCCGTGTAAGCAAGTTTCATCGAAATTTGTTCAGCCGTTGGAGCGTGAAGAAGTAACAAACATACACGACACACTCACAATCTTTTACCTTTATAATCATCACAAGACGAAACAGAATCTTCTCTTCCGTGACACACACACGCACACTCGCGCACACACACACACACCTATTTTACACACACTCAACCCATTTATTAGACACACATATATACACTACACACACACACACCCACACAAGAAATTTACTGATTCGTCTTTCGTCTTTCATTTCTCTTTATTTTTCTGCATGCATGTTATTGTTACTGGGATTATGTACCTAATTATAAAATGTACCACATCTTGCGCCATATAAGACATCCATATTTATATTGTATAATCGGGATCGGTCCTGTCTTTCCTAAGCTCAGGTTGCTTTGTAGCCTATTTAGGAGTACAGTGCTTCACCCGCTTACTAGATTCTTGTTTTACTCATATATGTGCCTATTGTATCCATTTGTGTAATCTGGCCCTTGTAAACAATCAATAAAATTTTATTATTATTATTATAATATTACTGTGATTTCTCATAATAACTTAGCGTATACATGCCGTGACAATCATTAATAAGTCTTACCAAATTCTTCAGGTCTTTTGAGTCAGCTAGCAAATGAGGGCAAATAAGTCATTTTGCAATTACATAAAGCAAAGCATTTATCTAATCTATCACAGTTTCATGGCCTTATTGGTTTCTAAACTGTGGCTTGCAGATCAAGCAACTCAGTAAGTACTAAGTTCCTTTTATTATATCATTATATTAGTGCAATATTTGTATAATATTTACTAGCTTTTGCCCGCCGCTTCGCCCGCATACATTAAATATAGCCTATGTCACTCAGGAATTAAACAGCTTTCTATCCAATACTCTCAGAGATTCCCTCCTTATAACAAAAAACCAAACTTTAAAGCTAGAACTACATTATACCGACGCACACGTGTAACACGCCTGATTTGTACGTAGAACAACGTCGCGTGGCGTGGATCAAGTGTAGCTCTACAAGTCTAGTTTCCATATAAAATGTATGGAGACCGACGCGCCCAGATCGGCGTGTGTGGCATACGTGTGCGCAGTGCACTTCTAGCTTAACTCTATAATTATATAAATATACCTTTTTAAATTAGTGTACATAATACTTTCGTTCGACTACCAAATTGACGGAGCGGCGCTTGCTCTTCTAGTGTTAAAGTGCCATGAGAATCAATCTCACACACTTAGTTGCTACCCAATGAGGCGACACACAACCGATGGCTATCTCAAATACTCGAACGAGTAATGTTTACTATAAATATTCGACGACAATTAACAATGTTAACAAAACTACCTTTCAGTTCACCAAAACCGTCAATGGAAACAAACAAATAACTGTAGATACATTTGAAATGTTAGTAACAATGTGCACGAGGAAGCGTGTCGCCTGTCCGCCAGCGCTCTCTGCCGAGCCCCATCTGCGATCGGCGCGAGATTATCTAATGTTTGCTCAAAATCATTCATCACGGAAGTATAATATATACACATAATACTTTTGATATTTTAATGTTGTAATCTGTATTTTCATTGTTCAGTTTTTTAATCCTATTCCGGATTAATCCACTCCATCCGATTTACATCAGGTGAGACAGCGGTCAAGCGCAATCTTATCAATAATAAAAAAACAGTTTCTATGCATTTGCGTTCGATTCCCGGGCTTTTCTTTTTTTTTTCATCTGTAATTTCTCAGTAGGCATAACGACTCTCAGCAATGAAAACCTCGCAAAACAAATTTTCTTCAAATAAATATATGTTTTGAATTTGAACACTAGCATTCCGCTCCTCTACAGAAGTTTTTTTTTCAGGAGATAGCTTTTTCTCCCTCCTGTAAAATTTTGTGAAGTGTCCTCTTATGTGCCCTCTTGATGCTGATAAGCTCACCGTCGACTAAATTGAGCTAAACATAACAGCCGAAATCTGAATGTACTGCAGGTACAGCTCTGCCTAACCCTTTAAGAAATACAGTCGTGATGTTACCACTGTTATGACTAGCTTTCCCCCTCAGTTTCACCCGTCTTTGGTTACTGCTCCGCTCCTGTTGGCCGAAGCGTGATGTTATAAGACCTATATAATATAACCTTACTGAATAAATGGATTATTATCTAACACTGAATGACAAGCGCGCTCCATCATCCACCACATCGTCGCTTTCCATCAGGGTCAAACAGGAGCCTATAAACGCTAAAAATAAAAAACTGTGCAAGTGCGAGTCAGACTCGCGCACTGAGGGTTCCGTACAAACTTACCTATGAAAAAAGTTAAATTCCCGAATTGAGTTACGAAGATTATTCCGAATCGTAAAAAAGTTTTTTCAGACAGACAGACGGACGGACAACAAAATGATCCTATAAGGGATCCGTTTTTTTCCTTTTGAGGTACGGAACCCTAAAAACAATTTGAACCAGCAGTTCCTAAAATTAGCGCTTTCAAACAAGCTCTTCACCTTTATAATATTAGTATAGATTTATGATTACACATTATGAGCCCTCTGCTAATTTCCTAATCTCTTCTTAGGGAGATAATTTTATTAAAAAATCCGAGAAGCTAGGAAAAAAAAATATCATGACTTAAAACGCAAGTCCTTACTTTACACAGTAATTGAAACACTAGTGTAATAAATTACAATGCATTTTAATAAAATATATAAATTGAAATATTATTTCTTAATGTCATTAGTGCAAGAATGATATGCAATATTATTTTTGAATACAGATTTTTGAAATGTGTATCCAAAAATAATATTGCATAATAATATTGCAAATAATATTGCATTTAGAAATCATTATAACATTCCTGTATCCAACTTCAAAGTCGACATTTCTGGCAAATAATTAAAAAGTGATAACATACATATATATGTAGATATAGAAGAAAAAAATTAAAACAAAACATTAGATATATAAAATTTTAATACTATTAATTGTTCAGTTTTAAAATAGCAATTAATGAACTTAAATGCACTCTTGTGTACAGACGAAACATATGATAAATAATAAGAAATACGTAGAGTAGTTGTTACATTAAAAATTATTTTATTAAAGTGATGGAACGCTTTAAATAAGGCATCGTTAGCACTAGATTATGCGAAAGCTATCTATACCATACCGTGAAACTGGTATTTTAACTTAATTTCACGATAACTATAAGCTAGTTTATTTGTAATACGGTTCCTATATGTTCGAGGACAAAATCTGTAGAGAATACTTCTGATAATACTCCCTTAAGCCTGTCTTTTCTTAGAAAATAAATTATAAAGTAACATTTTTGGATGGATTCGAGTCAACTAGGGTGTGCAGGTGCTCTCGGGTGGGCTAGCGTTCTATACGTACACCGTTACAATCTAAACAAGCAACATCTTGATGCTAACAACACCTATCTTTAAAGTGAAAGCTAAAGGCCCGAAAGTAGCCATTTTCTCGCTAGATGGCGCAATGTCAACGATTTTAGTTTATTTTTAGTGTAATTGGAGCTAAGGAACTAGTATCCATAGAAATGGGACATTCCACTTTATTGGACTTAGTCAACCTCTAACCTCTAAAGATCTAATTCGCCAAATATCTCTTAACTAATATCCAACTCTAATTATAGTGGCTGAGTATACCGAGAAAATGGCTACTCTCGGGACCGTATCTTTCAACTAAATAATAATAAACTTTCATTGAAAGTGCGAATATTGAAGACAGACAACTATGGAAGCTATCATAAAACCGAGTCAATCTTTGGAAAAATCCCGCCAAAGTATAAAATAGACAAGCTTCCTTTTATCCCAAATTATCCCATAGACTGATCTTATACAATTTATCTTCAGTCTCACATAGGTTTTGATCATCTACAACTCTGTATACTTGAGGCGTTTGCTCTCTCATTGTCTTTCTATTGTGTCTCTAATTACGGTATTCAAAAGGTTAAGCTCTTTTTTGAACAGTTAAACTGTATAAACGTAACTAATGACACCATCAAAATAAAAGCTAACCCCATCTATTTCATACTCCAGTGCTACAGATTTGGTCCTCAAACATACAAATTAGAATGTAATATCTAGTCTAGCGTTACTCCATGCCTCCCATCATCTGTGAGGGCGCGGCCGGCTCGTTGCCTTCCCTCTTCTTAGAGCCGGAAACAATGTCGTCAATTCTGAGCAGCAGGATCGCTGTTTCTACTGCTGTTTTGTATACCTGGAAATTGGGCAAAAAGGTTTTATGTTTAAATGTAATTCTGCAGTTGAAAGATGGCAAGGTAATTGCGAAAGCAGGCACGATTTGAAAAGAGTATATATTAATACTAAAACGTGTCCTTTTGGGGTCATAGAGCTGGTTTAGGCCTACTGCCTTTGCCGACGAAGCAGCAGCGTCGTACTGTCGTGTCGTTATCGCTTCGTCGACAGAGTTTTATAGTTTTATATGTTTTATTGCATATAATGGCGAATACGCGTCTTTAAAGCTACGCGACCGTAGACGGTAGGCTTTAGGTTGGCAGATGCCTCTACCTCAATTTTGGAATTAAATTAAACAAATGTCATCCCTGTCATTGTATTTTTAGAACTGCAAGTTATACAAAGAGATAAAACAGCAATACACACAGACACACAAGCATCAATACTGAAAATAAGTGAGTAGAGAATGGTTGGCATACAATTTTAACCATTTCTTTTTTTTTTTACATTGCCAGGAATTTTATTTCAAATAGACTATTTACAGGAACTTTTGAATTGTGAAAAAAATTGTAGGTGTAAACTGGTGACAGAAGGCAGGCAACAAAAACAGGCGTATTTCTGTGACTGCTTTAGTAAATTCTTTCCATTTGCGATCCGTATGGTGTTCAGTTTCTAATCTTGCCATTAAACATCTATATGTCTAATGCCTAAATAACACGGAGTCGACAAAAGCAGTGGTCCATACCTGCAGCTTGACAGCGAGCGGCTCCCAGATGCCCTTGACGGCCATGTCGACGATCTCGCCGCTCTCGCCGTCGATGCCGGCCGAGCTGCAGGCGGCGGCGTGCCGCGCGCGCAGCGCCGTCAGCGTGCGGATCGTGTTGGCGCCGCAGTTCTGTGCCAGCGTGCGGGGGATTATCTCTGGGAAAAAGCAAAGAGAAAATTAATCCAGAGAAATTAATCTATGGTATAAAAAGTTCACAAACATTCAAATTACACCTCGAATAATGAAATAATTAATTTATATGTAGGCATAAGGGAAAGGATAGCCTACCGCCGCATGAGATGCCCTAAGCGTAAAAGGTCGCAGGGCGATTTTTTTTAACAGTAAGTAATGGGTATCTCGCCTACCGATAAGCGCCTCAAAGGCACACTAACACGATTGACGAAGTTCACCAGAGCCAATACCTGCAAAACCTACAAGATTGTTCGAAAGAATCTCTGTGGCCCTAAGGGCCTGTGCACACCACGTTTTCTAAATGCGCCGTTGACGCGCGTTTTGGAAAGACTTTTATCCTATTAAAAGTCTACAGGCTGCGTCTGACTCGCGTGCATATCGCGTCTATTGCGCTAAAATGTAGAAAGAAACTGAAAAACATGGGTGGGTTTGAATCAGTAGAAGTCTGTTTCTCGTATTACCCAAAGTGGGAGAAATTATTTTTGATTTGATATAGATATTTTTGAGTTTCTGGAACTGTTCCAGTTTGACTGGAACACAAGACTGCTATAAATAGGTATAAATACAGCAGCTACAATCATCATTTTAGTCAAAAGACGTCCACTGTTGGACATAGTGCCGCCATAACGACTGGTCCTGTACATCTCGCATCCATCGGATACCTACGACTTTCACTAGGTCATCCGTCCACCGAAAAGCGCAGTGTTGGCTCCTAAGCCAACACTGCGCTTTTCGGTACGTGATCACCACTCCAGCACTTTTCGTCTCCATTGACAATGTAATGCGAGCAATGTGCCCTGCTCACAGCCACTTAAGTTTAGCGATTCTTTGGGCTATGTCGGTAACCTTGGTGCTCCTGCGGGATATCCGCAGGAGAACCAAGGTTACCTTTCTGATGCGATCACCCAAGGAAACTAGCATAGCCCTTTCCATTGGACTTTGGATGACTTTAAACCTTCTTGATGAGACCCACTGCCGTATAAGTTATACATTTATCTTTACTTTTTTTAAATGAAAAAGAACAGTTACCGAGGGCTTGTGCGACCGCGCGGTAGGGCGTGTTGTGCGCGGCGTTGGCCGACAGCGCCTGCGACACCGCCATCTCCACGGCGCCTCCGCCCGCCACCAAGCGAGGGTTTAGCACCTAGAATGTAACTAATATTTAGCTTATATCCAAATAAGAATAGAATGGAATAAACTTTATTGTACACAAAAAAAGTAACACGCCGTAAAATGGTGGTCTTATCACTAGCAGCGATATCTACCAGACCACCTTACGATAGATCTTAAGAACTTAAAACAATAGGGGTATTCTGTGGTGTACTACGTATTTCAAGCGTAAGTGAACGTTTAAACCTTCGTTCCTTTCGTTTAGATCTTATGTGTCAACATGTTATTCCTACACTATGTGTATCTGTGTCCCAAATAAAATATTTTACTTTTTTCTTTCATCTACACTTCTCATCAGAAAAATCAAAACACTTCCGTTTTTATGGTTTCTGTCCTAATTTAACACAAAAGGGTTTTCACTCCATGAAAAAAATCACATGATTGTATAGCTGGCAGTTTTGCCATTACAGTGATATACGAAAATTCTAAATTCAAAATTAGAATGTCTATTGTTTATCCTATAAATTAAATAATTGACTATTTTGAGACAAATGTGTGTTTAGAGTTGGAGTACATTTCATCTTTGAAAACTAAAAATTAGCGCTATCTTATAACATTCTGTACTTTGTTTACTGTGACTTTGGGACGTCTGAAATAGTTATTTTTTTCTAAAACATATGGATACTTCGCCCGCAGAAGCCGCCTAAGTTTTGGCATTGCTGGATTCTGGACTTAGCGTGTTGTGGCTGAAAGATTGCATGTAAGCCTGTCGTCTGTTCATAGAGTCTACAAACGCTATTGGGAGAATGGTTTGCGCGAGATAATCAATTTATTGTAACAACTTCTTTACAAAATCGACGCCTGCAGCAGCAGCTTCATGTTGTACGTAGGGTGGCTGTAAGTGACTCTACAATTAGAAGAAGGTTGAAGGAACGTGGATTGGTACCGCACACACAAGCCAGTAAATGGGCCGAAATTAACTGCAGACCAGTGAGCACCTAAATTGGACATACCTCCAGTGGAACAAAGTCCTCTTTTCTGATGAGTATAAAATTATGCTGTATGGTAACGACGGAAGGAACAACATCTACAGAAGAGATGGAGAAACTCACTGAGTGGCATATAAACGCACAGCCGAAACTATTTGGACTAGCATAAAATTTTGCAGGTTTCCTTTTATAACGTAGGCAAGCACTAAGAAATTATTTTCCAAAACTCAGCCCCTAAAGGGATGAAACGAGGATCTAAACTTTGTATGAAGAAACCAACTTTCACGCAGGCAAAGCCGCTGGCAGAAGCTAGTTATAACATATTGATTGAAGATAGCAGAATATTTTGGATGTATTCCCCCCTCCAGCGCCAATTGTACAACTTGAGTGACCTTGAAAAACGTATAATTTTCGTTATGAACACACGGGTGTACAAAATTTATTCGGCCGAAAATTATGATCTGTATATCGTCATTTTTCCTGGAAAAAACCAGAAAAAAATATAATTTTTTTTTGGTGAAATTTTACGTAAAAACGCGCAATTACGTAATAATAATACCCCTATTCGCGCGAAGTGATTCAGAAGACCAGTAGAAAAAAGGCACGCAAGGCCATTTCCCAGCAGTGAGAAAGTACATGCTAACTCAAATTACAATATAATAATTATTTGTAGAACAGGTGTTGAATAAACTGGCAGTAGTAGCATCCCCGTGATCAGTGATCACCAACATGCTGCCTTTGTCCCGTGTTATGATGACCATGATAGTTTATTTTAATTATTCCAGTCCATACTATCACTGTTCACTATTACTGAATCCATTTTCCTTCATAAAATTTCTCACACATGTTAAAACTGATTGCTTGCAAAAAACTGATTGTTTTGATAACAAAACTTTATGTCAAATTATAAAATAAAAAAATCATTTTTGGAATGATTCCAGTAATGGGTAGTTGCTTACCAAATTCTTAGCGACGTGTAGAGCATCCTGGAGATTCCTCTCGATCTCATTAAGTACGTCCTTAGAAGCGCCGCGCAGTAAGATTGTACACGCCTTAAAAAAAAAAAAAAAATTAGTAAACTGATGGAAATGAAACGGCAGGTTCCTAAATCTAACTTATATCTTTTGTCATCATCATCATTTCAACTGAAAGAAGTCCACTGTTGGACATACGCCTCCCCCAAGTGCCGCCACAACGACCGGTCCTATGTGTTTCACATCCATCGGATGCCCGCGACCCTTACTAAGACATCGGTACACCTTGTCGGAGGCCAACGCTCCGTCTTCCAGTACACGGGTTGCCACTCCGAAAACTTTCGGACTTCAATGTTTTCACGTATAGTTTTAGGAAATTAATTGGTGAGTATAATATCTGTCTATCTTGCCACTGTTCTTTAGAGATATTATTCAGAAAAGTAATCACACTAATATTGTAAAGGTACAAGTTTGTATGTACGTATTTGTGTGTGTATGAGTAGGTTTGTTACTCCTCAAACGGCTGAACGGATTTGGATGAAATTGACACACATTAGCCGACGTCACTTTGTGCAGGCGACGCAGAAACGTTCCACACGCACAGGTATAATCTACGGCCTAGGCACCGTTTTAATCATGGAAATAACTGTTCTCCAATTGCGCCCAGCCAAAAGAAGCCCATCACATATGGTGGAGGACCATATCCGGGCCTAGTACATATTATACTTTATATATATTTATATAGTAGGTCCTCTTGGGATAGTTTTCTACTATCATGCAGGCGACGCAGCTGACAGTACCTAGAAGTCCGCAACTGCTCACACACACTATGACGATATCTTAATAAACTAGTGCGCTTCACCATCAACGATTGCATCTCTGCCTCCCATAAGGTGTGGTGGTCAAGCAGTAACCGGGACCGAGGACTACAAGCTAGGACATTATAACGTCCGACACGATCATGCTTAGACGTACCTATATATTGTCAAAGTCAAATATTTCTATTTCACATAGGCCTACAATGGCACTTATAAAACGTCAGAAGCTAGTGCACGGTTCCAAATTGGTTGTTTTCCATGGAGAAGAACCAGCAAGAAACTTCATGGTTGCTCTTTAAAAAAGAAGTGGTTGTTTACAATATTTTCATATTACAGTATTATTAGAAATTATGTAAGAACAGTGTAGACCAGTCAATATTGTACCCAAAAGCACAATAAAAATAATTATATTAAAAAAAAAGTGAGTCGTAATAGGAAGTGACTTAAGAATTCGCAGAGTCTACAGTGTTCTCACATTCAGATTATAAAAAAAAGAGGATATATAAAAAAGCACGAAAAATAAATAATTACAATTACCAATAAATGACATGTTAACAAAATAAATTACTAACGAATTTATGGTAGTTGGCGTCTAATAATATAAAAAAATATACCAAAAGCAATGTGTTAAAAAAAAATTATATATTAAAACAGAGATGGAGCAGTTTTTGAGTAGAGTAGTAATTGCTACAGAAAAAAATTAACTTTTTGTTACAGTCCGCTTGCTTTAATTTATTATCTGGCTTTATTATAGCAATAATTTTGTATTTTATTTATTCTTACTCTAATCAGTTATGTCGGTTACTACACCAATAAATTTTATTGGACTAGCATATTACCTTAGGGTTCTTGCACTCAGTGACGAAAGTGAAGTACTCGTCTCCGATCTTCTTGATCTCAAACTTGCCGGCGCCAGTTCCTACATCGGATTCCTTCAGCTCCTCAGTGCGGTTCACGATGGTCGCTCCGCAAGCGCGGGCGAGACGGTTGTTGTCGGTTTTACGCAGTCTAGAAGAAGAAAAGAGTTATAATGAGGTTTTAAATGAAAAGATAATCAGCGGCATCTCCTAAAATACTGCGGCAAGTTTAGCGAGTAAGGAAGAAAAGGTTTGTACTGATGCTAGATTGGTTTCGGATAACGTTAGTATTTCAGAGTAACCGCGAGGTGGCGCTGAACTTAAAATGGTTAATCTACAAGTAGAATTTTGATCACATAGCATTTCAAGTTTCGTTAATCTTCGAATTTCAAAGATCAACTGGAATTTTTTGTTGATCTGAGACAGGAATATGGTTTTTTTTAGTTGGGATGTCATCAAATATTTTCTCTCGCTCTGGGTGGAACGTAAAGATGTGTCAGCCTTTTACTGAATAAAACCCATTTGTGTTGCTTCGCTTGCATCTTGCATTCTAGGGCCGTGGTTAACTCTTTCCGAGCCTTTCCGCAGTCCTAGCAGCTATTGGCCCTTCTGGAAACAAAACGCACCCTCCACTCGAGCTTGGTCCGAGGCGAGCTACCTATTGCTCGTCGTCCACATCAGCTGGAATACCTAAATAAAATCAACTACTCTAAAAAAAAAGCTGTAATCTCTCTTTCTCATAAACCAGCACTTATTCCTTTCAAACTGAATTCAGTTATCTACTACGCCAATTCCGATTCTGAATTCAAACTTTACGATGCACATTACATGGCGCACCGCAGTTTAACTGCAGCATATATTAGTACATTCATTACTGCACAATCATTTATAGCCTCCTATAAACGGAAATCAGGACGCGAACTGTACTTTCTTGTTAATTTCATATTTACCTGCGAATAGCCGTAATACCAGCCTTGACGAGATAGTGTTGCGCGAGGTCGGACACTCCCTTCTCCGTGAAGATGATGTCGGGCTTCAGAGCGATGATCTCTTCGCACTGGCGCTGCACGTGCTCCTCTTCCAACTGGAGCAGCCGCGTGAAGTCCTGGACAAGAAAAGAAAAAAGATTAAATCTATTATAAAAGCAGAAACTGACTATGAGCGTGAAATACAATAGCACAAGATTTTTTAATATATCGCCACGACACTTAGTATGCACATGTCCCTGTAGGGTTTTGACATAGTGGGTAGCTCGTGGCTACCCACTATGTCGAAACCCTTTACTTACTTTAGTGTCACTTGTAAAAATACAACAAGTTTCCACAGAAACAAAAATAACACAACAAAAGAAAAATACAGACAAGTGACACTAGTGACAGCGGCTAAACGCGATTATGCGAGCCAAGCGTTAAAACGTTTTATTGGTGGATTCCGCCCTAAGTAAATTATATCAATAATGCATACCATCATACTGCCGGGTACACACTGCTGTAACATAACATGAAATGTAACATGCAATGAAAGAATTTGTCGTCCACATTGTCGCAATGTATCATACATTGTAACAGAATTCCCACAGTGTGGACGCCTTGCGCACGCGAACCGTGCACACTACGCGTCGCGGTGCGCCATTTATCGGTATTAACTAAGACAAGTTAAAGGGGAATCGTTTGTCTTGGTATGGTCATGTAAAGAGGAGATATGAAACGCATGTTACTAAAAGAGTATACATGTGGATGGGTGGAGAGGGAGAGGTAAGCCAGAGAAAAGATGGATGGATTGTGTGAACAGTGATATAAAAGAAAAGGAAGTTAGTGATAGCATGACGGTTGACAAGATAGAATGGAAGAAAAAAACGTATTGCGCCGACCCCAAATAAGACGGGACAAGGGCAGGAAGATGATGAACTAAAACTCCGTTACAACAAACTGTACCTGGCTTTATATAAATTATTGTTTATTTTAGTTTCAAAATTTATTATTATACCTGTTCTTCCAAAATCTCGATATTGGTCTGGCTCTCTCCTTTCTTGTACTCGAGCGGACAGTCCAGCAGGATGATGCGCGGGTTCTCGATGTAGCGCCGCATCTTCGGGTGGGTCACGTCCTTGTTGAACATGACGCCGTTGAGTACACGCGACTCTTCGATGGTACCGCCCGGGATCTTTTCTACTTTGGCATAGCTGGAATTTAGGTAAGAAGTTATAGGATATGATCTGTATATATAAAAGGAGAAACTAACTGACTGACATAATATCAATGCACAGCCGAAACTACTGGGGGCATGAAATTTTGCACAAGGTTTCCTTTTACGAAGTATGTGAGCACTAAGAGAGGATTTTCTAAAATTCACTCCCTAAGGGGATGAAACGGGGGTCCAAAATTGGTACGGAGAAATCTATTTTCACGCGGGCGAAGCCACTGGCAGCAGCTAGTCTATACATAATTATAAAAGGAGAAAATGACTGACTGACAAATTAACACACAGGCGAAACTAATAGATCCAGGAACATGAAATTTTGCACAAGGTTTCCTTTTAGGACGCAGGCGAGCACTAAGAGAGGATTTTCCAAAATTCACTCCATAATAGTATGAAAGGTCCAAAGTAAAGTAAGTATGGAGAAACCTACTTTCACATAGGCTAAGCTGCTGGCAGAGGCTAATTGAGATATCCCAAAGTGCCTATTTGGGCATTTGTTACTCTAGATACAAATTTTGTCTAATTATTCTTGTCTAAATCGACTGTGTAACCTAAGTTGTGTACTGCGAACGAGGAATACTGTATCGTAATGTATGTATGGTGGTAGGTATGTGTATTTTCAGAAAATAAGTAAGCATTAGCTATGTAAATAGTATAATTAAGGTTGTTGTTAATTTGTGGAAATAAATTGAATCGAAAGACGGCCTATGTCCAGCAGTGGACATAGGCCTCCCCCAAGTGTCGCCACAACTAAACTAAATACTTGCAATTAATTCCTTAAATGTGGCTGGCTTACGTACATGCTGGACTAGAATAGTAGTTTCGGCTGTGCTTTGATATGCCAGTCAGTCAGTTTCTCCTTTTATATAATATCTGACTAGCTTTATCGCAACTATACAGAAATCTGCTCCCAGTCTAACAAGATGCAAAATTATGAAACTGACAAAAGAAACTCACTTTTTAATGTCAACTTCAACTCTGCCATTCTCGTTGATTGTGACAGTGTTGACAGCATCCAGTGATATGTCCACAGCAAGGTCTGCCCAGCGACCAATGTACTTTGTGCCCACACATGAACGGATCTGAAGAAGAAAAGTAATTGTTTTAGTAGATACCATGCTTGACTTGGACTGTTTTTTTTTTGGTTTGAAATTTCGAAAGACTACTACTACTGTGGACCTGGAATGCAAAGGGTAAGTAAAGGAACACAAGTGGGATTTAGTCAGTAAAAGCGTGACATGCTCTCTCGCTCCACCCAGAACAAGAGAAGGTATTTGATTGTTTCCCACCTCATAGAAAATAGGGCATGCTCGACTCTAAGGTACTGGCCTGACTAACAATTGTATGGAAAAATAAAGGGAAGCCTTTGCTCTGCAGTTGGCCTAAGGAGTTATCGTGAAGTTGCAATAAAATACTAACCTACATTTACCTTTTAACCTAGACAGTTAAAAGGATATTATTTCAAATCCACAACTAAATACTCCATCTCGTCAGCACTTCTATCACCTATGGGGATTGAAGAGCTAAACAAGATGAAATACCCAGTCCTAAACACATGACCCTGGCGAATAGGACACGAAAATACTCGTCGGGCCATTCTAACCAAACAGCCACCCGTCACTGGGAGCCGCGCACCACTCCCGTTTTGCTACGTAATAATACTTTAAAGTTCTCCATCGACCCGACTACATGCACACCGTTAAAGTTGAAATAGCGCAGATAATAATCCGGTTTCCGCTACGGAAACCGTCGCAAAAGACACACGCACGACTTCACGCGACGGGTGCCCGCGCGTGCGCCCACTTAACGCAGCGTTGGCCTTAAGATGGCTTTAGGTCAAAATAGGCACACAAAAAACCTTTGCCCAGCAGTGGGAATATGAAACTAGTCACAATTTACTTCCTTGTGAATACACCATCATTTTCTACAACAAATTTGCAGCCAGACAATATCTTTATATATTATAAGTTTCAGGATACAAGCAGTAAACAAATTGGCCAAGTGCAAATTGGACTTGCACACAAAAGATTAAAAGGATTCAACAACCATACTACAATAATTGAGCAAGCAAAAAAAAATGCTGATAAAATGTTTTTTAATACTTTGATTTTATTATTTGTTGTTGTAACGGCAATAGTAATATGTATACATTCTGTAAAAATTTCAACTTTCTACCTCTTACAGTTTATGAGATACAGCCCACTGACAGATGGATGAACATACAGACTGACAGCAGCGAATTAGTGATAGGGTCCCCTAAGCACCCTTCAGGTACAGAACCCTATAAAACTGAAATATTCAATGAAAATACTTACAACTTCCTTCAACTTGTCTCTATCATTCAAATCAATAGGTATTGAGATCTTGTCCTGTAGAAGCTTAATGGCATCCTCAAGGGCCTGTCGGTATTCTCGGATGATCACTGTGGGGTGGATGTTCTGAGTGAGGAACTGTTCAGCCACAGCTAGCATCTCTCCGGCCAGGACAATGACTGAAGTTGTACCGTCACCAACCTGAAGAGTAAAGCTATTAGAACTCATGATAATTTTAACATAAACGTAAATCCTAAAAAAAGGCACAAATAAAATTTTGACAGTTGCAACCTCATGGAATTATCTCCCAGTATATACAATTAACCTTTCAAATACCGTAGAGACACAATAGAAAGACAATGAGAGAGTGAACACCGGCATTCGCTCACTCATTGTCCTTCTATTGTGTCTCTAATTATGGTACTCAAAAGGTTAACAAGGAGGATTATTATTATGTTTAGTGGTCTATGTGCATTGGAAAAAATAAATAATTCCCACAAATCTATATTGTTTAGTTTGCTTAAAAACAGTCATTGTTATTATATCTTAAATTTTTATTTACTTATGCATAAATTTTTATTGAATTTTGTTGGATAGGACAAATTTCTTACATTTTTAAATATCAAATACAGTGTGTCTACATTAACAAGCAGTACCTAATTTCAAGGAATATTTATGAAACCAATATTTTACACCCACACATAAACATAATGACTCACAAATAATAAAATGTTTCTTTTTTAGGCTCAACATAATTTAGATATCAAATCTTCATTCTGTAGTCACTTTCTATAGATTGAATTGGAAAATCTTGGAGATAGATGATTAATTCTTAAAAGACAAAGACATGAAACCCACTCAATAATTATATTTAAGACAGTTAATTTTCTAACCTCTTCATCTTGTGTTCTGGCGATTTCAATCATGGATTTAGCGGCCGGGTGCTGCACGGTGATCTCACGGAGGATAGCGTTGCCGTCGTTGGTCATTACGATGCCTCCCATCGGATCCATCAACATTTTCAACATAGCCTGAGGCCCGAGGCATGTTCTAATAACGTCGGCTATTGTCTAAAATAAACACATTAAAATAAGTTTGAGTATTCCATCTGACACATTTCAGTGAAAATATTCAATCAAGAGTATTTATTGCGTTAGTTTACCTTTCCAGCGTTTATATTCTCCAGTTGAACCTTCCGGCCGGAGTCACGTTTTGTGTTTTGGCCTGCAATAGGTAAACCACTTGAATGAAATCACGGATTAAAAAAACAAATATACAGCAAATAAGTCTTTATACTTACTGAGCACTAAAATAGGTTGGTTTCCGTACATTTTGATAGAGCTTTTATTAAACTTAATTCCGTGAATCTAATTATTTCTTCCAGAAGAAGTAAGAATTTCAAGACATTCACGAAAATCGCGTGGTGACTAAAATGTTGCCAGAAAAAATAATTCCGTCAAACTTTTTTTTAATTTTGGAGAGAATTGAAAAAAGTAGGCACTACAAAGTTAAATAATTAAATTAATGTATTCTTTTGTCAATATTATTTCCACTGTAAACCAATTCAACACAATATGATAATGGTTATTAAGTTTGTTTTTCAGCTTTTCATTAGAATCTTTTTTTTGCTGGTAACTCTTATTACAATTTCTGTCAAATCTTGTAATTGCCAGTACCGAAAAATAAAAATAAAAAATTGTTCCTTTCTTCTTTATGAAGTTTGTGTATCAAAAATAAAAAAAAATCTATTAAAGTACCTTTTATTATTCTAAATAGTGTGTATATTAATTGCTTGACAAATTTTAATACACCGATGCACGTTTAGATCTGATGACTGTTAGTTAATAGATGGCGGTAAAACAGTTACTTTAGTATCAGAACTTCTATGTAGATGGCTGTCCAGCCATCATACTAATCATGGACTTTACCTAATTAGGCAATTAATACAGGGTGTCTTTGACATCGTCGCTTAAAGGAATACCATGGATCCAGTACATGATTCTGGACCCCACAGTGGTGGAATTTTTCGTCGGTTTTTTCGTTTTCTGAAAAAGCAATGAACTACTTTTAAAATTAAAAATGTCATCGGGGTTGATTGGTAATAACGATTTTATCTACCCCGATGACTTTTTAATTCTTTTTCCTTTTTTTTACTAAAAATATCATCGGGGTTGGTTAGAATAACGATTTAAACGAAGACAGTTAAATTAGGAAAAATACGACGAAAAATTCCACCACTGGGGTTCTTGAATCATGTACTGGATCCGTGGTAGGTATTCGTTTGTGCTTCGATGTCAAAGACACCGTGTATTTCTTTTTTAGAAATATTTAATAACCACACAATGCAAAATGATTCTTCTTGCATTACAGTAGGGGACACATTGCCTAGCATTAGGTAAACTGATTCATGCAAAGAGAATTAAACCATTGGATTCATTTACTAAGCGCGGTTGACTTCCCAAAAAGTTGTTTTTATCCCCACCTGTCTTCTGGCACTGGCGGTAGAGAAGCATTACTTATCTACCACTATTTCTACTTACATAAATATCTAGATAGGTACCTACAACTGTGGACAAAACAGCTTACCCTTCCACAAGGAATGGCCAGTAAAAAACCGGAAATTGAATAAATATTGGCCAACAGTTGTTAATGTGCAACTTTTTTTTATCAAACCCACACTTTCTCACCGCTGGGCAAAGCGTCCATCTACCCCGTCCCTTGTTCGAGCCAGCCCGCGCCTCTGATCCTGCCCCCCCTAGCAAAGTTACAACCGTTTCGCTTCGATTCTCTTTTCGTCGACCGCCTCGAGTAGGCCACGCCACCGATTCCTTTATTCTGACGTCATCTCAACGCTCAGTCACGTGGTTAGAACAAAGGAATAGGAGGCGTGGCCGACTCGAAGCGATCAACGAAAAGAGAATCGAAACGAAACGGTTGTAACTTTGCTAGGAGGGCTGAAGTTTTAAATTTCTTTAATAATTTATGTTCGATTAAACCTGTCCCTTGCTATTCTTTCGAAGCGATACCCTAAGCCGAGGTCCATACCCCCCACAGGTAGTGCCCTTAAGGTTTAGTAGCTTAGTTTTAAGTTTTTTATAACTCCTGGCTGAAGGCTTTATGTATTAAGGCCGCCACAGGCAATTCCGGTTGAGAAGACGACAACTTCTTAGGTTCACCTTTGAGGCAAAAAAAAGCTGGCCAAGTGCGAATCGGACTTACACACGAAGGGTTCCGTACTACAATATTAAAATCGAGCCAAAAGCACTGACAAAATAACGTTTCTTGTATGGTTCCTTTTATTTGCGACAATAGAAATATACATTCTGTGAAAATTTCAATTCTCTACCACTTAAGGTTTATGAGGTACAGCCCACTGATAGACAGACCGATTGACGGACAGTGGAGGCTTAGTTATGCGCTCCCGTGGGCACCCTTTGGGTACGAAACCCTAAAAAGCGAATGCCTCCCCCAATTTTTTTCCAGGTTTTTTTTTCTACAGCCAACTCGAACCAAATATTAGAAAATAAATAACGTTGGGATTCGAACCCGATCCTGCAATGGAATGTTATCATATAAAACTTTAGTTATACCTACATTAAAATACAACGGACTTCAATATTGCAGTTTTCGGTTTTGTTTCTTTGCTTTATACCACCGACTTCTGAAATTAAAGTTATTTTGCAATTTTAATATTTTTTATACGGTTTCGCACCTAGAAAGGAAAAAACGGAACCCATATAGGATCACTTTGTTATCTGTCTGTTTGTCAAGGCCCTTTATCTCTGGAACGCGTGGAGGTATCGAGTTGAAATTAAAATCATATAAGTAGGTCAAGTCTGCGGGCCCTTGGCCTGTTTTGATAGGTAAGTTTGTACGGAACCCTCAGTGTGCGAGTCCGACTCGCACTTGCCCGTTTTTTTTTTGTATTTAAATCGGTTGTATTTTTTTATATTACACTCAATCACACCAAACCTACTTATTATAGATTCTATAACACATAGTGGCACACACATATGCTAGTGTGCAATTTCTATAGTTAGGTACTGTCGCACTCTGCGACGGTATCGGGATCCTTATACTTTATTGAAATGAAATACTTTAAACGTTAATACTTTATATTTTCGCTTTACTGGACTTCAATTTTTTTTTCTTACATCGCACTACAACGGTTGCGCCCGCTCACAAAACTAGTCATTGCTTTGTTCCACTCAATTTTTAAACCAATTCTAGAAAAACAAAATGCTTAGAAGTATATTTTACATGCCAGTTCGTTAACCTACCTCATGCGATCTCCTTTTGATATCACAGTACCTACCTATAGAATATAACTACATTACAAACCTTTAAAATTTGAAGAATTCCTTTGAGTTCTACAGGATCGCATCATTAGATCCTGACCTGATGATCGTTGGACCACCTGGGAAGTAGGTGCCCTTTTCTAACAAAGAATTTTTCAAATCGGTCCAGACGTCTTCGAGTAATCGGAAAAAACATACATAAAAAACAAAAACTCTGACAAACTGAGATCCTTCTTCGAAGTCGGTAATAAAAGTTAATAGATGATTTTTTTGCAGTGGGAAATCATCCAATGTTTTCTCTCGCTCTAGGATGGAGCAAGAGGGTGTCTTGTCAGTTTTTTATTGACCACACACCTGTGTCTAACTTTGACGAGATTTCATTTGAGACTAAAATACCTATATTAAGTGTGTTCGTGTATGCAACCGTGGATGCATGACCACTACTGACCACTGTAATGACTTCAAATGAAATCACTTAAAATGATTTTAAGTTTTTCTCTCAATAGAAGATTTGAAATAAAACAGTCTTAATCGATTACAAGGATCAATTTAATAGAATACTCATAAATAGGTACAACATTTTCATATTTAGGATTAGGTATTATCATAAAAGGTTATTATTATTACACAGACTAGACATTGAGATCAATTTGTTATGATTTCCCACAAAGGAGATGATATTTTAACATTTATCACATAATAATTTCAAAAGCTTTAAATCTTAAAATTGTTTTAGATATTTAATCTATGATATCATCGTCATCAACATCAGACGATTCAGCTTTGGTGTCATCAGTTTTGCTAATTTTAGCATTTTCCTTCACATCTTGCAAATTGTGGAGATCTTCATACACTCGTTTTAGATTCCTCATGATATACGAAGTACCATTTACTTTACCAGCTGGTTTAGAACCAGAATGATCGAAGAATTTCTCTGATTCAGCAGCCATGTTGCCAGAACGAACCGGTACGGAAAATGCCGACACATGCCGAGGTCTCTGTCCGAAGTCTCGCCCAAGCCTCTTGTCTAATCCAGAATCTTCCCTCGTCTCTTGATTGTTCTCCATACCTTCAGCTAAAGCCCGCTTTCTGTCATAAATGTGTCCAGATACACGTAGATCTATGAAGAAGTTTAAAGGGTCTACGCCAAAACCTCCAGGATTGTACAGAGGTGGATACCACATAGGCGGTGGAGGTGGAAGAATTAGGTTTGATTGTGGGACCGATGCAGCCTCAGCACCGCGGCCAACGCATGGTGAAGGTTTTGGCAGTTCTTCAGTTCCAACGTCAACATAAGAAGACTGTCTACCAGGTGGGCCAGGGCTACTGCTCGGTTTGGCTTGTTCGGCCTTAGGCGATAACCTCCTTGGTGAAGGTTCGCGAACCCTGGAATGTTTGTCAACAGTTAACTCCAGAGGAACTTCTGATCGCGTCTCGGGTTCTTTCTTCTCTTCCTCATGTTTGGGCCACTCACGTCGCCAATCGTTTTCGTTTTCAGCGAAGTATTTGTGCGTGCGGCGCTTGAAGCGACGATGATAATGGGGAGGTCTACAGCCGTGTCGAGCATTCACAAAAGACCGTAGCATTTCGCTGAAGAAGAACGCATGTGGTTGAAGCGGTAAAGCGCTGTAGAGGTACGGTGGTGTGGCGGCAAGGAGACGAGACACCAGTTCTGTATTCCTGAGTTCTCTAACGTGCAACTTGTTCGGTCCCTCGGTAGGAGCCTTCTCCTCTTGAACCGAACTCATCCTGTAACAAAAGAATTTGCGTTAGAATGTGCCTGAATCAATTTGTAAATGAGCGAGTAAGCCCTACCGGGGATCGTGATGTGAATGAGATGCGATGCACTTGAATGAGGGGTGTTTGAAGCACTTTATACGACTCGATTTGAAAAGTGCCACAATATTAATGCATTAATTATAGAATGTCTCTGTTATTCGAAGGGCTTTCATAGATAGAAGGTACCTAGGTACGTATTTTCAGTACACTACCGAATAAGATTTTGACGCTGAATTTCGGCAATAAGTAGCAGCATTAGGTAGGTAGATAGCGGCATTACGGCAGCTACCTACTGCCGAAATAGGTTGATTCCGGTGTAGGTACACTGGAATCAACCTATATAAGTACATATTTGTGAATTTCACATAAATCGTCTGTCGTTTTCCAACATTCCACGACACGATTCCCAGTTCCATCCAGAGATAAAATCGCATAGTATAAACGCGCCAATCTCAGCTAAGCGTGAGTGCAGAGTGAACGACTGAACGACTGTACGAGTGAACGAGACGGCCGGTGATTATCGCGGCGCTCGTCCACGAACAATGCGTCCGACGCTATTATGTCTAAGTACTGCATTTGTGTTGATGAGATACCCACTGCGACGTGCTTGCAAGTAAAGGATACGCTTTGTCTGTGAAGGAATGGGAGATAGAATTTATAGTTGTGAACGTAGGGTGGTTATGCAGATGGAAAAAGGTGTCGTCATTTGAGTAACAACTTTTTCTGGACAACGAAGAAAATGTGTAAGAAAAGTAATAAAAACATGAGTTCTATTAAGCACACCAGGTTTTAAGAAATCAAAAGGAAAGGGTTTTTAGGTTCGTTCACATTCTAATCTTAATCTCAATTTGTCAAAAAACTACCTACCTTACAACGTTTTGAAAAGTTTTTACAAGTTATTGTAAGAACATGAGATAAGATTGCGTTTTGTGCGTTTGGTTGGTATTTGAACGTTTGTAAAAGTATTAATAATAACCATTTTATTTTCAGGAAACGGAGGCCCATTGATAAAATACATAAATAATAAACTAATACGTATTAATAAAAAAAAAACATAATTAAACACGTAATGTAGTCGGCGTCGTGTTGCACTGCGTGGTGTCGCATAACCGACCGTATTAGGTAACACCTGGAAACACAACCTCGAATTTGGTTCGACGGATCAAACCCTCAGACTACATCTGTTCTCACAACAGACGAACGGATCGGACAGTTGCTATGCATACGACATCAAATGCCGTCTAGCTGACGGCTGATTTGGTTCGGAAGCGAACCAAATTCGTGGTCCGATCGTAGTCCATGTGTTAATACTATTAGTATCTTTAAGTGCTATCTTTCTCATCTACAAATACCCTCATATCAGACTCAATTCTGAATAAAAAATTATAACCACGGTATAAAGCCGTACGAGTATTAATTACCGCCATGTTAACTAACTACGCAGTGACGCTTGACGTCACAGCACACCATCAAAAATCAAAATAGAACAAAATATTCCAAATTCAAACGGCCTCTACCGCGCCATAGAGCACAGAAACACCTAGGCGGCACAGTCCACACAAAATCAATTTGCCTAGCCTTTTCTCAACTACCAAGTGGATCATCATTATCATTTCAAAAGATGTCCACTGTTGGACATAGGCTTCCCCCAAGTGTAATAATGACCGGTTCCCGCAACCGTCACCAGGTCATCTGTTCACCTTGTGGGAGGCCTTCCAACGCTGCGTCTTCCGGTAGGTGGTGGCCACTCCAGAACCTTTCGTCTGCATTGACTATATGTTCTGCGAGTAATATGCCCATAGTTGCCCACTGCCACTTAAACACCAAGTAAATAGGCTCTTAATGAACAAGTGCGCTTTACCATCACTGGTTTGCATCGATTGCATCACTGCTTACCAGTTTATATTTTAAGAAAAAACTTCTCTTACATTGGAGTCGGCTCCCAGTCAGCTCAAAGATGTTCAAATGACAGTCGGGACCAACGACTTGACGTGATTTTCGAGTCATGAAAGAGTCCCGATTTGTTTTAAATGGTCACCCATTCACGGACCGATTTCGGCAAGCATGACTTAACCCCTTGTGACTATGCTATTTTTATTTACCAACAGTTAGTCACGCAATCAAAATATTTCATATTAACCTAGCGTGTCACCGTTTACTTGCACTAAATCCCAAACGGCGTATTCTATAAGATACGGACGTCTTTGACAGGAGAACATAAGAGAGAGAGAGATCTGAACTCAACGCACTTTCTTCATGGCAACATAAAAAACATGGCAGAAGTAAGTGGAAACTCAGGTAGGAGACGGCCTTCCCGCTCGAACCGCCACAGCCGTCGAGAGACATAGGACGATTATCGGCTACCGTAGGCGCAAGTTTGCGGACAGTGAGCCATTGGTAGCTCGCTGTCCGGCCATCCTGTAAGAACCAAGCCCGTGTCGACGGTGTGTTGTGTTACACAAGCGCCTCAAAGAGATCACAACAAAATTGACGGGGCCAACGCCTTACAGACCTGCGAATTGTTTGAAGGAGTTACCATAGTCCTCGAAAAAAGGCCAACTGAAGGAACACTGCGAGTTTTATTTAGGAGAAATTATTTGATGATTTCCCACGTAAAAAAAGGTAGGAGACAGCTTAGAGTTACATATACAAGTACTTCAGAACGGCCAAGTGTAGATATGCAATAGCACCAGATCTGCATGTCATCATATTTCTGCCCTTGCCACATTTCACTTGTGGTTGGCGCAACCCGCGCAACACGTTTTCTTTCTTTCATTCTGTCCTGTCGACCGACACGCTATCTCTGACTCCCTTTTTTTCATATCGCTTCTCACACAATCCATCTTTTCTTTGGCCTTCCTTTCCTCGAATCTCTATCTATCCACATATATATTCATAACCGTATAGGAACATACTAGGTCCTGTAGTTTCTGCTCTCATATGAAAAAGACAGCTAGTACACATAATACTAGCTGCCCCGGCGAACTTCATACAGCTTATAGTCAGCGAATGATGGAATGACTGAGACGAATGTATTTGACAGCTGCTGTCATTTTTATAAGTATTTGGATAATTTTATTGATTTTTTTTTCGTGGTTCCTTTATTTTAATATTTATTGCTATTCGGGGTAGAGACGAATCCAATAAAGCAAAGATAATTAAAATTGATTCAGCCGTTCTTGAGTTATAATTAGTGTAACTAACACGACTTTGTTTCCTATTACATGTTCCTAAAGTTGTATGAATTTCAATAGTACTGCCGTCTCTAGTCGCTGGCTGTGCAACAATTCCGTGCTCGATGGTCGCGAGTGATATAGGGACGTTCTACATCCGCGGTGTCGATTCGTCTGTCCACATCGATTTTTCAGCTCATCGGTGTTTTATTGGCAATATTCGAATGACGATACATCCGCATTCCGATAGCTCGCTGCGGATTTGTTTTCGGTTTCCTTTTTCGATACGGCTCGCCCGACGGAATATAACTTTTTAGTCTCTTTTAAAATAAACGTTAGCATTTTCTTTCAATTTAGACTCGGTTGCGGTATTTTTTCATTTTCGTATTAGCTATGATCAATTGAATGAATCTAACCTTAAAGATAAAAACTAAAAAGATTTAATGACCGATTTCTGAAGCAATCAAAGTCGAGTCTGAAACCCTGTCAAAATTTGGAATTAATTCGGAAACTGGCAATAACTCCTTTAAAACCTCCATGCTGCCTTCATTAATTTCATATCTTTTAATCATATCCCCACACTATTGAATAAACAACAAAGGACGTCTCTAATAAGGGTGGCATAGGAATTAAATGTCACATTACCATATCACTGAGTTTGAAGTGAAAGCGATATATATCGGATTTGCCACAATATAGCGTGGGAGGGGAGGCTGGGGAGATGTTCACAATAAATTCAGAGTGGTGTATCTCTATTCAAACAGTTGATTCGGAGCGTGAATCTTACGTACGCGACGATGAGCAAACATGGCGGGTACAGCCCCAAGTCTGCGTTTAAACGTTTGTATCGTTTTTTAATATTGAGGACAAGGGATTTGGTACTTTTTTTGTGGGAAACATTTTATGTTGGTGTTTTTGCGTTACAGTTGATGAAATTATGAATAGGTTCTACTACAACGTTACGATGACGCTACGAGAATGCTACGAAATGCTACAAGAATGCTACGAGATGCTATGTATTAAAACTTAAGGCAAACTAAATAATTTTAGGATTCACCTAAAATAGAAAAGGTTCTACGACAACGCTATGACGACGCTATGAGTATGCTACGAAATGCTACGAGATGCTATGTTAAATGTTGCTAATTGTTATTCAGATAATAATATTTTTTTAAATATGCCCTTTTCCGTTTACAGCGTTGTGGATGATTTTTTGATGGCCAATTATTGTTCTTTTTATATTTGTACATACTTCTATTTGCAGTTTGTAAATATACCTTTTAGGTTATTTATTCATTGAGTTCTTTATAAGTATAATACAATAAGTTAAGTATTTTATAATATGTAAATAGAAAATACCTTAAATGAAATCGATTAAGAAGATCTATCTGACACTGATAGTCTAATATATAAAAATCTCGTGACGAACCCGCTATCGAACTCTTCCAAAACAGCTGGACCGATTTTTATGTTTTTTTTTTTTTTGTGTATATTTGGTAGGTCCGAATCTCTGAGAATAGGTCGTAGGCTATTTTTAAAGTTGTCAAAAAAATAAAAAGGCCCATTTTGACATCTGTCAAAAAGAATACTCGCAATATTATGTTCCATCATATTAAATAACGCGCCAAAAAAAAAAAAAAATTTTTTAAAACGCTAATTAATTATTATTTTATTGTTTCTTTCAGTTTAGTTCCAAGTTGCATTCTAGGGTATTTCTCAAATGTCAAAACGGGTCTTTTATTTTTTAACGAGTTTACACCCCTACCTCAACCACCCATTATTTTCTTAGATAATTTATATGACAGAATAACGGTGGCCAAGTTAGCTAGTAATTTTATACATCTTTTTAAATGCAAAATTAATAACAAAAAGGCCTATTACAAAGATAAGAAAAATAAGAATACATCATAATTGTTATGTTTGTACTTAGGTTTACTTGAAATCAAAATGATCGTTGCAAAAATAACATCTCAAAAGGTTTCCATACAAAAAAAAAATACGTAAGCACACAATGTGCCTACGTATTACGTACTAGTACACGATACGCGAAACAAATGTAGAACCAGGAATAAAATTGGAATCGTTACGTATTGTGGCTCGGGAATATTTTGAATAGGATGAAATTGTATAGCAGTTTTGTTTCAGTGTAGTCACACTATTATACAGCCGAAAGTTTGTATGTGTGTGTGTATTTATTTATTTAAAGATCATGTACAGTAGTGTTACATAGGCGAACTTTTTGCAACCAGGCGTTATCTACCAGTCAACCTTTGGGTCAAACACTGAAAAGAACACTGTGGTAGATGTGCACAATAAATAAATAATATTATATATTTCAAATAGAATGAAGTAAAATGACATAAGTTGCTTATAATAATAAAATAAATTATAGGCTAAACTTATAAACTAATAAATACTATGGTAAATATCAAATCATTATAAAATATAATAACAGTTAAGACAAAGGCCGAAATAAGTTTGAGAGGACTTCAAGTAGTAGGAAAATTTACTTTTCACCACAGCAGCTCAAACAAGTAGGTTTTGCTGCTTCAAAGCAGTGACCAAAACTCGATTTTGCTCACTGCGTGAGACAAAGTAACTTTTTTATCCATATTTTTTAGCCATACAATTCGAAACTTTCGAACTGCACTGTACTCTGTCTCTTTCTCGTCCTTATAAAAAAGCGAGTGAGAAACATGCCATTTCGAAGTTCATTCCGATTTTGAAATTCCACCACAAAGAAAAACACGTTCGGAAATGCGTAATAAATAGTAAATATTTGTAAAATTTAAATTGTTTTTTTTTTTTTTATAAATAAATTATTGAATTTTAAATTTATTATTGTATTTGAACAAAAATAAGAGTACCTAAGCACTTATAGCAGCAGATAAAACTGGCATTTAACCTTTAAATAATTATTTCTAGTATACATTGACTGTTTTAGAACGTGCTTTAAAAAAACAGCGGAAATAAAATAGTGGCAAATAAGATTAAGAATGTTAAAATAATTGTAATTTAAGAGCAAAACTAGAGACAAAGATAGTATTTATTTTAATTGAAATCATCATTAAATCTATTACTGTTAATTATTTTATTTCCCAAGTAATATGTGTTCTCGCTGCTGTAGTGAAAAATTATGTGTGTAACACGAGAGCAAAACTTTTTGCATCTCACGCCTTTTAATCCCTCCCCTCGCTCAGGATTCTACTTTAGAATCACTCGCTAACGCTCGTGATTCAATCAAAGAATCCTTCGCTTGCTCGGGACTCAAAATTAGCACTCGCAGCAAAAAACAACTTTGTTCTCTTGTTGCACAAATAACTATTATTTACTGTATGTTTGTTACTCCTCCACACTAGAACAGCTGATCGAATATAGATGAAATTTGGCACACGGGTCTATGTGTGTGTTAAATTTATAGGGGTTTATTTATGTTGGCATGCCCTATAATAGCACATAGAATAATAAAGCTTTTATATCCTGGTAGTATGTTCCCGTGAGTTTTTTTTTTTGACTTTCATGCAGGCGAAGCTAGTAGAAGGATAAAAAAGAAATAAATGGAAGGAAGGATTTGGGGAGGGGTGGGTGGAAGGGATGGGCACCAAAATTCGACACATTTTTATATAACAGTAAAGTTATGGTCAGTGTTAGTATTTAATTTTTTTAGTTTGTAGGTTGTTGGCTTGCTATATACGCTTTGGAGCCTAGGCACTGTAACTATAGCAAGCAATTAATTAAAAAATAATTAAATAATAAATAAATAAACCAATGATAGTGAGTATGGCCCGAAATTCTGATGCTTAACCAATTTTTCCAAGAGTATCATTTATCGCTTACCAGTTACTTTTTTGAGATAGGAAATTATCTTCTGACTTTTCACGCTCTAGGGCGAGGGCGTGTCAGACTTTTAATGACTAAAACTACACCTGTGTTCCTTCCGTTCCACCATACACTCTCCAATATTCCCACATAATACTAACACTATACATTATTGTAACAAAAATATTGTTAATGATTGCGACAACTGTTTGTAAGAGCATTAGGTAATATAATAATTTTAATAAAACCTAAGGGTGGAGTCCTGGTGTCCTGAAATACAGGCACCAAGCCTAGTTTACGCACGAGTCTCTGCTATGCTTACTGTATCTACTTTTACTCTAGAAATTGTAATTATTATGTATTGTGGCGAGAAAATAAATCTTATTATTATTATTAGTTGCTCTTTGCGGTCTAGGACCATTTTATTTTGTTTTCCTTTTTCCTTCGGCCCTGCTGGGTCCCTACGGTTTGCTGACACATCTTTGAGGCGCGCGTGGAACACTATGCGCCATCGACGAATCGGGCCCGGTCCTTATCAGACAGGCGGACGGCGAGATACCCTTTGCTCATCGTCCGCAAGCCCGGCTTTGGAGGTCAGACGGGCAGTTGCTCCATGTGAAATCCAATTGAACTGGTGGCCGACCAGCAGATAGCAGTGATTATTAGAAACGAAATTAAGTTACCTATTAAATAAAAGGCTTGAAAAGTTGCACAAATATAAAACCATCCCGTAAACCGACAACAACGAATTAAATGCACGAATTCACAGCGAAAAAAAAATTCAAAGCCACTGTAAAAGTACATAAAAAATTCAATTAGGCGGCTCACAGCAACGCGTGGAGTTTTAGCGACAAATTCGCCCAACGTTGAGCGGTAAAACCTATTTTAATCACAATCAAAGAAAATGCAACCTTCCCCCTTTGGAATAAGAGCGGTGAAGATGCGTTGAGAGTGGTAAATAATATGGTTGTGGAGGTGTTTCGTCACACGGCAGCGAACGTTAATTTCCATATTAAAACCGTCACAAAGGAAGCAGATTCAAAAACCGCTCCGCGGGCGGTGAAAGAGGAGCACGAACGTCGGAAAATAATGGGAGTCGGAAAATGGATGCGGTTATGTTAGAGCGGCAAATCAGACATAATACTATGTTAGGGTAATATAGTGACTCTTTAGCACTAACGTTTTTTCTTTAGTCTGACGTTTTATAAGGGCCCATGTAGGCCTATGTGAAATAAAAATATTTTTGATTCGATTTTTGATTTGATTTTATCTCATACAAGCTTTGTTCGTGAATTCTTTGGTAGTGTGAAAGTGAAACCCAGGGCCCTGGGACGAAGACAAAGAAGGAACAGGAGTGGGTTTTTTGTCAGTAAAAGTCAGACACTATCTCCCGCTCCGCCCAAGAGCGAGATTTGTGTTTAGATGATTTGCAAGCTATTGCGTGATTTCCCGCTAGTAAATTGTTTTTCTTTGTTTCTATGCTTGGTAGGTAAGTACACATATATTTTTAAGTTTTAGTGATTAACAGTTTCGTAAAATACATAGAGCGGCTATCAGAAAAAATGTGAATGAAAAAATGTGTTTGCTATTCAAAGCTGGATGGCGTCACTAAATTATAGGAGGGCAGTTTTTCTAAGACATTTCTCCTGATAGCTGCTCTATTGTATCTCTTTGATTGCCAGTAATCGTAATGGCTCGCCTCCTAATTCACTCAAGTGCATCAAGCTGGCAAACGGCAGTTTCAAAACTTAGAATGAACTAAAATAAATGCCACCAACTGCATTAGACTGTCTGAAAAGCAACTTCTTTGTGTTTTTTTTTTCCATAAATTGCATTTACAAGAACATTCGATATTCTTGTAAATGCAATTTACAAGAATATCGAATATTTACTTACCTTACCACAAATAATAATAATAATAAACAGTAACCACTCCATTTAAGATTCCAAAAATCATAGCCTTATTGTTTTTGTTTTTCCATATGCCGCAATAGTTTTCACTGATCGGTGATTATCCTTGGGAGCACTAGCATAGCGCGTATAGGGATATTAATCATCGGTTGGTATCACGTTCCATTAAAATAACCTAAAGGGCCTTTGCGAGTTGGTCACTCCTCGAATTCCATAAATAAACGAATGAAAATAAACATATAAACAAAACGTAAACATACATTAAGCCGAAGATAGAACCTCCTCCTTTTTTAAGTCGGTTAATAATAATAATCCAAAACTATCACACAATGCCGTTTAGTCTCAAGCTAAGCTGAGCTTGTGTTATGAAAACTAGTCAACTGATAAATATACTTATATGTATATTTCTAAATACATACATATGATAAACTACACCCAGACAGAACAAATGATCGTGTTCATCACACAAACATTTGTCCTGGGTGGGAATCGAACCTACGACCTCCGGCATAGCAGTCAGGGCAACTAACCACTAGACCAACAAGCCAGACAAAAAAAAACTAAAGAAAAAGCCATGAACAACAACAAAAAATTAAGTGACTATTTCTGCGAATGCAAAAAGCCACATCCAAATAGAACAACATCGGCAGCGCAAACAATATTGCGCGCAGATACCGGCGGGGTATGATAATCGCGTCAAAACGCACGTGAAGTGCCTCGGTACTGACGCTGGGGGGTTGAAGTAAGAGGGAGGTAGGTGCTAAGCCGATGACAGCTTTAAAACGCACAGATTATCCTACAAGTACGCTCTCAAAGAGGTATGATTTATTGCTACCTCATTGTGGAAGAATTCATTTCTTTTTTATGACGATTTTATTTGATGCTTTGGAAAATTGATTAATAGATGACAGCTGTTTTATGATTTGGGCGGATGTAATGTTTTAATTGCCAATGATCTCCTGTCGATGGGCTGGGAGAACAAAATAAAAGTTTTATTATCACTTTGTCTATTGTAATTGAAATCAAAATGTTGAAATAATTAAAATATGATTCTGGTATTTTCTAAAACCTACAATGACAAAAAAATGCAACATTCGTAAATATTGTTCTAAGCGTAAATTAAAATTTTAAATATGTGGTTACTGTTTTCTATCTAACTGATTTTTCAAAACATTCATAGCACGAATGAGTTTAATAAAATTACAGACCTCAGTCATTATCTTACACGCCTAAATATTAAACCAAAACCATTTCTCTTTTTCAAATCCAATTTTTTTTTCAACTTGATAGTTTGACTGTCAAACGTGCCTCTCTTTTTGACGTCCGTCGCCAGTTACCATTCACAAATATAAAACAAAAATGTTAAATGACTGGCAGACTGGTATCGCTTTGAGGCCGTTTCTGCACTTTGATGCAGTATATACCGTCGAGTTCGGTTCACGGGATTTAAAAGGCACGTGAAACAGAAAAGTTTTTAGATTATGGAGGACATGTTTTATAGTATTGTAGTTTCTCAGATTTTAAGTGCTGCTAAAAAAAAATGGAAAGCGGACCATTAAAGTTTAATAGTCTGTTTAATCCCTCTGTTTTCGAAAGCTGAAATAAATTTCTGTTCCTTGGTCATTTTATATGAGATTTGACCATGAGTGGCCATAAGTTTTGGTAAGTTTTATGGTTCTCGAGTAAGTATTAAATGTTATAAGACCGTTTATGCATGTGCAATTAGGTACTGCGCCATTCCCACTTTCAATGCTTTACCTCACCGCTTAAAACCTGTCAAAAAACGTCCAAAAATACCATTACCCGCTTCCGCATCGAACCCGGAACTACGGCACAGTAATCAAGCAGCCCAGCCAACCAGAAAGCTGAATATACCCAATTTCCTAACCAGATCCATCTCCTGATAGCAACGGTATTATGACCGAGTGAATGTAATGAACGAACGAATGTAATGACGCTTGAATGAACGATCGCGGATCGTTTGGAGGACTTTTTTTGGTGGTATGATGACAATGTATGGAGGAATGTCGGTACAATATTGGGTGGAAGTTTACTGCTTAGATGCAGCTATTCCAAAGTTAATGTTTCTATAGATTAAATAGGTATTCTTGTGTAAAAAAAAATAGCAATATTGTATTTTTTTTATGTTACGATGGATCTGAAGTAGGAACCAACTTGCATTTGTATTGACACTAAATAAAAATAACACTAAAAACATTTTTTTTTCTGAAAAAATCATCAAAATAGGTTAATAATTGAAGCAGCAATTAGCATTTCCTATATTGATTGATTTGATTTTTAAAGGTCTTTATTAACATAAGTTATAATAAAAAGTAAACAAATTTAGAGCTTATTCTAAAATGTTAACTATTATTATAAAAATGTTAATTCCCTATACTGATATAAGGAAGAGTGGGGCTCAGGTCGTGGAGGAAATATCTCGATATCTCTTTTTCTGCACACGTAACCTAATGGCATTGACGTCACATTTCAGTATATGCATTCGTATTCCGTTACTTGACAGTTTCCCCTTCCAGCAGATTTGAAAGGTTTCTAACTTAGTTTATTTTAATTTGGATTTTTAAATAAAGTTACTATTTGATACAAATAATGAAACCTTATGAGTCAATTTTGTATAATTTACAAACCAAAAGATTCTGTGCATATCTCGATTGCTGTTCCCCTCATTACTGACTTGTTAATTCCTAAGTAACTCTACCACCAAGAAAAGCGTGTTACAAGCTTTATCGAAAAACATACACTTGCCATGAGTTAGTGTGAGTTCGCTAATTGTGTGTACTTTAGTGTAATATTAATGAGACCGCGCGCAGCTAAGTCTTCCCTCCGCTTAATCAAAGTATGACTTGTTATTCAAAACGTGTGTACTAACATAATGACAATATTAATTATGTATCTTGCTTGATATCTTCACACATAGTTCTCGGTCTTTTGTTTTATTTTGGACATAAGTATTGTAAATTTTGTTTTTGTTAGTATTATTTGAAGACGGTTGGACCGATTTGGTTCATTCTTTTTTTTTAAGTTTATAAAACTACAATTGTCATTCTCTTAATAACTTTATTCAAATAAAGTTATTAAGAGAATGACAAATTGTATAAAAGTGGCCTGGAAAAATTTAATTTTTAAGTTTTTTTTTGTATAAATACTGTTTATCATTAAGTAGCGAAATTAGAATTCAAATAATATTGTAGATCATCTCGAAATCACGTTATGAAATCGCTTTTACAAAAGAATCTCCTAAACAACAATGTTTTTTATGATGTGCCGACTACTGCCTTCCCCGCGTTGCTAATAATAATAAAAGCGTTATCGTATCGCGACACAATGCCACGCCGACGTTTACATTCCGTCAAAGCATAGAACAGGGAGCTGTGAAAATAATTTGATAAGCAATCTGTTTTTTAATAGGTAAAAAATAATGGTTTAATTTGATATTACAGTTTATTTGTGATTATTATGAGCACAAAATTAATAGTGTTCGCTTAGATACAAATTACAAAAATTCAACTCAATAGGTATAAGCTGAAGTAACACGAACTCCTATCCCATCAACAACAACAACCCATCATAGTATTCATAAATGTGATAAAAATATTGTTATTTTTGTTTCATTCGCTTGATTTATTTGTATATTGTATACATTTATATACGTCTATTTGAACTCCCAAATCCCACTCGATGCGTAAAGTTTTTTAAAGTGATACACTGTTTTGGATATATTAGTCTCGATATTCATTTTATTCATAAAAAGAATAGCGTATATAATCTGAACCATAGTAACAAATTTATATATTGTATTATATAGTTGGGCAAGAGCCTCCACAAGGACGGATGACGCCGCCGAGGTTGAATTGGGAAGAGGTGGCGAGATGACCTAGACGCCTACCACAAGGACTGATTCGAGGTGGCTCGAGAAAAGCATACCTAGAAGAAGTTGGGGGAGGCCTTTGCCCAGCTGTGGGAAAGTATAGGCTAAATAAAAAAAAACATTGTATTACCTAACCGGTTCTTTTTTTTTTAAATTCAAAATTTTGTTTTGTCACCTCTATTTTCTGATAACTGTGCTTCCTACATCCTTGTACTTTCTATTCAAAGCGGGTAGCGCGGTTTCTTTGTGTCGTAGCCTCGTAGGCAATAAAGGTACGCGTGCTACATTGCTACGACATTACATTGCTACGTCGCTACGCTGCTACGAGCGTCGACAAAATCGCTCAATGACGCCCCGGAGTCGGTTTGTATGCTAACTTTTATATAGATTTTTTTTATTTTACAACAAAAAGTATCACGTATGGAAATTATGTGTTTTTATTTTTCTCTCCCTTCTCTTATCTTTCGTTTTCCATCACAGAAAATCACTGTAACTTGATACAACACTATCTAAATAAGAGCACAGCGGCTTTTTTCTCGTTTTTAACACTATCGGCAATCTTGTGGGTGGGTGTGTGTGAGTGGGTTTTAAATCACACATTTAATTACTAAGCCTAATTTAATATGTAACGACAATATTCATTTGATAAATCGTACCATTGATTGCTATAACAATAAAAATACATTCAGCCAAACATAGAACCTCCTCCTTTTTAAAGTCGGTTAAAAACCGTTCACCATCTTAATCACTAGTCATCTAAGATATGTACACCAAATTTGAAACACAACGTTGGAAAATATTTCAAAATTGGAACTAGAATCAAAATTGCTCTCGCTCCGTACCAAGGGTACCAAACGCATTTCGACAATGTATCATTGCATCCCAATAAAACGAATAACCACTGATGAATTAAAATGTTACGCTACAATAACTAGCATTATTGTTTAACTAACAGTCCCCTGAGATTCCACCCGCTTCTTTGGTTACTGCTTCGCTCTTATTGGTCGTAGCGTGATGTTATATAGCCTACAGCCTTTTTCGATAATAATGAGCTATCCAACACCAGAATTTTTAAATTTTAACTAGTCATTCCTGAGATTAGCGCGTTCAACCAAACAGATAAACTCTTCACTTTTTTCAAACTAGTATAGATTTGAAGAGGAAAAAATCACAATTTTATTTCTGCTACAAGAAAATGCTTTCACATCCAAATTAATTGTAACTAAACATAACATTTTCAACTAGATCACATTTTGAACGAGAATAAAAATGGCTACCGCCCCGTGGCGGGAGTATCGCGTTTCGACAGCTTGTCATTGAATCCCAAAATCCCAATAGATTGAACACGCAAACCCACTCTCGAATTTAAATATTTCGCAACGTGTGATTCGGGACATGCTTCAAAGTTCATTTTGCTGAAGTTAGTGTCGCCGCGCACACCTCCACCACACGCGACAGCCACAAACATCGCCACGAGAAGCTAGAAGCGGCCACAAAGGAAGCTGAAGCGCGCGACAGCCACTTGTGGTCGGAGGCTGCTACTTTTTTAACCCATACGCGCAATATCATAATGGACTCTGACAAAGAAGGTTTAAATGCGCGAGTGGCGTGTGACGGCGTTTTGTATCGGCGTTTAGTGGCCAGTGCCAGCCACAAGAAGCGAGCAGCGGTGATTTGTAGCATGTGGCGGCCACCGGCGAATCCATATAAAATGTATAAGAACTATAAGATATGTTCCGGTGGCGTTTTGTGGTTGTGGCTGGTGGCCCGTGTGCGGCGACCCTTAAATCAACTGGCATAAGAAAACAATGAAGTTGTAGAACAAACATTGGAACAATCATACACCACAATGTAAATAAACTAGCTTCAGCCAGCGGCTTCGCCCGCGTTAATGTAGAAAAAAATCTCTAAACAAACGTTAGACCCCCGTTTCATCCCGTTAGGGGCTGAATTTTGGAAAATCTTTTCTTAGTGCAAAATTTCAAGCTCCTAGTCCCAGTAGTTTTGGCTGGGCATTGATATGTCAGTCAGTTTCTCCTTTTATACATATATATATTACCTAATTAAATAAAACGATCCTAAAACTGATTCTCATTCCTTGCCTTCCTTCCGCTGAAGCTGTCATTAGATTCTTACGTGAAAGTGCTGCATCATGCGATTTCGTTTTTCCATTTTGAGATGACTTTTGACAAAACATGAATGCTCCCGCTAGGGCCACAGAAAATTTTTGAAAGGGAAACCGTAGTCCAAAACACAGGTGGGTTTTGGCCAGTCTGACACGCCCTCCCGATCCACCCTAGAGCGCGAAAACCATTAGATAATATCTCACCTGAAAAAAAAACTTACTTCATTTTTGCAAAAAAAAAACAGATTTATGGAAAATGTTAAATCTTTGGTCAAGCTCGAGCTTACTAATGATTTCCAGGCGTACATTCGTCAGTAGACAGTAAGGCTTACTGTCCAGAAGCGGCAACGACACGAGGGCACGAGGCTGCCCCTTCGTCGACACAGTTTCATTGTTTTGTATGTAATCTTTACGCAGGCGTACACCAATCGTATAATGACGAAAATGCGTCTATGAAGCTACGCGTCCGTGGATAGTAGGCCTTAGTAATCACACCATATCGCATTGACCAATATTCAGATTTCAAGTCTATTCAAGTATGCTGCGCTTTTGCGAAGATTGAAATGCCTTTGAGACACGTTTGTTCCTTATTCGACTTGCCTATCATTCCTTTATTCGACTTGTTTGTCAAGCAAGGCACAAATACGAATATCGAATACATGGTAGACGTACGCACACGTCATGTTAAATATTCCTCTTTGTGAAACATCGAGACGTGTTCCATTTCGGCTCGATTGGAGATTGCCGATACGTGCTTGAATGCGAATCCGATATGGCATATTCGATACCAGCAAATGAAATGTAACTAAAAAATGTTTTATGTGCGAAATTGGAATCTATACAATCATTACAAAAAGGATAATAGTACATTTTAATACAAGTGCAGAAAGTTCGTCATTTCTACCGAGGCGGAATTCATATGTCATGGAGCCGAGGACTGCAGTGACAAATTTGCACTTGTATCAAACGACTTTTTTTAATACGAAGAAATGAATAAAAGAGGGTTGACCGGCGACTGGTGGGGGTCGACGCGCGCCCAGCCTTATACGATAAATGTAATAAAATTGTGGCGGGGCAGAGCATTATTACTGAGTGACATAGTACACTTTCTGCTTTTACACGGGCGAAGCCACTGCCAGGAACTAGTCTACAGTTATATTATGAAGAGCTAAAGTTTGTTTGTAGAAAGTAAAATCTGGAACTACTGAACTAATTTTGGAAATTCTTTGTCCAGCAGAAAGCTACATTATTCCTGTCCGAGTTACTTATTTGATTGTGATTAGTTTTTACGCCAAAAATATTCAACGCCTAGCGAAGTGGGCACGGATTAGTTAGTTATATCTCACAAATAAGTACTTTTAAAGAATATAATTTTAAAGTTTATTTTAATTAGTTTATATTACGTTACCATGTCGTGTTAAATAATATAGTAATAGAGCGAACACAAAATAATTTTGTATCTGCCAATACGATTAAAAAAAATCCAAAATTTCCAATGTTTTTTTTTATGAAATGTTTTTTTGTATTAGACAAAAACTCAATAAACAATATGAAACGCATCACGTATACACCCCTATTTTTTAATTAGTACAAGAAAAATTGGCTCTGTCCGTACCCGTTACTGATCATATTCATGTAGTCAAAAGTAAAAAAAACGAAATCCCAACATTGTCCACGAAAATTTGTCATAATTGGCATATTCATAATTGAATAACAATTGCTACTAGAAAATACTGCGCAATTGCGCATAAGTGTTTTTCCATTATTTTTCATTCATAATTAATAGCCTGTACAATATTTCCCTAAATTGAGTGACATTTTGAAATATAAACAAATGCTAATAGTTCTGCTGTTTATGAATATTATTTATTGAGACTTTCCTTAAATAATAAAGACCTTTTCTAATAAACCCTTTAAGTATTTGTACTATATAAAAACTAGCGGTATATATTGCTAAAATTACCAGCATACAAATAAAGGCTCCTTTGTGCTTTAATTACATCTTTAATCTCTCTTTTTAAAACTTTGCCACACACACACACACCATATTCTAGACAGGTAAGCGAAGTCTACCGCAAATCCTGTAAATCAAATGAGCAAACATTGGGGACGCAATTGAGACTTGGTTTACTTAGGGGACTTACGGTACCTGTCTACGTACGGAAATCTGGATAAATTAAAAAAGAAACCTACTTTTTGAAATAAGCTCACTTTAATTTAACCTTTAACTTAACCTTTGTACAAATTTTTATGTTGTATTTTCTTTTATGTATATGTGTGTACATCTGCACTAATATTATAAAGAGGTAAAGTATGTTTTTATGTTATTTTTTGTTTATATGAGGTAATCTCTGAAAGTACTGGTCCGATTGCGAAAATTTTTTCACCGATAAGATGCTTTATTTCTGAGTGACATAGATTATATTTCATGTATGTTGGCGAAGCTGCGAGCAAACCATTCACATACAGAACCATAGTCCAGCATCCCTAAAACCTCGGCTACACGGTCCCCAGCGGATGACGCGGCGCCACAATAGCTCAGGCGACGCGCGGGAAACTGTTGGAGCACGCATTGTTCGCTCGATGAGCGGTATGGAAATAGACACACACCAGATACGACTTGAAAAGAATAGGACCGTAATGATTTTATTTTTGAATTCTGAAATTGCGCTTTTTAAGACAAAGATAGCGATACCCAATCACAGCACAAAAAAAAATATCTTTTCGTGATTTAAAGAAAAATACCTAGTAGTAGAATAGTATAGTAGTTTAGTCTAATAAAATTGATATTCAAAACTAGTGCTTGACTGCGATCCCATCAGATGGTAAGCAGTGATGCAATCGCTGATGGTGAAGCGCACTAGTTTATTAAGAGCTTATTCACTCTAGCCTTGAAGACACCTAAATTAATCGGACGGAAAGACCGCAGTAGCAAATTATTATTAGTAATCGAATATTCATCTCCATCATCCACCTACAGGACCATCAGTCAGCATCTCTAAAGCCGGGTATTCATTAGGCAACATTTGTTAATAAACATTATTTTTAAACAGTTTATAAACAGTGTTTCACAATGTTTCATCTCTGAAAACAATTTATGAACATAGGTGATGAAACATTGTTTAAGAAACATGTTGCCATGTTCCCCACTTCGAATGGAGAGCAAGACACACTTGCCCGCCGTCCACACTTGTCAGTTGTTACAACTAACAAGTTGCAGAAACAGTGTTTATGGTAAACTTGTTGATAAACACGTCGTAAACAGTTTATCAACATCACATCACATCAACAAATGTTGCCTAATAACTACCCGGCTTAAAACTCCGAGCACACGATCTCCATCGAATGACTCGGACGCAACAATGGCGCTGGCGCAACGCGCGCGGGAAACGGCTGAAGCACGCATTGTCCACGCGATGAGCGGTGTGGAAATAGACTCACACGAGCAATGTGTGAAAACAATAGGACTGTAATGATTTTACTTTTTACTAAAACCATCAGTAACCATTACATATCGAGACACCTCCGTCCCACACACAGACTGATCACTGTCTCGAACGCCAAGCACGCTAAGCCGTTGGTCCTAGCTAGAATTTGTATATCTTTTACAGACAGTCAGAAGCTCAAAGTCTGAGACCAATCGAACCAGGATGTACCGTTTACCCAGTAACTGGGTTTCGGAGGTTGGATAGGCAGTAGCTCCATGTAAATTGCTGGTTCTTAGCTGCATCTGGTTATACTGGAAAAGGAACTCAACACAGAAAAAGGCTTAGGCAGACATTGATTGACTCTGGAACCGTGTAAACGAAAACACCAGCCAAGTGCGAGTCGGACTCGCGCACGAAGGTTTCCGTACCGTTCGCAGCAAAAACGGCAAAAAAATTGCGTTTGTTTTAGGGGATCTCCCTTAAATGTTTATTTTATTCTGTTTTTAGGGTTCCGTACCTCAAAAAGAAAATACAAAACCCTTATAGGATCACTTTGTTGTCCGTTATTTTTTATCCTTGGAATGCGTGGAGGTTGAAATTAAAAGAAAACGAAAAAAAAATACGCGCGTTTATGTCACGAAAAAGGTGTTTTTCGACACTCTCAAGGAAATCAAAATACATAGGGTACTTCCCGTTGACCTAGAATCCTGAAATTTGGCATGTAGCAAGGTCTCATAGCACAAGTATAGGAAAAAATCTGAAACTGTAAATTGTCTGTAATGTATGTAACTGTAAATAATAAAAAAAACTGTAAATAGTCACACGTCACAAAAAAACTTCTTTGCGATTCGGAAAAATCTTCGAAACTCAATTCGGGAATTGAACTGTTTTCATAGGTAAGTTTGTACGGAACCCTCAGTGCGCGAATCCGACTCGCATTGGTTTAGTATTTGTTATTATAGCGGCAACAGAAACGCATCATCTGCGAAAATTTCAACTGACTGACAGAATGACAGACGAACGAACAGCAAAGTCTTAGTAATAGGGTCTGGTTTTTGCCATTGGGTACGGAACCCTAAAGGAAAGGAAGCCCCCAAGGAAAATGCGGTTATTAAAACAGGTATAGAAACTAAATGTACTAAAATGCATCACACCGGCTATAAAAACATCGGAAAAAAGTCAACGGATGTATTTTTTTACAGTATATATATTTACCTATGTGGCACCTACTAAAGACGAAATCATTCCAAGCTATAATTGGTATTACGTTTTGTAAGAAGGAAGGCATGTGGGTTTTAGTCAGTAAAAGTCTGACTCTCGCTCCACCCAGAGCAGGAGAATTCATTTGATGACATCCCGTGTAAGAAAAAAATAACCAAGTATTCTGAAACGTCATTAAATTTTTTAACTAAACCTCTACAATTTTTTTTTCTACCTGCTATCTGGCAAAGCTTTTTACTTCCATATCCGTCAAGGCAGAGCCTGCAATGTATCCCTTGAATGTCGCTACTCGCTACAATAGCCCGGCGACGGCACGGGAAGCGGTGCAGACGGATAGAAGCAACGCTGTATTGTTTGCCGCGCCGTAACGCGTGTGGACGGGGCTTTATTTGTTACGTGTGTACCTGGTTTTAGCTTTGCATTTAACTGTTGGGTTCAGAACTCTCACAAAAGGCTACGTTTTATAGTGAGGTCTGAAATATTTGATGAGGGTTTCGTTACCAAGCTGTTGTCCACAAAAATTATACCACAATATATTAAAACAGCACCCCTAGCCAAGTTGATAATCTGCAATCGTTAACGCTAGCAAAATGTATGGGAATGACATCATCTCAACGTTAAGTCACGTGGTCAGATCAAACGAATAGAAAATTCGTAGCCACATCGTTCAAAAAGATAGAATGAATTGTTATCGTTTCTACAATGTTCAACGCTACATCCTTTTTTATTGTAGATCGAGCGCGCGTCAACATGGCTACCAGTTTATCGTTTTCTACAATTGCTGTCACCGAGGCGTTACCGATTGGAGAACGAAATTCGACACGAAACAGTTGTAACTTGGCTAGAGGGGCAGGAACATTTTTAGTCTAAGTTCCTACATCGATGTAAGAACCTAAATAATGAATACTCAGCGTTAGTTTTCCCTTAACGTAATAAGTTAGATAGTTCGTTTAAAAAAAATATACAGATCAACAGACCTTGACGTTGACTTTCCACCTTTAGACTTTAGCAAGACTTTTTTGACAAGATTTTTTTTTTCCGAGAATGACAAGTCTAAAACTTGTCATTCTCGGAAAAAAAGATTGAATTATCCTTCGGTATTTATTCTTTATTTTTCTATTCTTTCTTTTTTTTAAATTTGCCCCAATCTGGAGTTATACCTAACTCCCGTATCTTGGGTGCGTTCACAAATATGTAAACTTACATACATAAGTTAATATTTGTCCCATACAGGAATCGAACCTGCGACACACAACACAGCAGCAGCCAATCGCTCAATCACTGCGCCTACCGTGACATCCATTTAAAAGAACCATCAAAATTTTTTCAACTTGCCCAGATATGTATGTTCAAAAAGGAATAAAAAAGATGAATATTGCCACCCCACAGTGAAAAACACAATATTGACAGTTGGAAGTCTGGTTTATGCACCAGGGGGCGCCACACACAAGATATGAAAGAGATCGTCATAATAACGCTTTAAAATGGTTGCGAGGATTTTAAAATTGCATAGTCAACACACCTCCCACGGTGAAAGGGGATGGTTTAATTATGAGGCTGAAACAATAGGTATAGGTTTTTTTATATATTTTCAACCTTGAAAACGAAAGTATATTTTTTTTATAACGGATTAAACATAACTTAAGTCATATTTTTGCATATAATTATTAAACCATCCCATATTAGGCATTAAGTCCGCCTCTGTACTTTTGTGTGCATAAAGAATTAATAAAATAAATAAATAAATTATCTCAAACACACATTAAGATTTACTTATTATAATTATTGATGTACCTATTACAAACTATTGCTACGTCAAAACCAAGAAATTACTACAAGATTGCTACGGTCTACGACACAACTGTAGTTGTGCATCCCGTAGCAATGTAACATTGCTACGAAATGCCACATTATATTGCTTGGTCGTAGCACTTGGTTATGAGCGTCATTGTTTGAAGTATCATCCAGATAAAGGGGTTTGTAATGAAAATTTCAAATGTAATTGTTATTACGTTGGATTAAATGATACTAAATTTTTACTTTTGCACATAATAATATCTCAAACTCACGATAAGATTTACTTTTTATTGGTGTATTAATACTTTAAGGAGCTATGATATTGGCATTGCTACGTCAAGACCAAGACATTGCTACATCGCTACGAGATGCCACATTAAATTGCTTGCTCGTAGCACTTGTCTACGAGCGTCATTGTCTCATGCAGAGACGGGTTCGTTCGTATAAACTTCAAACATAATTGTTATTGCATAATAATGGTTTCTGGTTTCTGCAGTTTTGTATGTAAGTTGAGTGCGTAGATTTCATGATTATACGAGTAAATATAAACAATAATTTATTTTATTTGTCATTTTTCTTATTGTTTCGAAAACTAAAATTTACATTAACATAAAATTAGTCCTGTTATAATTCCACTAAGGCTTAGGCAAATGTGTACCTACCCTATAGTTGTACACTTACATTTAGCCTGATATGTGCAAGACCAACGTAAAAGGAGCATGCCCATTGCCATCAACCGGACTGCTAATTAGAAAAAAAAAAAAAAACCTAAAAACTTGATAATGCTCATTGACTTCAGCATAGCAATTACGACGAGGTAATCAGCAGAAATAACCATCCATCACAATATTCTCCTGCATTAAATTCATAAAATACCAATCAGTCTTTGTACAAAATTAGCTTTGCTCTCAGACAATAGGAACGCCATGAATGCGACAATTGTGAATACCTTTCAAATCTCATCTGCAAATATCTGGAGTAAATCTTAATCCGCACCCGTTCTCCCCCGCCCCTCCTCCACGGACACCCCACTCGGCTTTTGTCTACCGTTAATAACGTGATTTTAACCGCTGTGCAGAGAAGTTGTAGTAGGATTGAGGCTAGTGACAACTGACTATTAAGTACTTTTTTACCATGGGAAATCATAACTTCTCACGATCTGGGTGGAGTGAGAGGGAGTGTCAGACTTTCACTGACTAAAACCAACCAGTATTCCTTCAGTTGCCCTTTGCGTTCCAGCGCCGCGATTATTGTTCCAGGTCTGGGTGTCTTGTGTATGTGAGTTTACATAATGTTGTGAATGCAGCCACGATGCTGGAGTAATTCCTCGCGCCTCAAGGAAATGTCAGCAAACCGTAGGGTCTAGCAGGGTCAAAAGGAAAACTCGGCCCTGGTATGACAGGCAACGCAGGAACAGAAGTGGGTATTTATTCAGTAAAAGTCTGACACACCGCTCCGCTCAAGTGCGTGAGATGTCATTGGATGACTTTCCCACCTAAAAAAAAAGTATGGGCAACGTTTTTTACAAAAAGAAAGAAAGAACTTTTTCGACAAACCCCGCAGCCCTGGCAAGCATTGGCCTTGGCGGCCCAGTTACTCATATTAACATCTCTTTGAGACGCGCGGGGAAAACAATGTGCCGTCGACTAAGGAACGTTGGAAGCCCTACGCTGGCTGTCAACCGAACCTAACCTTCTGCAACCTCGCTACCCAACATTTGGCCACATCCTTCAGATATTAATTTAATGTAATGGTCCCACAGACGGTTCTTAAGACAGGCACAAGTGCCCGCGGCCACTGACGTATGCTGTTGAATTGTTGATTTATCTACCGTTGTCCCTTGTCTTATCAACCTTACCTCACTCACTGCTCCAGTTTTCAATGTGTTTGATTTATTAGTTTGACAGTGCGAAGATGGAGAGAAGATCGGGGTGTGGGAATTGATCTTGATTTTGATGGTTGATAGTATTTAGTGTGATCTTATAACTTCTTTGATCGTTTTCTTTTGATCTTTTGACGTATCTGCATCAGAATTTTGTAACCAGAAAAGTATTTTTTTTTATTAACATTTTTGACTGGCTCACGTTTAACCGCTATCTCACTTGATGGTAAGCGATAATATGGCTAGTATTAACCTATTCACTCTTGATTTAAAGACCCCTAGGTTGTAGCTATCAGGAAACACAGACGAAAAAATGGTTAAAGGAGGGTGTAATGGTGGAGGTACCATTTTTTCTGTGGTTTGTAATGGCCACGGTAACTCTTTCGAACAGTCCTGTAGCCCGTCTACCATGGAGCGATGGTAATTACATTTTATTCAGTTAAAAGATGCTATATTCCTACAGTAAAGTTCACTTTCTTGTAATAACAGTATATTTTCTTAATAACAAAGTTTACTTGTTGCTCCTCCCCTGCCGAGAAAATAATCAACCCTATCCCCTAAAACTCGTCGCCAAGAATATTTATTGCTGCGCCATAAATATTAAAAAGTTGGCGCATAAATCTCTGGTTTTATTAATAAAGGAGGTAAGTTTGCGGTGACGTATGCCGAGGCAATATTCTTGCTTGTTGCCGCCATTTTAGTGATAAATCAAAGATTTCATAATTCATGCGCTGCGTTGCAGGTGTTTTTAAGCTGTTTGCATAGAATGTTATTATTAGTTCGTGTTTAGTGATACTTTTTTGTCAACCTTTTGGTATTACTTTATCTTGAAAAGTGGGATATCATATGAAATTTCAGGTTCTTTCTTTATGATGTTTTCCTTCACCGTTTTGAGAGCAGTGGTGATGAAATAAATTACACAAAGTAATGCTCCTGGCTGGATTTGAATTCGCGACCTACAACTCGTAAGTCGGGGCCGTTACCACTCGGCCACCACTGCTCAAAGGACTGCATGAAAGAACATTGAAATAGGTTAAATTTGGGACGCCCGCGCTTCTAGTATAAAGTCATACCAACACAAGTTTGGCCCCTGAACACTAGGTAAAACGCAAAGGAGATTACTAATACCAAAATAGATCTACAAAAAAACGCAAATACAGTTCTAAACCACCCTAAAAATCCATGTCAACGACCAAGTAAACATAATAAACAACGGATTAAAACTTTACCGAGCCCCAGAGAAGCCCACAATAGAATCGTTGAGACGCAAAAACAAAAATTCAATCCCAAACTGCTTCACAAAGGAGACCATTAGCGGATAAACTTCGCGGGAGGTAATAAGTCTATGGAAAAAGTCTCTATGGAAATCAAGGGAAGGCGACTTTTGATTAATTAGCGGTATTCTTTTCGCCAGACGTTGAGACGGCGTCGGTTCCCGCCATTAATTCGCGGGAAACAATATGGCTGCTTTATTGGGACATATCCTGTTGCAAGAAGTTTTGGTTGTTACTTTTAAAGGGGAACGCCCACAAAATGCCGAGATAGACAGAAACTAATCACAGTCCTTTTTTTTAAGTGAGAAACCATCCAATGACATCTCTTGCTCTAGGGCGGAGCGTGTCAGACTTTTACTGACTAAAACCCTCCTATGTTCTTTCTTTGTCTTGCGTTCCAGGACCCCGGGTTTTCTTGTCAGGTGGCTGGAAATCGGGGTCAGGATCACGGCGGCTAGAACGTGAGGGCCGTTTCCTCATGCGTGCGGCCGCCTCCTTCGTTAGCATTACTGCTTTGCAGAAGGAGACGACCGCCGGCCATTTCTTTTCACTCCGGACACACCGACGAGATGATTAAAAATTAACTTCTGATCTATGGGTTTATAGTACATCAATGGATTTATGTAAACTGAGTTAGAATGTTTGGAGTCAAACAATTATTTAAAAAACAACGAAAAATTGTTATGTGCTGCAAAAAGTACCAAAAATATGTCTTTTTTTTAAATAAAATAATTTATACTCTTTTTATAAGTCCGTACTCTTTATTTACCTCCTTTGAAATGAGATATACTCTATTTCTTCTAATAAAAATTGGCAACCCTAAGCACACCTCTACCGTATGTTCTACCGTGTCCTCCGGGATCATAGTCCTAAATTCTATTTACAATAAAATATAATTAACTAAATGTTAAGTTTCTTTAACTAGGGTAAAAATATACTGATTACTGTAATATTTAACTCGATATCTGTCTGTATTTAATAAATATGACCGACATGACGATGAACACACACACACACACACACATGTGACACGTATGTGTGTGTGTGTGTTTGTGTGTGTGTGACTGTGTTGTGTGTGTGTGTGGTGACATGATGTGGGTGACATTCAGTCAAACAGGAATCACCAAATAATTCTTCACTATTTTTTATTAAATTAATGCTCCTTGTTTTATAATTCGACCTGTACGTGTGGTATCTGATTAAAATAATATATGCAATAGGAAAAATATGCTGTATGATTGTATGTGGTTGTATGATGAAATGCTACTTGATTCAATTACTATTGCTTTTTATGGCATCGATGACAGTGGCCATTTTCATGAAATTTGATTGTTTCCTCTGCACACGATAGCCATGTTTTAACACCCACTCAGTTTAGATCTAAACTGCAGAAAGTTAATCATTATAAATAAATAAACGACGAACCGACTTTTCGTACACGAACTTGAATCTGATTTAGAAAAAGTGTTCGAAACTGGCTGCAACCTTTGAAGTGTTTTGATAATTATTGAAATAGTAATGGTACCTTACGATTTATGGTGCATTACATTTGGTGTTAATTTCATCTTTGTTCATTTCAGTCATTTTTGTAGGTATAGATGATGGGCATTCCCCTTTAGGGTTTTCTTACTCCAGGGCTGCGGATTCTTTGAAAGAGTTATCGTGGCACTCGCAAAGGGCAACTGAAGGAACACAGGTGGATTTTAGTTAGTAAAACCCTGACACTCCCTCTCTCTCCACCCAGAGTAGGAGAAGTCATTTGATGATTTTTCGTAAAAAAAAAGAGTTTTTTTTATTGGTTTAGAAAATGAGAACATTTTAATTTATTATTGGTGGTTGTCTTGTTTAAAGTTTATTTGGTTAGTGTTTTTAACTTTGTGTATACGCTATACCTAACTAGGTATAGCGCTCAAAAGCTTGAGGCTCAAAATGGCAAGTTTTGTAATCAATCTTGTCAAACTTTGTAACAGGCAGGTAACAAACATACATAATTATATTTTAAAATTAAATAGACATAGCCCGAAGAATCGCCAAACTTAAGTGGCAGTGGGCACATTGCTCGCAGAACAGATGGTCGATGGGGACGAAAGGTTCTGGAATGGCGACCATGTACCGGAAGATGCAGCGTTGGAAGGCCTCCCACAAGGTGGACCGATGACCTGGTGAAGGTCGCGGGAATCCGATGGATACGAGACGCACAGGACCGGTCATTATGGCGACATTTGGGGGAGGCCTATGTCCAACAGTGGACGTCTTTCGGCTAAAATGATGATGATGATGAGGCACCATGGACCACTAACCACCATGGCACCATAGTCCCGTACAAAAGCTTTGGATATTCGATAACTATAGTCACCAACTTTTTGTCAATAAATAACACAGTGAATAAACATAAAAACTGTTCTCTCAGATATAGCGTCGATGTCAAAATTTACTTTATTAATTTTGCATCTTTTCTTAGTAGGTATTACTTCAACAAACCTTGTCCAAGTCGTCAAAACCAAGGCACTTTGAAAGTTTTATTTGTTCAGACGAACATTACACCGCGCGCCGCTGAGGTAATCAAGGAAAGGGAGGAATTAATATCAGTCAGCGTCGCCTCGATGCTAATTAATGACAGACTAACAATCCGAATGCCTTTCATTACATTATAACTGTTTTTAAAGGATATCCACTGAAATTGGAGCGTTTGTTTGAAAGTTTTGTGTTTGAGGACAAGTTGGGTTTTGTTACAAAAGTTTTCAGATACTGGCTGAAATGTTGTATAAGCTCTTTTTACTTAATATTTATAGGCTCGCCTTTGATGATGGAGCGCACTTGACAGTGATAACCTATTTACTCTTGACGTATTCCCGATTTCCGATTTAAGCATTTAAAGTTGAAAATTTCTCAAACTCTAATTTAGGCTAGAGCAGTGGTGACCGACTGGTAACGGCTCCGACTTACGAGTTATAGGTCGCGGGTTCAAAGTCTTTACTTTGTGTAATTAATTTCATCACCACTGCCCTCAAAACGGTGAAGGAAAACGTCGTGAGGAAACAGGCATGTCCTAGAACAAAATATTCAAAGACATGTGACATTCACCATCCCGCACTGAGCCCGCATGGTGGATTACGGCCCATTCCCTCTCCTAGAGAGGAGGCCTGAGTCCCAGCAGTGTGAACATTAAAAAAGGCTGATTATGCTTGTGCTTTATTTAGCCTGAAAACATGTCAAAATTTAGCATTAAAGTAGGGTTTGAGACGTTCTTAACTCAAATTACTCAATTCAGAAACCCGCCCCTAAAGACCTAGGTTTGTAACTATCAGGAAACAAAGATACCAGCAGAGAATTCCACTCCTTAGCTGTACGCAGAATGTACTGTACTGTACGGGCTGTCCTCCATTTACACTACAAATATTTCCAATTTCTACGCGAACGAAGTCGCGGACAAGAGCTATTAATTATAATAAACAAAATCAATCAAAGAACCTAATAGAAACATTTTTTACTTCTACGCGGACGAGGTCGTGGGCAAAAGCTAGTATAACATAAAGTTAGCTAACTCTACTTAATTTTTTTAAATCCGAACTCAATAATCATTTTTTCAAACAACTGACCAACACAACATCTGTTGCAGTAACACGACTCTTGCATATGTCGCACAATGATTATTTTATTATGTTCGTCAAAACGTCAACCTTCATTCTACAAAATTATTAGGTGCGCGAAGGGCGTTGTAAGGGCCTATTCACACAAATGAACCACACAAAAAAGTGCAAAATGCTAAAATTAACGGAAAATTAAACTATTGGACTGAACTAATATTTTGTAGTGTGTGTTTTCTAAATATTTTAGGAAGATATTGCATTTATCTATGTTATAATAATATAATAATAATAAATGATTAATTAAATAAATAATAAATTATTTATTTCAGATTCATCTTGCGAGTACAATGCGAACTTACAAACTATATAGTGTTAGTAACAAATTGATTTATGGCTAAACAGGAAGTGGCAAGTCTGGGTGGACTTCCCGGTGCTATTGATCATTCGCTTGGCGTGCCTCACCTCGCATTCCAACCCGTACTCCCCCGAAAGCGAGCTTGCCCATTTCACACAATTCTTCTGCTTGTTATACCAATGCATAAATAACAGCATAATTTCTTCAGGTAGACAAGTTTCATTCCTTAATTTACCCCATAGAATATCGTACGATACAAGATCAAAAGCTTTTGATAAATCAAAGTAGCAAGCATACACTGGAGTCTTTCTACTAGTGTAATACTGAACTGCTGAGGCACAGTACAGCACTCTCGTTTGAAAGGCTGAGCCTGAACCCGAAATGCGCGTCGTTTAGCGAGACCGGTTTATCCAGCTGCTGACCAAGCAGACTGTCCAGCACTTTGGCGACCACTGTGGCAAAGGAGATTGGTCTATAGTTATTTATCACCAGTTTTATTTTTGATGATGGGTACAACTATAGTGCGCATTAAATTATCGAGCAGCTAAGAGTGGCTCTAACACAGGGTAAAAAACATAGAAACCAAACTACCCATATCTGGGTAGGTGAACACCCGCGTGCTGCAGGTGTTCGATACTTGAAACTTACTATTAACAGGGTCTCCTAGTCGGATTGGAATAAAAAATTGTCTATGGGATAGCCAGATTCATTACGAATACATATAATATCACGCTATGATCCACGGAAGCGGAACAGTCACCAAAGACGAGGGTAAAACCACAGTGGTCAGCTATTTATTTACCTATGATAAGCATATTGTACCCTAGAGAACCGAAAACACTGTCAATAATCTTGAAGAGCGAAACATCCGTTTATGTTTCAATTCAGCATTCCGATTCTGTCACAAACTTTTTTTTTGTTATCTTTATTAGCTGTGTTGTTATTTTGAAGGAAATTCTTAATCCGTTGCTTCATTTGTTTGAAAAATTCGTCAGCTTAACACCATAAAGAACACAATTAATGTTGTTGAACTTTTTTAATGAAAAGCATTCTAAGGTGATTAGATACTCAACGAATGCCTTTCACAAACCTAGAAAGTTTTAATTACAATTTTTCTGTATCGTCAGCTGATTTGCGACTGCGGTTGTCGCTAGTTTTGTCTGAACAGGCTTTTACACACGAGGGTTGAATGGTGAATGATTTCAACCCCACAGTAATAATGATATTAGTTGTAACCCCGTACTTAGCGCAGGGTAGGGGGCAGTCGTCGGGAACTTTATTGAAAACTAGACAGAATGTGTGATTTTAGACATGTGGTCTTTGTGACTAGGTACTGTTATGCAATATTAAGAGCCGGTTGCAGTCACAGAGTATTTTGTACTGGCCCGGGTTTATGTCGACTTCGCGGCCCCGAAAAAGCGATTTTATTTTTATTAAAAAAAAACAGTAACTATTCAAGATTTTTGTTTTTGCCAGACCAGAGAGGGTCCCGTACAAACTTACCTATGAAAACAGTTTAATTACTGAATTGAGTTTCGAAGATTTTTCCAAAATGCATTTTTTTTGTGATGTAACTACAAATTCACAGTTTTCAGATTTTTTCCTATAGTTGTGCTATGAGACCTTGCTTCGTGCCAAATTTCAGGATTCTAGGTCAACGGGAAGTACCTGCAATATGAATTTTGATTGCCTTGAGAGTGTCGATTTTCGTTAACTCAGAAGTTTGATTTTTTCACAGCTTCAAGGGTCCGCAGACCTGAGTGTATGGTTTTAATTTCAACTTGATACCTCTTCGTGTTCCCCAGATAAAGGGTCTTGACAGACAGACAGATGGACAACAAAGTGATCCTATAAGGGTTCTGTTTTTACCATTTGAGGTACGAGACTCTAAAAACAAGCTTTAATATTTTATGTAACTTTCAACTATTTCCTTGACGTAATCTCGTAGCTATACACGTTTAAAGTTGTAAGCTAGGATCAGATTCGTAATTTAATCTTATTATGGAGCCAACTGCCTAATTTATATAATGTTTTGATTTTTACCCAGCGGTTGGTCATAAATCAATATAAATAATTTCAAATATAAATAAGGTCAAAATATTTTTTCTAGGTGTTCTCTTTTATATTTGTGGATTTCCAAAAGTTCAAAATTAGAGCAACCTCGCCTTAATGTGGTTGACGGTGTGAAGGGTCTAAAACTGTCAGTCCCGGTTGCCATAATTATCTTAGATGTTAATTACCTATGTCAACCCTCAATAAAAAAGGGGTAGAACACAAATACTTAGGACCAAATTTTTCATACTGAAAGATCATGCGAAGCCTCTGGTAAAAGCTAGCTTTTAAATTCTCGGCTTTTTTCTACTGTAATCTATATATATAAAAGGAGAAACTGACTGCCTGACATATCAACGCACAGCCGAAACTACTGGGACTAGGAACGTGAAATTTTGCTCAAGCTTTCCTTTTATGACGTAGGCGAGTACTAAGAGAGGATTTTCCTAAATTCACTCCCTAAGGGGATGAAACGGGGGTCCAAAGTTTGTATGGAGAAGCCTATTTTCAAGCGGGCGAAGCCGCTGGCAGAAGCTAGTATGCATATACTTCATTTAAATCTTCGTCTTGAAGGATGATTCTTTGAAACCCAAAAGAATGTCTCATTCATGTGTCCAAGTTTTTTCTTTATAATTTGATATTTTCATTTGCATATTAGTTTTCCCCGATCACTAAACGTATAAAAGGCACTCATTTGCGCCCAGTGGCTTACGACACGAAATAGAGAGGTACGAAAACTAGGCCTGATGAATGAGACTTTCTCTCGGTTTCAAAGAATCATCCTGAAACACTCAGTCTCTTGGTGAACCGCAACCGCATGAAAATCAGTTCAGTAGTTTTTGTTTTATTACATGTACAGTAAGGTAATTATTTCAATGTGGGGCGACAAATACGTAGATAAATATTTAGAAATAAATTCAACCCTATTCAGATGTAGGTACAATTATATTTTCTGCATCAATTTTCTAAGGTTAGGGCGTCGGAAAGGGTCGATAATGTCAGTAATATCAGCAGAAGTCCCCAAGCCACAAAAATGTCAGTGTCGTGATAATTGCCGAAACGAGCGCGATCCGTCGCGGTGTGTTGTGTGGGCGACGAAATGTCACACGGACGACAATTTGCACGTTCACCCTATTATAAGTGACGTAATTTTTCGATATTGAAATATGAAAGAGAGAAAACCAATTCGGTAGTTTGTATAAAAATATGTACTACTTTTTACACGCTTTTATTTAACTTGCAATGTTTGTATGTATGTTTATTTGTTTAAGTCAAATCTTACCTAAATAAATGAATTTTAAGACAGTTAAGTTATGGTTGGGGAACCGATTGAGCTGAAAGCAGACATGTTCGGTTTGAATGACAATGCATAAAAGAATTCATTCCAAATCCAATATGGTGGTTTAGTTATTTCCATAAACACCCCCATAATGTAGATATAAATTAAAAGGGTTTGTTATGAAGAATACAAAAACAAAACTATGTCAAAATAAATTCAATAAGGCTGACATTTTTTTTAAAGGTTTTTTTTGAATCTGATGAATTCAGCATGAAGCAGGTACTGCGACATTAGATTAGGCTATGTTATTAATTTTAAAGATCTAATATCTAAATCTTGAATTATTGCGAAAAATTGTGCTACACGCTTCAGAATAATAGAAGTGTAAATGCATTTTCTAATTGATCAAAAATTATGAAAGGATTTCCAATTCGTGCACGTGAATATTTTTTGAAACTATCAATACGTATTATGCATTCACTTCGACTGTTAGTTTGTTACGAAATAGGTTTAAAGATATTTATTTCTCAAAAAAGAGACAGTCACTGACATAAGAACAATATTTCCTTATACTAAATTAATATCTATCGTCACCGCGTACGCAAGTTGTTAAACTCATCCAAAGCATTCAGTCTATAAGTAGATATTTTGTACTTGTTTTTTATTTTATATATTATGCTAATTGGTTCTTGAATGCATTAAATAAGCGTACATTTTTATACATAGAAATCTGTGATTCAGATGACGATTATCAACATCAATCAGTCAAGCCTTGTAATATGTTCCCACTGCTGGAATTCTAGCCTCCTGTCTAGGAAATCACCACGCGGGCGCAGTGGAGATTGATAGGTCACATGTCTTCGAATTTTTGACACGCCAGTTTCCTCACGATGTTTTCCATCACAGTTTTGACAGTAATTGTGATGAAATAAATCGCTCAAAGTAATGCGCCTGACTGGGTTTGTACCCGACACCTACAGTTACTATTAGTAAATCGGGGCCGTTACCACTAGGCTACCACAGCTCTCTCGGATGATGATAGATATAGGCGTATTAACCACGTGGATAAGATTTTATCAGTGCTATCATGAACGCTATCTCTTATCCAAATATTTTTTTAAGCAAGTACAATAGCTCTTGTAGCGACATATATGGCGTTACATAAGAACTAATCCTGCATCGCGCAATTAAAGTTCTCCACGCGATTTGAACATATAGAACAGCCCAAAATCATCTATCAGGCAGTTGCCTACTAGACATAACAACCTTCTGGTCGGAGGATCCTCCCTTTTTAACGGAGATTTGAGAGACTTTACTCTCTGTTCCGCTTACCTCCAAACTCTTGCCAGCGGTTCCATCCGTGTGAAAGGAGAAAATATATACCTACGTACGTCATTTAGCCTTAAAGTAACATTCTCCTGATGAAAAATATTTTTAAATCGGTTTATTAGTTTTCGAGTTTATTTATTACAAACTAAAATATAAATCATGCCTCTTTATAATATTAGTATAGAAGAATAGTCTAACAACTAGCTTGGAGTTGGCTACCAGTCTAACTGAATGGGGCTGAATACCCGTGTATTACATAGAGCGATTGCCTGTCAGAATTCCATAACCCATGTCCTAGAAAACACGATATTCTTTGGATAGACTGATGATCAGACTTTCTGGAGAAAGTTTAAGTGTGTAGTAACTAGTATAGAAGTATAGTATAGGATCTATGAACAACATGACTATCCATCATGCATGTTTGCCCATAACAATTCAAAACACCTAAACTAATAATTTCTGCACTAGGCTACGTCAAAATTGTATACTTCATCCATGATGAACGCGCTATAAAGTTACATCACGTCATAATGCATTACATGAATGAAATCCTGCTACATTGTATGAGAAGACAGGTCACAAGCATGGACAATACCCATCACACAATGGCCGCCACTGACATCTGTATCAGATAATATGACACACGATACGCAACTAATAATACAATACATTTTCCTTTTGTACCAACTGTATTTCAATATTATTAAGGTTTAAATTACACTATTTCGAATGCATTATATTTTTTGATGAAAGCAACATTGACAGGGTCGCGATATGCGTAAAGGGGGAAGTGCATTCGCTGATTCTGTGCGTTCATTCTGCTCCATTGAGAATGATTGAATTAAATCTTTTTTGTGATCAGGTATCGAAATAAGAAGTTACTACGATAATAATGATATAATATATAAGTTAACAGTTACATTTAAGCAGGTACTCTTATATTTTCGGATAACATGTAATAATTAGCCTTATACCTAAACCTAAAATCTAATTCCAGAACATCACCCGTTCATAATAATTTATAATCCATCTTTTGAAGCAAATAAAATAATATTTTTATTTGCTTCAAAAGATGAATGATCAATTCAAAAGATGATAATTTTTAATAAAATTAAAAATATATCCTGTTTTAGTGTCGCATGATAAGTTAATCCATAAATAAATCGCGTCGTCACCGTTCTTTGATATGTCACTGTCTTCATGCACAGTACACCCAATTACCAGAATAGCCAAAAAAAGCAAAGTTCAGTTAAACCACTCGAGAAAATGGGAAAAATTAAAAAGTAATAAAAACACAAATGAGGTGCTTTCAATCATCTCTCTGACAACATTGTCGTGTGGAGGCGCTCAGAGGGGGAGAGAGGGAGAGGAGTGACGTCACATGAGATTAAAAAGTTTGACGAGCTCTCCCACGGAAATTAGCATTTTACCCGTGGGCTTCATTTGCATACTGTCCGATCTAATTTTTATCTTTTGTTGTTATTAATACCGAAGGGAATACGCATGTGAAGTGCTTCGCTAATTAATTTCTGACTTTGACTGTATTTTTTTTATTTGCTTTACAGAAAAATAGACGGTAAAATAATTTGGTTATCTCAAAAAAAAAACTATTTGGCAGTTTATTTGGAAACGTAATGCGTCATTAATTCATATATTTTCTCGTTTTCCTTAATAAGTTAAGTGAAAAATATTTCAGCTTGCGAAACAAACCCACAATCCTCTTTTTTAAATAATATTTGTTTATGACAACAAAAATTAAAACCAGCCCTGAAAATATGGAAAATGCGCATAATTTTTCCCGATTTCAAAGTCTTTTCAATTCCTGTTATATTATGCAGAAAAAAATTGAAAAGCCTAATTGTAAAATGAGAGAAAGCGTCGGAACCATTGTCGACGACAAAAAATATGGAAAAACTTCCCCTGAGACTTCACAAATAAGTAAAAAAGTCTTGCTTCATTTTAAACGTAACTTCACTTTTGTCCCCTTCTGTCTTCGACAAAGGAATTTTAAAATAAGTATCGAGTTTCACGGAGCTGTCACTTAGCTGAACTGAAAACATTGCTAAAATTTGGAAAAATGACATTGAGATTCAGATTATGTAGCTTTTAGTCTTTTCAGGACACATAATTTATCAGACCGATGTTTTTCAAAATTACCGTGATTTCTTCAAAACGAAATATGCATGAAAAAAATATTTGTTTTCTAACTAGTTTGTCAATAATAAATATACAAAAATAGAATAACAATAATTGAGAAAACAATATCAAAATTGGTAGAAAAGCAAACGAGATGTAACAATTTACAAAAACCATATCAGACTTCTCTTTCTTATTAGAAGCTTTGAAGCTTTAAACTTCGTTATTGACGAAGAAATTTTTTTTTTTCATATTTGTTTACCAGAGCTAAACAGTGTTTAATTTAGCATAAAAATGCACGCATAATGCCTGTTATTTTAAACTGAGCTTTTTATTCTTATTACTCAACTTTAACTGACTACTTTTTTTTCGTTCAAAATCAAATCAATACGACTATAACTCATTACAATCGGTAAACCACCCACGCCAATTAACATCAACAAAAAAAATACCTTAACCCACAAAAAACCTACACTATTCAACTCCCCGACCCGGTAATCGAACCGCGACGGTCCAACACTATAACCGCGAGACCGCGGGGCTCACCACAGCTGTCACTTAATAATTTAATTGTGCACTTCCCCCGTTTTTCACGGCGAGCGACGCTGGTCGAGCGACGGCAATGTTCGCTCTATTATTATCGAAGCTATGTCTGTAGGCATTAATTTTTTGCTGTGTGAATATTTGATACATAAATATGGTGCTGTGGTGCACTGATTTTTATTTTATGTCCAGACTAGCTTTTGCTAGCGGTTTCGTCTGCATGAAAATAGGTTTCTCCATTCAAACTTTGGATCCCCGTTTTATCCCCTTAGGTGTAAATTTTTGAGAATGCTCTCTTAGTACTCGAATACGTCATAGAAGGAAACCTTGTGCAAAATTTCACCCTAGTCCCAGTAGCTTAGGCTATGTGTTGATATGTTAGTCAGCCAGTTTCTTCTTTTATATATAGGTATATACTAGCTTTTGCCCGCGACTTCGTCCGCGTAGAAGTCGAAAATAGTTTTAATAGTATTTTTATTTGGTTTTTGAATTTCAATAAAAAAACTCGTCTTCCATCATTTCTGTTAAAGCATGTTCATGCAATATTTGAAGTAGAATGGACCAAGGAATCACGTTGTCCCATACAAACTTTGCGCCCCTTTTACACCTTAGGCGTAGAATTTCGAACGTCTTACAAAGAACATATCCTCCAAGTTTCAGTTCTTTACGATCAGCGGTTTAGGCTGTGCCTTGATCCGTCAGTCATTCAGGACAAAGCATTTTATAAATATAGAAGATAGATAAATATCAAAAGATAGATTTATTCCAGTTTGGTACCGAAACCTTCAGGCGTGATGTGATGTTATTACTAAGATTTTAAAACACAAGGTAAACAAATTTTCCAACAATACCAACTGTGGAAAGAGATTAGACTCGTCTACAGCCAAAATGCAACAGAGTGGTTTATGAAGTTTTCATAATAATAATTAATGCGTAACAAATATGATTCGGTATTTATAAAGTCCGTACCACCAAAAAATGCATAAAGTAGGTACATTATTTGTTGATGGCTCATCACCTGGATGCTGCAGCTATATGCTAAAAAAGTGTCTAAAATAACCTTAATTAATTATATCTTAACAGTTTCGCGATTAACATAAATTCAGGTTTAAAAAAGAATCTATAACTCGGTTATTTTACAATAAGAAATAAGATAAACACGATCAATTCAAACTTTAGTATTATGATATGACACTGATAATATTAAAATTTAAGTTAATTAATTAAGTTAGGATCTTACCATTTATCGTGAAATATGCAAATGAAAATCTAGACGTTATGGATTTTTTCTACTATCAAATTCGAACTAAGGAGCCTTTAAATATCACGAAGGGTTATATTTGTTGCATTAAAAAAATGTAGACAATGTTATTAAATAATTAGTTCTAACTCAGATACCTAAACTATTATGTAGGTCAATATCGTCTTTTTTCCAGTTTCTTAATTTAAGTTTATCTTATTTAAATAGTATTATTATCATTGTGGTCTCACTTTATTAACTCATTGCTCAGTTGATAAATTAGAAATATATCTTTATGCTAACTAATTAATTAACTGTGCAGGTTACGCTGTTATTGGTATGCAATTATAGAAGTTATCTATGCATTTTCAGTCTGAAGTCGCTGGAAAGCTTTACCATGTATACTAACATTAATAATGAATACTTTATTATACACCAAGATTATAAATAATGTAAGCAGTGTGTTTTTAAATAAATAAATCTTGTTACTTGTGCAATCTCGTGAACTAAGCAAAAATTAAACTTTACGTATCTTTGTTTTCAGAGCAATTTATAGATAAATTGAAAGCAGAGCAAGATTCATCCTTTTCTCTATTGCCGGTTAATTAGATTTCATAAAATATCTTTGCTTAATTTAATCATTCTAACCACAAAGAATATTAGGCCGATTAATTAACTTAACGACACTTAACTTATGGAAAAACAAAAAAAAAGATTAAAAAATCCTCAAAATTAAATTACTTACATCCTTTACAAAGAGGTCGATGAAAGAATGTATTCTTTCTTTAAATTAAGTCGACATTGAAAAATTTTGATTTTTGCAAGCCGATTTACAAGTCAATCCTTCACAGGAAAACGAGTTCCGATTCCATACGCATTTATTATTTAAAAATATAAATCAGGTCGACTTTCCCTCAAGAATTAACATATCCAGAAGCGAGCTCGTATACATTATTATCTTTACTGTTGATGAAAATTACGTGTACGATAAAGTTCTGAAAAAAAATATAATAAAAAGAATAAAACCAAAATATTCATACACACCTGTTTCCAGTTCCACCGTAGCACGTACACACGTAAACTAGAATACAGTAACTGACAATTTAGCGATGCGTTCTCTTCGACGGTTTAGTGTATACTGGCAGTAAATCCAGGATTTCGCGACAGCCGCCCAGCAGTGTAGGCGGGGCAATCGCTGGGCGGGACTGAGGATCCGCAAATCAGCTTCGTTTCAACTTCTTTTCTTCCCGTTCCAAGAAGCTTTGGTCAGCTGTAAGTGGGCAATACAGATGGTAGTTACCGTGTTCTTAAGTTGTGCAGTGGTACGTAGCTATCATCTATGTTTGTTTGGTATGTAAAATGTGATGATAGAATGAAATGAGTTTATCTCTGTTTAAGCTTATATTTTGTCTTCTGGCTTAATTTTTTTTTTTCAAACCCCCAAAGGGTCTGTAAGTGCCTGTAAATACACTTTTATTTACAGAAGTTTGAATATGTACATATTAGAAAATCTAATTATATGAACTTTCTAATAAACCAGCAGACTAATGATAATTCCGAAAAAAAAGAAGTCTAAGGATACCTATTTCTTTTAAACTCCGTAAAAGTCCGTTAGTAATTACAGGCTTTTAAATAGTAGATTTGAATAAGTGATTTACCTAACTGTTAACTTTCTGCTGTAATTTACTGATATTCTGAAGTTTATGGAATCTATGGCTAGCTATGGCTTATGAATGAAGGTTTAAAACTCTACGTGCCTTTTTTGAGGTGGGAAATCAAGATTTTTCCTGACCCAGGGTGGAGTGAAAGGGCAGACTTTTACTGACTAAAATCTATCTGTTTCTTCATTTGCTCTTTGCGTTCTAGAGTCACGGTAACTGTTTCAAACTTCTAAAAACTAGCAGCCATACTTGGGCTCCTTTGGTTTTACTGACATGTCTTTGAGGCGCGAAACCAGGACACCACTACGCGCGTCGATTCGGGCTCGGCCTTTATCGGACGACCGAAGGGCAAGCTACCCATTTCTAGTCGTCCGCAAACCCGCGCCTATAGCATAGTTGGCCTTATAATGTTCCCACTGTTGGGACTCAGGCCTCCTCTCTAGGAGAGGGAATAGGCCGTAATCCACCACGCGGGCCCAGTGCGGGTTGGTGGATGTCACATGTCTTCGTATTTTTGGTTCTAGGATATGCCGGTTTCCTCACGATGTTTTCCTTCACCGTTTTGAGAGCAGTGATGGTGATGAAATAAATTTCAAAAAGTAATGCGTTTTGCTGGGTTTGAACCACTCGGCCACCACTGCCGTTATGGTAGGGTAACCCGCGCCTATAGTGGTCGCAAAATCGCCCCGTGACTCCCGACGCCCCGGGCATCTCTGGATAGGGCGTCAGAATATCCCTCACAGTTTCAGCTATGTCTTTCGCTCGCTTTACTGCTGCACAGAAAGTGCCAGGAGGTGACTGCTTTCCATTCCCTAGCTCTCGCTTTGGACCATGGCCTGAACCAGGGCCTCCACGAGGTCATGACGGTGCCCAAACCTGCAGACTTCCACTCTATTCTCCACTGTGTCCTCCGGACAACCTGCAAATTGGTGAGATCCAGGCATTTCTTCAGCTTGAATCCGAAACGGGATCCTCCCAAACTGGATATGCCTTATGAGGACCTGCGTCAGGCAGAAATTGAGGAAGACGTGGTATATCTAGCCACTCCTAAAAGAGAGAATTTGCCGCCGCGATTGTGGCGTGGCAGGCGCTAGGTTACCGGAACTCCTTATCGGAGTTTCGCCCGGGTGTGGCACCATCATTCATGCGCTAGTCGTGCATATGTCTCCGGGGTCTGGCACCATCATGTATGCACAAATCGTGCATGTTCCACCCGGGTGTGGCACCATCATGCGTGCGCAAGTCGTGCATGTTTCGCCCGGGTGTGGCACCATCATGCGTGCGCAAGTCGTGCATGTTTCGCCCAGGTGTGGCACCATCATGCGTGCGCAAGTCGTGCATGTTTCGCCCAGGTGTGGCACCATCATGCGTGCGCAAGTCGTGCATGTTTCGCCCAGGTGTGGCACCATCATGCGTGCGCAAGTCGTGCATGTTTCGCCCAGGTGTGGCACCATCATGCGTGCGCAAGTCGTGCATGTTTCACCCGGGTGTAGCACCATCATGCGTGCGCAAGTAATGCATGTTTCGACAACGTGTGGCACCATCATGCGTGCGCAAGTCGTGCATGTTTTCAAGGTCTGTTGCCTCCAAACATTGTCATCGTTTAATAAGCCCTATCAAACAAGCAGCATCATCCGCCTAAATGTTCACTGCTTGAAATAGACCAAACACATAAAGACTACGACTCGATCCTCGCTTCCTATAGGTGGTTCTCTCATTAGGTGCTATTAACCACCCTGTCTGCAAAATACTCCCCTAAGCTGAAGACGAATTCAAAGGTAAAGACAACTGTAGACATTGATGTTGCTTATGATTATAATCGGGCTATAAGTAGGTATTTCCCCAGTTTTGATTTGAACATCCACTCAGCTGTCTATAAAATTTTGGCACCTACTTCACATTGGTTGGTTGGTTTGGTTGGTTGGGTTTACCGGCTTCCGAGGAGAAACTTGATGACTTGGAGTGGAGACGTTTACGAGAGCTAGACCGGAGACGGCGATACACCGTAAGATTGGAAGACCATGGGGGTTACTAATTTATGTTATTTGTAAATATAAATACATTAAGACCTCGACGGCGGAACTGATTTGCGTATGAACAAGGATTAACACCAGCCCCCTAGCCAAGTTACGATCGTTTCGTTTGCGTCGAACGCCTCGAGTAGGCCACGCCTCATCATCTAAACGCTCAGTCACATGGTCAGAACAAAGGAATCGGAGGTGTGGCCTATTCGAGGCGTCCGACGCAAACGAAACGATCGTAACTTGGCTAGGGGGGCAGGTCCTGGATTATATTATTATGCTAACTAACGCCGCTCCGACTTTGAATCATGCGCCTGCTAGGGTTTAAAACTAACGATGTAATTAATTTTAAACCTAGGCAAGCGCTTTACTTTATACTCGTAATAACGGCTAATGAGGTCGATATAACAAATTAGTAAAAAAAAAACTAATGTATTTCTTACTTTGAACACAAACCGAGTTCATAAATAAGAGTTTGCCATCACTTCTCAGTTAACAGATAAAGCGTTTGGATAAATTACATTTGATCTACAAATTCGTAATTTAAAAAATTAAGATAGGCAAAATTTTATGGTCTGACTGGCCTTTTACTTGTATTTTGACTTTGGAGATATGAAAGATGATTAACGACATGACACAGTACTATGTGACAACAGTACATATTTTCATCCTTTAGCGGTTTTATTTTCAATCTACACGGCACTATTGACAAGAAGTTGAAACAAGATAAAAAGTATGTAAATCTTCAGTTAGTCATGTACCTAATGTCGAATTAAAATGTTTGTCAATAGTCAACCTGATCCTACTAATATTACACTCACGAAAACGTAATAATAAGTATAATAAACGCAAAAGTTTGTAAGTATGGATGTTTGTTACTCTTTCACGCAAAAACTACTGAATGGATTTCGATGAAACTTGGTGCATGAGTAGATCCTTGAACAGCACAATGGGATAGCTTTCTATAGTCCCACGGGTGAAGCCGCTGTCAGCAGCTAGTTCCGAAATAATACAAATCACATCAGATATTTTTTTAGTGTCAATGAACTGCTTGCGTCTGCAGGATTGACTTAGTTCTAACCACCCTACACGTGTCCCCTGGGTAGCGCTAAACGAGCAGTAAATGCGGTGGTAGGCCATAGAAACGGCTGCCGGCTTAAAAGTTACCACCCACCAGACAAAGCCATCCGTCGTGTGTCGCCATCTTACGTGAAATGAAATTAGGTCAAATTTTTTTCGAACTTATGATAGGTACCTAACCGTAGTATGTTTTACTTAATTTTTATTAGATTACTTTCTTTTTTTTTGGCTTTATGATCATAGCAGCTGAGAGTTTGTCATGCTCACCACTGCCACGTGTTATTGGGTCATTCGGTTCCCTTCAAAATGGTTGAGCTGAGTGGGGTTGATGCAGGCGTCATGTTCGTGAACGGATGCCGTCAGTTGAGAATGGTCATCTTTTAATTAGTTTTATTTTTGGTACTTATCTACATTGGGCTCACATAATAGAAGTAATAAGAAATATGTAACCAAGATTATACATAACTCACAAAACAATTAAAAAGAGTGTCCATGATTTCTTGCGCGTTATTTTCCATAGAGATCTACGCTTTGGAAAGTGCAATTTAGCTTCACTTTTTTTTTGGACTGACCTACATTTGACTATTCAAAACTGCCTGTAAATGGTCTACTTGAAATAAATGCTTTTGATTTTGACTTTGGCCATGCTTTAGGCTTACAGTAACATCATCGTCATCTAAACGCTCAGTCACATAGTCAGAACAAAGGAATCGGAGGTGTGGCCTATTCGAGGCGTCCGACGCAAACGAAACGATCGTAACTTGGCTAGGGGGGCAGGTCCTGGATTATATTATTATGCTAACTAACGCCGCTCCGACTTTGAATCATGCGCCTGCCAGGGTTTAAAACTAACGATGTAATTAATTTTAAACCTAGGCAAACGCTTTACTTTATACTCGTATAACGGCTAATGAGGTCGATATAACAAATTAGTAAAAAAAAACTAATCAGGAAAATTTTGAATTTTTCAATATCACCTACGTGGGTTTTTAAAGTTTTGAAATTATCCGAGTTCTTTCTATGTTTCTATTAGGTATTTCTTACTTTGAACACAAACCGAGTTCATAAATAAGAATTTGCCATCACTTCTCAGTTAACAGATAAAGCGCTTGGATAAATTACATTTGATCTAAAAAATTTATGGTTTGACTGGCCTTTCACTTGTATTTTGACTTTGGAGATATGAAAGATGATTAACGAAAAGTACTATGTGACAACAGTACATATTTTCATCCTTTAGCGGTTTTATTTTCAATCTACACGGCACTATTGACAAGAAGTTGAAGCAAAACAAAAAGTAGATAAGTATATCTTCAGTTTTAAATGTACCTAATGTCGAATTAAAATGTTAGTCAATAGTCAACCTGATCCTACTAATATTACACTCGCGAAAATGCAAAAGTTTGTAAGTATGGATGTTTGTTATTCTTTCACGCAAAAACTACTGAATGGATTTCGATGAAACTTGGTGAATGAGTAGATCCTTGAATAGCACAATGGGATAATTTTCTAAAGTTTCACGGATGAAGCCGCTGTCAGCAGCTAGTTACGAAATAATACAAATCACATCAGATATTTTTTTAGTGTCAATTAATGGTATCATTGCTATCATTTGGGGGATGAACTGCTTGCGTCTGCAGGATTGACTTAGTTCTGACCACCCTACACGTGTCCCCTGGGTAGCGCTAAACGAGCAGTAAATGCGGTGGTAGGCCATAGCAACGGCTGCCGGCTTAAAAGTTACCACCCACCAGACAAAGCCATGCCGCCAAGCGATCCGTCGTGTGCCGGCGTGATATTTGTTGAAGCCGTACGGTGGAAGATGGGTCTGAGCCACGGATATCTATGGTCTGAGCAGTTGTGTTGCGATGTATACCGGGTAAGATACGCAAGCTGTTCTTGTGTCAGACGTTTGATCGTGGACGGTAGCGGGATCCGAAGCACGGATCTCCGCTGGCCGACCGAAGGTAGTTGGAGGCCCAAGTAGTGTGCCAGCCACACACGAAAGGCTGCCCGGCCAACTGCGAAAAATCCAAGGGTGGCCCCATCGTGCCAGTTGGGGACCGGGTGAGAGAACCCGATGACAATCCCTGAGGGGGTTTGGGCGTCCCCGCATTCTCCAGATCAACCCTCCATTGGTGCAGCAACTCTGGTCGTGTCGTCGAGTTTAACATCGCGTCACCTCGCACAACTGCCATCTTCCACTCCTTACCTACATTTCCGAACTACATTTATCTCTGTGCATGTTGCCTTCTCTGGGCTTTGGCCAACCGTTAGGATCTCGATTCCTCGTAGGTACCCGAAAGGTACCAAAGCGACCCTATTACTAAGCCTCCGCTGTCCATCTGTTCGTCCGTCTGTCTGTCTGTCTGTCCATCTATCAGCGAGCTGTATCTCATAAACCGTAAAATGTGTACTTATCCGATTCTGTTTTGGAAATTAAAGTAGTAACAGTAAATGTAGGAGTCAATGATCGTTATTTAAAATTTTCTAGCACCTACTTTAGACGAAAATAAGGTAAGAACCCCGAAAAAAAAATACTTAGAACTATTAAACGCGTGACTAGGCGCAGCAAACTTGAAACCGCGTTGAGTGCGTAAAAGAAAATATCAATTCATTAATCGAGCCAAAATAAAAGTATAGACCAAATATTAGCGTCTTCTCTTTTCATATAAATAAAAACACATCGTTATCTGAGAATGCTTCCATTGTGTGGCCCTCATATTTCTGTTCAACAAATGAAACGTGTGCGTTGAGTCCGAATGGCAAGTTCTCGGTGAACATTTTTATCCACGATTCAGGGATTTTTGTCCTCTGCAGACAAACCTTCACTCAAGTTAATAAAATGCTGTACAACCTACACCTCCGTTGATGTTACTGTAAGCATAAAGCATGGCCAAAGTCAAAATCAAAAGCATTTATTTACAAGTAGACCATTTACAGGCAGTTTTGAATAGTCAAATGTAGGTCAGTCCAAAAAAAAAGTGAAGCTAAATTGCACGTTCCACTTTTTAAATCCGGGGATAGTAAAGACACTAATAATTATAGGCCAGTTTCCGTGTTGCCGGTTTTTAGCAAGATATTTGAAAAGGTAATGTTAAATCAAATGCTTAATCATTTTAACACGAATAACATCTTGCACGATAAACAGTATGGTTTTACCAAAGGACGTTGTACAACGGACGCTGGTGTCTCCTTACTAAAACACATTTTTAATGCGTGGGAGGAGGCACAAGATGCTATTGGCATCTTTTGCGACCTGTCTAAGGCGTTTGATTGTGTGGTTCATGAAACATTACTCCTGAAACTGGAGCATTACGGACTAGGCAAAACAGCGTTAAGCTTATTAAAATCTTACTTGAATGACAGACAGCAACTAGTTCAGATAAACGGTGTCAATTCGTCTAGATTAAATGTGAAAATGGGGGTACCCCAAGGTTCAATTTTAGGTCCTTTTTTATTTTTAGTTTACATTAATGATTTACCCTATTTGTTGCAAAACAAACTTAATATGGTGTTGTTTGCCGACGATACTTCCTTGATTTTCAAGATAAATAGAAAGACTAATAATCTTGACGACGAAAATAACGCCCTACGGCAGGTCCAAAAGTGGTTCACTGCTAATAATCTAGTTTTAAATGGGAAAAAAACGAAATGCATAAGATTTTCCTTACCGAATGTTAAGAGTAGTAATTGTGACATAATATTGAACAATGAGGAACTAGAATTTGTCGATAAAACGGTTTTCTTAGGGATTACGCTTGACTCAAGGCTACAATGGGGTCCTCATTTAACATCTCTTGCGGGACGGCTTAGCTCAGCTGCATATGCTGTTAGAAAAATCCGCCAATTTACGGATGTTGATACCGCTAGACTAGTATATTTTAGTTATTTTCATAGTATCATGTCTTACGGTATCCTACTATGGGGACGGGCTGCAGATATCGACTCAATTTTTATTCTACAGAAAAGAGCTATCAGAGCTATTTACAATCTCCGACGGTGCGATTCTCTAAGGGAACTGTTTAAGGAAATTAACATACTGACGGTGCCTTGTCAATATATCTATGAAAACATCATGTACGTTAGAAAAAATCTTCATCTTTTTAGCAAAAGAGGCGATAGACATAATTATGTTACAAGAAATAGGGACCAATTAGTTCAACCAGGTTTCAGACTGGCTAAAGTGGCCTCTTCTTTCATGGGGTACTGTTTGAAATGTTATAACAAAATACCTCCACAAATATTAGAACTCAATGAAACGAAATTTAAATCTTGTATTAAACGCACACTATGCAGGCAAGCATATTATAAGTTGGAGGATTATATTCAAGATAAAAATGCTTGGCTCAATGCTGGTCCAGCTCCACTACCACCGGGGTGTACAAATTGATTAGTTTTGAAACTATTATTATTATTATTGTATTTAGTATTGTATAATGTAGAAGCATTTGTTTTCAAAGTTTGTAAATGTGAGTACCATGGAGCTATTTTATGGTTTTTAGGTTATTATTGGACTTGTTTGACATAAATGAGCATGGCAGTTGAGAGTTTGTCATGCTCACTCAAATGTCTCACTGATGGTGGCGCGTGTGTTAGATCATTCGGTTCCCTTTATAATGGTTGAGCTGAGTGGTGCTAATATTCGCGTCAGGTCCGTGAACGGGCGCTGTCAGTTGAGACTGGTCATCTCTTAGCTGCCAGTTGCTATTTTAATATCTATATTTAGTTTTTATTTTTAATTTATTGACATTGTTCTCACATGATAGCGACAAGAAACATGTAACAGAGATATTTGTAATTGCAAAACACGATTGAAAAGAGTGTCCATGGAGTTTCTTGCACATTCTTCTCCATAGAGATCTATGCTTTGGAATGTGCAATTAGCATCATTTTTTTCTGACAGACTGACTTCTTGACATTTCAAAAGTGCCTGTAAATGGTTTATTTGAAATAAATGCTTTGAATTTGAATTTGAATTTGTTCCAAAGCCTAGATCTCTATGGAGAATAACGTGCAAGAAACTCCATGGACACTCTTTTTAATTGTTTTGTGAGTTATATATAATCTTGGTTACATTTTTCTTGTTACTTCTATTATGTGAGCCCAATGTAGATAAGTACTAAAAATAAAACTAATTAAAAGATGACCAGTCTCAACTGACGGCATCCGTTCACGAACATGACGCCTGCATCAACCCCACTCAGCTCAACCATTTTGAAGGGAACCGAATGACCCAATAACACGTGCCACCATCAGCGAGACATTTGAGTGAGCATGACAAACTCTCAACTGCTATGATCATAAAGCCAAAAAAAAAGAAAGTAACCTAATAAAAATGAAGTAAAACATACTACGGTTAGGTACCTATCATAAGTTCGAAAAAAATTTGACCTTATTTCATTTCACGTAATTTTTCAACTATTATCGTTTCGTTTTTTTCATCGAAGTCACGTCTGCTACTGTATCAGTTGACTTATTATCAATCCGATTTTTTTCGTTACTCCGACGTTTCATTTGGTCGAAAAACTTTTCACCAACGATGTTACACTTAGCCGAAATAACATTTGTTCGAAGTATTATGCTTCCTAAGATTTATCATAAGCTATCACTGTTTTAATTACCATATTTTCAAGCATTTTTTATAGTAAGCAGGCATGCAGCATGCAAGCAGACATGCAGTATGCAAGCAGGTATGCAGCATGAAAGCAGGCATGCAGTATGCAAGCAGGCATGCAGTATGCAAGCAGGCATGCAGCATGCAAGCAGGCATGCAGCATGCAAGCAGGCATGCAGCATGCAAGCAGGCATGCAACATGCAGCAAGCATTGTTTCTGTCACGGCTCTGGCGCTGCGGGGTTTGGGCGGCCCCACGCCAGCTTATCTTACTTACCCCTGCGCGCTTACGCGGGCTTGAATTACAGTCTAGGGGTAGGGCAGACCAGACTATGTGAAGTCGGTTTTGCAGCGATTCGTTTCTGTCACTATATTTTGTAGCACAACATATTGACTTTATAAGACACTATTTTAATTTAATATTGAAAATGCTACCAAGTAACCGTCTATATATTTGTGACCAAAATTCCGTAAAATGTTGTTTCGTTGTGGTGAAAATATGACAAATAAATCATTTGGCAAATGAAAAAAGTTCAAAACAGACTTCGGCTGATAACAAAAAGTTATTTTGTAAATTGGCGAAATATAGTTCGGTAAAATAATAATTATGACACATGATACTTCGATGATCTAAAAATATGTCAAATAATGCATATGACAAAAAAGACGTAGGTCAATAGTTTTCGGTAAAATGAAATTAGAACAAAAATTTTTTGGAAATGTGATCGGTTCTCACATACTACACCTAAGGTACAAATAAATTGAGAAAAAAAAACAAGACTATCGAATAACCGCATTTACTCTTTATCCGATTGCATAAAAACGAGGAGGTTCATTCAAATTTTAACTTCATAAGAAACAACATTGCTGCAGTCAGAGCCCTCTATTGCCCTATTATAGTTACCTTATGTATTAATAGACAACCAAAGTGAGTTTCGTTTCGATGCGTCATTTCACCTCCCGCCGTGTGAACACCGCTGAGTCATGCTGTGGCAACTTAGAACAAAACGAAAATTCACTTTTTTTCTTTAAAATAGCGCCATCTATCAAAACGATAAGGGAAACAAATTGCGGTGTTGCTACAGTTAAATATATTATTTTATATTGGCAATTACTATAAACCATTAATCAAGAAAAAAAAAAATTACTTCATACTATTCGTGTACATAAATAATAGAATACAAAAATTATTAAATAATTAGGTTTTTATCATCCGATTAATACAAAAAAAAAGTTATACTTTTGTATTTAAACGTGCAAAAGTTGGTTTTTGTATGGCCACACTTGAATTGCAAATGGCTGCATGCAGGGTCTTTTATTTTTATGTTATTTATCTCCATTTAATTTTCTAGTGTTTTTTAAAGTAAAAAAATGTAGTATGACTTACGAGTGCTGTGTTTATAAATCTACGTGTTATTACGCTATTTTGCTCCATTTGCCGTGTAAAAGACTCGCTAAATGATGAAAGGCAAAAACAATGAAAAGAGTCTTATCGGTAGAGCCTATCTTTTCCTTATTACTCAAGATGTGTGTGATTTGAAGATTATATTTTGAGTGGAATAGCATTTTAGCAAAAAGCTGGTAAATACACATCAAATTATTACTTCTTGCTTGGCTAATTTTTAAACTTCCTTCACTCGTCTTAGGTTCTACAACTCAAGTCCTAACTTTCAAATGGCCATAAAAGACCCTGTCACAGTAATTCAACACTACTAATAGGATGCTTTTCCACCAGAGATGTGCTATGCTAAATCTATGGATGCGTTTGATATCCACCAATCATATTGGTGCACATAGCTTAGCACTGGTGGAAACGGATTCAACTAAGATATGTTTTTTATATGGAAGGATGCGTGCTATACCTACTGCTATGGATGCGTGCTATGAATGGTCGCGAGTGGTGTAGTTATGTGCCGCTTCCCTGCTATAGATACATTGCTTAGTTCAAGCTAAGGGAGATCTTCATAGCACATTTTACTCGCTCTACTACATAGCTTAGTATCAGTGGAAATGGTCACATAGTTTCACAGCATAGCTATTACATCCTTGCAGCATAGCTGCACATCTCTGGTGGAAAAGCAGCCTTAAACTACAAAAAGTTTAGCAATTGGAACAGGATTAAAGTATTTGCAATTGTAACATAAATTATCTTTTTGAACTGAAATCTAGTTTTATGGATACTGAAATTGATTTGTTTGTCTAATTTCAGAAAATGGGTTTCCTCAGAAGGAGTATTCAGAGTCGTGTTAAATGCCTCGAACCACTGAAAGGTTTGTTATTAGTAAATTTTTGTTTTGATACTATTATAATATTATTCTGTGTACAAGAAACTTGAAGTTGTTAAACACGCTTGCTTTATTTTTAAATGGTTTTTGCCATTTTGTTTTTCAGAAATTTGCATGCTTCCACTTCCAGTGAGTTTCCTCTATAGCACCAAACGTGCCTACCACAACATATACAAAGACGTCAGGATTCAGGTAATAAAGATTTATGTAATGATGTTGGTCCCAGCTGTGATTTGTACATCTGATTTGTCTGATTGTTAGAAGTCAGAATTTCTGACACTATCTCATGTTACCCAATTTATCTAAAACCCGTTAAACTGGAAGCGAGACCCAGTTAAATTGGGAAAAACCTCTCCTTTTTTCATAGCCTGATGTTCCAAATAAGTTGTCTGTATATTTTCAGATGTACCTATGTTACTTGCCAAATCCTGAAACATTTGCAGAAAAGTTCCAAGTTTGGGTGAAGAGTATTGGGGTGATATTGTGAGTCTAGACAGTGCTACTGTCCAAAACACTTGAAGATTTGCTGTTGGCACTATGAGAAGCAGTTTCTGTATACAAATAATAGACTTAACAAATTGGCTGTTCCCACCTTGATTTTACCTACAGAAAATATTTCAGGTACCTACTTAAACAAATATTATAATAACTTTTGAAAGTCTTCACAAATCTGGTTTGACCTGTCCTTTATAGGTTAAAACATGAGTATGTTGTTTATTATGCTTTAATAAGTACAAATTGTTGGTTATGGGCTATGCCTCTACTTTGGGCAATTTATGGCTTCACCATGGCTCTCAAGAGTGTGGGAAACTGTGAAATTCACCAACCACTTACTGGGCCAGAATGGTTGATTGCAGCCCACTGTCTTTTAAAGAGAGTATATCTATGTTCCAGCAGTGGTAACATTATCTTTTAATATTTAATTTCAGTTCATTTTTTTTTTTTATGACAATCTCGTTCTTTGCTTTTCAGTACCTACAAGTTCATTGATTCCAGATAGCTCACTATCTACTCCAATCCCAAGAAGCTTCTTCTCGTATTGAATCCTGTTTAACGCGCTACAACAATAGGAACTGTTGAACACAGTCCTCTCAGTGGTATGTAACTAATTATATTTATATACACTTCTTCTTCTTAGCGTATCAATGTCAAAACTAGTTAAATTCCTTGCGTGGCCCAGTATTCGGCCACGGCAGTGCCGTCCGCTGATCATTAGGTCCCTAATATTTATATATCTACACCAATATTATAAAGAAGTAGAATTTGTTTTTTATTTATTTTTTGTTTGTAGGACGTAATCTCAGGAAGTACTGGTCTGATTGCTAGAATTTCTATTTGTGAAAAATTTTTATGCTGCTTTGTTCCTGAGCGACATAGGCTATATTTTATGTATTGTATTGTTGAGGATATCTTTTTGTGGGTGTTTTCTATCTGTAATTTGAGTAAAACGTTAAAAGTGGTGCGTGCAAAGGAGGTGGCTTCACTAGTTCCTGGGAAATCATCACTTACTATCCAAATGTCATAGTACTACAGACTTTCATTTTATACTTTAGTGACTATTCAGTAGTTTACATTACGAAACTGTGTACTATGTATCGCACCTAATAGTTTAATCATTCATATTTCCAGGTGTGCCTCTACACCGATTCCCAAATCCAGAGACAAGCGGAGACAAATTTACATCTTGGATCTTAAATATTGGTGGTCAAATAGCTATATTGGATCGTCAAGATATATATGACAACAGACGGGTCTGTCATAGACATTTTGAAGATATTCATAAGTATCCAAGTGGTAGACTGTCTAAATTCCAACAATGCATATCCCAGGTAATACTAATATTTATTAGCAATATAATATCGTCGGTGCGCTTGCCAAAACCTCTGTGTTTTTCATCAAGTTGTTAGGGAGACAATAAGCTGTTTTATTTAATGATTAATTGACTGATGAATAATTTAAAAATGTAGTATGAACTGAGATACAAGTGAAGAAGATGATAAAATGTAGTGTTAATGTACTCGATTTTAAGGATATTTAGTAAAAAGAAAAATATCATTGAAATGCACATAGAGGTTTTGGCAAGCGCACCGACGATATGTAACTATGCATTTATTTTATTGAAACAAATAATAAATACATGCAATATTGTATATTATTCTAGATCTGCAAGCACAATCACTTGGTGAAGCAATGGTTGTATCATCTGATACATCCCGAAGAAGTCAGTTACAAAAATCTGGTTTTGACACATCAGGTATGTATCAAAATATGTAAAAAAAAATATGTACAATTAGTCTTTTTTTCTTTTTAGGGTTCCATACCCAAAGGGTGAAATGGGAACCTATTACTAAGACTCCACTGTCCATCTGTCACCAGGCTGTAATCTCATGAACTGTAAAAAATTTCACAAATATATTTGTTGCTGCTATAATTATAAATACTAAAAAAATATTTAAAGGAGCTCCCCATACAACAATCGCGATGTTTTTGAGTTTTTATAGTTAACTATGGATTCTTTTGTGTCCGAGTCCGACTTGTACTTGGCTGGTTTTTAACTTTTATAATTGGTCATGGAGACCAACAAGCAAGAAACTCCATGAATACTCATTTAAATCTCAAACTTTGTATTGCAATATCAAATAATCTTGGTTCAGGTTTCTTATCTTTATTCAATAAAAAAAAAAAAAAACAATAGTCTATGTTTGTGTGAATGTCTTCTTTACAAAATTTATTTATTCATATTTCACGCAGGCTTACCAATTTCAACCTCAACTGAATAAAGTTATTTTATTATTTTTCAGGAGTAGAATCCATTGAAGCTTTAAGCACATCAACCTTAGCTTCAACATCAAATACTGAAACTACAAACAGAAAACCAGCCCATGCATCACCACACGTTGATGCTAAGATCAGCAAGCCGCCTCTAGCTTCCACATCTAATGCGACACAGTCAAACAATTTGATTTCAGGTTCGTAGGAGTTAATCTCTACTATCATAATCAAGTTCCAATCATTATTATTTTATTTATATTTATAGTTAATTAAAATGGTACACTTACATTAATTAACATAGAATTGTGATATCTATATATATAAAAATGAATCCCTATTTCCTTTAGTCATCACGCGTGACCAGCTGGACCGATTTCGCTAATTCTTTTTTGTTGTTTGTTATTGTGAGGAGAAGATTCTTATGAAAATAAAAAAATGAAAATTTGGGTAGTGTAGGGTAGAATAGAGTAGGGTAGTGTTGGGTAGAGTAAGGTAGAGTAGAGTAGAGTAGGGTAGGATAAAATAGGGTGGAGTAGGGAAGAGCGGGAGCGAAGCCGCGGGCAAAAGCTAATCGTAAATAATGATAATACATAATATTGGCAATTGTATGAAATTTTATAATATAAATTGATTTTGATTATTATAATAGATGGTTTCAATACTATCTAAACATGTTTACATAATAAACAATTTGACAATAACTTAATATTTAATTTACAGGACTTATACAACCTGTCCAAAGTCAATGCAGAAAGAGGAAAATAGAGGCAACTAAATCAAAAAGTATGTACTGTTCTAAATAATTTAACATAAGTAAAACAGGTTTTTTTTTGGGTGAAAAGTCATCGAATGACTCCTCCCGCTCTAGGCGGAACGAGAGGGGTCTGACTTCTACTGACTAAAAACCACCCATGTTCCTTCTTAGCCCTTTGTTTATGGGGCCACGGTATCTCTTTCGAACAACCCGCAGCCCCGGCAAAACACTGAATTATTTAATTGCATTGTAGGACCAGTCGTTGTGGCGACGCTTGGGGGAGACCTTTGTCCCACTGTAGACGTCTTTCGGCTGATATGATGATGATGAATAAATCAACACTAATATAATAAAGAGTTAAAGTTTATTGTTTTGTTTGTTGGAGGTAATCTCTGGAAGTACTGGTCCGATTGCAAAAATTTTTAAACCAATAGAAAGCTGCTTTATTCCTGAAGGCGAAAGGCGAAGCTGCGGGCAAAAGCTAGTTGCATAAAAAGACTAAAGCGTAATAGTAATGGAGGTCAAGGCATCTAGGTCTCTTAAACCAAAAATATATATATACTGGAATAACAGATAAATGTATTTTTCAGGTTCTCGTGTAACTTTGACGCAACATAAGGAATTTATATCTGTCTTAAAGAAATTACAAAAATGCGAAAGCGACAAGAAGAAATTTAAGACAAAATACATGATGGCCAAAAAAATTACAAAAACTACTGCATTCAATATTGTCTGCAAGAATATGCCACATACGAGAAAGTTATTTTGCCAAATGCAAGCCTGTCAAAGTGCCAAGAAAAAGAAAGGAAGGCGATTCAGTCTGGATGAAAAAATTTTGGCATTGTCATTATATAAGCCATCTCCTAAAGCATATCGCCTACTAAGCAGAATATGCGTTTTACCAAGCAGAAGAAGTCTGCAAGATTTACTGCACAAGGTAAATCTAAAATGTGGAATCAATGACATAATATTTGATAATTTAAAAACTCGAGTCAGTAAAATGCCTGATAATTATAAATACTGCTGTTTAGCATTTGATGAGATGGCAATTGGAGCGGGCATTTCATATGACAAACGAAATGATCAAATATCTGGATTCGTTAACAATGGCTGTGTAACGGAAAAAGAATATTGTGATCATGTTTTAGTCTTCATGATAAGAGGCATTGTAAAAAAATACAAACAGCCTTTGGCTTTTTACTATTGCGCAGGAAGCACCAAAAGAATGGAGTTAAAAAAACAAATACAGACCATAATAAAAAAAGTGCAAGAAACAGGGCTGAAAGTCGTGGCAACGGTATGTGACCAAGGCACCTCAAATGTGGCAGCTATAAACGCATTGCTTAGAGAAACGCGAGAAACATTTTTACGCAATGGACAAGAATGTAAAGATGGTTTTTTCTTAGTGAATAAGGAACAGATTTTTCCAATATATGATCCACCTCACCTAATAAAGGGGATTAGAAATAATTTAATTACTAAAAATCTGAAATTTACTATTAAAGGCAAAGAATGCATTGCAAAATGGGACCACATTGTGAACCTATATAACAGGTGCCCCGGTTATAAAGGTGTAAAGTTAGTACCGAAACTAACAGCAAATCATGTGTTGCCTGCACTTATCCCAAAAATGAGGGTTAAACATTGCACCCAGGTGTTCAGCCAATCAGTTGGAGTAGCTCTTGGATTTATGGCAGGTAAGCAGTTTATTTATTCATAATTAATTATTAATATTTCAAAGTTAATTTTAGGGGTCTGAACCTACCTCGGTATGAAAAAGCTCTTATAGGATCATTTTGTTGTCTGTCTTTATATCCATTTTTTTCTTAAATTAAACCAATTCAGTTGATATTTAATACGTATTTCAGTGACAATATGATGTGTCACACAAATAGGAAATTGGTTCACTTTGAGGTTTTAAATCCATACTAATATTATAAATGGGAAAGTGTGTGTGTCTGTTTGTCCGTCTTTCACGGCAAAACAGAGCGACGAATTGACGTGATTTTTTAAGTGGAGATAGTTGAAGGGATGGAGAGTGAAATAGGCTACTTTTGTCTCTTTCTAACCCCATTTAACGCGAGCAAAGCCGCGGGCAAAAACTAGTCAGTAATAAAAATGTTTTTTAACTGTATAATATGTCATATAATAAGTCACTTATTGAATCAAAGGGTTATTTTAACAATTGCAGAAATATATTGTTCTTAAAATAAAATAGTTCAGAAGATATTGACTACATTAGACAAATAATGACCCCGTTAAAATTATATTTTTCTCATTTACAGATTGTGGAGTTCTCGAAAAAGACAGCACGGACACAGCAGATCTTCTCATCTTTTTTGATCAATTATTCGACAGCGTCAACGGCAGTTTTAGCGCGATAAGAGGAGGAAAAATTTATAGAACTGCAGTGACCCCAAGCTCGCTTCATCACAAATTGTGGAATGAAAGTATGCCAATTCTGAAATCAATGAAATTTTGTAATGCCAATAATCAAGGAGTAGTGCCTTCATTGTCAAGTTGGATCAAAACCATAAAAGGTTTTAAATTAATTGTAGCGTATTTAAATTCCAAAGGAATTAACTCCTTATTGCTGCGCAATTTCAATCAAGACGCATTGGAAAACTTTTTTGGGGCAATTAGAGCTCATGGCTGTAGCAACATAATGCCTACAACATATGCATTTGAAGGCGCCTTCAAAACACTGTTAATAAATAATATTTCGTCTTCACATTCAGTTGGGTCAAATTGTGAGAAAGACGATGGAGTTTGTCTCCAATCCCTAAAATATTTTTTAAAAAATCCAATAAATACACACCCAACTGAATGTGAAAATGAAATTGAAATTGACAGTGATCATTTAGATATGTCAATGGTAGATACTGACCAGCTAATACAGAGCCAAACTCCAATGCTTCTTGAAAGAAGCGCAGCTATAGGATATTGTAGTGGATGGATAGCACAACTTGCCAAAAAAAAAATTTATAAAAATTGTGTGACCTGCAGGAATTCCATGGAAGCAGAAGAATCACAAAGTTTCCATGATTATATTAAAAAAAAAGAATTTGGCAACAAAAAGTGGTTGTGTTATCCTACAAGAGCATTATTTGATTTCTTTGCCCAAGTGGAAAATATATGTTTGGAAATTTTAAAGGAGCACTGCACCAAAAAAAAATATTTCTGTTTATATTAAACTCATAGTAAATATAAATGTAAATTTATCGTTTATCAGTTGTGCAGATCACGCTGATAATTTGAGAAATTATTTATTAAATAAAAGCACAATGTTTTTTATTAATAACTGGTGCAAAGATGTTAATAATGTTCTCACTGGCAAAATTACCTTTTGGGATGTTAACGATCCAATGAAAGAAAAAGCTAATCGGCACTACATAAGTCATAAAGGACGAAAAAGGCAAACACAAAATTTTAATGTAAACTAGCTTCTGCCAGCGGCTTTGCCCGCTTGAAAATAGGTTTTTTTTTATACAAATTTTGGACCCCGATCAATCCCCTTAGGGAGTGAATTTTGGAAAATCATAAATCAGTCATAAATCGTCATAGATCATGAAATTCTGCACAAGGCTTCTTAGCCTTGTGCAAAATTTCATGATCCTAGTCCCAGTAGTTTCGGCTGTGCGTTGATATGTTAGTCAGTAAGTTTCTCGTTTTATATATATAGATGTGTGACGTGGAGAAAATAAAATGGCATAATATACAATTCTGTAGTTTTTTTTTTTCGTTTACGTAGTACGTAAGCATTTAGTATATAGCGGACACCCTAATCTCAAACAATATACATATAATATCCTATAGGATTGGACAGTACAGCAGCTATATATACCTAGCTATACATTTACTTATATAAATAGTTCCCTTAGCGAAAAACTAGATGTCGCCAAGCTCGACAACAAAAATACGGTCGAGTTGCCTATCTATAGCCAGTTATACTATTGTAGTCTTTGCGCTGAGTAAAATTAGAACGCGCGCAATCAATAAGTTCATGAAAGAGACATCGCAGATGGCGACACTGTATAATTTGCGCAGACATGTCAACAACATTAAATGAAATAAAATACATTACGCGAAAAAATTAATAGAGTAACACACTAAATGGAACTAAAAATTGTATTGCTATACTTTAGGCGGTAAAAGTATTTTTTTTTGCAAAATTAAATTTAAATGGTAATTATTATGACTACATAACAGCATCTCCATCAAAGCGTCAAACAAGCTTCGCGTTTGGTATTGAGGCCGCCGCTATACACCGCCATCTTACGTCCACCGTGTCAACTTGTGTTGGATTTGGTGCAGTAATTTTGTGTTTGATTGTGACGAGAGTAAGTTAACGAAATACAAACTATTCTGTTCAGCCGATATCGGTAAGTTCCAAGAATAAAACACTGCAATATGTGGCGGAAAATTTAAGTGAAAAGTTAAATGTGAAACGCTCTAACAAAACTGGATGTTCAGCATCATTCCGGTCAAACTAACAATGAAATATTATGTCAAACGTTTTCTGGATCAATAGTTGCCGCATTTAATCGCGTGTAACTTTGTTGATACCTATTTCTAATGACGATGAATTTCTATTTCAGCGCCCGGCATGCTGCTAACGTAGTCTGTATTATGGCCTGTTAAAATCGCAACAATGTCCGACGTGAAGCAAGTGAAAGTTGACAACTGGGGAATATATTTCCTCCAAAGGCTGAAGCATTTTTTTAACCGAACTGACTACTGCGATCTGACACTTCAGTTTCAAGACAATGCCCAACTGAAAGTACACCGACTAGTGCTCAGTGCGTGCACTGAGTACTTCGAGCTCTTGGAACGAACATGTGAAATGTACGAAGACTGCCTGGTGATGCCCGACGACTTGCAGGCGGACGTTATCGTACCCATCGTGAACTTTATGTATACAGGGCATTTAGAGTTTAAGATGGATTTACTTGAAAGATTGTATCAAACATCTCAGATTCTCAACATGCCAGTGCTAAGTAAACTCCTCGAATCACATCGCAACTTGGCGCCCAAAGCACCTGCTCACAGCTATAGTGGTATCAAAAAGTTACCGAAACAAACCATCCATATTGAACCTACTAAACCTGTGAAGATGACCACACCTGCAGGTTCAAGTAATAAACGCTCCTATAGCAAAGCATTTGATAATAATATAGTATACAGAGATAAAAAAACGTATCAATTGAATGCTAGAACTGAAAATGTTAACAGTATTGCATATCGTCCCCCATCTCCCATATCAAAAGAACATTTTATTCCTCAAAAATCAGTTGTAAGTGACCCACGCCCAACAAGATATGAAGTGCCCGAAGAGCTGGATACTGACAATATCTTTGACAACTCATTCTGCAGTATATCATATACTTCCCAGCCGTTAATGGTCCACCCTGCTACAGTCAAACGTTATAAAGCTAAACGAAGCAATGTATTCACGGAAGCATCAAGCTCAAAGAAAATGTCTAATTTGTCAACAATTGATATTGTGGAATGCAAAAGGATAACACCTAAAGAAGATAATTTATTTGATGACAGTAACACTGAGCATAATTTTAATGATGAAACTGATTTGTTCAGTGCATCTTACATAAACAATGAAAAGGATCCAAATCAGCTTTTTGATCAGATCTTAGATCCCAATGAAGGAAATGGTGGTCCCAAAGTCACAATTGAAACTAAGGATAGTAAAGCTGCTTCTAACCTAGACCATGCTAGGATAATAAGTGAAGTCTTAAAGAAGTATCCTCATTTGGTCAAAAGTAATAAAAATATAAAATTGAAGATTCTAGATCCTGTGCCTAGTAGTAAAGGTAAAAAACAGCAAAAGCAAGTTACAGCTCCTGCCTATGTAGAAGAAAAACCAATAAAGTTTAAAACAGAAGCTGCAGATGATTTTACATATGAAACTGATGTTATAGATTCTAAGCAAGCGGCAAAACTGATTGCAATGGGTGCAGAAAATACTAAAGGTCCATGGATATGTTTGATTTGTGGTACTCCAGGAAAAGCTCTGCATTTTAATTCATATTATAAATTCCGCCGTCATCTAGTAGATGTGCACAATGAAAAACCAGTGTCGAACATTTGTGAATACTGTGGCCTTAGATCTTTAAAGAGAAATTATTTACTGCACCACCTTTATGCTCAACATGGTGTACAACCACCACCTCAGTATCACTTCCCTAAATGTAACATGTGTACTTATATTGCATTGACTGATGCGCTACTTACCAAACACAAACTGGGCCATAAAGCTGTAAAGAACTTCCGCTGTAATGTATGTTCTGTAGCATTTTCTACTTCTAGTCAACTACTACAACACATACAAAACACAGGACACAAGTATAGCGCTGAAAAGAAATCTAATCTGCAATGCATTTATTGCATGAAAGTGTTCTTGCGAGAGATAAACCTTTATTCACATATAAAATCAAATCACAAACAAGAAGCAAAAACTGATGGTATCATTGACGATTCGGACGAAGAAAAGCCAAGTGTAGTAGAAACACCAAGACCAAAGGGTCCTGTCAAGTTTGAACCTAGTACTAGCTATGACAATGATTATGAAGAGGTAGATTTACAGTACCCAGTACAGCAAAGACAATCAACTGACAAACAAGTCCCAGCTAGAAGACAGCATAATGTTATCTCTAATTTGAAACAAAAGATTTTAAATCCTGGCTTTGATACTCCTAAATCAGCAGCTCCAAAGCCCAAGACTAGTAAAAGTACCATTCATACATCTGTGCACAATGATTTCTTCCAAGACATCAAAATGCCAATTGAATCCTTATCCAATAAACAGAATGAAGAAATTGTATTAATAGACAACAATGAATATATCATGAAAGATAATCAACTTGTTCCTAGAAAAAGAAAGCCAAACAGCAGGGATTATATTATTTCAGATATAGTTGAATCTGATCCTTTAGAGACAATTCAACAACCTACTACTTCAGAATACACTCATGTTCAAAATACAACCATTGAAGAAAATGTGCAGCAACAGTCAAGTATGGTTATAAAGAAGTCAACAAACCTAAATCAACCAATACAAATTGTGGTTTCAAATGAAGAAGAATACAAAGCTTTGATGGCTTCTAACCATCCCATTATATTTGACGATGGTGGCACAAACAAAACCTTGACAGTATTAACTGCACCACACCATAACCAAGCTATAGAGACAACTGCAATAGACTTAGATAATACTCAAGGAAGTGAAATGATGATCCTTCCACATGAATATCCAATGAATGTCTCTGAAGCTGTAGCTACTGAAAACTCTAACATTGTAGTTGTCTATAGTCACCCTGTTGATGATCAGAATAAACAGTTCCAAATTCTAACTACAGGAGGTATCGGAGCACAGTTTGTACAGTCCTCTGCAATCATAACACAAAACTTCGAAACTGTAACTACCTCTACGTCGGCAATGAATACACATTGTATAGACGCACAAGTTGAACAAACTTGGCAAAATAATATCCAAAGTTTAGAAGGTCAGCAAATACAGTTACCACCACACACAGTATTGCTAGACTCTAATCAAATAGTAACTGGGCCAATTCATTCTACAGGTAATAATTTAGATGAACTTCCAGAAGTACATTTAGTACCTGAATCTCAAAAAGGGCTATCTCCAGATGAAACTAAAGTTACACTAAACCAATCAGATGTAACAATTGAACAAATAAATCAACCAGTTGAGAATATGGCCAATAATGTGCCAGTCATGACTTTGATTGAAAAAGAAACAATTGTAAGTGAGACCATTGAAAGTCTTCCTCAAGTTAATTCAATGCCTGACATCCAAACAAACCTTGACAATGTGGAGGAACCAATGGAAATGGGAAATATGCTAGAGCAACCAACTGCTTCAGAACATAAATTGGAACAACCAATTAGAGCAGAAAATATACTAGAACAACAAATGGCAGCAGAAAATGTATTAGAACAACCAATGGAAATTGTAGATGTACAAGATCAGCCAATTCAAACAGAAAATTTGTTTGAGCAACCAACAGCAGAAACAGAAATTATACTAGCACAACCAATGCAAACAGTAAATGTAGACCAAACACTTGGAACAGAATATGTTGTAGAACAACCACTGGTAACAGAAAATGTGATGGTAATGGAACAACAACTGGAAAATGAAATGGAACAAACAACTGTTAATATGGTGGAACAACCAGTAGAAACAAGAATTATGATGGAGCCTCTACAAATAGAAAACACGATAGTACAACAAGTGGAAACTGGAAATGTAATAGAACAACCTATCGAAATAGAAACTCCTATAGAACAGCCAGTGGAGCTAGAAAACATGATGGAACAAACAGCAGAATTAGATAATGTAATAAAACAGCCAATTGAAAGGGAAAATGTAATAGAACAACCAATACAAACGGAATGTTTAATTGAAACTTCTCTTGCCTCCCAAAATCAGCAAGAACACATTCTTGACCCTGTGGCTATAAACAAATACTCTGAAGTAAGACCTGAGAATGACACCTCGGAAAGTGAACAACAACAAGAGCTCATGGAATCCCAAACTTATGATGAAATTGTAGAAATCAACCGTGCCAATGATGAAGAACCTGGATATGCTAAAGAAGCAGAGAAAAAGATCAAAAATTTAACTTTAGATTGGTCTGAGGATGAATATGATGTAGCAGAGAATACTAATAGAAATGCAAAATCAGCTTCAAATGAAGACTCCCAAAATGAACCTTTGGTTGAAAAAATGTCAGAAGTTGAAGAGTCAATAGAAAACATTCAACAAGAAATGCAAAAACAAATGGCTGAGGCTCAAACTGAGGTACACACTGCTCAACTTGAAGGAGACGGGGCTGCCCAATCAGAAGTGGAGGCAGCTGCACAACTCGAAGTTGAGGGAGCTGCAGATGTTGATACTGAAGAAAGTGCTATTTCTTCACTAGAAGAAGACTCATCAAGCCAGGAAATGCAACTACCTCCATTGCATGATTCACCAGTTCCAAATCCACTGGTACAAGAGAAATTATCATCACTACTAAATGATTGGGAGGATAATGATTCCCAAGAAGAAATGATAGCTGATGAAAATGTTGAGCCAACACCAGAAGAATCAACTAAAGAAACTGATGTTGTTTCATCAGATATTCCAGAAGTCCCAAAAAATGACAACATCAAAAGCTTGGTTAGTGACTGGAGCGATGATGAGGAAGAAATTAAGGAATGAGATACCAATCATTAATATTATTTTTATTGTGAAATAATATTATATAGGTATATAATTTTTCATAACACCTTTTGCCTACCGGAAATTATTAGCCTTTTAGCTATAAAACTTGTTTTATATTTAAATTAGTTATAAGTAGTACTAATAGAATTTTAAGTATATAGTTATATCTCATGTAAAAATCATGATTTTATGTATTCAGTGGTGGTGTATAATGTAAGAGTAAATTCTCTATATCAATTATATTTTTTAAAACACTGATATAACAACATGTTATTTTAAACCTCAATACTATATATTACAGTAAAAAAGGTGATGCAGCCCCATCAAATGTTTTATTTAGTTGTGCTGATGCCTGTCTTTTTCTATATATATCCTTACAGAATACATTGTATACAAGGCAATAATGTTATAGTACACAATTCTGTCTATACATTTTCATACAATTATTTTACATTAAATTATGGAAATGATACTGATTATGTAGATATGTACCTGTTAAATTAATTGATGAAGTTAATAAAATAAATGGGTTCATAACAGTAATTCATATTTTTAATTAGATATCTTCCACAAATAAAACAACATTTCGTAGAAAAATACCATTTTACTAGATTTTAAACAATTTGCAGTTGCTAAAACCAATAGTAGGCTAGGTACAATGATTGTAATCATAATCACATTTGTATATATATGTGCAACATTACATGGCAAAATATAAATTTAAGGCCTATACTGTATGTATGTTGAGTAAACATAATAATTTATAGGATTTGACAAGGTAAAAACCTTATTGCCTACCACTTCAAAACTGTAAATACGGATAGTGAGTTATGTATAGGCAATATGAGAGACTGGTTAAACTTAAGTACTTTTAGGTATTATAAACAAGGAATATGATATATGAAAGATGTGAAGTAAAAACTTAAAATATGATTTGCACACATCTAATAGTTTCTGTATATTATGTAGATTTTTGACATTAAATAATAGTTTTTAAACTGCCTTTAAGGCTCAACATGCCATAAGACATTGCACACTCAAAATTAACAGTAGTGTTCAAAGGTTATTTTCACCATATCTTCATTTAATTTTCAATACTTTTCCTAAATAGCTACAGGGACAAAACAATTTAAATGCAGTAGGCTCAATAAACATTGAAAGATTACACAATTTCTACATGAGACTATATTTGATTATACCATATGTACATGTCAAGTTAATTCTAGACATGTGATACAACATGAAATATTTTTACAATCATATTTGGAATAGTAATATTTTTAATTAAACAAATTACTGGCATACAAACAGTAATACACCATTTGTTTGTTGAGATTATTACATTTATTTACTACAGTAAGTTTATAAACTTGATCATTGATCTTGCATTAAAAGCTATTTGCAATCTTGACTGAGAACATTTGCAAGAGTGAAAAACTATATATCACAATATACCTACATCCTTTCTCTAATTTGAAACACACTACCTAGCTATTCATCACAAAGAATATCTAAAAACTATGATTGTGTGTATGCTTTAAAATAGTTAATAAAGTGCATAAACACGCAACAGGTACCTATTTTAAATTAAATTAGGAGACACTACAATAACTTCATTCAATTTACATACTTTTAAAATAATAATTAACAAAACAGCAGACAGGTGAACCAGCACTTTGGAACTAAGGATACCAAGCTGTGCCTTCCTAATAAAACATAGTTGACAACAGAATGAAATGGAAGAACAAGTTCAAGAATTGTGGTAACTATGCAGATGCAAGATATATACCTATTTAGTTTAGAAAATTGAAAAATATTAATACTAACATTTTTCACAGTGAATTTGAACAAATCACTGTTCCTCTTGCTTCTCTGACCAATACAGGAATCACTAATTATTAGGTATGTCAATATTTTTTTGGTACAATGTACTAAATGATTGAGTTCATACTACATCAATTCTGTATGCTTTGCGCAATGTCAAATTAACTTCAAAATTTGCCTCTAATGGAATAAATGTATTTACAAAATAAATTACAATATTTACATTAAAATAAAGCACAATTATTTATTATTTGCCTAATCATTGGATATTGAGACTAACACATATTTGACCATGTATGCCAGGAATACAAAGCCTACCAACACAAATAAATTGGTCAAAATATAGTACATGTTGGACTGTTGCTCCGTTATCACTTCACCTTCACTTGTGGTGGTGTTCTCCGCCTGCAGCATCGCCTCCTGCCGCTGCTTCAGTTGTGTCTCTATCTCTTCAACATACTCTGGGAATAACTCACAAAACATTTTGTTCTTAATGTTTGTTTCCAAAGATTCCGCCGCCAAACATCGTTTCTGGAAATCTGAAGTCTCAACAGATCCCAATGTTGGTGTTTTCTCTAACATAAAACTTAGTAGACCAGTGAGAATCGTGGATATTGACCAGGCTGGGTTCCATGTGTCGGGATGGAAGTCCGTGATGCTAAGGCATAGTCGCGTGTTTGTCTTGAAACGACCATTCGGCGTGATCATGTAAATAGATGGCGGTTTGAACGGGAACTCCCTTGGAAATATGATTTTTCCATGATAGTATCCGCCCTCGTACGGACTCTTTTCTGGTCCTTTGACTACGTAATGCCATTCTAAAATATTAGAAGGCACTGGTTCCGCTGTTACATATGGAACGGGGTCATTTTTAAGCCTAAGGTAGTCTTGCTTTAGTCGGCTCGTTGCTCCTGTAACTTTTATTTTAGCCATGACTTAGCACAAAACCAGAATCACAAAATACTTCAGTATTCAATTAAAATGCGTATCACTGCAATCATACACTATCAATTCTTCATTAAAATCCACAATTCTTATTTCTTGGTCGGTTGGAATCAATCGCGAATAAATAAAATAATACGTCAAATGATTTGCAATCATACGATACGTCATTCGAATAGAGATGGAAGAAACACAGACAGGAAGAAATTTAAAAAAAAATCGACTAAAATCTGTTAGGGAGGTCTCGAATATAGTCTGACTCTATTTATTACACTACTCGATATTCAGACAGTCTTAGTCGATGTCGCGTAGTGTAAAAGGGTTTTATTTTCGGTGGGAAAAAAAAAAATCAAAACCGGTCTTACTCGAACCAAAAAATAAGACTGAATATCGTGTGCTGAATATCACGTAGTGTAATAGGCCCTTTAGGAAAATGAAGCTAGCTAAACCCAAGAATCTTTTATACTATATCTGGATTGATTACGTCAACATAAAAAACATACAATGGGTAGGTAACTGATACAAAAGGGTATGTTATCTCTTTTTACTAGTGTATCCATAGACTAGTTTATTCTACAGGACATTCTGTTCTAAAGAAGTTCATGATGTTATTAATACATTATATTATAGACTTGTCCGTTCAAAAACTGTTAATTAACTATATTATATAGGTATATATCGACCGTGAAGTACCAATACTTCCTAAATATATTTTTTCGAGAAAATCATAATTTACAACTTTTTTTTTTTCGGTGGGAATGTCATCTTATGACATACCCCGCCCTTGGGCGAGGCCGGAGATAGTGTCAGACTTTTACTGACTAAAAACCCACTCCTGTTCCTTCGTCGCCTTCGTCCCAGGGCTCCGGGTTTCGTTTTCACACTACCCATGACCCCAGTAGGCTTCGACCCTGCTGGGCCCCTACGATTTGCTGACATATCCCTGATAATTTACCACTACGAATTTAAGTGTTTTTCCGCATGTTTTAGTAAAAACTCCGAAGTGAATTTTTTGTTGCAACTGCATTAATTTAGATGGAATATACCTACTTCCTAAATAAACCAACGTGTCTATTTCATGGTTTCCAGTTCCATGGTTACCTATGATACTGATAACTTATAGTAGTTATTATATAGTGTTTATTTATTAAACACTATAATAAAATATAATAAGTACTTATTATAGCTTATTATAGCTTTGTAGTGTTTTATTACAATAAAATATATGAAAGCTGTATAATAACTAAACCAGAAGTTATTATTATTTTCAAAAAATTGATTGATTACAAATTTTTGACTTCTCAATAAATTAAACTTCTGTTTCAGGTTTTACAGACCGAGAATTTACTGTTGCTTTGCCGTTAATATATAGAAATCTGCAGGATCAAATAATATAAAATACTGCAGTGACAAAAATAATAACAATTAATTTGCTTAAATAGTATTTACCTTAGTTAAAGATAGAGGTAAAAAAAGGACCAACTACCTCTTTCTTGTTGTCTTGTTTGGTACATTTTTCCCCTTTTGCTTGTCAATAAAAATATGAAATTTTGGGGATGATGAATCACGTCGGGGTCACCACTTTGGGGATAGAATCGACGGGGTCACCACTTTGGGGATGGAAGTAAGAATCGTGTGACTCCAAAACAGAATGTGTATATTTTTACTGTGCACCTCCTTTTATACAAGTTTACAATATTACGGACTAAAAGCTTAACCAATAGTAACTTAGTATCTACAAAACAATTAACCAATAAACGCGGTTCGGGCACGCAATGCTTTTGTGCAGTGCTTTTGTTTGAGCAGCTGGGGTAGCAGGTAACAAGGTTTGCACGTGGGACCTTGGAGTACAATGGCTGCATAGGCGTGGGAATACTTTTGGTCGAGCAGATGTGGCAGCAGGTAGGAAGGTTCGCACGTGGGACCTTGGGGTACAATGGCTGCGTGTTTCTAGCGTGGTAACAGTGATGTGCTGTAGGGTGGCTACAAAATTAATGTCAATGAAAATAAAGTACCTACACTTTAGAGTTTGTAATATTGCTTCATAATCAATCCAGTTTATCCGTAGGGTATATAAGATCCTTGGCTAAACCTACCACAAATTCTACTTCCTTAATAACCCACAATTTTATAAATGTGGGAGTCTAGGTTTGGAAATTTCGTCAATTTATGCACACTTCAAATGACCTCAATGGCTGAACGGTAGAACGGGTTCGAATATTTGACTTATCGTCACTTAGTAGAGATGAATAATTATACCCAAATGCAGGGTTTTTACCCGGGTAAATACCCTAATGGTGGGTATTTACTTTTTACACTTTATAGGCACTCTCGCAACGGAAACACCTCGTTATCCAGGGTTCTTAGTAAGGCCGCGAGTCTTACAGTATTGGTTACCATGACGTTCAAAGTAAGATTGTTTCATTCTTATTTCAGTGTTGGTAAGAGACAGAGTTATACAGGTTGTTTAGCGCCATCGCTTACCCACACTGGAAATAAGATTGAAACAATCTTTTTGTTGCTCGCGTAAGCTGTTGTCCGTACTATAGCATAGTCCTGTACCATGACGTTTAAATAAGATTGTTTCATTCTTATTTCAGTGTGGGTAATAGGGTCTTGTTGGCACCTTCTAGATACGGAACCCTAAAAAATACTCCTCATATTGCATTGTTCTTAATTTTATTACATAATATCTGGAATACAAAAACCAGTATGTAAATACCTGCTTATCGAGTATAGTGCTATTGAATTTAAATAGGTAGGTACTCAGTAGTGTGTGCGTGTGGATTGAGTGTTATTTACTAAAAGTCAGTATTTACTGTGATTCAGTTACAGTCAGTTACATAATCATATGTAAGCATGTATGTCACTGTACTTTTAGGTGACTTAGGTCTTTTATATAATTTTTTCCCCTAGATTCGAATATTTCACCCAAACGAAAAGCCAACTTTCCAGTAAGATAATGTCTGTCGCCGTTACCTAAATTAAAACAAATCAACAGTTCCATTTTTCTTTAATAAATAACAAATCTCTCTATTTTACAACAGCGTCAATCAATGTATTTAACAAATCAATTAACAATATGCACCTAGTCAACAAAACATGATAATACACATAAATAACATCAAATAATGATTGAACAAAATGGTAGGCACATAGCTAGGTAAACTAGTGGCATTTTATGATGGCGCCTGTGACAGCTTACAAACGACCAAATTAAAGGTATCGGCGCAATAAATTACTGTAGTTCCAGAAATAAAGAAACTAGCGGTCCTTTGAGCAATGATGTAGTCATAGTATTTTTTCCCTTACATTTAAACCCCATGCGAACGCCGGCGTTTTTTTTTTGTTTTATATAACTACAACATTAATCATGATAACGTATGAACATACCAGCACAAACCATCGCGGATCGGTTCGCTCGCTCATTGTCTTTCTATTGTGTCTCTAATTACGGTACTGAAAAGGTTAAACTCACAAAAAATGCAAAAGTCATGCGCTATCATACTGCCGCCATCGCTATTATAATTTGAAAAGAATTTTAGGCCTACTGCCCAGAGACGCGTAGCTTCATAGACGCGTTTTGTGTACGCATACTCACACGAAGTTGCAACGACACTCCCTGCAAAGATGTTCCGGAAACGCAAACACCGTACTTTTGTTTGTATTTAATCTTAATTGTGTACTGATAATAAAATAAAAGTGTATGTTGCTAATAGCAAAACTCGAGAATGGCTCGAGCAATTTTTTTTTTTTTTTGTATATTCCATAAGGCACAAGGAAGGTTTTAATAATAAATAATCAAAAAAAATCTATTAACTTTTGACAGAACCAAGTCTGGCCGGGCAGCTAGTTTCCAATCAATCACACAAAAAGCATAATATTACCATGTCATATTCAAAGTCTAAGTAATTTCGCAGTATTTACTAAAAACTTGACGGTGTTTGCAATGAAATAACCCGGTGGCATAGATAACGTAAATCTATTTTCAGTTTCTTCACTCGACTCGGGAACACAACCCTTGCACAATTGCATCTGATCTATGTCATTATTTTATAACTGCATAGTTATCCTTTCCCGAGCCACTTCGGCAACGCTAGTGTGAATTTACAATCGATGGATGCAGCACGCTCTTACTTGTGACGTCACTCAAATTGACACTTCATACTTATAGGGTTGTTGAACTTGTTTATATTTTGGAAGAGTCGATATCCAGTACACACGTGTATTAAAAGCAACATTTTACTAAGCGTTTTGCTTCGTCGTTTATACCGCGTACATCAAAGGACTGGAACCATTTACCTGCTGCGGTCTCCCTGTCCGATTATAATTTAAGTGTCTTCAAGGCTAGAGTGAATAGGGTCTTAATAAACTAGTGCGCCTCACCATCAACGATTGCATCACTGCTTACCATCAGGTGGGCTCGCAGTCAAGCACTGGTTTATATGATCTAGGTAAAGGTTTACCGTCTAAAGGCTTTAGTATAATGAAGGTTGGCAGCCACTTCAGACACCATTTACTAACAATGTATGTGCCCGCACAATGCTGCTGAGCGCAAGCTTCGACTGTCAAAGCCATAAGGCTGGCTTCTGAATCGAGTATTTGGAGTTACAAACGAGTCAACTTTAATGACAAAGTAGTTCAATTACATAATTAAGAAATTTCAAGCAGAAATAGGATACAACAATAAACAATAAAAATTCACACGACAGTTGTGAAGTTACATAGCCGAGTGTGACAGCTCATAAAATGAAAGTGCTAAGCTCGCCTAAAGATTATTTCAACTCAAAAAGATGGCGCTGCCAGTACGTAAACAACGGCTGTATTTAAAAATTAACAAACAAATGTTTGTGAAATCACATCACAAATATACAATAGAGAATATGCATGAAAAAAATGTTCTAACCAGTCTATCATTAAATATAGAAGAATAAAATACTAACTGAAAACATTATCAAATATATCTATCTCTCTCGCCAAGTCGGGCGAGGTGAACTTTGACGTCAAAGTCCATGTCGGACTTCTCGTTGTTAGAAGCAGCTTTAAACTTCGTTGTTGACGAAGATATTTTAAAAAATCTTTCATGTTTTTAAGTGTTGTTAAAAAAAAAACATGAAAGATTTAAAAAAAATGCATGCATATTCCCTATTTAGAAAGGAGAAGAAAACCTCAAATTGAACTGAGTGAACTCTTAAACGCGATCCATATGACGACCTAAACTGAACTGTTAAAGACCGACTCTTACTCGCTCGCACGCATGATATTTTAACACGTCATGATAAGGCAACTGATTCGAATGATTGGTTTAAAAAGCGACCTGTCACAGTAACGTGCTCTTGGCTTAAGCAGCAGTCATAGTACAAGTCGGTAAGGCGGTGACGTCACGTGGCACAGTTGAGCAGCATGCTCCGTATCTCGTGGTTGAGTTGTTTGAGCAAGTCTTCGTCCGGGTTGTCTTGTTGCACGAGTCGGTCGCGTTGCGCTATCAGTTCGTTGATTCTTTCGCTCATCGGATTTTTTGGGGCGTTCCTGAAAGCATATAAGCGCAGTTAAGCTTCACTTTCTTGACTGGCTGACATTAAGACAATTAAAAAGTGCCTGTAAATGATTTATTTGAAATAAATGTTTCTGATTTCGTACGTTGTTATGTTACAAACTAGATTCTGCTAACGGCTCCGCCCACTCGAAAGTGAAATTATTGTTATAATAGAATATATTCCCGGCATACAGTGTTCTATGTGCTATTCCAGGACATGGTCTTCCTAAATTTCATTAATATATATGAGTTCAGCAGTTTGAATGTGAAGGAGTAACAAACATACACACAAATACTTTAACCCTACATAACATTAAAAGCATATTACTCTCCTTTACGTCGTGCAGACGGGTAAAAAAACCTTGGCCAGCAGAGGAATATTACCCTTGCAATTTCCCACCACTATAGGTAGATACTCGTAGATATAATTCTGCCGCGCTTATGATAACTACAGTAAGTCGCAATTTTGGTCGATGTTGAGTTAAGATATTTAAAATGTAGAGATTGAGATCTACATTTCTGTATATTTAACTCAATATCGACCAAAACTGCGACTTACTGTAATTATCATAAGCGCGGCAGAATTGTACACCAAAAATAAAATTACAGTAGGAACTCAAAATACCATCCTATACTATTTGTAGGCTAAGCAAAAAGCCGCCTGACCTATGAAAACTGATTAATGTAATAATCATAGGTCTTATCTGTCGTGCAACTAGGAAGCAGACAGGAGAGAACCATGTCGAAAATAATGAGCCCATCCACTGTGGGGTGACACTAAAAAAGGAGTTGCGCGCACTCTGAACAGTTCTCTTGAAGTTACTAACCTTATCAAGGTTATAAGTAACGAAATAGAGGAGCTCATTGGTAATGTCCCCAAAGACCACGGATATTTTTTGAAAGAGGTACCGTGGTCCTAGAACGCAAATGGCAACTGAAGGACACAGGTGGCTTTTAGTCAATAAAAATCTTACACGCCCTCTCGCCCCACCCTACAGTGGAAGAAGTCATTGGATGACATCCCACCTCAAAAAATGTCCGCAAAGAAGAAAAATTGTTTCTGGATGTAATATTTATGTTGTGAAAGACTTCGTTTTACTTACTTTAGATCGTTAAACATATCTAGCTCGTCGGGGCCTGCAGGATCTGAAATGAAATTATAATTTAGCTTATTACCATAGACTATCCACACATCGTTTATATTGTTTGAACAAAACAGTTCTCAGTTCAGTTTGAGCGGCACAGTTGGTGCAGTGATCGAGAGATTAGATTGCTGCACTGTGTGTGCGCCGCCCGCACGGGACTAATATTTACAATAGTTCTTCCGGTTCTGGGTGTCTTGTATATGCGAGTTGTACAGTACGGCCGACGTAACTTGGCGAGCCTGAACATAGGCTCTGCGAACTTTAGCACATGTACACTTGGTAAAAAAAACTAATATTGAAATTAATTTTTTAAAACCTTAATACAAATAAAAATTTACTAATACAGGGACCAAGTACAAATAAAATAAATATTAAAACACTTTAAGACAGAAAGCTACAAAAATAACTTATAAATTAAAGAAACAAACCTGACAAAAAAAACTTAACAATGTAATAATATCAAGCAACGAAAACTTTTGTCACCGCCTGTGCTCAAGATAAAGACAGCAACACGAAAATAACACCAATGCTAACGTGTGAGAGAGACATATTACTGCGTACCGAACATTGCCGAATACGCACGAAGCTTTACGAAGTTTTCGAAGATAGATGTCCAATAAGCGCGTTTCGAGAGTGTTGTTTAATCGATTATTTTTCAAATCGATCAAAATTAAGTTATAAAAATGTATTTATTTTCAATTTTCTATGGAGGTTTAAAATGTTTACAAACAGTCGTTATTCTAGTAGTCGTTTATAAATAACTGATATTTAACTAAATCATGTCTTACAACCAAGAAAATAAAAATTTAATTAATTTTTATTTTTATTTATTTAAAGACGAAATCTCGATTACTAACGACAACATTCACTATGTTTGTTAATCTATCTCGTTCAATATCTCATATAAACAAAAATGAATACATTCTAAATTGATAATACTCGATTGCGATATTTGATTGAATAAAGTGTCGATTGTGTTTACATAGAATCAATCTCTATGTTTGTCCTCCGGCCCGCGCACGTCGCCTCACGCCACCATTTGGTTCCTAAAAAACGTTCGTACGCAGCCTTCTGCGCAAAGTTTTTAGCCCGAAATCTTATCCCGTGTAATCCCACAGTTCCTGCAAGTTACGTCACAGGAGCGAATCTGGGGGAAAGAGCTAGATATTTTCGAAAGAATAACTTACTTATTAAAGAATGCGTATTGAGTGCTGGCGTGTTGGCAAGTATGTCCACGTAGAAGTCATCTTTTAACTTCTTCAAATCAACCGGAATTTTATTCACGCTGTTTTCTTCTTGGTCTTCGATTGTGTCCAGTCTGAAACAAATTGAAATGGTTTAACGGTTTCATCATCATCATCATCATCTTCCTGCCCTTGTCCCGTGTTATTTGGAGTCGGCGCAACATGTTTTTTTCTTCCATTCTGCCCTGTCATTCGTCATGCTATCACTAACTTCCTTTTCTTTCATATCACTCTTCACACAATCCATCCATCTTTTCTTTGGTCTCCCTCTTCCTCTCCATCCATCCACATGTAAACTCATAACTCTTTTAGTAACATGCGTTTTATCCCTCCTCTTCACATGACCATACCAAGACAAACCATTCGGTTAACGGTTTAAAAAAAATAAAAAAAGATTTTATGTTAACATCCAAACTTGCATTTATTACTACTGTTTATAATCCAGAGTGTTCTGCGAATTTACCTACACCTCCCAAAATATGTATATTTGGAATGCTTTGCAAAGTAAAAATTTATTGTGTGGTGTTGTAGTGAGTGGTCACTGCTGCCTATAGCTATCTGCTATACCTTCAACATTGCAGATGTTCATAGAGAGAAAAACATAAAAAATAGAATAAACTTTATTGTGTACCAAAATAGTAACAAAACTTTAACACTAACTTAAATCTATGGGTACAAAGGCGGTCTTATCCCTGACTCACATTATATATACATTGCCCCATATTAGAAATTACTCCTGTATCGTAGGTGCGTCCCATACAGAAGACACCTAGATCCGGAACAACCATCTGAAGGGAATACAAATATATGTTCCATGCGGGAATCGAAACCGGGACTCGCAGCGCAGCAGCCAATTGCTCAACCACGGCGTCATCAGGCACACACAAATAAAAGTCATATCTGCCACGCGAAGGCCGTCGCAGATAAGTTAGCGCCCATAGCTTCTAAAACTGCAGTTTGGCGTAGCTTGTGCTGCCCGAGAGCTCTCGGCCTCTCTACTCTTATTCGCACGACCGGAGCGAGTTCAGTCGCAGAAAAGACGGCTTTGTGATACACGTGTCTTTTCTGCTACTTTAGCTAAAAATAATTGTAAAAAAAGGTCTAAAATTGTCTTTTTTTCTGTCGCAGCAGATAATTACAAAGTAGTGATCTTTAATTAACCGACTCCAAAAAAAGGAGGAGGTTCTCAATTTGATTGTTTATTTATTTTCAAAGGTTATTAGTAGGTTAATTCTAAGCAAGCATGCTCCATTGCCGACCACTTCATCGTTTACCATCAGGTAAGATAGTGGTTAAACGCAAGCCTATCAATAAATAAAAAAAATTGGGTACGTGCGAGTCGGACTCGCGCGCGCACTGATGGTTCCGTACAAACTACATTTCTCGAATGGAGTCTTGAAGATTTTTCTGAATTGCAAATAAGTTTTTTTTTTGTAACGTAGGTAACAACAAATTTACTGTTTTCAAATTTATTCCTGAATTTGTGATATAACGCCTTGCTTTATGCCAAATTTCAGGATTCTAGGTCAACGGGAAGTTCCTTATGAATTTTGATTCCCTTGAGAGTGTCGAAATGTACGTTTTTTGCGACAATAATTTGATTTTTTTACAGCTTCAAGGGACCGCAGACCTGAGTATAAGGTTTTAATTTCAACTCGATACCTCCACGCGTTCCCGAGATAAAGGGTCTTGACAGACAGACAGACAGACCAACAGATATACATACAGACAGACAGACCAACAGATATACATACAGACAGACACAGACAGACAGACAGACACAGACAGACAGACAGACACAGACAGACAGACACAGACAGACAGACACAGACAGACAGACACAGACAGACAGACACAGACAGACAGACACAGACAGACAGACACAGACAGACAGACACAGACAGACAGACACAGACAGACAGACACAGACAGACAGACACAGACAGACAGACACAGACAGACAGACAGACAGACAGACACAGACAGACAGACACAGACAGACAGACACAGACAGACAGACACAGACAGACAGACACAGACAGACAGACACAGACAGACAGACACAGACAGACAGACACAGACAGACAGACACAGACAGACAGACAGACAGACAGACACAGACAGACAGACAGACAGACAGACACAGACAGACAGACAGACAGACGGACGGACAACAAAGTGATCCTATGAGGGTTCCGTTTGTTTCTTTTGAGGTACGGAACCCTTAAAGAACCACAAAGGTCTTAGCACATACCCCATCTCGCCGAGTTCCCTCCTGTCCTGCTGCAGTTGCGTCAGCATCTGCTTCCTGGTGTTCAGCTTAACGAGGTGCAGCTCTCTGACGGCGCGGCCCCACTGTTCCTTGAAGAACGCTTTCGATTGTACCGCACTGTCCAACTTCTCTTCTAGGTAACGCTGGAAAATAAATACTTGTTGTTCAGATATCAGAAATGTTATTTTAAATATACCATTATACACACTTTTGAATTGTCAAAATGTCGGTCAGTCAAAAAAAAGTGAATCAAAATTGCATGTTCCAAAGCGTAGATCTCTATATAGAACGTGCAAGAAACGTCCATTGACACTCTTTTAAATCATGACTTACATATAATCTTGGTTACATATTTCTTGTCGCTTCTATTATATGAGTACAATGTAGATAAATAATGAAAAAATAACGAAAAAAAAATAAAGAAATTGAAACTTTTCTTATTGTTACAGTATAGTTCTGTATGCAGTACAGTATTCAACGCGAATGTGATTGCGAAGCGATCCAATGAGGTTCACACAAATTAAAAGCGACGCAGCGGCTTCGACCTACGCGCGTGATTGTGCCGCTTCAGCCGCAATTTATTTAAACATGTGTGCTTTGTATTTAAGTTTCGTACCATGTTTTTATGCAAATAAATGTTTTTCTTTTCTATGTTATCCATTTAATATATTCTACTTTCACACGGGCGAAACCACTGGTAGAAGTAAAATAAATATGATGAGAATGATAATACTTACTAATTCCTGTATTAAACTCGCAGTTTGATCTTTAGTCAAGCCAGAATACCGATTCTCAGATTCCTTTTCCGTGTTCTTTATATTATTCTGAAATGTACAATTTTTGGTCGAGTTATAATCATTCAAGGACCCACACAAATAAACACACAAAGTTTCATCCAAATTGGCCAAGCCGTTTAGGAGGAGTTAGGCGACAAACACACGTACAGAAGAATATATATTAAGATAAATAAAAATTACATTAATATAATATAATAATATAATATTCACACAACTGTCACACAGCGCCGTCTAGTCTCAAGCTAAGCAGAGCTTGTGTTATGAGTACTAGACAACTGATAAACATACTTAAATATTTCTAAATACATACATATTATAGATAAATTACACCCAGACACAGAACAAATGATTGTGCTCATCACACAAACATTTGTCCTGGGTGGGAATCGAACCCACGACCTCCGGCATAGCAGTCAGGGTCACTAACCACTAGACCAATAGGCCAGTCGAACATTATCTCACCTTAAGCAACTCCACTTGTTTCTGCAGCTGCTGTACCTTAGCCTCCAACTCTTCGACCTTCATATCTTTGAGCTTGAGCTGGTGGTTCATGTCATCCTCCATTTTCTGCGACGCTTCCCGCAACTCTTGGTACTTGGCTGTGTAATGAGATTCGAGGGCTTTCTTTGCATCCAGTAACTGAAATATATAAATGATGAGTATTACGTGGAAATGATTAATTATTTTGCTTTTAATGAAATGAGAATGGAAGACATCTAGGTAAATACATAGTTTTTTGCACGAATCGAGAACCTTTTTGTATGTTGAGTTATAATTTGACGCCATATCACATAATCTTAAAAGGGCCCTTCACGACCCATCTATCGTCACCTTGGTTGGGAGGCGCGTATTCCCAACCACCGAACGTGTTGGCGCGTGGTTTACATCCATGTAGCCGCAACAAACCAAACACATACACCAAGGTCACCCCTTTAATAAACATGAAACTTGGCACAAATTCTAATCAAAATGAATAATAAAGACTGTCATTATTAGTTTTTCAAAACTACCCTCAAAATACAGTGTAAGGATTGTTAAAGGTTTTATAAAAACATTCTCGCGAATGAAGTGACTGGCAAAGTGCTCGTTACTCATATTTCATTATCGCGTACCTTTTTCTCCCTCTCGGTGTTCCGGTACCCCCTGAGCCTGAAGTCCTCGGTGGCGCGACTGAGATCCGCTGCCAGGTTGCGACACTGCTCGATACCTTTGCTCAGCTTGCATTCTAACTCGACTTGTTTCTTCGCCCACTCTTTAGCCAGGAGCTCCAGGTGATATTCTTCTTTCCGTTTTAACTGGAATTATGTCAGGACATCTCGATATTAGCTGGAGAGATTGTTTTTTTTTTGGGTCGCGCTAACCTCAAGAACTACTGGTTCGAATTAAAAAATAAGAATTGAGTTTATTCGACGTAAGCAATACGATAGGCAAAAACACAAAATAATAAAAAAAATGTGTACGGAAATACAATACAGTTGAGGAGAGCGTGCCCGAACCGAAAGGGATCCGATCGTACAATAATTGAAAAATATATAAAAAAAAGTATCAGTATATTAAGCACACTTAGATTTGGTTTGGACGCGTTAGCCGGGTCCTGAGTAAGAACGCGAGTTAACAATACCTATGTACGACAACGACTTAACCCGCCTGGGCACATGAACGAATTATTATTATTTTAATTTACCCACACACGGAATTACTTCTGTATTGCGGGTGTGTTCATAAACATGTAAATACACAAGACATCCAGACCCGTAAAGTCATACAAATGTCTGTAAGCCATACAAATATTTGTTCGGTGCGGGAATCGAACCCGCGACACGCAGCGCTGCAGCAAACACGCAGCTGTCCAACTGTGCTTTGCCGTGTTGTACGGCCTTGGCACATAAAGTGTTAACTTACTTGACATTTGAACATTTCCTGTTGTTTTTCCTTCCAATCTTCGAGCTCGTCAACAACCCTCTGCATTAAGGAGTCACGTTCTACTGCGGGGATAGCAGTTTTCACCATATCTATAAAACAATTATCTAAATATATAAAAGGAGAAATTGACTGACATATCAATGCACCAATGCACAGCCGAAACTTGCAAGGACTAAGAGCATTCTGGAGCATACAATTTTGCACAAAGCTTCCTTTTATGACATAGGCGAGCACTAAGAGATTCCCAAAATCCACCCCCCCCTCCCTCCCTAAGGAGATGGTGACCGAGGTAGAGTCGCGAGTGGCGGTACGTAGGCTTAGTACCAAAAATACCGCCCCAGAACTCGATGGCCTGCCTGGAAAGGCCTGGGTCCTGGCCATGGAGGAACTCGGGCCTCGACTAAGAGGGCTCTTTCGCGCATGTATGGAGAGGGGCCAGTTCCCACTTCGCTGGAAGACCGGGAAACTGGTCCTCATAGCGAAGCCGGGCCGCCCTGCGGACTCACCGTCCGCGTACCGGCCCATCGTGCTGCTCGACGAGGTGGGCAAGCTCTGTGAAAGAGTAATTGCAGACCGCCTCGTCGCGCACCTAATACGGGTGGGGCCGGATCTATCGGACGGCCAATTTGGCTTTCGCAGGGCGCGCTCTACGGTGGACGCCATCATGCGCGTGCGAGCCCTCGCGACGGGGGATGCGGTGGCCCAGGGCAGGTGTGTCTTGGTGGTTTCTTTGGACATCGCCAACGCTTTCAATTCCCTGCCCTGGAGTAGCATTAGGAGGGCACTCCGGTATCACCGGGTGCCTGACTACCTCTGTCATGTTGTCGAGGCCTACCTGTCAGACAAGTACATTATCTACCCTGGTCACCGGGGAGAGTGGAAACGGTGAGAGATGTCGTGCGGTGTTTCGCAGAGATCGGTACTAGGACCACCCTTGTGGAACATCGGGTACGACTAAGTGCTGCGCGGCGATCTCCCTGACGGGGTCAGCGTGGTCTGCTACGCAGATGATACGCTGGTCCTGGCGCGGGGAGAGTCATACCAGGCGGCGGTCAAAGTAGTTACACGCGGAAGTCCGCAGGGCGCCCCGGCTTCGCGTTGAGGACCAGTCATGCAGAAGATCCAAGAGTTGTGACTCCAGGTGGCATTGCGCAAGTCCGAGACCATGTGCTTCCACGGCGCTCGGAATGCGCCACCATCGGGTTCCCAAATAACGGTAGGAGTTCACATCGGCGTCGAGTCGACGATGAAATACCTTGGACTTGTCCTCGACAGCCGGTGGAATTTCGAGGAGCATTTCCGACGTCTGGCTCCCAAACTGGATCGTACAGGGGCTGCCCTCAAGCGGCTCCTGCCCAACCTAGGGGATCCAGACGCCTCCTGCCGGAGGCTCTATGCAGAATTCGTTCGGTCCATGGCCATTTACGGGGCGCCAGTATGGGCGCCGTCGCTTCGAAAGCGACCGGCAGCCAAGCTGAACGCAAGCCAGAGGGTCATGGCCGACCGGATGGTGCGGGGATACCGCACGATTTCCCGCGAAGCAGCGAGCCTTTTTGCTAGCCAACCACCGTGGGATTTGGAGGCAAAAGACCTTGCGCGCATGCACGATCTGCGCATGGATATGCAACGCCGGGGCGAAACTCCGCTGACGCGCCAAGTCGCGGCATGATATGACATGCAAAGACCTCACGGCGTCCTTACCTACCGCATGAGGCAAGTCCTCACCGGACATGGTAAGTTCGGGAGGTTCCTGCACCGGATTCGTGCAGAAGAGACGCCCGGGTGCCACCATTGTGTGGACCGTCCGGAGGACACGGTGGAGCACACGGTAGAGGTGTGCCCCGCTTGGGCAGAGCACCGCCGTGTCCTCGTGGGGGCGATCGGCGGCAGCGATCTCTCGTGCCGGGCCTTGGTACAGGCCATGGTCCGAAGCGAGGAGGAGTGGCAGGCGGTTGCCTCTTTCTACGAAGCAGTAATGCTAGCAAAGGAGGCGGCCGATCGCGTGAGACAACGGTCCTCACGCCCCAACCGCCGCAGGGATTCCGATCCCGATTTCCGGCCACCGTAGGCGCGGGTAGGCGCTTAAGGACGGCTCGCCGTCCAATCGTCCGGTAACCGTCCAGACCGAGCCCAAATCGTCGACGGCGCGTAGTGTTCCACGCGCGCCTCAAGGAGATGTCAGCAACCGTAGGAGCCCAGCAGGGTCGAAGCCTACTGAGGGCCCTGTAAAAAATGGCAAAGAAGGAACAGGAGCGCGTTTTTAGTCAATAAAAGTCTGACACTATCTCGCGCTCCGCCCAACAGCGGGGGATGTCATCAGATGATTTTCCGAACCCAAAAAAAAAAAAAACCCCTAAGGCGATGAAACGGGGGTCCAAAGTTCGTATAGAGAAATCTACTTTAACGCCTGCGTGTTGCCTGCCATAAGAAATATAGAAAGTAATTCACCTTTTTCGTTGTGCGCGTGTATATAGGTATCGCTTTTACTAGTCTCCAACGGTATTGGTCTGTAATAAAGAATGAAAATATGGACTACAATGGTACAAATCTTATAATATAAAAATGAATCGCAAAATGTGTTGGTAAGCGCATAACTCAACAACGCCTGGACCAATTTGGCCAATTCTTTTTTTTTAATGTTCGTTGAAGTTCAAGGATGGTTTGTAGAGAAAAATTCGAATAGAGTAGGGTAGAGTAGAGTAGAGTAGGGTAGAGTAGTCAGTTGACGGGAGCGAAGCCGCGGGCAAAAGCTAGTAATACTATATCTCACAACTATCACACAACGCCATCTAGTCTCAAGCTAAGCAGAGCTTGTGTTATGAGTACTAGACAACTGATAAACATATATATATATTTCTAAATACATACATATTATAGATAAATTACACCCAGACACAGAACAAATGATCGTGCTCATCACACAAACATTTGTCCTGGGTGGGAATCGAACCCACGATCTCCGGCATAGCAGTCAGGGCCACTAACCACTAGACCAACCGGCCAGTCATCTCCGATGTTCCGAGTCAAATCCAATGGTGTTACCGTGGTTTTCGTCGCAACTGAAGAACACAGGTAAGTAACAAAAAAGCCTGATACGCCGCTTTGCTTCATCACTCTAAGAGCGGGAGAAGTCATTTGATGATACCGCAAAAAAAATGGTATTATTGTCCAGATGTGTAGATTCTTGATATATAAAACTACACCAACTATCCACTAGTAATTAATTTGCGAATAATTCAAACAGCTATTGAACTTCACTTGAAAAAGTTCCGCCAAATAACTCTTGAATGTGAATTTTTTTTTTTTAAATAATATAGTACCCTATTCTTTCCGTCTTTATACTCACCTATCTAAGATTCTGGAGTGGCCATCACGTACTGGAAGACGCAGCGTCAGAAGACTCCCACAAGGTGGACCGATGGCCTAGTGCGGGTCATTCTGTCTGACCGGTCATTATGGCGAAACTTGGGGGAGGCCTATATCTAACAGTGGACGTCTATCGGCTGAAATGACGATGATGATAATGTTGATGACTCACCTATCAAACGTCTGATCTCCACAAGTGAGCACGTGTTCGCTCCTGCTCCCTCCCTCGCGCTCGGGCGCATCCCGTGGCGCGTCCTCGCATTGCACCTGCATGTCGGCCGTCACGGGCCGCGCGCGGGACGCGAGGAGCTTCTCCTGGCTCAGAGTGAACGACTCGCACATCTTTTTGATAAGCTCTGTTAACTCGCTGGATTGGAGTACCGAGTCGCCGGAGGCTGTTTTGTATCTGTAAGGGAAGATAAGATTATTTTAGAATTAGAGTGAGAAAAAATGTGAAGTGCCTACTAATAGTATAAGATTTCTGGGAGAAAACGGAACCCTTATAGGATCACTTTGTTGTCCGTCTGTCTGTCTGTCAAGACCCTTTATCTCGGGAACGCGTTACGGTATCGAGTTGAAATTAAAATCATATACTCAGGTCTGCGGTCCCTTGAAGCTGTGAAAAAATCAAACAACTGAGTTAACGAAAAAAAAAAGATACGGCCGTTTCTGTCGTAAAAAAACGTTTATTTCGACAGTAAAATGATCAATATCAAAATTCATAGGGTACTTCCCGTTGACCTAGGATTCTATTATATTTGACCTAGATCTTTTCCCGTTGATCTAGAATCCTATTATATTTAGAATCCTATAATATTATATTCCCGTAATTTGGCATGAAGCAAGGTCACATACCACAAAAAACTGTAAATTTGTTGTTTTTTTTTTTTGTGACTAATAAAATTACACGAGTCACAAAAAAAAACTTTTTTGCTTTTCGTAAAAATCTTCGTATCTCAATTCGGGAATTTAACTGATTTCAAAGGTAAGTTTGTATGGTACCCTCAGTGCGCGAGTCCGACTCGCACTTGCCCAGTTTTTTTTATTTTTGCACAAACTAACAATTTTTTTTTCTTCAAATTACTTAATAACTGACACAGGAGTTTTCTGAGCAATTAAAACACATACAACAGTTCGAAAAAAAAAAAGACAGTTACCCGGACCAGACAAAACATCCGTCTGGTCGGAGTACCCTCTTTTTCCTTTCTAGGCCACTCTCGACAGTGCTTTCCCGTGCGTGGTGACAACAATATAGCTTAGTATAGAAAAATGTGCTTGTTCACCTGGCAGTATTGCTGGCCGCCATGTTAGTATAGCCTCCCCCGACGGCGTGGCGCGGCAGGTGCGTGCAGCTGCCGGCGCGCGGGGACAGCAGCTCGTCCGCTGCCACCGCGCGCCCGCCGCTGTCCAGGTGGGTCGCGCTGCGAGCTGTCAACTTGTTCGGTTTCTAGAATGCACAACATGAAATAGACATAATTTGTAAAAACTTAAATTGTTACCCATTCCTTTGACTTTCCATGATATGGTAACAAGGCGACTTTTTTTTATTTGGTTTTTTACTAAATCAAAATTCTTACAATATTGTTATGCCGTGAAGTTTTAACAAGTCATATCTCCACCGAAATCAACTTCGTACCGCCGCGGCGCCGTCAATGAATGTAGTAGGTATATCTTTCGATATAGTCAACCGATTGCGATGAAACAAAGCTTAAGTAATATATCAAGTTACACAAAATTTTAATGTATAAAAGTTATTTACATCGATTTTATAAAATGTATAAAATTGATGGTTGCTTTGATAACTAAGGCAACATCATCACCATTTCAGCCGAAAGACGTTCTCTGCTGGACATAGTCCTCCCACAAGTGTCGCTATAACGTCCCTCCCTAAGCAAAAAAAGCTGGGAATCCTCGCAAAGATCAGACTTACTACTTCACGCCGGAACAGCTGCTTTAACTTTTTCAAGCGCAAGTTCGATCGTGTATGGAGTACTGAGTAATTATTTAAAAAAAAAATGAGCCCGCAACCCAATTATCACCTCCACACTTAATACATTATCCACATCAACTCGAATACACAAGTTAATTATGTACTTCTGTATTTGTTCTGGTAAATTCATAATCAGTCCAAGAAGTTGATTCTTTGACTCAAGAAAGCAGTATTACGATTACCTTTATCGTCATCATCATCGAGACGTACGATCACCTTACCTGTACATTACTATCGGTCTTCACGCCAACATATCTCAGGCTCATCTCGACGTCCACAAAGGCTCGCCGGCCGTACTCCTGCGCCGATGCTTCGTCACATCGCAATATAAAACACCGCTCGTGTATCGTTAACGCGGATTCTGAGTTACAAAAGTTCGCTAGAAAGTGTTGGGTGTCGTCTGTCGGGATTAGCTTGCGGAGGTCCATGCTGCAGATTCCTGGGAAATATGTAGGTATAAATGGTGTTATTTTTTATAACGATTTTGAAAAAATATTCAATGTTTCGGTCTTCCTACTGGGCCTTAGAGTATCTATACTCCATTCGCAATAAGATTAAGACATATAATAACTAGTGCGCCTCACCATCAATGATTGCATTACTGCTTACCATCAGGTGGGATCGCAGTCAAGCGCTGGTTTATATCAATAAAAAAAAAAGCTTTTTCATTGGCCTTTCAACCGATTTTGACTTCTATTGCGTTGGTAGCATATCAAAGGGTAGCCGCAGAAAACAGTTTGTATTTTAACCACTTTTTTGCTTTTAATGCTATCCTTATGCCTACGGAATAGAAGTCAAAATCGGATGAACGGACACGGAACGGAAACCTTATAGGATCACTTTGTTATCCGTCTGTCTGTCTGTCTGTCGAGACCCTTTATATCGGGAACGCGTGGGGGCATTGTATTGAAATTAAAACCATATACTAAAATCTGCATTCCCTTGAAGCTGTAAAAAATCAAACTGTCAAAAAAATCAAACTTCTAAGTTAACGAAAAAAAAAAGATACGGCCGTTTTTGTTTCAAAAAACGTGTATGTCGACACTCTCAAGGGAATCAAAATTCATAGGGTACTTCCCGTTGACTCAGAATTCTGAAATTTGGCACAAAGCACGGTGTTATAGCACAGATATAGGTCTTATAGCATATATATAAATCTGAAAAGAGTACATTTGTTGTTACATCACAAAACAAATTTATTTTTGCGATTTGGAAAAATCTTCAAGACTCCATTCGGGAATTGAACTAAAGGTAAGTATGTACGAAATCCTCTTTGCGCGAGTCTGACTCGCATTTGCCCAGTTTTTTTTATTAATATCGCAGTTTATGCTGTTGACTTTGCAAAGTCAGTGGTAAATGTTATGAATAGTTAAAAATTTATTTTATATTGTCGATAGTCCTGCAGTACTACCACATTTTACGACAGTGCTATAGGGATGGAGCTAAATAGAGTGTATAGCCCAATCCCTCTTTGTCGCTCGCAAGCCTGACATTTTAACACATCATGGTGAGTCCCCTATGCGTGTAAAATATTGCTCTTTAATGTTATACAGACATATAAAAATTAATAGCTGTTCGTTCGTCTCACTAAAACTCGAGAACGGCTGGACCGATTTCGCTAATTTTGGTCTAGAAATATTAGTTTAAAGAAGGGAAGGTTTAAACGGTGAGAAAACTGGAAAAAAAATAACGAAAAAAAAAAATCCGAATACAACGCCATCTCTAATTAAAATGTCATTATAAAATGTATTATGCTGTTCTGATAATGCCAGTAGATGGCGTTATCCTTACTATTAGGCGGCACGAAGTTCGCCGGGTCAGCTAGTACAGATATAAAATACACATACCCACGTCTTTCTCACTAGCACAGACCCTGGTGACAAGATGCGGACACTCGGTGAAGTACCTCCCCAGTGAGGCGAGGTCAGAGAGTAGCCGTAACGATGTGCGTTGATTGAACTGGACGTTAGCGCCGCCATTATTACTTGGACTTGCAGACATCCTGAGGGTCATTTAAAAGTTTTGTTTGACAGTTTTTTGAGTAGGTATAAAATAAAATATTATTTAACAGAAAGAAATATTGTGGGGAAACATTTATTAAGTTAATGGGTAGCATTCCAGAGAGCGGACCTGACATGACCTGATGTTCACCATCACCTTAGAACGTCTGTAGTGGAAGATGCGCCTTAGTTACGATGCAATACTGGGGGATTGTTCAAGAGTTACCGTAACGTGGCTCTGGATCACAAAGGTCAACTGAATGAACACAGGTGGGTTTTAGTCAGTTAAAATAGGAGCGAGAGGAATCTTGCTCCATCCAGAAAGGGAAGGCTTTGCTGGATGATTCTCTACAAAAAAAAAATTACGATGCAATTTCACAGAAAACATAACCCTTCTTGAAATCGGGTAAAACCAGAAACATCCTACCAAGCGGAAGGATATTTCTGTTTTTTAATCATCCATTCAGCCGAAAGACGTCCACTGTTGCACATAGGCCTACCCTAAGCGTCGCGCTACAACGACCGGTCGCATCCATCGGATTCCCGCGATTAGTCAAGAGGTCAGGGCTGTTGACTCTGTTTTTTAATAATAATAATAATTAATTTTTAATAATAATAATAATAATTAAAACATGTACCCTATGTGATATTCCAGGACGTGGTCTACCCGTGTACCAAATGTTTTTTTTTGTATGATTTTGTTTAAAAAAATATATTTAAAAATGTAATTTATATGTGTTTACAAAGAATAAAGAAAATAATAATAATAAATTTTTAATAATAATAATAATAATTTTCTAATAATATAATTAATTCCACCAGCAACCTTTAAGTCAGAGTAAGTAGGTATTCTGACTTTGCGTAGTAACGCTACTTGGCTTTGGCTATTTTAACTTAATTTTACAAATTGTGATTTTAAATGTGACTATTATGTTTTGATTAATATTTTGTCTTTATACGAGTCTATGATGCTTGAAATAATATTATTATTCCCTTTATTATTATTTGCTTTTTTTTCTATCATCCTACGAAATTCATAGATTTTTTGTCGTTAAAGGCCAATTCGGGGCCCCAGAAACAATGGTGTCATAGAAATCCACTCTCAAAAATTGCACAGGTTGATTGTCCTACTCCCTTATGGAAACCGTGGATGAACTGCACGCTACATCTTTAGTAGTTTCAAACATACATACCTATCAGTCATTATGTCATTTGTGAAAACAGAATAGCTGACGAAACAGTCAACTCCTTGAGCAGCACTCGGGTCTGTCAGCAACTGGAATACATATGGAAATTAAATCAATTTAACCTAACATCAATTAGGGCGAAAGAGAAGTGGCAACCACCGTTGCCACTTCTTTTGGCATAACCTGTGTTTTTTTTTACAAGATTTTATTGTAAAAAAAAAACACAGGTTATGTCAACAAGAAGGATAATAGCCTTTAAGTTAAAAAAAAAATTGCCCTAAACTAGGAATTACTTCCTGTATCCGTAATGTGCGTTCACAAACATATAAACACACACGCACCAGACTAATAAATATATTTGTTCTGAGCAAAATAGTTTACGCACACAGAAATAATGTGCTCATGACTACATACACAGCTACGACAAATCCGCCTCTGTGAAATTGTGAGATAAATCACCTGTGAACAAGGCTGCATTCGAGTACCTAATTTTTTCGCAAAACGTAATAATTAAGGTAGTATGCAAATTCGACACTGTTTATTGTAACAGCCCATGGAAAGGCTAAAGCCGTGTACGCACGTACGACCAAACGTGTTGCGTCGCATTAAACGCAACAACTTGGTTCGCACGTGTGTACCACTAACGAACATCGAACACTCTGTTCGTCAAACATGTTGGCGGCGATCCGGTGTTCTTTATGAATCAATGCGAACGTCAAAAACTGTTTTCGCTTCTACACAATCGACCACTTCCAACGACGCGCGAACTCGATTTGAACTATGTTCGCGTTGAGTTTGAAAATGCCGTCCATACGAACAAACCAAATATTCAAAATTTGTGTTTGTGTTCACTATGTTCATGTTCTTACGTGCTTACACAGCTTCAGGATTTTTTTTTTGAGTCATAAAATATTTTTTTTATATCAGCTCTGGGTGGAGCGAGATGGAGTGTCAGACTATTTTACTGACCAAATCCCACCTATGTTGTACCTTCAGTTGCTCTTTGCATTCCAGAGCCACGGTAACTCTTAAGAACAAACCCGCAGCCCAAGGCTGCAAGGAGTAGATTTTGATGAGGTCCGCTCAGAAAGGTACAATTTAATTTTTTCACTGATATTATGTACCATATTTAAAATCTATTATAAAAAGAATGAGCAGCGTTGCGTCGCGTCCCGTTATGACCTAACCTTAACAAATAATTTTATTACACAAAAAATATGAGTGTGCAGTAATTCTTACCAAATCTACATTCTCAACTGAGCCAATAATGAAGCTAAGAACAAACAGCTCCTTGCCACTGCCGACTTGTATGAGACCCTCATCACACAACAACTTCGGGAGAAGATCCGGGGATGACACGCACTTCTTACTTTCTAATATGTACTCCTCTGGAAAAAACGATTTAGGTTTTATTAAGATGCGGAAATGTGGAACAGCTCTAGGTCTTAAACAATAGTTTACCTCGGAACAAGTATCTATCTGTAGGCCATACTAATATTCTCTCTGTGTTGAAATTGAACCCGCCACAAGAAACGCTTAATCACTGCGCTGCCGTCTTTTAGTAGTAAATGGTGAAATTATTAATTGGCTTTAGTTAATAAGTATTTTATTTATTTGATTTGTGTAAGAAAATTATTTACTAACTGCTGCCAGTGACTTCATCTGCGTGATAGTAGAAAAATATCCCAAAGGAAAATGCTCAAGGGATAAAAATATGTACCCTATGTGCTATTCCAGGACATGGTCTACCCGTGTACCAAGTGTCATAGAAATTCGTTCAGCAGTTTTAGCGTGAAGGAGTAACAAACATACATACTCACAAACTTTCGCCTTTATAATATTAAGTGTGATTTTCCCTAAGAGGTAAATAGTACCAGTAGTAGGTAGTAGTAGTCAGAATGTAATAAATACTTATACACAGCTACATCCCATAAGACCAGAATGTCGACCTTTTTTTGTTGGGGTGAAAAGTCAAATAACTTCTCCCGCTCTGGGCAGAACGAGAGAGTCAGAATTTAACTGACTATAACCCACCCGTGCATCTGTTGCCCTTTGCGCTCAAGGGCCGCGGTGAGTCTTTTGAACCATTCCACAGTCCTGGCAGTATAAACATAACTCATGGCTTGGCTGCTCTTTTTGTGTGGCCTCTCGTAGGCTTTACCGGACTAGCCTGTGGGGGCTTAAATAAATGAGGGCAAAATTAAAGCCTCCAGCCAGGGTTTACATAACATAAAACTAAACGACTAAACGCTAAGGGAACTCTAGATCGGAAAAGAATTATTATTTTATTTTGGGAGTTTAAGACTATAGGCTCAGCGGCGCGGGCTGGCTTGAGCAAGGGACGTGGTGGCAGCCAGGGACGAGGTGGGGCCTTAGCTGTCGTAAAGTCACAAACAATATTGATTTATTACCAATTTATTTTGTAACCAAGTTGTTTTAGTGTTGACAAGGCAAAACATTAAGAATGGTCCGGAAGCCTACACACAGCATTAGGTGAACAAAGACTATTGTTAAAAAGAAAATTTAAACAACATACAACTTATTTAATCTCACATTCAGCAAACAATAGATTTCTTATATTCGCTTTATTCTGCTAATCAATATCAATAAAAATGTCACTCTTAATTGGGCCTACCACGCGCCAGTTTGTATATGGAACACACTGTAAAAGTGTATGCACACACGGGGTTCCGTGTACAAACCGGCCTGTGCTGGCAAAACTGTTTAGCTCGTGCGTGTAGTAGGCCCATTCATTCAATATGCGTTTTTTTTTTTTAGGTTCGAAAATCATCTTATGACAAATCGCGCTCTTGGGCGGAGCGGGAGATAGTGTCAGACTTTTACTGACTAAAAACCCACTCCTGTTCCTTCGTTGCCTTCGTCCCAGGGTCCGGGTTTCGTTTTCACTCATTCAATATGCGTGAGAAGAACGCTGAAAAAGCGGAATTCTCTCAAGTAATAGGTACGATGTAACACTGTGTTTTAGCAGTGCTAAGCCAGTGGTAACGGCCCTGTTGAGTCGGAATTTAAACCTAGACAAGCGTTTTACTTTGTGTAATTTATTTCATCACCACTGCTCTCAAAATCATCATCATCATTTCAGCTGATAGACGTCCACTGCTAGACATAGGCCTCCCCCGAATGTCGCCACAATGAACGGTCCGGTGCGTCTCAAATCCATCGGATTCCCGCAACCTTCACCAGGTCATCGGTCCACCTTGTAGGGAGCCTTCCAACACTGCGTCTTCCGGTACGTGGTCGCCACTCCAGAACCTTTCGGTCCCAACGGCCATCTGTTCTGCTAGCAATGTGCCCTGCTCACTACAACTTAAGTTTGGCGATTCTTCATGTTATGTCGGCAACCTTGGTTCTCCTGCGAATATCCTCATTCCTGATTCGATCACGCAAGTAAACTCCGAGCATAGGCCCTTTGGGTTACTTTAAGCCTTCTGATGAGGCCCATTGTGAGCGACCACGTTTCGGAAACATATGTCATCACTAGCAACACGCACTCAAAATGGTAAAGGTAAACATCGAAACCAAAAATTCAAAGATATGTGACATCCATCAACTGACCTGAGTTCCCAGCAGTGGGAAGTGGGAACATTATATTGCTGGTTATGTTATTCTGTTTTGAGATCCAATACACTTTATGTGCAAAGCTGTAAGGTACAAAATAGTTGATTAACATACTTACTTAATGTCATCATCATAGATTTGGCACTGGGCATACTTGATGCTGAGACGGCAAGTGGAAATGCTATCTCATTACTATGGAACATTCGAAGTTCATTTCTCTGGAATCAGACATTTTAAGAATAATACAAAATGAAGCAAAGATAGGGGTTTCTCTATACAAACTTTAGACCCCCATTTCATCCCCTGGGCTGAATTTTGGAAATTCCTTTCTTAGTGCTCGCCTAATACATAAAAGGAAGCCTTTTGTAAAATTTCATGCTTCTAGTACCAGTAGTTTTAGCTGTGCGTTGATATGTCAATCAGTCAGTATCTCCTTTTATATAATTATATAGATAACGATTTAAAACCAAATAGGTAGGTAAGTACTACAGTTTAATAAAAGTGCATCATCAATCCTTATCCTACTAACAATATACATGTAAAAGTCTGTATGTATCGTTGTTGATTTCGATGAAACTTAGCACACAGATAGGCCATGGCCTGTGTGGTATACACATTAAATGTAGGGTAACGCAAGTGGTGACGTCGAGGGCCCTCGCGATCCGTCCCAGGGGACGGGGCTTACTGATAATTAGGTTGTTTAATTAATAAACCCGAATCCCTAACTAGTGATCCTAGTGAACACCACACCCTGCTTTAGGACATGGGATGCTTTTTTTCCTGCTAGTTGATTCCATTGGAATAATTTCAGACTTACAAATGGGCGAAGCTGAGGATACCTATAAACTAGTAAATCATAAATCAATATCAAGCACTTTCTTCCTCATTCCAATCAATGTAATCAGGTAATTAACTTACCTAATTGCAAATGTTTTACATAAACAATATTCACTTGATAAATGATATAATTACAGACATGCAATACAAAATTACATACCTATGAATAAAGATGACTTTTTTGCCGATTGTTTTGTTTCCTAACTGACTGACACAATGGTTGTTAATTATTTCCAGCATGTTAAAGGAAATGACAATTATAAATATTTGGTAATTATGGGCCACTGCTGTTTAAATCAGTGGTTTCTAACCTTTTTAGCGTTCCGTACCTTTGTCGGCAAAAACGGAATCCTTAGGTACAGAATTACAGATACCGGCACGAATTTTGAAAGAGCGGGTATGGCTTTGCGTTTTGTACACATCGGCGAGCCAATCATTCATACCACTAAAGAGACCTGATATTTCACTTCTGTACAAATAAATGGTAGTCAGCGCTCAAGCAGTGGAGCAGTGGTGGCCGAGTGGCAAAGGCCCCGACTTACGAGTTGTAGGTCGCGGGTTCAAACCCAGCCAGGTGCATAACTTTGTGTAATTTATTTTCATCACCACTGCTCTCAAAACGGTGAAGGAAAACATCGTGAGGAAACCGGCATGTCCTAGAACCAAAAATTCGAAGACATGTGACATCCACCAATCTGCACTGGGCCCGCGTGGTGGATTACGGCCCAATCCCTATCCTAGAGAAGAGGCCGGAGTCCCAACAGTGGGAACATTATAAGGCTGATTATGCAGCGCTCAAGATCTGTGCCGGTATCTGTAATAAGCTGAAATTTATGCCAAATACTCAGGTCTGCTACCCCTTGGAGCAGTGAAAAAATTCAAGTGTTTGTTTACGATATCACATTAGAAACCTCTAAAATTATTAGTGTTTCTGTACTATATTATGCATGTATTTTTTTTTTTTTTTTTTTCCTCGATAAATGGGTTATCCAATACTAAACAATTTTTCAATTTGAACCAGTGGTTCCTGAGATTCTTTTGTAAAGAAAGAAAGAAAAAACGTTTATTTGTACCTCACACATACAGTAAAATTAGTTTATTATTATTTATGTGTTTTTTTCTTAACTTCTTCTAAACGGCGTAATGGATTTGGATGAAAATTTATGTTTATATTTAAATGGGTCCCTGGATGGTTTGAATTTACAATTGAACCCGGTGCCATAGTTTTCCTTTCAGATATTCTCTATGGCCCAAGTAAGTATCGATCCTAATTGTGGTCTACCATTGTGCTAAGTTTTATTTAAATCTAATCACCCATTTAGGGAGGATTGATCTGATCAAACATCCAGACAAACCATCATTTATATTGTTAGTAAGATGGACTGAATGTTTACTTACAGGAGTTGGGGTGTTCACCCTGTCTTCAATTGAGAGGCTCATCATCAACTGTGGATGGCAGCATTTTCCTTGAGACTTCACTCCTAGAAGTCTATGCCATGAATGTTTGACCTGAAAATATAAGAAAAAAAACTTGAACATGGATCTTGAACAAATTGTGGTTGATTTTATTTCAGTGTTACAAAAGGTTTGCAACTAATTATTATGTCATGAGTAAGTAATAATAATAGTATTCCACAATTTTTGCACAACACCGTCAGGTCCCAAACTAAGCAGAGCTTGCGAGTAGACAACTGATAAAAATACTTATATATTTCTAAATACATATCTATTATAGACATATTACACCCATACACAGAATAAATGCCACCATTGTATGTGTTTTAGATACAAATTTTTCTGTTGTTTGTAATTTTTCTTTGTTATAAGTACCTACAATAAAGTATATAATCTATATATATAAAAGGAGAAACTGACTGACTGACATATCAACGCACAGCCTAAACTACTGGGAATAGAACCGTGAAATTTGGCACAAGGTTTCATTTTATGACGTAGGCGAGCACTAAGACAGGATTTTGCAAAATTCACCCTCTAAAGGGATTAAACGGGAGTCCAAAATTTGTATGGAGAAACCTATTTTCAAGCGGGCGAAGCCGCTGGCAAAAGCTAGTGAATAATAAATGAATGATCATGGTCATCACACAAACATTTGTCTTGAGTGGGAATCGAACCCACAACCTTCAGCATAGCAGTCAGGGCCTCTAAGCACTAGACCAATGGGCCAGTCAAAATTGGAATAGTTTTTTTTTTCTGTGAGGCTATTCCGTCCCAATTCAGAGCAAAGGCCTCCCTTCACTCATTCCTTCTTTCGCGAGCCTGCATTTCCTCCTTTCCCAAATATTAATTTTTCATTTGTAACTTAGCAGCTTTTAGAATGCAGAAAACAGTACAAAGAATGCAGCTTCATATATGTATGCATAAGTCAATAATTCTAACTGAAATAATCAAGAATTTAATATCATAATAGATGCACATACTTCAACAATCTTATTGGAAGGACATGGCTGTGCTCCAAGCAGGCTCAGAAGTAAGTATCCCACTTTATCCTTTCGTCCCTGTGTGCTAGTTGAGTAGACCTCCACTTTGACCGGCACATTCTGGACTCGTAAACTGGCATATTATGAAAAAAGATGTCTTAAGGTTTTTATATTTGAAAGAAAATTAAACATTTTCAGTTTTACAGAAAATTATAAGGGTTAGATTTCAATAGATATTTAATTTTATTAATTTGAGACTAGTATTATGCACATGTGACGTGATTCATAATAGGATCTTGCAATGCAAGTCTGGGTATTCAGGGTATTGATAACGACAGGTAAAAGCGGTTTTTGTTTTGTATGGAATTAAATAGAAGAAAAACAAAAGTTTGTTTACCTTCGAAACCTTCTTTTGTCTGCTTCCCAAACAAGTTCAGCATCGAAAATAGGAGCATGTGAAGGCACTACAGGATCCGTCTCTAGCATATATCCATTGAGCGATCCACTTACGATAAACGGGGAACGTAAAAATCCAAAACCAAGACCTATAAACATTTAAAAAATGAGTACCGATGTGATGACAAAGAATGCTTATAGTTATCATATCTAAAACTTAAAAACGGGTATACCTTCTTTCACGTGCAGGACTATTTGAATATTTGGTCCTCGTAACTCGTCCATGAATATTTTGTTTGAAATATAACTAAAAATTATAAAAATTCAAATCAAACGCAACTGTAAACATTGCTTTCCAAAATCAAAGATGACATGCATGACATAACAAGGTCGGTGTTGCAACAGTAACCAACCACAGACTAGCACGAATTGGCAAGTACTATATATAAAAAGGTACTCTGTGATAGCAAGAAAAGTTAGCCATTTCATTACAAACTGAACCACAACATAAAATAAACTGAACCTAGCAATAAATAGCTATAAAAATAAAAATACACCTTTTTTTACTAGTAATTATGGATAGTTTCCTAATGTAAGTTATGCTTCTACTGTAAACTGTTTGTGTTTTCTGTTGCCTATTTTGAAAAAAAGTCCCGAGAACATGCACCATTATACCGGAAGTAAATCTTAATATAATAAAACAGCGGCCTTTTTATTTATTACCGGGTGCTCACGACGTTTAATTAAACCGTTATCACACAATTATAAAGATAAAGAAATGAGTTATGTTTTATGTATTGATAAATAATCGTATGTTTTATTTATGCAAAGAAACATTTTAAAGTTCTTGCATTGATTCGGTTTATTTGTTTTGTTTCCGTAAAAAATAGTAAAAATGACAACTTCAACTGAGTTTTCTTGGATGAGGTTTTTTGGATATCGTTAACATATAAAATAAGCCTATAAAAAATATGTGCCATTAATTTTGTGTTATATTTTTTTATAAACTTAGATTATTCACTATGAAGAAGTTTTTATATGAGTACAAAGCCAAAACTATAAAAGATCGGAGTCAATCAGAAACAAACACTGCACTAAGGTAAACAATCGTCGAAACTATTTAGCTGACTTCGCTTCCAACTACCCTAAAAGTATTAAATAAATTCGAATCAGGTATTGTACGGTAGCAAGTCAAGTGCACAGCACATTGTACGGTTGACGAGCCGTCTGTGACCGCAGCAGACTAGAGCTGACGAGGGCCGACGCTCGACAACGCGCATGAAGTGGATCATCGGAGCGCAACGAAAAGTAATTTGTACAAAAAACCAAATTCAACTCATTGCGAATGCCGCGTTGTTCGTGATGTTTTGTCTGACCGCACAATATATCGGCGGTCATTGTTGCTAGTCGTTTTTTATAACGATCGGACTTCTAATGCGCCGGTAATGTTCCGCGTGTTCCTCGCATCGACGGACTTTCCGTTTTAGTTTATAAACTTATTTATATTCGATAAATGTTATTTAGTTGCTAATTGCAGAATTCTTGTTTATTGTGCTACCGTTTTCGAACAAAAAGTGGATTCTTTGCAGGACATGGGAGTTTTTAAGTGGTTACGCCGGTAAGTACGTAAACTTTTTATTATTTGACCCACTGTTTATTGATTTTTATTAGTTGTGTGAAAAAAAATAGATTCAGTATCTAGCGGCATCAGTTATTTTTTATATATTTAAATACAATTTGTTTATTCCAATAAGCTTATAGAGTTCTAGCCAGCTGACTTGAGATGGCGCTCTAAGCTACTATGTATCGTTATTTTCGTACCTACAACTTTGCGAGAAATTACACCAAAGTTTTTTTTAATCCGTTTATCCAACATGCTATTATGTATTCTGATACATAATAGTATGTTGGAAAACGGAGTCGATTGTACGAACAGTTACTTTTATACCGTAAAACTCGATAAATTGCCGATCACAATAGCATAGGTATGCACAATGTCCCAGGATGATGTAAGTGGTCCACCTAATGTTGAATCATCGGAACTGTACCCACAATAGATTTGATTTCATTCCAATAGAGGCCAGAAGCTTTGTGTATCATTGCCAATACAAATCACAGGTGAATGCAGTTAATTATTGCAACAAAATCTAGTTCAACCATCATGCCTAGTTTAGTCATTTTCTGAACTTCAGGACACGCGTATCTTAAAAGCCTCACTGGTGAATATTTTATTCATAATATTCCATTTAATTTTTATAGTGATAAAAACAGCTCTATTGAAAATACTATTACCTAAATTAGGTCGAAAGCTAGAGTTCATCGACTTTTCAAAATAGGTTCGTTAACATTAGTCACCTTTATCTGCTTAAACTTTCGTAAGTAACAAAAACTTAGCAAAAGATATTACGGTAACGGAGCTCAATGATAACTTTATCAATGTATTGTCTTTTTTGTATGTTTAATTAATTATTTATTCATTAGCATTAGCCAGTTAGCCTGTTATGATTCTGATAAGAAAAATCGTCTGATTTTCGTCTTAATTAAAATTCATATTAGAATTGTTGCGTTGTTGTTGTTGTAGTAACCTACCAATCCTACTCTTTAGGTGAAAGGTCAGAATTTCAGTAGGTAGGTACCTTAGAGTACATCAAGTACGATTACGTTAGCCTAGTTTGACTTAAATTCCGGATTGTGAAATTTTCAGAAGTTAAACATTAGTCATTCTCACTCTCAGCCTTCACCCATTTAAGCCTCACTTTTCTTGTATCTATCTCCACTCTCTTCGTCCATCATGTGCCACCCTCATCCAGATCACCGTTGGGGCGATCGGCGGCAGCGATCACTCGCGCTGGGCCTTGGTACAGGCCATGGTCCGGAGTGAGGAGGAGTGGCAGGCGGTTGCCTCTTTCTGCGAAGCAGTAATGCTAGCAAAGGAGGCGGCCGATCGCGTGAGGCAACGGTCCTCACGCCCCAACCGCCGCCGGGATTCCCGATTTCCGGCCACCGTAGGCGCGGGCGGACGGCGAGCAATGGGTGGCTCGCCATCCGATCGTCCGGTAACTGTCCGGACCGAGCCCAAGTAGTCGACGGCGTGTAGTGTTCCACGCGCGCCTCAAGGAGATGTCAGCAACCGTAGGGGCCCAGCAGGGTCGAGGCCTATTGGGCCCATGGGTGATGCGAAAGTGATCCCCGGGGCCCTGGAAAAATGGCAAAGAAGGAACAGGAGTGGGTTTTTAGTCAGTAAAAGTCACACTAATCTCCCGCTCCGCGGGATTAGATGATTTTCCCAACAGAAAAAAAAACCCTCATCCAGATGGACGATGGCACCAATGTCGTGTACCTATCTCGTTGCTTATCCTACCTACCGTAAAATATATTAATATTCGGGGTAGGTATGCTGGATGAACTTATTGCTATAATTTCCAGAGTCCAAAATTTTGAGTCGACTGACTGGAGGAACCTTGCAACTGGGGAGGGTAGTCGAAAACTCGAGAATAGTCTTCGCCATGTCTACCTAGTTAGGCAGCAAATGTCTTGTTAAGGTTTCGTACCTCAGTCGACAAAAACGGAATCCTTATAGGACCACTTTTTTGTCCGTTCGACCCTTTTACTCAGGAATGCAGGAGGTTAATGCGTCAGCTTAATAGCTGAAATCAAAAGCAAGTCTCCTAAACTTTGGAACAGTGAAAAAATAAAACTTCTAAACCATCGCAATCTTAAGACAGGCCGTTTCTGCTTTGTTTATTGAGCATATTTTGACAATCACGAGGAAATTAGAACCTATCAGGTACCTACTTCTTTTTGACTTAGAATCCTAATATTTGGCAGTGCCAATAAAGGAAAAATTTTGAGATCCGTAATTTTATAATTACACTACAATATAATTATTTTTTGCGATTCGGAAAAATCGTTCGAGACTCGATTCGGGAATCGAACTATTACAAACTATTGTAAGTTTTTACGGAACCCTTGGTAGTCCGGCTCGCACACTCGAGCAGTTTTTTATTTTTCTTTTTGCATGCGAATTCTATCCCAGTCTCAACTGGGCAAAGGCCCTCCCCTCAACTCCTTCCTCATTCTGCGAGCCCGCACTTCCTCCTTTCAGTTCTGGCCAAAACAAACCAGTTCGTCCCGTCATTTCTTCGTAGTTCGCGGCAGATCCCGTATCACTGTCCCAGGGCCCGGCTACTTTGGTCCACAGCCGGTCGGACACTCGCCAGAAACGTCATGCCCAGTCCCATTTAAGTTGGGTAGCCTTTTGAGCCACATCAGTTTCCCTAGTTTTGGACGCAGTATGGTATTTCGAACTCGATCCGTTAATTTAACATATATAGCGCGATTCTTTGCTCGTTGGCAAAACTTAACTTTGGGCTTCTGGATGTTAGTCACACATAAAATCAGTGTGCTATTAAACCAAATTTATGTCCATTGTTTTATCCACTGTGTCCTGATCATCAGTTACATATCATAACTAGTGACCCGCCCCGGCTTCGCACGGGTGCTTTGCTGATACCACCGCAACCGATATGTCCCTGCATTTTAAATCTGTAATAACTTCGAAAATATTCACTTAAATTACATGCTGTAAACGGCCATATTGTTCTTTATTAAATGCACAATGTATTTAAGGTACTTAATTGTATAAGGATTGCCTAAAATCGCTACGGAAGTAAGACATAATCTCTCGTAAAAAGTAAAGGATAAAAAATGGTTATTGTGAGTTACCCTAAGAGATGGACATATAACATCGCGGACTTTTTTATAGATCTATTTAAGGTGTACAATACTGTAGTACATTATTTTGATCTATCTCGTAGGGTTCAGCCAGCGTTTACAATGTAAGCGCAAAAAATGTGTTTATTTACGACATCACATTAGAAACCTCTAAAATTATCAGTGATTCTCTACTATATTATGCATGTATTAAAAGAAACTGCATTAAAACTCGTTGCGCAGTTTTAAAGATCTAAGCATATATAGGGACAGACAGATAGCGGGAAGCGACTGCTTTAAACTATGTAGTGATACATATATGCAATAGGCCATTTAAAAAAATCGTAAACTACATACTACCTATATTACTTTACTGAAAGTGAAACAACTTTGGTCAATAACAAAGGCTATATTACTTAATACAAAGCCCAACGATGACTCTCTTACACAAAGGTTAGTTGCAAGTGTGGCGTAAAGTTTCATTAAAAAAACTGCAGATAAAAATGTCTTAATATATTTTTTTAATATTTAAACTAGTGCTTGACTGCGATCCCACCTGATGATAAGGAGTGATGCAATCGGTGATGGTGAATCGCACTAGTTTAGTAAGCGCCTATTCACTCTAGCCTTGAAGAAATCTTAATTATAATCGGAAGGAACGATCGCTGCAGGCAAATTGATGGAAACACTTGTCTTGCTAACATTCCTAATATTCTATGTCCCTTGAGCTTAAAGGTTATCGGATGTTTAGGTAAGGGCTCAGGGTATCGCAGCACAAGCACTTGAACATCGCCACCGACTACCATGCTAAGGCCACTGGATCGGACGTCACTACGTCACCCAGCACTCCAACGTCACCGTCCACCATTATGCCGATCCAGTCACCCTTAGTCTTACTAACAGAGCACAGCGATTGCCAACAAAATATATCGCGGTTGTTTAACCTCGTTGAAGGCCATCTTGAGAGGATGTTAGTAGAAAATTTCTCTTGTTTTAAGGATTACTTTAACTGTAGCAAAAATACAGGGCTCGTACCTGTAAGATTTCTCAATTACACGATAACATAATTCGACCTCAAGGGTCGAAATCGCTGGGCACATCGTAGTGGCGGCGGTTAGTCCCCTTTTTGAGGATTAGCTAGATAGGCGCCACGGAGTTCTCACCTTCCGACTGAAGCAGGTCCTCACTGGACATGGCCAGTTCGGGAGGTTCCTGTTTCCGATTCAGGCACAAAAGTCACCCGGGTGTCACTACTGGGCAGGCTGCCTGGAGGACACGGTAGTAGAGCGTATGGTGGAAGTCTGCCCCGTTTGGGCCGTGACCGCAGTGTTCTCGTGGAGGCTATAGGTGTAAAGACCGAGCCCGAGTCGTCGACAACGGCGTGTAGTGTTGCACGCGCGCCTCAAAGAGATGTCAACAAAAGTAGGAGCTCAGTACCTAGGGCCGATGTCCGCTAGGGCCGCCAGACTTTTTGAAAGAGTTACCGTGGTCCTATAACGCAAAGAGTAACTTAAGGACATGATATGACATGCCCTCCTCTCTACACCCTAGGTCGGGAGAAACCATTGATGATTTCCCACCTCAAAAAATGGATCGAAGTCAATGAATGCAAGTACCAAGTTTCAAGAATATTTCGCCTGAAATGGCCCTAATCATAAACATAAACCTTTTGCTACTACTGAATCAGATTTACATTGAAAAAATAAATTAATGAGATGGTCTTAGAGTCTGCGGAAAGTTGTGGGGGTCTGAAATCAGATCGCCGTCTATTCACGTTGGGGTTACTCAATATAAACTTGTTGAAAAAGGTAATGTTTTCCTGTCTCACCAATTTCGTCTTGACTAATGCTTATCATCACCTACATCTAGATTGTCTGTCATTCATAGGAACTAACTGCTGCTAATTTGAATGCACTTTAGAGTAAGCTATAAATTATATTATCTTTTAACAAGATGATCAATCTTAATAATAACATAAAAGATTCATTCATCAAATAAAATAAGGAAATAATACGAGTAAGTGCTTTCTTTCAGGTTTTCTAGTTACATTAAGGCTCACAATACTTTCGTTTATTCAAATTAGACACACAGGAACTTAAAAAAATGTGTCCATGTTTTTTTCGTTGCTTCATTTCATTCATTGCGCACGACTGGGTAATTTCGAAAAAGTAACTACAAAAGAATACCTCGCAGTACTCAGTCGTGATTGATGCTTCCATTAATTACTGCTTCGATTCAATCTGAAGCCTTTCAATGGTTCTAAAACAGTATTATTGAAATTTCACTTTCACCAAACTTATTTGTGATAGCCAAGCGATGTGGTCTTATTGCTTTACAAATAACCAAAATTGTTGGTTGGACAGCTTCTTATTTATGTAAGCATTATCTTCGTGTCACTAGATATGGGCTGCTGGGACGTGCTTTCTAGTTTAATTACAATATTACGTAATGTATTGTTTGTATCGAGATTATAAAATAAAGCTTTGTTACAACTTCCGGCGTATCGGAGATTACAATGGATGACTTTAGAAAATTCTGGTGTAAGTAACAAAGAGTTTGTTAACAAAGCAGAAATGTTGCTACGTTGCACGTTTCTGAAACTGCTTTGTATAGCAGAGGCCACGAACTGGAAAGTACAGTTAAGTGGTGTCCAATAGGTCACATGAGTAATAAAAGCATTAGTGCAGTAATTAATGAAGCACTTTTACTTAAAGAAGTAAAAACTGATAGAAAAAAAAACGGAAACTGGCCGAACACTTCTTAGAATCCTGAAAATAAAGCTAAAAAAAAAAAATCATATCATTAATGGCGTTAATTAAAATTGATTGACGAAAATGGAGCAACACTTTAACAAGCTTTTAAAAGCTAGAAGTGTAATAAACTTCTTAAATGATTTTTAAATTACTTCAAAATTCAAAGGAAATAAAATTCCTTTCTCCACTCGCTTTCGTTGACAAAAACTTGAAGCGTGACAAAAATAGAGTATCAAAATGGCTATATCTAGAATGTTCGAATTTTCTCTTTAAAAAACTTTAGTACTAGACATTTCAATGATATAAGTACGCTTTGTTAGATACGATGTATCAGTTTATTGGATCTAGGAGCTGTTTCTCAAGAGATCAAATTGATGTCAGGTGTACAATGCCTGGGAACAAATTTGCGAGCCTGATCAAATTGCTAATCGGTAAAAGTGTATCGATCGTCCCGCGTTGCTTGGTATTCTTGATTATGATCGCCTCTTACTTTGCTCTCTTATCTTGGAGCTCATTGTTTTTTTTGCAACCAGGTGTTATTTAACCAAAGCTTTGTTGCTAAGCCTCAGAATAACAGATTTACTATAGACATGATGGTAAAAAACGTCGATAAGAAAATAATTTAATCACAGCTAGTGCACCAGTAGATTAAAATGTTCATATTTTTTAGCTCTAATACCTCTCAAAGCGTTACAATTCAAATTCAATCCGAAATTCCAATTATTTCGAGTAGATCTAGTCGCAGCGTCGCGCCGCTGACCCGCGACTGTCCCACGCTTTTGCTGCCTGAATGATGTCCGAACTACCATTAGTTGCTGTTATTTGTACTTTTATATTGTTGAGATTTTTTCTCAGACCATTGTTGGTTTTAGCGCCTTACATAAAAAAAAGATTCGTTGTATGGGCCTCATTGAGCGACAACCGTAGAAAGATTAGACGATGATGGATGATTGTAGGATAATTTCTTGTATGTAATAAGTTATATTCGATGACAGCTTGTGAGGTTTTTGGTAAGCCAGAGACCACTTTCCCTCAAGGCAAGACAGTATTTAAACAGTCTGAAGATGGGTATCTGTTTCTTGTTAATGTCCTAAAATTATATTTTTTTAGTTCTTCTTAGGAACACTCATATCGTTGGGTTGGTGTATAGTCGATATATGTATGTAATTTAATTATGTTTTTGTGTTTGTTGGCAGGGAGCGTGTTACTGTGACCACTCATCACAGTGTTAACCCTAACTCCACTACACCCGAATCACAGGCTCAGACCACACATAGCACCACACACATCGGTACTATTCGCACAGAGGAATACAAACGGGATTTAGCAGAGTTCCAAGCGAGAAGATCCTCGATAAATAAGGAACCACAAGAAACGCCAGTAAAGAAAAAATGCGGTAGACATTCCTTACCCGTCTCTTGTACCGACTGCACCGCAGACCACGATAACACTTTCAATTATGAGAAGAAATCGGCCGTTAAATACAAAAAGAAATCGCATCAACGCGCTCGAAGTACGACCCCTGAACGAACAGTTTACGGAGGTGTACCAAACATACAGTTTTTATTCCAAAATCAGGTGTTTATGCCCGGGAATCTGTATCCGACGACGTCGTCGTTTTCTGAACCGCAGAAATACAAACGTTTATCACGCCATAGAATAAAAATATCTCCAGACATGGATATCTTAGGTCAAAAACATTTAGAATTTAAAGATGACAGTCGGGAGGATCCTCCGCCTGAGTTCTTCTACAAGAATAACTCACTTCCTTATGATGTTAAGAATTTTTTAGAAGGACATAAAAGTACGGATGATATCGATGGGATGAGAGCAGCGGGAGACGTTAATTTATCTAGTCAGAATAATTCCATTAGCCCCGCGAAGGATGGGGGCGATGATAAACTGTGGGAAGTGATGAGTGAGTTAAAGAACTTGGATCAGTGGGCAGACGAGCAGCTGCAGGTGCGGTCACCGAACACAAGCAAGTCCGATGACAGTAAAGTATGTTTGCCTGGGCAACGCCCCACTGAATCCATTTATTTCTTAATTTTATTTGCATGATTGACCAACACAAGTTTCTGATACTAATCGAGATTGATAAGTGTTGTAAAAAGTAAATACCCAAGATTTTGATTAGCATAGTTAGCATTACGTCTGATTCATTTAGTTTGTCTCAAGATGTTCAGAAGTCGGAAATGAGATCACAACGATTTCCTGTCTTAATACCTACTTTGCTGCTTAATTTTAGAGCGATACGAGCGCTTACGGTTTGCCGATAGCAAGCACAAGCAACGTCGATGTTACGGTAGACAGGAATAAAACATGGAACCTTGGAAAATGGGGCGTGGTTCCCGTTCAGATAAAGAAGTTAAATGGTGTCACCACTGAACACGTTAGGAAGAAACGCAATACGGAGATAAATATATTGAGGTAAGGTTCTGACATCATTTTTCGAGCTCGTAAAGCCTTTTTAGTGCTTCTAGAATCCTGGTTTTGGATGTCATTGTCCTTTTTATGGAGTGAGGCGAGACTTAGATGTTTCATAAACACCCGAGTGCAAATAAGTTATTGCTGGCCCGAAATCATACAGGAAATCATAATGACCATATCATATAAGAAGAACATCGAAAGCGACAGTTTGCGTTTTTTAGCAGAAATACTGTTTTCTCTTCCCTAATTATTTTTTTCCCCTAGCCATTACTGTCCCGCTGCTGGGCAAAGGCCGAAGTACTTTCAGACATTTTTCAAAACAGACAGTCTCGAACTAGTCAACATCATCGCGCCACGTACCTCTTTCTAGGCCGGCCTCGAAAATCCAGCTTGCCTATCGGTCACCATTGGCTACGTCATCGGTTACCAAACCGCACTGGGCCCGCGTGGTAGATTACGGCCCATTCCCTCTCCTAGAGAGAGGAGGCCTTAGTCCCATTAAAAAAAGTCTAGAAAGAATAGTTTCTGTATCTTCTTAGAGTTCCTATTAACATGCTTTTATAAATACTAATTACGCTTACGAAGAAGAAGAAAAGACAAGTCTCGATAAGTTGAAGAAGGTTTAGAAGTTATTCTTTTGTTTCAGAAAGTGTCGCCATCCTAATATAATACTCCTAATGGGAATCTATCCGGACATTCACGGCAATGTGCACTTGATTTGTGAGAGATGCGTCGATTCCCTCTTCGATATTCTACATGTGCAGGTAACTATGAAATTCAGTTCAGATACTTAACAAACCAAAAACGGATGACATTTGAATGCATGAGGGTAACCGATTACCAAAATCCATGGTATCATCTCTTAGAACTGATGCTACTTTTAAAAATATTAATTTGATAACCACCTGTGTTCCTTCAGTTGCCCTTTGACTTCCTATAATGACAGATCCTTCTTATATGTCAAATATTTACGAATGACAACCAGAATCAACGGCTTTACGTAGATAAACAGTAAAGTAACTACATATGAGTGAAAAATTCACATTGGTACTTGCCCGGTTTCGTATCCGCAACCTCATGCATGAGAGGCGGGTGCCTTAACCACTGGGCCATTGCGACGGTGATAATTTGTGTGTATTGTATTATATCTATAGTTTATTATTATATCTCTCGTGGCCAGATCTTAGAAATTGATCACTTCATGGCCACTTGGCCATATGGCCACTTGGCCATATGGCCAAGTAAAACTGGCTAGAATGTTTTAAACGTTAAAGTTTGATGACATTTCAATCCTCGTTTGGCCTACTTTCTTTATACCTTTTATTATCATTGAAATCCCACATCAATGATATGGTCTAATAAGAATTAACATATTATCATCAAATGTTAGCGTTTAAACGATATGGCCAGTTTTAGTTGACCGTATCATGAACTGGCCACGACATCTATTCTTGTATTCGCCTTTTTCTCTCCTTTTTATTGTACCTATCACTATTTATCTCTGCATCTCTCAAAGGTTCACTGGTAGAAAATGCCTGAGGCTAATGCCTCCCTTTGCCCTACCTTTTGTACCTACCTTTTGTGGGCATAAAGCATTTATTTATTTAAAAACTTCTTCGTCCTCAATGCAACATGGGCATCCTTTCTAACTATCAGTAGTCACCAGCAACCTTTTAAAATTAACATGTTAACCTTAACAAAAAAAAACGATTTTTGAAAGTAATGTATCTTTTCCAGGGTCGCATTTTAAGTGCACAGACCGCAGTGCAATATGCCCTCGACATAGCAAACGCTCTCGTCTTCCTGCGTATGCAAGGTTTCCTACACACAGAGCTGTGTAGCACCTGTGTGATGATCACGAGTCATGATGCTGCAAAACTGGCTGATGTGGGGTCTTGTGTGAAGTTGGAGAAGCCAGAGAAGAGGGTACCGAAGTGTTATGAGATTTATTCGCCTGAACCACAGTATGTCAATATTGAAGGTGAGTTTTGTAAAATACTTGGTATCTTTTAGTTGTGACCTTTAATTTAGAATCTCGGAAGGCACACTAACTGTTGAGAGTGGAAACATACGCATGAGGTAACGGAACCGTTAACAAAGAAAGGTGTTTTCTTTTTTTGAGGTGTCAAATGATCAAATGACTTCTCCCTCTCTAGGGTGCGGTGTATCAGACTTGCTGACTAACTGACTAACTACTGACTAAAACCCTACTAACTAACGTACGTTGTATAATTATGGCGAGTCGGATTCGCACACTGAGGGTTCCGTACAAACTTGAAAGGTAAATTGGGTAAATTGCGGATTTATGGCGTATTAAAATTATTACTTAAGTACTAGATCTCGTTCAAACCAATTTTCTGAGGAAGTTTGCATGTTAATGTACATTATATATTTTTTTTTAGTATTATCATTCTCTTATTTTAGAAGTTACAGGGGACACAAACACATTTTAACACTTTGGAAGTGTCTCTAGCGCAAACATATTCAGTTTAGAAAAAAGTGATATTAGATACCTCAAAATCATTTTTGTAAACCTATCCATAGATACCCCACACGTATGGGTATGATAAAAAAAAAATTGAGTTCCTAAGTATGAGGAACCCCCAAAATTAATTGTATTTTTTCTATTTTTGTGTGAAAATCTTAATGCGGTTCACAGAATACATCTACTTACCAAGTTTCAACAGTATAGTTCTTATAGTTTCGAGAAAAAAGTGACTGTGACATACGGACGGACAGACAGACAGACATGACGAATCTATAAGGGTTCCGTTTTTTGCCATTTGGCTACGGAACCCTAAAAATCAAAGTCCCTCATCGCGTCTGTCTGGTATTCTGTTCGCGATAACCTCAAAAACTACTGAATAGATTTTATTGCTGTTTTCACCAATAGACAAAGTGATTCATGAGCAAGGTTTATGTGTATAATACGTGCATATTGTAGTAGAGAAAAGCCGAGAATTTCAAAGATTTCCATCACCCATACAAAGCTGGGGCGGGTGGCTAGTTTAATGCTAAAGTTTTACAGTAATTGCCAATCACAATAATATTATAAAGGCGAAATTTCGGGAGTGTGTGTGTGTATGTGTATGTTCGTCATTTCTTGACGCTCGGTCGGCTGATTTTATCCCGGGATTATGTTACCTTGGGATGATTTTTTTACTATACAGAAAGCCCCTGGTAGCAGCTATTATTAAATGCAAGTTAATTATATAAGATTCTGAATTTTGTAACGATTCATTTTATTTTATTTTTTGTCTACTTTCTACTTTTATTTTATTTTTATAATTGTATGTTTTTTTTCCATTTTGTATGTTTAATTTTTTGGTAATAATTTAATGGTGTAAGCTGTGCATACCTATAATGGGCATGCATACCAGATAACACGTTTTAATATTATTTTTCGCTAAAAATCATGTATGTAATGCTGTTGGTGTGCCAATAAATAAAAAAAAAAAAAAAAAAAAAAAAAAAAAAATAAATAAATAAATAATTGAAGCGTAAGAATAGGACTTGTAGATTGGAAATACTGTCGCAATATATTCTTCTGTCACCAAGCATTAGTGAGTGGGGTTTTCCGGATCGGTAAATGTACACATGAGACATTCCGTCTCTATCAAGTATCGTTCTTCAGGTTGTAACGTAACGGTATAGTTACCATTTCAGTATTTAATTGCATCTGTCTGAAGGGTTTGTAATCGCCTTCCATTAAGTATGCATGTAAAAGTTACTAACTTATTACAAAAATGTGTTAGGTCTAGTTCAATGTCAAAGGCAATTGAAGGAACACAGGTGGGTTTTAGTCAGTAAAAGTCGGACACTCCCTCTGCCCTGAGCGGGAGGCAGTGGCGGAACTATAGGGTGGGGCGGGCAATATGCCACGGGCTCCCGGTCCGAGAGGTCGCAAGCTCAGAAGTAACTGAACCTATTTAAAAAAAATATAATTAAATCACAATGAATTTTCCACGTGCCTTAGATGATATTTATGGTTTCCCACGATAAAGAGGCCTAGTTAAATGTGCGGTTAGTTCTAAGTTGAATGTTCGCTCAAGGTACACTGCCTCTACAAACTCAAAATGAAAGCGAGTTTAATTACAATTCAGTGACTTCACACAGTTCACACAATAAAATTTAGATGCATTACACATAAGGCAAAGTTGCTAGCTAAACAACAGCTGTTAACACATCAGCATAGCTCGAAAAGGCTCACACCATCATTGTTGCTAAGAAAAGATTAAAAGGAAGCATCCATGCAGAATCGCCATTGCCAGTACATTTTCATTGTTCTATGTAACCAGTGGCGTAACTATAGGGTGGCACGGCTGGCAAAATGCCACGGGCCCCTGGCCCGGTGGGGCCCCCGGTCCGAGAGGCTTTGAGCTCAAAAGAAGTAAATATACAAATTCAACTAAATTATTAAGATTTATTAAACGTATTCATAAGAAAAAGATCAATTTCCCGCGGTATTTTGGCAGCCCTACCACCTTATAGATACGCCACTGGAAAGCCCACCTTCAGAGACGATATATAAAGGTACTCGTGTATTAGAGAACTTGCCGATTTATTAATAATAAAGAGAATATTTGTACTTCAATGATTTATCCAAATTAAATTACAAACTAGACGATTTTCTTAGGGCCCCATCCAAAGATTTTGCCACGGGCCTCGGATAATATAGTTACGCCACTGTATGTAACTTCAAGGTTAAGCATTTTATTTTGCTAAAATTATGTCTAACATATGTTATTGCAGCAGTACTTACTCAGACGTTGGATTAAGTAGAAAAACTCACTGGTTCCGAGCAATCAAATTAATTCTAATGAATTTTGTGATGATATAAATGTCTGAGGTTCTGAACATTATGAGGTGTCGTTAAATTAGTTTTAATGGTAAAAGAAATGCGTGTAATTTAATGAAACGGTAGTAAAGAGATATGGCTTATTGCTGTAAGAAATGTACCGTGTGATGTGATAGGACGTACGCGGTAAAATGCTACATTACATTTTGTAGTGTCTACAGTCTACACTCATCCCATCCCTCTTTGTCATGTATGATGTTATCTTACACTTTTATCATCATAGGCCACAGCCTGCCGGAATATTTGAACTACTTATAAGATCTTTTATGGTTCCATACTTCAAAAGGAAAATACGAAACTAAGGGTCCCGTATTTTCCTTTTTTTTAGGATTACTTTGTTGTTCGTCCATCTGTCTGTCTGTCAAGACCCTTTATCTTGGGAACGCGTGAAGGTATTGAGTTGAAATTAAAACCATATACTAAGGTCTGCGGTCCCTTGAAGCTGTGAAAAGATACGGCCGTTTAAGTAGTAAAAAACTTGTATTTCGGCATTCTTAAGGGAATCAAAATTCATAGGGCACTTCCCATTGACTTAGAATCCTGAAATTTGGCATGAAATCTCATATCACAAGTATAGGAAAAATCTAAAAACTGTAAATTTGTAGTTACGTCACAAAAACAAAACCTTTTTTTGCGATTCGGAAAAATCTTAACTCGATTTTAGAATTGAACTGTTTTCAAAGGTAAGTTTGTACGGAATTCTCAGTGCGCGAGTCCGACTCGCACTTGCCCAGTTTTTTCTTTTTTAAGATATAAGTGTGCTTGACTGCGATTCCACCGGATGGTAAGCAATGCTGAATCGCACTAGTTTATTAAGAGCCTAGTCACTTACTAAGACACCTACATTATAATCGGTTTTTTTTTTTTCTTCTGTTTAGAACTGTCAACCTTTACGCGGCTTCGCCACCTTTCAGTAAAAAACTAAAAAAATCTTTGTTCTGTCTCATCAGATTAACAAAAAGCGAAGTTTTTTAGGTCAAGACAATAGTATAGGTTACTTACAGGCAAAGTGTGCTCCATCGTCGACCACATCGTCGTTTACCATCTAGTGGTCAAGTGCGAGCCTATCAATAATAAAAATAAAAGAAGCCAATTATTGATTTTTTAGCAGCTTGTTTGTACACATACTGCTGATTAGGTATTGCTTATTTTATGTGCCTAAATAATACGTTTAGTTGAAACCAATTATTATATAAGACCCGCATTTATAAGTCGTACGTAATGTGAAGGTGTTATCTTTTATTGATGAAGGCGACACATTTATTGTTAGTTACTGCAAGCTTTCCAAAACTAACAGTCGTTTGACTGATTTAGCGTCCGATGCATTTGGTAGTTTAGCTAGCCAAAACGGTAAAGTTAATTGCCATTGTGATGTTAGATTTCACAGCAGCATCATATCTTTGTTTGGTAACACATAAAACAAAATCGAGACAATATAAGATGCAAAATAGATTAATTTGTAGTGATTAGTGTTTATACGTGAGGAACAGCTTATTAACAATACTAATTCCTAACATTATAAAAATCTTTTTATAATTATAAAAGGCATAGTGCTGACTAAGGGAAAGTGCTACTCACTGACACGTCAACGGACAGTCCTAACCCGTGGACCTAGAACACTGAATTTTGCACAGAGGTTCCTTGTGTATTGTATATGTTACCAGCCAAGGCCGATTTTAGAATGAACTAGCGCTCACTCGCTTTGGCCAAACCCGTGATATTAGTCCAAGAGCGAGCGAAGCAAGCTCGGAATTTTAGGGTACCCCGACGCAGTCAGGTAAGATTAGAAAAGCGGAGCGAAGCTCCCGCCTTAGCCTTCGTTGTTATTTTTTTTACAGCCACCCAGAACTAAGAGCTTCGCTGTGCTGGACTCCCTGCGTGTACGTATAAGTGTTTTGGCCTAGGCAAAACTAGTTCATCCTAAAATCGGGTTCGGCCGGTAACATACAAAAAAAAAGGAAAATGTCTTTTATCCTTTGTACCTATATAGGTAAAAAGGATAAAAGAGATTTTCCAAAATTCAACCCCGTTTTTCGACTCTCTGTTTAATAGAAAAGAATATTTTTCATATTCATGATAGTATTGTTAGCCCTGGGAAATTAAAAGTGTCCCGCAGTTTATATGGAACAACCTACTTTCACGCGGGCAAAGCCACTAGGAGAAGCTAGTCTGAAATACCATTATCATTCTTAATTCATCGCATGTTTGTAGTAACACAACGCTTCAACGTCGAATGAACAGCGATTTAACAGTTGTTTGGTACAAAGTACGAACTAACTTGTAGAACCACAAAATAAATGATATAATTTTATTTTTTCCATTAATGACGTTGTCGAGTTGCTAGTTAACATAAAATTCAGCGTAACATTCGCCAACGTCCATACTACGTTGAATACACCGGTTCTCGTCCGATCACCGAAGTTAAGCAACATCGGGCGCGGTCAGTACTTGGATGGGTGACCGCCTGGGAACACCGTGTGACGTTGGCTTTTTGCAGAATCTTGAATTGTTTTTGATAAAAGACGTCAAGATTGTTGAGATGGAGTATAATAACTTAGTACTTAGTAGATATAATTATGGTTTTTGATGACATGATGAGGATACAAACTTGTTAATTTCGTAGTGCTGTCGCCAACGTCCATACTACGTTGAATACACCGGTTCTCGTCCGATCACCGAAGTTAAGCAACATCGGGCGCGGTCAGTACTTGGATGGGTGACCGCCTGGGAACACCGCGTGACGTTGGCTTTTTGTATTTATAGATCAAATTACAAATTAAAATTGATAAATCTACTACTCATTATTTAATTTTAAACTTGCTATATTAATATGGTTTAATTTTTTATATGTATATAAATAAATCCTTTTTTTTCGTGCCATAATTATAATGCAAATGAACCATCACGTAAGCGCGCTCGAATACGCGCTTTTAAGCCGGGTAGACTATTGTAACCATAGATATAGAATTCCGATTGTAACGTAACATGAAAGGAGCATTTCATAATTATTGTGGACGCAGCACGCGCACAATCCACACACATGTACAGTGTATTTACATACGAGTAGGTACCTATTCGTATGTAACTACTCTGTTCCCGGCATGCGCGCGAACATAGTTTAGTCTGCCGAGAACGCGCGGTCCCGTCCACACTGGCACTCCGTGCACACCACAGAGTAATTTTTATGCGCACACTACGCGCCTATTAGTATTCGGCGAAAATACTGACAAATGGCGGAACGCGAGTCCATGCGCACGAGTTATAATGGCGGCTCTACATTAGTGCCGTGAATTCACGCCGGCATCACGCCATGAATTCACGGCACAAGTCGTGCTCTCCACATTCACGGGAGGCTCATGGCGACTCCTCATTAGTGCCGTGAATTCACGCGCGCATCACGCCATGAATTCACGGCACAAGTCGTGCCCTCCACATTCACGGGATGCTCACAATCGTCCGTGAAACCCGCCGTGAAATGGACGTTAAAGCTGCTGCTGCAATAACTTTGTATGATGTGGCAACATATGACTATGTAGACGTTCAAAACAAGAAATTTTTACAAAGCGTTCGAAAAAAAGATGGTGGATGACTGAAATACATAATCATATAAAATTCATTTCAGGCTTTCTATGTACAAGCAGTACATTCAGAATTCACCACTGGGGGTGAATTTAAAAGTCGTATGTCAACCGACTCTGAATATTTGCTTTGAAAGTTTCTCCATTATTAATTATTTATTATACACGTTCGTACGTCTTTGCAGTGCGGAGTAAACTGGCACGGGGCCGTGAATATGAATGTGTATGCGTTAGCGCCACGCGAAGGAAGGCAAACCCTTTGTAGCGGGACAAATACCGACTCTGATCGGGGAACAGGCGTGAACGCGCGTGAACCCCGCAAAAAACCGTCCACATTCACATTCACCCCTGTTTACGGAGCTTCACGGCACTAATGTGGGGCCGCCATAATGCTCTGTTCGTGCGAGTAGTGTGCACGGTTCGCGTGCGCTAGGCGTCCACACTGGGAATTCTGTTACAATGTATGATACATTGCGACAATGTGGACGACAAATTCTTTTATTGCATGTTACATTTCATGTTATGTTACAGCAGTTTGTACTCGGAGTGTATTATTCAGCGATGTCATTATTAAACCCTTACAATATTTGAATGTAAAATTCGCTATGTTATTCGCCAACGTCCATACTACGTTGAATACACCGGTTCTCGTCCGATCACCGAAGTTAAGCAACATCGGGCGCGGTCAGTACTTGGATGGGTGACCGCCTGGGAACACCGCGTGACGTTGGCTTTTTTGCATTTTAATTTTTAAATATTTTGCACTAGCTTTTCCTTTATTACAAAAATTAAAAGGGGTAGAATAAATGGGTTGGTTATAATGATACTAACACATCTATAAGTGTATTAACTTGCGGAAGAGCTTGCTTGTATTCGTAGCATAATCGACCCAGAAACCGTTTTATGTTAGCATTTTATATATTTTTTTAAAATTTCCATTCACCAAAACCATTCATAAAAAATGAGCTACACGAATACAAAAACTTGGACTAACTGGACACGTCCACTCAAATCTGTGTGATTCTTTCCTCAAAAGACCATATCAGACACTAATCTGTAGGTATAGTGCTCATATGACCGTTACATGTTTGCTGTATGGACTTTAAAAGAAACTTTGAGAGAATTTGTTTCGGTGTTTCTTCTCGGGATTATCAGCTAGGAAAGACTAGCTTTATCTAGTTTAAATTGACGAGTAAAAGTGTTTTTAAAGACTATTTCCAAAATAAATATCATATATTTATTTACAACATACATCCTTAAATAATATAGGTAAAACAAAGTCCCGCACCGTTCTATTCTAGCTATTAGCTCTTTTATTGCACCTACCACTATTTATCACTATCACTCTAAGGTTGTACTGGTAGAAAATGCCTAACGCATTAAGCCCGCCGCTGTATTCTGTGCATAAAGCGTTTTACAAATAAGTATCTAAAGATATCTTATGTCTTTGGTTTATGTGCATAATACATGGCATATATGCATATTATAAATATATGTAGAGAAAAGAAAGAAGATAGCACTGATTTGTATAAATAAATAAAAAAATATGTATTAAAGATTTGTAACACCCGTTAGAAGAAATTAGTAATAGTATAAATTTTTAACGTAACCTGAATATTTTTACAGATAGCCGTGAATCAGATGTTACAGAATTTGAGCCACTGATATCAGCGCATCCGTCAGAGACTTACATCACATGCAATTCCACTCCGAAGGAGTTCAAAATGTACCAGCAATCTGATCGGTACAGATGGCATGCTCCTGAATTATTTGTACCAGATGATGCAGGCCTAGTGTATCCGTGTTCGAAGAGTGACGTCTATTCTCTAAGTCTTGTTTTGTGGGAGGGTTGTAATGGTAAGTAGACTAATATTGTAGAAAATTATATAAATGGTATGCGCAGGTCGGATGGTAAGTAATGGGTAGCTCGCCGTCCGGTCCAAACCCAAGTCGACGGCGCGTTGTGTTCCACGCGCGCTCGCCTCGAAAGAGCTGTCAGCAAAATTGACGAGGCTATCTAGGGCCGATTCCTGCTGTAAGAATATTCGAATCAGCGTGGCCCTGGAGTGCAAAAGGCAACTGAAGGAACTTAGGCGCTTTTTAGTGGATCAAAGTATGACATGGGACTCTCGCTCCATGCAGACCGGGAAGGATGAAAGGAGGGGAAAAGGCAATGATTGTGGCACTCGCGAATAGTTTACTATTGATGTAACAATCTTGGTGACTGTATCATATCAAGCTTTTGTAATCTTTTGCATTTACATTAACAAACATTTTTGTTTATTTAATTTATATTAATTAAAAATTAGTCTAATCCTTTCTTTTAGGCTTTTAGTATAGGTTGTCATAAGTCATCTCCGATCGTTTTGTTGTTTATTTTCCACAGCTGCCATACCATGGAAAAATTTCACTCACGAGAAACTAAAGGAACAGTACACATTATGGAAAACGGGCATACCACTACCAAAGGACGGTACCTATCCAGGATGTTTGCTGTCCTTACTTGAATCTGGACTAACACTACAGCGTCATGAGCGAATAGATCTATTAACGCTGCAGAGTACACTACAAAATGTGAAGGTAAAAATTTTAATACTAAATTCTTCATGTAACATGATAGTGAAAGTAAAATTGGGTTTTGCGAATGCCAACGTCCATACTACGTTGAATACACCGGTTCTCGTCCGATCACCGAAGTTAAGCAACATCGGGCGCGGTCAGTACTTGGATGGGTGACCGCCTGGGAACACCGCGTGACGTTGGCTTTTTGCCAATTAATTTTGAATTGTTAAAATTATTAGTATGAAATTAACTGATAAAAGACGTTTTACACGGCTATATTAATTTTGTTGTACTGTATTTCATCAGTTCAATACATAAGTACTACTCGCAATTGCTGTCTTGCAGATATATAAATAAGGTAATTTGTAAAGAAGAAAATACTGACGTTGATATTGTGTCATTGAGTTACACTCAGGACAAGGTTATATTTTGCACTAGTTCGTGTGCGGCTGTTTAAAAATGATATAAACTAATGCTTGACCGCGATCCTACCTAATGGTAAGCAGTGATGCAATCAGTTGTATAGTAAAGCAGCTCAATGCCATTTGGTCACAATTTCAAAAAGATTTTTTTTTGCACAGATCTCTCATTCTATTTGTAAAATAAAAGTCTAAGTTAATCCTTATATATGAACATCAGATATCTACCAGGATAAGTCCTGTCAAAATCGATCCAGGTCTCCGTTTCGGAGATTCGCCGTAACAAACAGACCGACAGCAAAAAACAGTTTTATTACAGGTATCTTAGACATACGCATTTAGCAAAAATAAAAAAATATATTTTACAAACAAACACTTCAATTTTATTTATATTATAGATCGTAGATGTTTAAAACTATTTTTGTTTATTTTTATTAATGATAGGCTTGCGTTTGACCTCCATCTCACCCGATGTTTTATTAAGTGTTTTCACTTCTCCTAAAACTGAACAGCTAATAAATTACAATCCTGTATATCCATGTATAAATTAATCTACTATTGATATGCTGACGATTTGTTAAAAAAAGATCGAAGGAAAAAGAAGGAATGACTCACGACAAGGTTATGTTCTAAATAACACGTGTCTCCAAATCTAATGGAATGACGTCATGCAACTTCTTACCAATCGACAAATACAGCTAAACATTCGCCAACGTCCATACTACGTTGAATACACCGGTTCTCGTCCGATCACCGAAGTTAAGCAACATCGGGCGCGGTCAGTACTTGGATGGGTGACCGCCTGGGAACACCGCGTGACGTTGGCTTTTTGCTTCTTGTTAACTAATTTCTAACAAGTATTTTTTTATTTATTTTACTTTTTATGTACACAAAAACGTAAAATAACAATACATAATAGACATAGTACAAAGGTACTGCTTATTTCTAAAGAAATTTCTTTCAGCAGACCTGCAAAAGGAAAGATTCAAAGAAATGACAATAGTGTGTAGGAAGCAAGAAAAGAAGAATGTGTGAAATCTTAATCTAAAAATAAAATACTAAGTATTATCTACTTAACATTATGAAAACATTTAAATTACCTAAAATTATAATATTTAAAAAAGTTACCTATGCATAATGTCTAATGGGTAAAACAGAAGCAAAGGGTATTTTGGTGGTATTGAATAACGAACCTTATTTATTACCTAACTCAACCTTTCTACTGTCAAGTGAGCAACAGAGCAGGAAATTTTCTTTTTTTGTAACGTAAAATGCAAACGGACTCGCTCTATAACCGCGCTCGAAAATATTTGAGGGGTGGATTGATGGTATGCCTTTGAATTTATAGAATTTAGCACATAAGTGTCTGGTACTAAACTGTATTATTGAATAAGCTTACTAGGAAAACCTTTTAACTTGGATATAAAATTCGGTATAGATGCTGGGAACACCGCGTGTCGTTGGTTTTTTGCTATTCTATTTTTACCCTAATTTGGTATTAAACCAACTAAAAATCAGTCAATAATTTTGGCAACTCAAACAACAAACCTCTCTTGGGTAAAATAAATGAAATAGACTAGTTTGCCATTAAACTCCGCATATGGGACATTAGTTTTTGCTTTGAATAAGAATAAACTATTCGGTCGAGCAGATTAAGTGCATAGTTTTCCTTTCGGTTTATTATGAATATTTGGTTTAGACACGTTTCTATATTTAATAAACACGCTTTTTGGGCACGCTAGAATCGTGACGATAAGCCCCTCTTTGAGGGGTGGCTGGAGAAGCGCCACGTTGTCCTCACCTTCCGCCTGACGCAAGTCTTCACCAGACATGGCAAGTTTTTTTCCAGGCTTTATTGATGTAATATAGTGCTATACTTAAGCATTATACTAAGAGACATAAACAGTCAGTCAAAACTAACTTCAATACAGTGGAATTTCCGATTTTAGCAAACACCATTTTCTTGAATTAATAATGCTCCCATACAAAAAAGAAAACTAAAAATGTTGATTGTTTAGCGCCATCTTACGGCAACTTGACCACATTCGGGCCCGTATCTTTCACTTTAAATATGTATTATTTATGGAAACTTTGTTTTGAAGACATGTTTTCTTTCTAACTCCAACGAAAGAAGAGCTTAGCTTGACAGTTTTTTTTTTCAATTTTTTTCATTGCCAACTTGATTTCTTTTTTAACTATGACTTCAGAAAGAGTAAGTTCGTTTATACAATTAGTATGTCAATAATTTTCAATGAATTTGACAGCAAAATTACGTGTTTTTTTTTTCATTTCATCCACCAATACAATTATCACAAACTACAAAAGATTGTAAATTCCAATAAAGCAATGAATTAATTAGTTTTTAACGAAGCTGAGATTGTTTGAAATCGCTGTTTTTAAAAAAGAACTGTGGAAACATTTAAAAGGCTGATTTTACTTACAGTGCTCATTTTTATGTAGAAATGTTTCATGAAACCGCATTTGCAGTTTTAAATGGACTGTTATCTGTGATACAAGGACAAGTGATCATTATTCAACAAATCCTAATCATAGGTTTAGAAATAGAAAGTATACGTATTTGTTTTAAGTGAGTAAGTAAATATGTAAGTTAATAAAAAAAACTATGATAAGTACATTTTTTTTTAAATCTAGTGAATAGTCTCAAATTAAAGCTCTTATCCATACTCCATTTGTTTAGGCAGTTGACTAAACGTAAACAATCTTGACACTTGTGTCTATTTATTTTAGAAAAAAAATCGTTTTAATTAATTACCAAACATCGGTAAATATTTTTAGATAAAATTTTTAAACAACTTTTAGATAAAAGATATGTCAAGATTGTTGAGATGGAGTTTAATAACTTAGTACTTAGTAGATATCATTATGGTGTTTGATGACATTGATGAAGATACAAACCTGTTAATTTCGTAGTGCTATCGCCAACGTCCATACTACGTTGAATACACCGGTTCTCGTCCGATCACCGAAGTTAAGCAACATCGGGCGCGGTCAGTACTTGGATGGGTGACCGCCTGGGAACACCGCGTGACGTTGGCTTTTTGCCTATTGACACAATATACATCGGCCCATTAGCTCAGTTGGTTAGAGCGTCGTGCTAATATCCCTTTATAAATAAATCTTTGTTTTGAAGCTCTACTTCAACCAAAGAAAAAAAAAACTTGAGAGGTGTCACGGGTCACCCGGATGGAACGAAGTTCAGTTAATTTGTTTTAATTCATTTCATTCCATTTTATTTTATTTTTTTCTTAGTTCCATTATCTGGCTTGCTTTCTATGAGAGAGAGAGAGAGAGAGAGAGAGAGCGACAGACAGACAGACAGACAGAGAAACACGCCACGCCGCACGGCTTACAACTATAACAAAAAGTGTCGTTACAACTTTTGGTCTTAATTTTTTCCGCCTAACCCCCTTTCGCAAAGCACGATAAGGAACTTCGTTCCAAAAAAAAAAAAAATATAAATAAATTATTATTATTATTATCATCATCATCATCATCATTATAAATAAAAATATATAATAGAAATATAAATTAAGACCAAAAGTTGTAACGACACTTTTTGCGTGTCGTTACAACTTTTGGTCTTAATTTTTTCCGCCTAACCCCCTTTCGCAAAGCACGATAAGGAACTTCGTTCCAAAAAAAAAAAAAATATAAATAAATTATTATTATTATTATCATCATCATCATCATCATTATAAATAAAAATATATAATAGAAATATAAATTAAGACCAAAAGTTGTAACGACACTTTTTGCGTGTCGTTACAACTTTTGGTCTTAATTTTTTCCGTCTAGCCCTCTTTCGCAACGCGCGATAAGGAACTTCGTTCCAAAGAAGAATCTTATTAGCTAAGCAGATCGTTATTTTAGAGAGGGAATATTGCGATGATATTACATAATGACTTTTAGCCTAATTTTCATATTATGACTGACTAGTCGAGTCTCCTAGAATAATTCAAATTATCCATGCAGAACTTGAATTATGAATCTGCTACACTCAGTATTAATTTTTAAACTAATCATAGTAATATGGGTAGATTTTTCAAAACAAATACCTCGCGCTCGAAAACACCTTAGGGGAGGGGCCCAATTGATGTGCGTGTTCATATTTGTACGATTTAGCACCTAATGAATCTAAGAATAAAGTACAATATTGAACAATATCGTTAGGAAACCCTTGCAATATTTGGATGTAAAATTCGTTGTATTGTTCGCCAACGTCCATACTACGTTGAATACACCGGTTCTCGTCCGATCACCGAAGTTAAGCAACATCGGGCGCGGTCAGTACTTGGATGGGTGACCGCCTGGGAACACCGCGTGACGTTGGCTTTTTGCAGAATCTTGAATTGTAAAAAAATATTTATTATTGTTTTTTTTTTATTTTCTTTATTTTTTTAATTTTCCTGATGTAAGATATTCTTAAAAGTCTTTTTTATGTTACAGCGTAATCTGGATGATCTTGGCTACATAATTATCCCGGCTCGCTTAACCCCCAAAAGGTCGACATTCAGTTCCACAGCCTGGGACACTACGTCTCCTACCGACTCCGAATGTTTAAGCCCACAGCATGTCGAACACAAAGCTGTCATCCATAACACTCAAGAAAGTTCCACAGAAAGCGAGAAAGAATGCAGCAAAAGCGATGCTAGCCCTCTCTACGAAACTATAAGAAATTCACATACTAACACTATGTCTGTGGCAGAAAAATGCTTTATCTCCGACGATGATCAAAACGATCATGCTCCACTAATAAGATACGAACATATACCAGAAAAAGACTTCGCCAGTGCTTGTTCTACACCTATAGCGAAACTAAGAGCAAGAATCAAAGACATGGACACCCCAGGCAGTTTGCATAGGAGTGATTCAACAGAGTACTGCAGCATTTTCAGTCCGAACCGTACTGTTAACTTTGCGAATGACGACAATACGAATGAACAAAGCGCGGAGCGCCCAAACACTAAACTCAGTCGAAGCTTCACTCCTAAGTCATACAAACCTCTTCACATAAAAGTTCCTGAGTTCAACTTTGATTCGATTAAACCACTGCTAAAAGATAGAAACAGTAATGAAAAATCGTCTTACAATTTTGATATAAAGAACTACAGTTTACCGACTACGCCTATTGCTCGCAGTAATAAACTTAGAAAGAATGCGTGGCTGTCCGGAGATTTGAGGGCCACAGAAAAAACTAATAAAGATACGGTGTCGCCAGAAAAAGAAGGTAGGAAATCATGACTACTCGATTAAAATATATTTTAACCAACTCAATAAAAGGAGGAGGTTTTTAGTTCGTCGGAATCTTTTTTTTTTATGTATTTGTTCCACATTTACTCGCAGACGCCTGGGCCGATTTCTAAAGATTTTTTTGTTTGAAAAGAAATACTGACCAGGTGGTCCCGTGGTCAGAATCTGATGATGCGACCCTGAAGAAATATAGGGATACAAAATTTAAAAGGCATACTTGTAATAGTTCTGAAGGTACCTTACTATAGAATAAGTAAAAGGTGCAAAATAAAAAACTAACAAATAATACAATTAATTTGAATACAGAAATACAATTAATAGTGCAATTTTGACTGACCGACATTTTGACAATTCAAAAGTGCCTGTAAATGGTCTATTTGAAATAAACGTTTATGATTATTGATTTCTGAACAAAAAGTGCAAAATAACTTTCAGTTTCGGAAGTCTGTGCTAAATAAATATCGAAGATACAAAATCAGAACCAGAAGTTATTTTGCACTTTATAGTATTTTTGTAATCAAATCAGTTGATTTTTTTATGTCGTCAAACTAAACTGTTACCCGCGACTTCGCTCCCGTCAATGCTCCCGTGGACTATTTCTAGATTAAAAATCTTGCATTTTTCCGAGATATAAAAGTAACACTCGATTATACTTATACTGTTTGCAAATATTTGTTAATAGACCATGTGGATGGATGGAGGAGGCAACAAAAAAATTATGGATTTTTGAAATGAAACGAGTGTTGGTGATATTGTAACGGTTGATAGCACAGAGTGGGAGAAATAAACATTAATGTTGCGCCGACCTCATGTAACATGGGACAAGGGCAGGAAGATGATCATATTATTATAACACTAGATAATCTTTCTTTGCAATATTAGTCTCTTTCCAATCCTTCTGCTCTCCTACAGTCATGTAAATCATTGACCATTTCATTTCTAGATCTCAAAAACACGACGGACATTTTTCCCGACCATGCCACTACGCCAGTGAACACATCATGTGATAATGCTGTCAACAATTTGGATAATAGTGACCAGCAACAACTAACAACGCCAGTAAACGGCTCACCAGAGAGTATCGACACTGTGATTCGAGACAGCTTTACTGGACTAAAGTAAGAACATTTTTAAAATTCATGAGCTAGCTATCTTTGAATTTTCCAAGTAGTAGCTGAAGTCTGAATATTTGCCTGTTTGATTATAAAAAATACTTAATTGTAAAAAACTAGATTTAAAATTAATGTTAATTCTGGTTTTGTTTTTACTCAATACCTGAATATTGAATATACGCTTTAAGTATATATCAAAAAATCAATAGATGTCACAAAAATAAGTGACACTCATTCGTTTCCAAAGAGTATTCAAGTAACTCATCGTCCAACAATGCCAAAAAAAATATAACAGCATTGACATGGCATTGATGAATTTCAACCCTTCATGGGTGAAATACAAAATTAATATAGAAGCTAAAAATATAGATGTGTTATTTTTCTTTTATCTATAAAACTTATTGTTGGGTGTATTTATCGATAAAAAATACAACTCCGTAAATAGTATTTTATCTTACATTTAATTCGATATCACAGATTCTATATCACAGTAATTACCATTCTTTTCATAAAATTCATTGTTTCATTGACGTCATTTTTGAACAGTTGGATAGTAGTGCGCTAATTCAACCCTGAGACCGTCAACGTCCATACCATGTTGAAAACACCGGTTCTCGTCCGATCACCGAAGTTTAAGCAACATCGGGCGCGGTCAGTACTTGGATGGGTGACCGCCTGGGAACACCGCGTGACGTTGGCTTTTTGTGCAGTTTTTATTTGTTTTTGGAAGTTTTTTTTATTAGTAGCATATTTTTTTAGTTTTTGTACTTTATAAGATATTTTTAATTTAATGAATGGAACGTCCTTTTTTTACCGACAATCTCTTGTCGAATATTGTATAGATACGCTTAAAATTTTTACGTTTTTTTTTTTTAAATAAAGTACATACATTAATTATTATGCAAGTGATTTAAATTCGGTAATCGGGTAATAATATTTTTCTTTAATTTGCATGACAGTGTGTAAGAAACTCACGTCACACCTCTGATCGATTGTCGGTAAAAAAAGAATTGCGCTGTTGCAAAAAGCCAACGTCACGCGGTGTTCCCAGGCGGTCACCCATCCAAGTACTGACCGCGCCCGATGTTGCTTAACTTCGGTGATCGGACGAGAACCGGTGTATTCAACGTAGTATGGACGTTGGCATCCCTTTAAACAAAAATCACGTATAGTATTTGAGAGTTCAGCACTATAATGACAAATAATGACGTCATTATTCTTATATAAAAAAAATAATTATAATAAAAAATACAACCGAATTGATAACATCCTCCTTTTTTTTTGAAGTCGGTTAAAAATAATGTCATGCCGTTGTATCAAGAGAGCAACTAAATAATCTAGCAAACAAATAATTTAAGTAAAATTGAAAATATACTACTACATAAATATGTTACTCGTAGATAGTACAGTCAGTAAAAATGTTGGTACCTATTAAACCAAGCCGCTCCTTTTTTAACAAGTAACAAACAGCGGCTGTTGTTGTAGCTAAGCACATCGACAAACCCGCCTCTCGGGTTCACCGTTCGACACGGCAACGACCGACGACTCGGCTCCCGAGTCGAGAGTACTAGGGCTGCAGAAAATACAAGGAGATTTGGTCGCATTGCTAGAATGAACCGGTAGCGCCGCGTCAGACTTGTGGCAGAATTTGGAACTACCGAGAGAATTGTGTCGCGATATCCATTATGTTTCACATTATAGAATCATAGATGGCGCTAATTTTCAATCTTTGTACAAGACGTTTTTTTGTAAAATTGTGACAACTGACAATCACACAAAGTTCATGAGATGCTTCTATTTTTACAGAGTTAATCCACCTCAAGATTTCTTCTCGCCGAAATGTGACGAAGTTAGAGACCGCATGTCTTGTTCTCTAAAGTCAAACAACCAAGATCGGAACCACCTCAAGTATAAAGTAGAAGAGGACATCCTTGCAAGCGTCAACGTGAAACCACTAGTCGCGATACACGAGAGGTGGATCTATGAAGCAAACCGTAAAACCTGCCGGTCAATGTCCTTGCCTGAAGATAACAGGTTAGTTATGACGTCATCGCATTTGTATTGGTCGAATATTTGAGGTTTGCTTTCGCCAACGTCCATACTACGTTGAATACACCGGTTCTCGTCCGATCACCGAAGTTAAGCAACATCGGGCGCGGTCAGTACTTGGATGGGTGACCGCCTGGGAACACCGCGTGACGTTGGCTTTTTACTGTTTTGTTTTTTAAATCTAAACCTGAGTTTTTATAATTAGAGTTAACAATTAATTGTTTTTATTATAAAACAACCGAAAATTTCTTACTACTGCTTGGGGTTTTCTTATAAACGAGAGCTGAATTTAAATGTTTTAAATAAGCGCTAAGTTGTTAAAAAAAAAACTGAAGATCTCTTTCGTAAGCAAATATGTACTGTATTTTTAACTTTAAAAACCTATAAAAGTCGCATTGAAAATACTCCTACTTTGTAGGTATGAAAAGCCTCTCCCAACCTTCCTTACTAAGCATACCATAAATGCAATAAATAGAACATTATACCCACTTCAGATTTAAATATTTTGTCTTCACGTTTTTGGGGCTAGTAATAATGGAGCATTTCGACACTACATTCGCCAACGTCCATACTACGTTGAATACACCGGTTCTCGTCCGATCACCGAAGTTAAGCAACATCGGGCGCGGTCAGTACTTGGATGGGTGACCGCCTGGGAACACCGCGTGACGTTGGCTTTTTGCTATTTTTGGGCTCGTCTATATACAAGTAATTTTATAGTTTGAACTAACATTTGTTATGTAACACTACCGGAATTTCCTCTCAGACGACTAATAAAATAATATTATTATTTTAACATTTTCGGTGTCAAAAGCGTTGAATAATTCTTTTGCCGCCTCAACGACAATACAGGTATTTTCCTGCTCTCATCCAGCTTCCCGAGTCATTCTACGTAACTATTTTTGTTGACGCCTTTTTAATTATTATTTTTTAGTTCAGTTTGGCAAATGCAGTATGCACTGTTCGTAGACTTTCGTCTTGAGACATTGTGGTATGTTGACTAGCGAGTCCAAATTTAAGTCTTAGCAAGCTTAGATTCTTTTAGATTTTTCAATTATTGTACAACCCATAATGCTGGGTATTAATACTCGTAATAAAGAAGCGGATTTATACAGACAGGGTTTCTATAGGTACGACTATGCTTAGCTACAGATGACAAAGGACGATGCAAATCCTGGGCCCACCTTCCAATAGGTATTTTTGAACTGAATAAAAGTTACTATGGCACCAAGTTAAATCTGAGCCCCTTCAAAGTTATAACATGTCAGTTTAAGCAATTCTATTTGTATGTAATATATTGCATTTCTGTGTTTTATATACGTAGTATGTAGATACTAACCTACCATTGTAATTTGTGTCGTTGGTTAGGTTTACGTGAAAACAGTAAGCAAATCCTATTTTCATTTTCAGCGGCCATCGTGAGTTTATCTTATTACTCTTGTGTAGGTGATGCGGATCCGTGATAGAAGTGACGCGCATGAGACAGTAACTTTTTTTTTGTCCTAGGTTAACCATACAATTGGAAACATTCGAACTGCACTGCCTCTTTCCTGTCTTAATTAAAAAACATGTGAAAAACAAGCTATTTAATCACAAAATATATTATCGTTGTTTTTTTTTTATTTGTAAAAAAGAATAATAACTTTTATTCAGCTCAAAATGACCTATCCAATGATATAACTCACATAGCTTTTGGAAGGTGGGCCCATATTTCATAGAAATTGGCAGCACTCTTTGGCAGATATACTTTTTTAGTCTTTACATTTGTCTGATGGCCTAACGTTTCCATCCATTCGCTGTCCGTCAAGATCGTGTAAATTAACGCCCCTCGATATTTTTTGTGAGGCTAAGTAGAATTTTGGTTTTAATCCGACCAAACACAGACGGTTTCCCCACATAACTCTCTATTTTTATGTAACAACGCATTTAATGGTCCATTCATTTGAAGGTGACGAAGCGTGATTACAGCAGGGCCGCGTCGGCCTTCTATCTAAGATTGTATTCCACACATAATGCCATCAAATACATATTAACATGAAAAAAAAAAAAACTGGCCAAGTGCGTGTCATAAGTAAGACTCGCAAAGGATGGGTACCGTACCATCCGTAGCAAAACGGCATAAAAATCACGTTTGTTGTATGGGAGCCCCACTTACTTTAGTATTTGTTGTTATAGCGGCAACAGAAATACATCATCTGTGAAAATTTCAACTGTCTAACTGTCACGGTTCATAACATACAGCCTGGTGACAAACGGACAGATAGACAGACAGACAGATGGACAGCGGAGTCTTAGTAATAGGGTCCCGTTTTACCCTTTGGGTACGGAATCTTAGAAACAATAATACTCGTAGTAAAAGTGAACGCAAAAGTTCTCTAAAGCTTTACCTTTTTGGACGTATGTGAAACAGAGAGTAAAGTCCCGCAAACCTCCGTTGAAAAGGGAAGATCCTCCGACCAGACGGGATGTTATGTCTGCTGGGATACTGCCCGATAGATGATTTCGGGCTGTTCTTTAAGTTCTAATCGCGCGGAAAACTTTGATTGCGCGACGCAGGATTAGTTCTTATGTGACGCCATAGATGTCGCTACACCTTTGTAATTTTAAAATTATTTCTTAATTCTTTATTGTACATAAATACATAACATAGTACACGGTGATACAGACAGTTCATTTACAAAGGCGAGCTTAACTGAGCAATGAGTTTTTTCCCAGCAAACCTATAAAATGTTCATTACAATATCCTCGACTATGGGCTATTTGGTTAGCACGGTTCCTACAGCTGCATAAGTATTTAAGCAGTGGTAAGGATTTTCCTGGTTAGTGCAGTGCTTTTGATTTATTTCCATATATGTAATATTATCTTATTGTGGGGCTGGCCCCACAATAAGATAATATTACATATATGGAAATACATTCATTCAATGTTTTGATACAGTCTCTGGCCTAGGGCTGGCCCTACTACCATGTACCATGGAAACATACAACAGCGATAGCTGAAGATATTATGAAGTTGATATCATTGAAAAAAGACTTTAATTTTTTTAAATTTTAATATTGAAATGCTAAGTTGTCAAAAAAGGTAGCAGATATCAAACGTAGGTTAACATTACAAGTGCTATAGGATGGTGCGTGTGACAGCTATCGAATTCATACAATGTAGCTACCTATCCTTTTCTCTCATTTTAAAGATGCACATTTTCGTCCTGCTGTCATCCTACTGCCCATGCTATGTAAAAACGACCTTAGTGTTACATCTGGACCGCCCTCGCGTGCACTTTAACGCGCTGACAATAGAGGTCATACTCAAAGTTTAAAAAAAAAAGACGGGTTGCACTCCGGGAGTGCCGGCAGAAGTGAAAACTTGATTATTAACGTTGAGCATGTTTGATATTTTGGAATGGTTAGGGAATAATTTTGCACCAATTGCTTTATCAGTATAAAAGTACTATCATTTATGTGGTAGAATACAATATTCATTTATTGCGCTATCGTACACAAACATGACAATTTATATTACATTAAAAATTTAACACTTTAAAACTATTACAATTATTTTACATTAAAAAGTTTATCTCTCCGAAATCCGTCTTACGCTTTTTCGATCAGGTCACGTGTCCTGACGCGAGTTTAAGATTTTATACCCATTACAGAAAAAGTGCTCAACGCCGCTAAAGAAGTTTTCACTTCAAAAAAAAATTCTGTTTTGAATTGGTATATAAATAGGGCAGATAATACCAGAATATTTTAGCGTAGCATTCGCCAACGTCCATACTACGTAGAATACACCGGTTCTCGTCCGATCACCGAAGTTAAGCAACATCGGGCGCGGTCAGTACTTGGATGGGTGACCGCCTGGGAACACCGCGTGACGTTGGCTTTTTGTTACAGTACATTTCTTTTAACATATAAAAATATTTAAATAATGTTAAATTTTAATATCATTAAACTGCCTATAATTTAAGTCAACATCCAAGTAGAAAACAGAAGCAAAAGGGTGTTTTTGTGGTATTGAATAACGAACCTTATTACTTACTAAAATAAGCGTTAACTAAGAGGAGGGTAGAGCTGTGATTTATCTAATGATTTTAATAGAATTAGGTATTATTAAATATCATAAAACACAAACGGATACTCGTACGTGACCGTACTCTAAACCATCCGAGCGTTTGTAAATGTACAATTTAGCACTTTATGTGTCTGATAACAAACTGTATTATTAAACACTCGCCAACGTCCATACTAATTTGACTACAACAATATTCTCAATCAATCTAATGTGTAACACCTGATTGGCAGGAATAAATTTTACTAAAAAGGTAATGTTTTTGTCTGATTATTCGTAACGTTGGATTTTATTTCAGGAGCCAAATAGCAGCGGTAAAGCCGGCGTCCCACTGCGTTGATACGCTACAGAAATCTCTGCCCCAGCTGAACACGAAGAAACCAGGTTCTAAAATATATCGCACGCGTCCTGCTTCGCCTAGCAATGGAAAAAATGGTCAGTCGCCACTAAATAATTCCATTTAAATTACTATTACTTGGGGAAAACGGTTTCTTGTACGAGTTTAAAGCAAACATAAATTTTGTTTGGAGACTTAACAATTGTTACAAAATAGAAATCTACTTTTAGATAGATATTTTTGTGATACGATTGTAATAAAAAAAATACTGGGTAAGCAAATTAAAATTCGGCACCCTTTTTTCATATACGGTTCGGGTGTATATGAAAAAAGTGTACTGCAATACACTAACCGCGCTTGCATGGAAAAAAAATAAGAGGGTCGCAAATTGCAGTGGCAGAACTATAGAGTGGCAAGGCTGGCAAAATGCCATGGGCTCCCGGTCCGATGGGGCCTCCAGTCCGAGGCTGCGGTCAGAGGAAATAACCCAACCTATTTTTCAACATTTATTAAAATTAAATAACAACATGACGATTTTTCTGGGGCCCTGAATTTGCTACGGCCCTCAGATGATATAGTTATTATATAGTATTGCGTGTGGTTTAGAAATCCTGCACTATTTTACCCGACCGCCGCACAGCCCAAAAGGGCGTTTTTGGTTACTTATTGTTGTAAAGACCATAGTAATTGTCTTTTTAACTCTGCATGTCTGCATGTTTTTAGTTTCACTAACATGGTGTTGGCAATACAATAAAAACTTATAATTGCATGAGGCTTTTATTTCTAAATCGTATACTAATCAAACTCTGTTTTTACACTCACTGACATAAGCAGGACTTCTGTTTTAAAAGTAAGTATAATTTGTTTATTTCATATATTTTTCTTGTTCTCCCCAGTCAATTTCTTGAGAATCAATCCTTTCCAGAAAATTAAGTGAAACCAAATATTACTCAAATGGAAGTTTATGTTTACACAGTTGTTTTATTTTTGGGCCCAATTTTATCAGTATGTCTAAAGAATATTATTAAGTTAAGATAACCGCTTTAATCGCATTGAGGAAATGTATGTTTTACAGGTTGGGAGCAATTTTGTCAAGCGCGGGACGTAATAGCTAAGAGCGTTAATTTTTCTCGAAGTCCCGAATTACGACACCGGAGCCCTGAACTACAACGCCGCAGCCCTGAACTCCAACGACGCAATGCTGAAATGGAATTAGGGTAATATTATTTTACAAATCATTATAAATATGACCATGTTTTTTAGATTTGTTATCGCCAACGTCCATACTACGTTGAATACACCGGTTCTCGTCCGATCACCGAAGTTAAGCAACATCGGGCGCGGTCAGTACTTGGATGGGTGACCGCCTGGGAACACCGCGTGACGTTGGCTTTTTGTATTTAGACTTTTTTAAAGGGATATTTGTCAATTAAAATAATTACTTTTATTGCAGAACAATAAATGAAAGCCAAAAATCCGAACTAAAGATCGATCAATCAACTGACACGAGAAACATCGAAGAATTTATCAGAGACATGATACGCAATGAATTTCAACATCTACTGCAAGAAATATCCGACGAGGCTTCGACCGTGTCAAGGAACGAAGATATCGTGAACAAAGGAGTCGCCAATATCATGGAGTCTTTAAATAATAATGAAGATATAAGAGCTTCAAAAAAAGAACCTATCAAATCTTTCTCTCGAGTCAAAATTAACGGGAATAATAAACCTCTACTACAAATTACTTTTACACGTTCAGGAGAGAACAGTTTGCAAGTTCTAGACAACTGTGTGAACGTCACTATCTGTGACAACGGCAATAACAATGTTAGTACAACCAATATGACGTGTACTAAGGAGAAACTGAACCAGTCCATGGAAGACACACTGACTGATGATGTTCATGTTAACTCTTTGAAGAGGTGCCAGGCTTTCAATGCTTTACAGGTGAGTCCAGCGTTAGTACAGTACTCGTAAACATCTAGCTTTTGAAAGAGAGAAATTTTTTTTAGGTGGGAAAATCATCTTAAGACAAATCGCGCTCTTGGACGGAGCGAGAGTTAATGTCAGACTTTTACTAACTAAAAACCCACTCCTGTTCCTTCTTTGCCTTCGTCCCAGGCCCCGGGTTTAACTTTCACACTACCCGTGGCCCTAGTACGCTTCGACCCTGTAGGGCCCCTACGATTTGCTGACATTTCCTTGAGGCGCGCGTGGAACACTACGCGCCGTCGACGAGTTGGGCTGGTCCGGACGGTTACCGATCGGTCGGACGGCGAGCCACCCATTGCTTGCCGTCCGCCATTCCGCGCCTTACCTAGTACCTAGTAGGTAAAAGAAAATATAAAATAGGCTTATAATTTAAAAAAAAAAACGCGTACGCAAAGCGATCCCCACTCTTTCGCCGAGCGCTCAAGATCCGTGCCGATACCTGTATCGCCACTCTCATGTCTACCTCGGTCACCTCTGGAGAAAGAGGGACATATGAATCCTTACATTAGTACATTATGATATAAGTGTGTAATGTTAGTGATTACCGTCGAGGCGGTATTTAGTCTTAAGAGAGCCAAGAACGGTAATCATTAATTACTCACGTGTGTCATACGACGTTTTACAATACACTTGTGAAGAAAACAACAGTAAAACTAGTAAAATTTTCTGTGACATGGCGGTAAAAATCTGTTTTCTGTTTTCATAACGCGCGCATCATTTATTTTATTTACCCTTAGAGGAAGGCTAAGGTATTTTGATCATACTGCCTAGTCTTACGTTTATGCACCGTTTATGTTTTCTTGCGTGAAAAGTTGTTACGATAATGTCTTTCGTAGTGACAATAGTATACGGATGTAACATTTTAATGATTTTGTATTATTTAATTTTATTTAATTAAGTAATACAGCCACTGAACTTCACTGGAATAAAAAAAAAATACGCCAAAATCCGCGCGCATCTGAAAATGGCGGCCAAAGACTCCAAAAAAAAAAATCTGAAGGTACGATTTATTTACTAAATGTTTTTTATTAAATAAATCGTTTGTACAAGATAAATTTGTCCATTTTAACTTGTAAATTGGATGAAATATTATAAGTAAGTAAGACACTAATTTATATAGGTACTATTGAACGGGAATTTTATTTCGAATTCAAAATTTGTTTTGCGAACAAAGAGGTTGAACAAAAAGGTTTTAACTACATTATAGCACTAGTGCGTAATGGTAATCAAAATGTCACAGGTTGGTAACGAGTGCCATTATATACCTAAGTGCAGTGCAATAAGAGTCACTTTCTGAGCAAGTGTGTTGTAAAATAATATTATAAAACAATCCCCAACCGCGTCTGTCTGTTCGCGATAAACTCAAAAACTGCAGATTTTCATGTGGTTTTCACCAATAGATTCTGTAAAGGGTTGTCTATTGTTTACCCGAAGATTATATAGCATAATCATCATATTCCCGAATTTCATTTAACCGAATTTCATTTGCCCGAATGTTTTGTTTGCCCTAAAAGACATATGACATACTGTTAATTGCCCGAAACTTAGATACCATAAGATACGAGTGCCATACGTATTGTTATTCATATTTTTAAGTGACATAATAATTATCAAACATAATATTTAAACACCATAATGATTATTAGACATAACATTTAAATGCGAGCGAAGCGAGCGAATAGACCTAGCCAAACCTTAAAATATTCTATGAAAGGTTGATGGTGGGCTTGGTTGACGGAGCCCCGCTTCGCGGGGCTCCTACTTCTGTGTGGTTTATAAAAAAATGAGGAAGTAAAAAAAGAAAGGAGTTCCCTAAAGTCCAGATTGCATCCAGTTTCTCCTGATATAACAACCGTTACATAGCCAATGTAGATGGCAAATGATGTTATGGCATATGATAATTATGCCATGTGATAATTAGGGCTAACAATGATTATGAAAAATGATGGCATGGTAAGTGACTTTATGGGTAACAAAGCTGACACGTGACTAATATAGCAAATAAGAGTAGGGCAAATGAATATTACGTCGTATAATATTATGGCTGTTGACTATTATGGCAAATGATATTAGGGTAAATAAAATTCGGGCAATCGGCGGTATTTTACAGAGGTCTGTAAAGTTTAGATACATGTAGAATGCAAATCAAATAAGAATAGGATCGACTTTCCGCTATATTGTGACGTCATAACTGTCAATTCAATGGAGTAAGGTAATGAGCATAATTATTTATATTTAATTAGCAAATTATTTACGAATCGTGAACGGAAAAAGTTTAATCAGAAACTAGTTCTTCAATTGCGCTCATCTCTGCGTCACTGTGTGAAGTGTCTGAGTAGTGGCTAATGTAAGGAGAAGACGAATTGCTGACAATAATGAAAATAATAAAGAAAAAGTTAGCTAATTTAGATTAAACAATAACATTTATTCTAAACTTGATTTTGTTAAACAAAGTAAAAAAACCGTTATTGATACGCAAATAAATTTTCGAGAGGTCACTGACGTTCGAGAATAAGAATTCTTATTTGAATCGCTTTGTATAGCCGAAAATTTCAAAGATTTGTAACACCTGTGCGAAGCTGGGGCGGATCGCTAGTAAGTTACAGAAACTACGCTCTACGTATCTCAAACTTTTTCGTAAAATGTAATGTGCCATAATAACGTGCAAAAATTTACATAGGGCTTCAAAATATGTTTCAAACACAATTTTTCTCCATTGCAAACAGGAAGCTAGAAGTACCGAGGACTTATACATAGACGACGACCTATCAACGATGCAGGAGAACTTCGGCGGTAAAGTGAAACTGATACCGCTGCACGGCTCCCTGCACGAGATACTGTGCGAGAAGGAGGACGACTGCTGCCTCATCAAGGTTAAGCAGGAGAACGGCTGCGACACCATATACTTCCGCTGCGACAACTCCGACACCGAGTCCCGCGACGCTATCGACGGCTGCATGCGAGACCAACGTTCCCAAGACACCGTCGTCTTTAAACGAAGCATATCACTCGTCGAAGAGAGAATCCAGCGCATATTCCCCAAAGAAAAACGACCGCAAACCCCACTCGCTCGTAAACAGAAACCATCCAACATCAAAATAAGACCCAAATCTGAAATATTCATACCGACTGTACCGCGACTGAACATAGAATCTCGAGCTCTCAGCAATAGTAGCCCGTCCTTACCGACATGCGACAGAAACGACGAAGTTGAGGTGAACATTGAAAACGTGCTCTGCTACCAGGACTCTTCATCCGACGAGTGTCTCAAGTGCCAATCGGAGAACGATGACTTCGAACTACTTGAGAGGACGATAGAAGAAGACCTCGCGAGCGTGAAGAATGGGATGTCTCCAATGTCTAGCTGCTTGCCGAAGATATCTGAAGAAAACCTCTCGAATCTGAACGATGATACGGACTGATTAATTCTGTTGATCCGGAATTAAGATTTTTTTTGATTAGTTTTTAACACTAATGTTGAAGCCATAAGTACAAATTGCAATACTGCATGATGAGGAATCGGTAGAACGTATTTTTTTCTTCTGCACCGATTGTATTCGAAATATTCAGTTTGACAAGTACAAAGTTGTTAGATTGTTGTATTACGCTTTTATTGATAAATCGTGATTATGTCGCCTGATATTAATATTATCACAGTAAACTATTTTACTCATCCGTCCAATTTGTACGCGCATTTAGAAAACCCAAAGATATTTTCATAGGTTTTCTTGTATTTTTAGAATGTTTCCGTGTTTTAATTTGTATCGTTTTTATTAGTGATTATAGTGCAAGGCTACGTGATTTAGAGTAAGTGGCACGAATACATTCCACTGTTGTGATTATAGAATAGATGCACCTTATGAAGGTCTTGCCTTGTTTTACTTTAATATTAGCACTTTTAATCTATCTAAAATATTTTAATCTTCGTTTCTATATTTTAAAATTGTATTGAATACACCAAAGGTTAATTAGTTGCCTGGTTTGGTACTTTTCTATGATCCTTTGATTTTCTAAAGTGTAAGTTGATTTATAAAATGAGTATTATGTGATTTCTAAAGATTCCATTTTAAATACTATTGTTACTCAAATGCGTGGTTGATTTTAGATTTAACTGTTAAAAATAAAACTTTGTACTTATATTACCGTTTTTTATTTTACAAAAATAAACATTACAAAGCAACAGTAAATGGCACCATTATAAAACTTCCCATTGTGCTTATGTGATACGTGCGTGACACGCATACTGGAAGACAATTGGAATATAATTTCTTGATTCTTATGTTTACATTTATGAATTTTTAAGATGTAAATGCACAATATTAAATAATTTCTTATTCTCTAACATTACCCTTAAACGACAACAACATAAACGCGTTATCGAACTTAAAAATCGAATGTAGGTATAAAAAACAATTACAGAGCATGGTTGCTCTTTATAATACATATCTCGAAACAACATGGCAAAACTGACTATAACACGCTGACTATAATTAGGGAGGAACGCAGTTCATTTATTTCTTAGTCTAACTAGATTCACTTATGATTTGTGCAATGAATGTAAAAATTGAGAAAATTATCTGACAGTTCATTAGGTTTACAACCCTACAGTCACGAAGTAGTAAGAAATGGAGTATTATAAGGACACGAAAAAACACTTAAAGCATACCTAACCTATCTTAAAAAAAAAAAACTCCGAAAAAGTACCAGCGAAACTATCAGTTCCGATCCCATTCAAAAAATATTGGTTAAACATATCTTCGCCTGAAATTGCAAGCTAAACAACGTTGAGTAAATAATAGAATCGCTTCTATTATTTCTAACATAACTACGGAATTATTTTCTATGATAGGCTACTCCATGTCTTACTAGGCACATCAAAGAGTATTACTCTACATCTATAAAATGAGAGCAACATTTACGAAGTCTTATCAGTAAGCTTGGTGATGACTGCCTTGACTTCAGTATAGTTCTTGATGCCGTAGGGCCCGTTCTCGCGGCCGATGCCGGACTGCTTGTAGCCGCCGAACGGCACCTGGTTGCTGAGCACGTTGTAGTCGTTCACCCACACTGTGCCGGCGCGCAGTCTCTGCGGAACAAATTGTGGTATAATTTGTATGAATTTCGTAAAAATTGCTAGAAAAATAAACGGCATAGTCGTGACGGCATAAGTAGACCTAAGCCCACGGACGCGTAGCTTCATAGAAGCATATTCGTCATTAGACGCTTGGTGTACTTAGAGAATATGAATAAGTACCGCCCGAGACAGGTTCATTCAGTAGAGGATCGATGCAAAAAAGTAAACCCGAAAACCCAAAGAATAATTTACAAAACTCAGATTTAAGCACACAGGCGAGATTTTCCTAACGTGGAACCACGTCTTTAAAACACGAAAGGAATATGAAGGTAGGGTACGAATGTCAGTAGCTCAAGACCGGTTGATTTGGCGACGTTTGGGACAGGCCCGTATGTCTAGAATTTTACGTTTCTCACACACCTGCACGACGTAGTTAGCCTTGTCGATGTCCTGCGTGAACACAGCAGAAGCGAGCCCGTACTCCGAGTTGTTGGCGCGCTCGATCACCTCGTCCACCTGCGAGAACTTCAGGATCTGCTGCACGGGACCGAAGATCTGGAAGACAAAAAACAAAGATTGCATGATCTAGAAATAAGCATGAGCTGTATACGAGCATAATTCTGTGGTTAAAATATTGGTCAGTCAGTAAGGTAGCTGAGCTGACTACTTATTTAAAATGGCACAGCGCTTCATGACAGCTGGGTGGCTTTTATGCTTACAATCGTTTTCGGTGAGCCAATAATAGAAGATCATCATCATTATCATTTCAGCCGAAAGACGTCCACAGCTGAACAAAGGCCTCCCCCAAGCGTCGCCAAACGACCGGTCCGTTGGGTCACGCATCCATCGAATTCCTGCGACCCTCACCAGGTCATCGGTCCACCTTGTAGGGGGCTTTTCAACGCTGCGTCTTCTGGTAAATGGTCGCCGCTCTAGAACCTTTCGTCCCCATCGACCATCTGTTCTGGAGCAATGTGCCCTGCCCATTGGTAATTAGGTAAATTTGACGATTTTTCGGGCTATGTCATATAATAGAAGCTAAACCCATAATGCATGTCTACGAAACACTGACTACATGTTACAATATGACGTTACTACATGTTAACTACACAGTACGTACCTCAGTGGTAGCGATGTCCATGTTGTCTTTGACGTCACTGAACACGGTGGGCTCTACAAAGTAGCCAGCATCCGAGGCGCGGTTTCCTCCCGCGACTAGCTTAGCGCCCTGCTTCTTGCCGGTTTCGATAAGACTAAGAATGCGAGTTTGCTGTTCCAAGTCGATCTGGAAATTGTATGTTTACACTCTATTACTGAATATAGAATAACGTTGATTTCGTTATTTTCAGATGAATTACTAAAGGTCCCAAAAATCATACTTTATTTATTTATTATATACTTCATGCACATAAAGGTACAGAGGCGGACTAAAGCCTTAGGCATTTTCTACCAGTCAACCTTTGCCGCCCTCCCAGTCGAATCAGCAGATTCCGAATACAGTGACAATTTCTGTATTGATATGCTACTTTAGAGCAGTAATAGCATTGTATTTTTTCCCCAGTAACTAGGTTACAGGAAAATAAAGAGTTGCTTCTTCCAGGCATCTATCAACTGACACTTGGGGGCCAATCATAAGTTTTTAGAGTAAGAAACTTTATTCTTTTTTTTTATTTGATATAAACCTGTGCTTGACTGCGATCCCACCTGATGGTAAGCAGTGATGCAATTATTGATGATATTCTATTTCAAAATTGTAACAAAAATTTTACACAAACTTAAATCTATGGGTACAATGGTGGTCCAAACGCCGACAGCGATATCTACCAGAAAACCTTACGGTGACCTGTAAAAACTTAAAATAAAAAGAGGGTAGTTTGTGGTGTTTTTCAGCAAATTAAAACGGTCTTAAGGTTGATATTGTCAAGTCCAAATGGAAGAAATCGTGAAAGAGTGATGGTAGAATGACACTATCGGTTTTTCTATTCGTGGTCTTACTTATGAAGGTTTGTGTTTTTATTAATTAACACATATTATTATCACAATATTAATAAAATGGCTTTTAATTTTGCGCAATTTGAAACTTTTGTCAAGTTCATTACCTGTGGCCCTTGCTCGGTGTCGGGCTTGAAGGGGTCCCCGACGACGCGCCTCTTGGCGCGCGCGGCCGACAACTCCACAAACTTGTCGTAGATCTTGTCCTCCACGAATGTGCGGGAACCTGCCCAAATCATCATTATAGCCTATTCGCGTAAAGAAAATAGTAACTCATCAATGCAACTGCAAAGTAAAGGTGAATTCAAACTAGGGGAAAAATTAAACCAAACTTTTTATTACATAGTATTTTTAAATACACCACTAGTTTTTAATTAGGACAAACACTTAAAGGGCTTATTACAAAAGATCTAATTTTATTTACTATGATCTAATTGGTCAAGGTGCGTGGTTAAGCTGAGTGACAACGATGAGTCACTATTTTCTTAACACAAATACACTATAGTTAATATTTTTATGATACAAATTGGAGTTCGGGCATCCAGAGTAAGAAGAACTTTGCAATTTTTTGTGCAGGATCAGGAGTCTTCGGTTCGCACTTAAAACAACTAATGTAAAAGTTCAAAGACCATTTTAGGGTCTTTCTGAATTTGTTAAAACTGAAATTCCGCGTTATCAATCAAATATATCTAGATGATCCGTACCAGCGCAGCAGCACTGTCCCATGTTGAAGAACAGCGCGAAGTGCGCCGCCTCCACCGCGCGCTCCAAGTCCGTGTCCGCAAAGATGATGTTGGGAGACTTGCCGCCCAGCTCCAGCGTGATGCGCTTCACTGTTCCCGCTGAGTTGCGCTGGATTATCTTGCCTACTTCTGTTGAACCTGGGAGAGAGATGCTAGTTTAGATTTTTTTTATTATTATTATTGATAGGCTTGCGTTTAACCACTATCTCAACCGATGGTAAGCGAAAATGTGGTCGACGATGGAGCATTACTCTTGACTAACCCTACGTTGTAACTATTAGGAAATACAGACTCCGGAATTACTTAATTCCATTCTTTTGTTGTATGCACAATAAATGTTCCAAGATATTCAGTTTTACACAAAATCAAGAACATCTTTGTAGATCTTGACAACTTCACGAATTATCAAAAAAATAAATAAAGCAAACCCAGATATTTTAAATTGATTATATTGCACTCCAATGCACATTTTATTGATAAGATTATCTTTATTTGTACGAGTTTACATAACAAGTACATAAGAAACCTGACACGCTGATATCTGATAAGCATATTTGCAATTGGTCTTCTACATCATGTAAATTAAACTATCACTCTAATCAGTTGTGTTAGTGATATGCAGAGTGTAAACATTTGTCAAAATGTATGCATTATAATATTATAGAAGAAAACTATATTTTTTTTTATTTGTAAACAGCCTAGCTGAAAGAAAGGACTTGACACTTTGACCTAAATCGGAACATAAATAAAAATACGGTCAAAACACATCTCATTTTTGAAATGGGAAATTATCTAATAACGTATCTCGCTCAGAGTGGAGAGAGAGAGTCAGCCTTTTACTAACTATATCCCACCTGTGTTTCTTCTGTGTCCCTTTGCGTTCCAAGGCCGCGGTAACGATTTCGAACAACTGGGTTACCATGACGTTAAAAGTAAGATTGTTAAATTATTATTCCATTGTGGGTAAGAGATGGCGCTAGATGACCTATATAGCTCTGTCTTCTACCCACACTTAAATAAGAATGAAACAATCTTCCTTTGAACGTCATGGTAACCCACCATTACCGCTGATCTCCCAGGCATCAGCCCCAGTAAGACCCGTCAAGTTCAGAACTTACCTTGCTTCTGATTAAAATACTAAATGACACGGGAAAGTCGAGAGCAAAAGATCACGTGAACGCTCTCCAACACGGTGGACGGACCTCATCTAATCTACAAAGTCTTGAGCATATGCGTAGGGTAGCCAGCTTTTCGGTATTTTACAGGATGCATTTTGGAGATTGTGCGCGGGAATTGCATGACTTGATCCCACCATATCATTTCTACCATCGGACAACCCGACGCCGACGTACGATGAGTCCCTTACGTTGTTGAAACCTCTATGGTCCGGACTAAACGTTTCGCCTCGTCGTTTATACCGCGTACATCGAAAGACTGGAACAATTTGCCTGCTGCGGTCTTTCCGTTTGATTACAATTTGGGTGTCTTCAAGGCTAGAGTAGATAGGCTCTTAATAAATGCGCCTCTCCATCAGGTGGGATCGCTCGCAGTCAAGCACTAGTTTATATCAATTAAAAAAAAATACTGCAGTGTTAATGCTAACTCCCAAGGCGCCTGCACACAGAGCTGCTTGGCGTCGTATCGCGAGAGAGACGCTGACGCTGGACTCGAACGAGACATTACCACGACCACTCTGTCAAGTGCACGACTAAGACTTTTGTATTTGGACCACAACAAATTAGCAATATTTCATAGACCGGATAATATTCAGCGCCTATTCGTCAATTAATTACACTGCTTATGTATATATATCTATATATACATATATATATAAATGAATAGCTGTTCTCAAAAGCGCTAGTAGTAGCTCGCAAAATCTCAAAAACGGCTGGACCAATTTGTCTAATTTGATCTTGAAATATTCGAGATAGTCCAGGGAAGGTTTAAATGGTAAGAAAAATGGAAAACACATTTAAAAAAACACGCCATCTCTAATTAAAATGTCATTATAAAATGAATTATGTTGTTCTGGTAATGCCAGTAGATGGCGTTATCCTTACTATTAGGTGGTACAAAGTTCGCCGGGTCAGCTAGTTCTATTAAAATTACATTTGTGTGTACATCTCATGAACACATATCAATAAATCCCAATGTATACCTAATTATAAGTAAATAAGACTCGCCTGACGCGCGCTTGTGAAATGTATAAACTAAAAAAAAACAATATTTACCTGTAAATGCAATCTTATCGATGTCAGGATGATCTACTAGTGCAGCACCCGCGTCTCCGTACCCAGGTAGCATGTTCACCACTCCCGGGGGGAAACCGGCCTCCTATAAAAATTATATGAATAATACAGATGCAGACATCATCACACCTTGACTAGCGACCTGCCCCAGCTTCGCACGGATTCTATTCTAACCAATCATCAAATAACTTCTTCCAGTTCTGGTGGAATCTGTCTAGTTCGTCGCGCCATCTCCTTCGTGGTCTGCCGCGACCCCGTCGCACTGTTTCAGGGCACCTTTGGCCCACTTTGTGCTACTTTGGCCCACAGTATGTCGGCCATGCGGCAGACAGGTCCTGCCCAGTCCCATTTCAGTTTGAGCAAGAGGAAGCCCGGGCGCGCGAAAGATGGAAGGAGTGGAGGGAGGTCTTTGCCCCGGAGGGAATAGCTCCGCCCCGGAGGGGCGGAAAACAGGGTAAAAAGAAAAATTCGCGCTTTAGGTGGACCGAAAGGGCGTGTCAAACTAAAACCCACGTGCGTTCCATCAGTTGCCCTTTGTGTTCCAGGACCACGGTTCCTCTATCAGAGATTTATTTCAGGGTTCACCCTAGTTGTAAACATCTCTTTGTACATATTGGCCTAGCTCTGTTCTTTGCTTGGAGGTGGAATGGAAATTATGTTTTCCTTACTCCTCCGCTGTTCTTTTCTGATCTTGGTAAAGAGGAAAGTAAGAATAATATTTTATTTTATTTACTTCTTCGCTTTTTTTGTTCAATTTCCTACAGCAGAATCGTTTTTTCGGGTTACGTAGAAGTACTTTCTGGTTGTCACCACTGTTGATTCAAGAATTTCAGTGGTTGGAGATAGTGTGGAGGATTTTTTCCAAAATCCTTCGTCATAAGTTACCTTGACGAGCTGCGCGAGGTAGAGCGCGGTGAGCGGCGTCTGCTCGGCGGGCTTCATGACCACGGTGCAGCCGGCGGCCAACGCCGGGCCCAGCTTCCACGCCGCCATCAGTAGCGGGAAGTTCCACGGAATAATTTGACCGCATACTCCTGCAAAATTATTATGTTTTATTATATAAAGAAATGTTTGTACCTTCTGTATGTGTACAAATCTAATGGGATTACGTCAGCAACCAATATTAAATTTACCTTCTGTAAAATTAAAATTGCATTGCATCAATGCTTACCATGGTGGGATCGCAATCAAGCACTGGTTTAACTATTAAAAGTTTTTTTTTTTTTCAATGAGGAGTGTATAATTTTAATAATCATCCTAGAGGTCTTAATATCGACTTGTTCTGCATCAGTGTGGCGACCTTTCGACGGCAAACGGCATAGACATTTTACAATGATAGTAACTAATTAATTGACTTGTATGTACTTTTTTTATCGATTTTATCTATGTGTAGAGGCTTGTAATTAGCAATTTGATAATTATTACACTCTTTATAACATTGGTTTATTAGAATGTAAGTTTTCTATAAAATCAATTATAAAGTATAACAAGTTTCCTAGTTGCTGGGTTGTTGAGATCAAATAGTAGTCACGTCATGTTAAATACTGGTATTTAACTGTATAATACAGCCAGCCAGTTATAAAACATGAAACTGGTCAACTGTGGTATTCCACTTCTTACACAACTCTTCATAGTGTCTCCTTATTTGAATTTATCTACTCAACTCACGCTATAACATCATTTCTAAAAAAGATAATTAACGCCTTATTAATTAGGTACACTCGTATAACGAGTAATCATAATAATCGCATTTCAGTTTGCACATCCTTTTTCTTTTATTTTGAAAAATTCTTACTACTTGTGATTTTTAATAGTTACATTTCGATAAAAATTATAAAAAAAAATTAAGTCAACTATCCAATTAGGTATTTTGTTTAAGTATTGATACCTAAGTATAACAAAACAATTTGATACAGATAGTTTCATGTGTGTGTGTGTGTGTGTGGTGTGTGATCGTAAGTGCGATTAATCGGTAGCTTCGTAAAATTGTGATTTAGATTCGTGTGAAGTGGGAAGAGGGTCATCCCTCTTCTGAAACAAGATAAAGCACAGAAGGAGAAACGCCAGTGCGGTTGCCCTTATCATCTAGATTAAACATTGCTACCGTATGATATCAGTGACAGAATCTAGATCTTACAAGTAGATTGAATTATAAAATTATTTGATAAACATGATGAATTCTTCTTTTCTACCGACAATCGCCTGTCACCTTGAAAAATAATGTGAATATCGTATCTAGGTAAGCTTGAATTTTTATTAAGTTTTTTAAATTCTCTATGGTTATTAGTAAAATAAATACTATTAATCGTATTTTTGAAGATTTGCGTGACAGAGTGGACGAAATACACTTTCGTCATATTTTATAAACAAATCGATTTAAGACGAAATCCCAATAACATCGCATGCATGTAAAATTTACACGATTAATAGACCAGCAACGGTGGATAAATTTCTAGGCCAGTTACCTAGAAATTTATCTACCGTACCGCATTCCGTCTCTATATCACATACTTAAAGTTTATATATCAGTTCTTTATTTTTTTGAGGTTTTTTTTTTAGGCGGCAAAATCATCTTATGACAAATCCCCCTCTTGGGCGGAGCGAGAAATAGTGTCAGACTTTTACTGACTAAAAACCCACTCCTGTTCCTTTTTTGCCTTCGTCCCAGGGCCATTTTTTTGAGGTTGGGAAATCATCTAATGACCTCTCCCACTCTAGGCGGAACGGGGGGCATGTCAGACTATTTTACTGACTAAAACCAAACCTATGTAAAATACCCCTGGGATATAGTTATCAGGATTTTTTGGTTCTACTGGAAAAATCTATTCTTTTATGAACATATGTATACATATAAACTCATGCATATTTCCAATGCGAGTAGACAGAAGCGATAACACCACACACTACGATCCTTACAAATACTTTTTACGTCATACTACTACTTATTGATATTTCTACTGCTGAATACATACATATTATGAATTAACCACAAAAACAGAATGTTATAATAACTTATGAGGAAAGAAACGTAATTCCTTATTACAGTACATTTATGGTTTATATTTCGCTTCAGCTTAACCTTGAGCCTTAGGTAAAAATTACTAAGATAACATAACGCGTATGGGCTACACAAAATTGCTAATAAGCAATAGCGTCAAGTTCATATTATCAAAATCAAATCAAATATTTATTGACTATATCCTACTAATATTATAAACGCGAAAGTTTGTTTGTATGGATGTGTGGATGTTTAACAAACATCCACACATCCATACAAACAAACTTTTCACTTTCACGCAAAAACTACTAAATGGATATCGATGCAACTCGGTACACGGGTAGAGTATGTCCTGGAATAGCACGTAGGATACTGTTTATCCCGGGAGTATGTTCCTTTGGGATAATTTTCCAATATTACGCGGGCGAAGTCACTGGTATAAAATATTAAACAACAGTATTTGAAGCCCAGAGCCCTACCACGAGCTCTTAACGCGATCCATTTGACGACCTAAACTGAACTGTTAAAGGGATGGAGCTGTATAGGGTGTATATGAGTGAATAGGCTCTTAATAAACTAGTGCACCTCACCATTAATGATTGCATCACTGCTTACCATCAGGTGGGATTGCAGTCAAGTACTGGTTTATATCAAATAAAAATATATATATATATAGCTCCATCCCTTTTTCTCGCTCGCATGCTTGATACGTCATGGTAAAACTTTTGAGTTAGGTAAATACTTGTATTACAGAACTCAGGATCTTCTCCCCTATGTTTGTGATACAATAGAATTGTTTGTTCCTTAAATACAAAAATAACAATAACAATAGTCCATAACAAACGTTTTAATTATTTTTAATATCGATTTTTATTTTTTTATCAGGTTTTTAATTTCATGATAGGTACCTATAGTCATAGTCATATTTCATGTCATAATCTTATGAATATATTACGCCGTTTTTCAGTTGAAAGGAATTTACTGTTACAACCAATTATGAAGAATAGTGATTATCTCTTACTAATCATTAACCATGTGAATAAATATGAATTAATTATGTTTTCCTAAACAACAAATGCAGCAATACGGTAACATAACAATGTTTTCAAATTATCTTAAATGATATAGCAAAATGATGTTATCTGTGTAAACTGGATTACTGGAGTTTGTTTATTTGCTACATACCTATATCTATTTACCTATCTATAAACTGATTTTACAGACGGCAATGCTATTTAGAATCAAGTTTGTCGTTTTAATTAAATTTGTCTATTATTAGATATAGCGCACAAATAAATAAAAGTGACCTTACTAAAAAAAATGCATTTTGTGGAAAATGAGCAAGCATTTCAAAATGTCTCTTTTGGACTCTTTTACACCGCAGAGTTTCAGAGTATGGCGGGATTGTTTGAAAGAATTACCGGCGGCCATGAATGCAAAAGGCAACTGAAGAAACATACGTGAGTAGTAATCCGGAAAAAAAAAAACTGCCACTCCCTCTTGCTCCAACTAAAGTGGAAGAAGCTATTTGATGACTCGCCTCCACAAAGTCTTTTTATTGGAAAATCAGAAGATAGATAGATAGATAGATATTTTCTTCAAGAAGAAAAAGAAGTTTCAGGAATTTTGAGTTAGGTCACTTTAATTCTAAGAGCGATAAGGTATTCAAAACGCTATACAAAGAATGAAATATCAATGTTTTATTGAAAAAATGTCGATTGAAAACCTACTTACAACTTACACAATACTCATATTTGATATGCAAACACCTACAAAAATATGTTTACACATGTTTGATAAGTATTTTTGCTTTATCATGCTGTAATTATTATTCTAGTGGTAATTTTACAACTTTGTATTCCTATTTATTAAAGGACCAGTGGACGTCTTTCGGTTGAAATGATGATGACGATGAAAGGACCTTTAAACTTGTATGGAACGGATCTTAGAATTTGAAAGTTAATTATTATTATTCTTTATTGTATACCTCATAAAAACACAGGACAAACATATTTACACAACTGCACAATGGGCGGTCTTACTCGCGAAAGGAGATAGATTTGGGGCCGTTCCTGTACAAACGTCAGAAATAATACTTATAGGACATAATAATATAAAATACGTACTTACAATACTAACTGATATACTATTTATAAGTATTATCAAATATAAGCTCATGTGGCAACCATGGAGATCACATTAATACTGCTTGAAGCGATACGATGTGGCATAATGCTCTTGCGATTATGAGAGTACAGTGAACCTGTCTCTCTAAGTGAAGTTCCCACACGTACCTACTTATAATTCAAATATGTGCACTAGCTTCTGATTTATAAGTGCCCATATAGGCCTAAGTGAAATAAAAACATTTTGAATTGAATATAATTGAGAAAGAAGAAGAATTTGAGTTTAGAAGTCACATTTTTTTTTAAGCATTGGTAGACTGTGCACGCCTCACTTGTTTATGAGCATTCCATAAACGAGCAGGTTGAATAAATTGTAAAAAAAAATGTCAAGGAAGTGGATTGCATGCAAATAGGTACTTAATTTCCGATTTACTAATAATCTTAAATACCTAGAATGTGTGTGTGATTTTATCAGTGGGGCTAGATCGAAAAAACTAGAGGCATTGCTTGGTTTGTTCAATTTACTTCACGAATTTACTGACAAAATCCAATGTACCCAGGGGCGCCGACTACGTGGGGGCTCGAGCACCCCCATGAGAAATAAACAGTGGGTACCGAGCATCCCTGAGAATAGACATCAAGAAACAGACAAGTAATCGCCTTTTAGGGATGGGCGTTTTTTCATTACCCGACGACCCGTTTGGCGAAGTGGTTTAGAGCGCCAGTTGAGACGCAAGGGCGACCCTTGCGTTCGATTCCCGCACCAACACAAATGTTTGTTGATGAAACAGATATTTGGGTTGGGTCTGGGTGTTTGTGGTACCTTCTTTTTTCCTGGTTTCCATAATACCTACAAGGGAAAACCTTAGTTTGGGACCAGGACAATGTGATGTTGTCTCAATTTATTATTTATTAAAGATGCGAGCAACGGATGCCAGTTACTGATGGCCAGTAACTGGCATCCGTTGCATCAATGTGCATTTCTCTTCTCACACTTCGCCACTTTTTCGAATCATCAAATGAGCACGAGCACCCATGAGGTTTTCTAAAAGCCGGCGCTCCTGAATGTACCTTCACTATTTTGATAGAAATTACAATTAATCGCCTCGTCCATCGTAACTTGTACCAATGTACCTCTCGATTCATATATTAACTCTAATGGATCTTTAACAGAACAGGAGAAATTCAGCAAGAAAAATTTGTCTATCCAGAGGCACCCTTTGTCGTTTGAGTTCATGCGTGCAAAAAGCAAGCCGTTGATACATATTACCAATGTACCTTTGAGTTCTTCACTGTTACCAAATTTTTCGTGAGTTTTCTACGTTTTATTTTAAATACTAAATAATCGTAGTATTAGCTTAACATATTACCCTTATTGTGGCAAAACTAGTAGGTGCTTGGTAAGGTAAGATCAACAAAACAAATAAGTTATTCCCACCGAAATTCAGAAACGTGATTATACTTGCGCGAACCAAATACAAACCTGACATATGTATCAGGATTTTAAAACCGCTAAAGCTAATGCAATTAGTTAAGTTACCAATGGTAGCAACGTAGTCTATAGAGTAGCAGTAGGAGCCATATAATTCGTAGTCTGTTTGCAAATCAGACCGAGACCTACGGTAAAAATAATATTAGTGTCCATCTCGTCACGTTCTTGGATATTGGTTCATAAAGATACCGTTTTCTTGACAATACACACACACAGAACAGAACATTAAAGCTAAAACTACACTGCGCACACGTGTGCCACACACGCCGATCTGGGCACGTCGGTCTCCATTCAATGGAAACTAGACTTGTTGAGCTATAATAGATCCACGCAACACGACGCCACGAGCCGTCGTTCTAAGTACAAATCAGGCGTGTTACACGTTTGCGTTGGTCTAATGTAGTTCTAGCTTTATTATCAACCGTTGCTACTTTTCATTATTAATAGGGTAAATTAGAAATTGTCGCCATACTGCAGCGCTACAACCATTTTACGACTTAAACTGAACTGTTAAAGGGTTGGAGGTTTATAGGGTGTACAGCTCCATCCCTCTTTCTCGCTCGCACGGCTGACATTTTAACACGTCACGGTAAGTCCCCAGTCTTTACGATAACAAATCTATACATACATCGGATAAGCAGCTAGAAATGACCTTGGTCTTGACTAATTTAGATAACAAGGTTTTCCTAAAATCATATTTTGAATATGAGCTAAGTACAAATTCTAAAACTAGGGACTTAAGATTTGCTAAACGCTCTGCTATCCAACCACTTTAGAACCTCTTTACCTATAGATAGAGGTACCAACATCATTTGAGTAAACATGTGATAGAGCTTCGCTTGTGGTATGAAAAATATCTGTGTTAGTGAGTAGACCGCACTTGACCGAGGCTCTTATCTGCCCAGTCGGTATTTAGTAGCGTAGCTTCCACATCACGCCGGCTTAGTACGCCTGTATCAAACTTACCGAGGAGCTCATGGCGAGTATAAGCGAAGTATTTTCGATCTGTCGGCATCAGATGGCGATCCAGCCGGCGTATTACGCCCGTGTACCACGTCACCGTGGTACGACTATGTAACACTTACCAACAGGCTCATGGCGAGTATACGCGAAGTATTTCCCATCTGTAGGCAGCACTAGACCATGACTCTTGTCAGCCCAGCCGGCGTAGTAGCGCAGGTTCTTGATCACCGCCTGTACGTCGCCGTAGTACGCCGCCGTGAATGGCTTGCCGTTGTCCAGGGTTTCTAGACTCTGAGGAAATATTTATTTAATTAAAATTTTATGCATAACGGTACAAAGACGGTCTTAATGCAATAGGTATTCTCTACCAGTCCACCAAGGGTGGACAGGTGGTGGCAGGTGCAACGTTAATTCTGTTGGAAGTCTTTTTAGGGTTCCGTACCTTAAAAGGAAAAAAACGGAACCCTTATAGGATCACTTTGTTATCCGTCCTCTGTCTGTGTGTCAGTTTGTCTGTCTGTCAAGACCCTTTATCTCGTAAACGCGTGAAGGTATCGAGTTGAAATTAAAAACTCAAGTCAGCGGTCCCTTGAAGCTTTCAAATTTCTGAGTTAACGAAAATAAAAAGATACGGCGGTTTATATTGCAAAAAACATGTATTTCGACACTCTCAAGGGAATCAAAATTCATAGGGTACTTCCTGTTGACCTAGAGTCCTGAAATTTGGCATGACGCAAGGTCTCATAGCACAAGTATAGGACAAAATCTGAAAACTGTAAATTTGTAGTGACGTCACAAAAAAAAATTACGGTTTGGAAAAATCTTCGTAACTCAATTCGAGAATTCTTCGACTGGCCTGTTGGTCTAGTGGTTAGTGGCCCTGACTGCTATGCCGGAGGTCGTGGGTTCGATTCCCACCCAGAACAAATGTTTGTGTGATGAGCACAATCATTTGTTCTGTGTCTGGGTGTAATTTATCTATAATATGTATGTATTTAGAAATATTTAAGTATGTTTATCAGTTGTCTAGTAGGGGGAGTCCGGGAGAGTATACCCGCCGTTCACTAAAATGCTCATAAATTTTTCTTTACTTACAAATCGCTATTTTTTGTAAATTGTATCATAAGCTGCATTATTTAGCTATATTTCCTCTTAAGAAAGTTTAACATATCATTATCAATTTATCAGTAATTAAAGATTTTAACAAAAGTGACATTTGGCTAATATCTCCCGCCTGGGTGGGAGACTTAACCCCTCAAGTAGGGTGCCTTTACCCAGGTTTAAAATAAGCAAAATAATAAATACAAATTGTAATTCTATATGGAATTTAATCATAAAAATATGGCACATAGTAATAAGTAGTAAATAAATGAGAACACAATTAAGGTACTTTGAGTATCTTGAGATAAGTGAGGGATTAACTAGTATCACAGTTATATTTCTTAACATAGTTACTTTTACAATAATGAGAGTAAAACTATTTTTGGTTTTTGTCGTGAATCAAAATCCATCGTTGTCATATCGTTGTCTTATTATTGCAATTGCTTGCTCAGATTCCTCCTCAGTCAAAATTGATGGTGAATTGGAGAGAGTCTCTAGAGTCCTCATTATATAGTTTTCCATTTATGAATAATGATGCTGATGTTGAAGGCTTTGACTGACGTTATACAGTAGGTAGATGTTGAAGGTAATTCGAACGTGGAGGCAGTTCTACAGCTACTGAGAGAGAAGCAATCGGGAGAGATTACTCTGGGTAAAGTCTCCTCCCGACATCAGGGTAATGTCTCCCCCCACCCCAAGCTATCCATCATTACATTTTTACAAAAAACTGTGACACTTAAGCAAAATCTATCTGCCGTAAATGTTACTAGAATAATAACACTTACGATGTATATAAATTACATTTTGGAATCTATTCACAGTAATAAATAGAAATCAAATATCTAAAATTAAAAAAGTTACTAACAGGGCACGACAATGTATTGTCACTTTGCACTCCTAAATCAAACTGCCGACTGCAACGCCGTCTCGTGAGCAAGGTGGGAAGTGCCTATGGAGTCTAAGAAGTGTGGCAATATCGCAATATCTAGTTCCACAAAGATTTTATGAGCAGTGGCTATTGTCTCCCACCTGCTAAACTCTCCCGGACTCCCCCTACTCATAACACAAGCTCTGCTTAGCTTGAGACTAGACGGCGTTGTGTGACAGTTGTGTGAATATTATATTATATTATAATAGAATTGAACTGTAAGTTAGTACAGAATAATATCTACATAAATCCATAGTAACAACATAAATTTGAATGTAACTGTCTGTTTCAATTATTGTACGTATATTTAATTCAATAGAAATTACGGAGATCAGTATTATCAACTTTCTCGCCTCTACCGATCGATCTTTATCATTACAGACTTTAGTGTAAGCAGGTGCTCGTATTTTTTGTAAGGTATTTATTCTAATTGGAAAGAAAGGGTTGGCCCTGCATTGATATTTTTATTGCAGTTGTAGACAAAAACCAGAAACACCGACTTCCGAAATTAAAGTTATTTTGAACGTTTTAGTGGACTGCTTCAGTCTTTAGCTTCTTACAGTAATATTATTATCACAGGGGACATCAATATTGACATTTCTAATAACAGTAGCGACCCTCGCTCTACTGAGTATCTCACTATGTTAGCATTTCACGGTATGTTGCCAGCACACACGCTTCCCACTCGTAACAATAACACTTGCCTTGATCATGTGATATTAAAATCAAAATTTGCGGCGTTTTCCTATGTTGCAAACACATCTGTGACTGACCATGATACTGTTCTGTTTTTCATCGAACTTTCTAAACCTTCTTTAACCCTTCCGTTAAAATGCAGAACGACTAAAATTATTGACTACGCTAACATTGAAACAATGCTTGCGCAGTCAGATTTTCACCCACTATACAGTTTTGAAAATGTTAATGAAGCTACTAACTTCTATATAAATACGCTCAATAAGATCATACGAGAAAGCACGATTCAAAAAGTTGTGCCATGTCGTAAACGGTCGCAAAAGCCGTGGATGACCCCAGGTCTTTTAAAATGTCTCCGAAACCGCGATAGACTGCACCTAAAATTAAAAAAAAACTCCAGAAAATGAGGTTCTAAAAATTACATTTAAAAGGTACAGAAATTATTGTTCCATGTTGCTCAAAACTGCAAAATGTAACTACGATAAAAAGCTTATTCATAACGCAAAAAATAATAATAAAAAGCTATGGGAAGCAATAAAAACAATCACAAACACTACCAAACAAAAAACACATGCATCTGATCTTTTGTCTCCTTCTGACTGTAAACGCTCTGTAAATGAAGTCAATACCTATTTTGCGAGTATTGGGCGTTCACTAGCTGAAAATATAGCTGTTCCAACTACATCCTTACGACCTCACAACTCCGACGATCACAAAACCTTTGTCCTCTTACAAACAGATGATTCTGAGTTGGATCATTTAATTGACACGCTTAGGACTGACTGTGCAGTGGGCTCCGATGGCGTGTCGGGTACATTTCTTAAAAAAATCAAACACATACTTATTCCACACATGACATATTTATATAACCTGGCCTTCAGCACAGGAGTCTTTCCTGATGCGTTCAAGCTGGCAATCGTTCATCCCGTGCACAAAGGCGGCGACAGAGACAAACCTTATAATTACCGACCCATTTCAATTCTTCCTACACTATCCAAGCTACTTGAGAGGCTAATGAATAACAGGCTCGTTAAATACCTTGAGCATTATCGTCTTTTGTCTCCTTGCCAATACGGTTTTCGTTCAGGAATCTCCTCCAGTTATGCGGTACTAGATCTCACTAATAACATCGTTAGTCATTTGGACAACAAAAAATGTGTGTTAGGCATCTTCCTAGATCTGGCAAAAGCCTTTGATACCATCTCTATTCCTAGACTCATAACTAAGCTCGAGAACATAGGTATCAGAGGTGATCAGCTCCTACTTTTTAAGAGTTACCTTACAGGAAGACGCTAATGTGTCAAAATTGGCGAATGGATGAGTGACGAACTCCCTATAACCTACGGTGTGCCACAAGGTAGTATCATTGGGCCGACCCTGTTTCTTATCTATATTAATGACCTCTGTCGTCATAAGCTTACTAATGGATCAATTTTTACTTACGCTGATGATACTGCCTTAATATTTCATGGTGATTCCTGGGAGTCGACATTCCAACATGCACAAATAGGAGTTGATACTGTAACTGACTGGTTGGCACAAAATCTGCTAACCCTAAATGTGGAAAAATCTAAGTATCTTACCTTTTCCCTGTCTAAATCTGGTAAACTTTCGTCATCCCATTTTTCTTTGATTGCACACTCCTGTAATGCAGCACAAACACCATGCAGCTGTGCTCATCTAAGTCGCACAGATACTATAAAATACTTGGGTGTCCAGATAGATGACTCTTTATCATTTTCGAACCACATAGACTTACTTACCTCCCGACTTCGTAAATTGATATTTATTTTTAAGAACCTTCGCCATGTGGCTGACGAAATTGTCCTCAGACAAGTTTATCTGGCCCTCTGTCAGTCACTTGCCCAGTACTGTATAGTTGTGTGGGGTGGGTCAGCAAAAACTCATGTGATAAGACTGGAACGTGCCCAAAGAGCGATCCTTAAAGTTAGGTGGTCACTTCCTTATCAATTTCCTACCACGGAACTTTACAAAACCTGTAAGGTTCTCTCCATTCGGAAATTGTTCATTTTAAATTTAATTTTAACAGTCCACACTCGCATTTCCTTTAATCCGGATAAGTTTAAATCCCTGAGACGAAAGCATACAGTTTGTTCATCCAACCCTTCTCATTCGAGGCTAGCTTAACGTTTTTATAATTTCCTTGGTCCCTATGTTTACAACAGAGTAAATAAAATCTTACATATGTATGAAATGACTAAATATAAATGTAAAACAACAGTAAGGAACTGGCTCCTTGATTTGGACTATGAAGACACAGAAAGTATCATACAAATCATAAAGTAAATTTAATAACATTAATTATAAACACATACACACACATACACTAAACACTACACACACATTTCAATAAAAATATCTCTTTTCCTTCACACTTAACATGTCTATCTCTCAAATATCATTTACCATAATCTTACAAACATAAGATTCATGTTTATGTGCCGCAAACTGCGATAATGTTTAAAAGGGTGTGAGCCTGGAGATCTGTCTTACAGGTCTCGAACCTAGTTCAGACTCCAGCTCTCACAAAGGTTTTTTAGACTTAAAGAAAGAATTGTAAAATAAACTTGTTACAATGTACCTTTATGAGAGAAATAAATGATATTTATTATTATTATTTATTATTATTATTATAGTGTTTCTTTTTTGTAGTGAAGTCGGTTATTTTTAATTTACTTACTATCCTTACTTGATGGGAATAGCAAATGTGAATAGAATTTCAATTTAAAACCAGCTAGGTTTTAAAACGAGTTTACGACTTGGAGCAATAAACTTTGCAGCAACATAGCGATTACCTACAAGACATGTAGGGAATAGCTATAGAGCTACAATCATACAATGAGAGGTTGAATGAACGGGCACTGACCACTCTCGTAAGCACAGGTTTGCCGGTACAAATAGCACATGCTAAATGCCTACGAGACGTACCTAGACGTCTACTTGAAGTGATATTTTATTAGGTAGGTAGTGCCTAAGCACAAGTCAGGTTTTGAGATGGGGGCATCGCGATTCCTAGTTATTGAGTTGTGGAAGTCAAAACTTCGGGTGCAAATTGCAAAAAGTTATCAGCAATTTTGCGATTTTCTGATAATTAAAACGTCATCTCATCTTTCACATGTGCAAAAAATACGAAAAAAAAAGTCATGATATTTTTAGTAGGTAAGTAACAAAATTACAAATAACTTCATTCACTTTACACCCGTCGAGATAGACAGCCGTTCCATGTAAAATACTGATCCAGATGCGTCCAATTTTCTACAGCCAACCACATCACTTGACTTGTGTCTAAAAAGCATGCAGTCAATTAGCATAGATATATGCCAATAAGGTTATCAAAATGTTTGAAAGTGTCGTTAGGTTTTTTTTTTTTTTTTTTAGGTGGGAAAATCATCTTATGACAAATCCCGCTCTTGGGCGGAGCGAGAAATAGTGTCAGACTTTTACTGACTAAAAACCCACTCCTGTTCCCTCCCTGCCCTCGTCCCAGGGCCCCGGGTTTCACTTTCACACTACCCGTGGAAGTGTCGTTAGGTAAGATCACGCTTTGTCAGAGGTCATTGTGATAAACAGTGTATATTCTTAGACATTTTTGTAAGTAAGCTGCTTACATAATTTTATCTTGCCGTTATTCATAACATTATTTGACGCGATGTACGCTATGCAGGAACTCTTCTAAATACTAGGAAAGAATTTTAATAATAGGTACTCTAGAACCTTTCGGCCCTTTCGGCTAAAAGCTTCAAAATTGGGCCCATTTTTTTTCAAAATCCAGTTCTGATGATGGAATCCATGAGGAATCGAAGGAACTGCTCAAATATTATAGGCAACCATTATGGTGATTTTGTTATTTCCACAAAAAGTAGTAGTGAAGATAGTTAAGCAACTATGACAATACAAATAAATAAATGGCTCTGAATAGAATTTTTGAAAGTGGTATCATCGAAATTATCTGATGATGATGATGGAGCCGGAAGGTATGCACCGGAACTCGGTAATAATCAATGTATCCTAGCCGTGTTTGAGCTTATAAGAATTGTCATGAGATGCACTTTGCCTATAAGGTACTATCGAACTGATCTGATGATGGAGCCAGAAGGTAGACACGGGAACTTCTTAATAAAACAATGTATCGTTGTCGTTATAGTTGGAATTGTCATGTAAAATAGATACTCTGGCTATAAGTGTATACCAAGTAAAAAGTATGAAATAAAAAACTATTTATAAAAAGAAATAACCGACTTCACTATAAAAACCGAGCAAGTGCGAGTCGGGCTCGCGCACTGAGTGTTCTGTACAAAAGTTTGTTAAAGCGGTCCCTTGAAGCTGTGAAAAAAATCAAACACGAAAAAAAAAGACACGGCCGTTTATGTTGTAAAAAAACGTGTATTTCGACACTAAATTCATAGGGTACTTCCCGTTGACCTAGAATCCTGAAATTTGGCATGAAGCAAGGTTTCATAGCACAAGTATAGGAAAAAAATCTGAAAAATGTAAATTTGTAGTTACGTCACAAAAAAAAAATTGCGATTCGGAAAGATCTTCGTAATTCAATTCGGGGATTTAACTGTTTTCATAGATAAGTTACCGAATTGAGTTACGAAGGTTTTTCCGAACCGCAAAAAAAGTTTTTTTGTGACGTAACTACAAATTTACAGTTTTCAGATTTTTTTCTATACTTGTGCAGGTTTTTCTATTAAAAAAAATAAGTATTATTTAACACAATAGACAGACAATGAGAGAGCGAACATCGGCTGGTGTTCGTTTGGGGTTTAATGAATTAAATACGTATTACTTACAGCTAAGTAAGTCCTGTCCCTCTCAACCAGGTCGGCTAATCTGCTGAGTAGATACCCTCGCTCTGAGGCGTCCATTTTCCTCCATGGTGAACCCAGCCTATTAAAAAAAAAAAAACCGAATTGAGAACCTCCTTTTGAAGTTAATGTAATATTTACTTCCGGTAAGACATGAAAAGCCATACAAAGCACGACAGATAAACTGTGCGATTTCTCGTAGATAGTGACGAGGAAAAAAATACCTGCATTATCATAACCGCGTAGCTGTAATTACATACCTACTTTAATAAAATGCATTTTTAGAAAGTGATTTCCTGAAAGTGTCAAGAGATTGTTTACATTTAGCTAAGTATCTAAACTAATTAAATTAAAATGAAGTGAATATAACTTTGTTGGTTTTGTGTGTGCGTTAGTTTTGCGTTCGTATGTACTTTTTGAAAGGCGGTCATTTAACATGACGTTATTATACCTACTAATTAACATTTGGAAGATATAATTCCAGTATATGTTGACCTTGCATTAGTAAGGTAGTCACTAGTAGTGGGAGGTCTACTTATATGTATTTAATGATCTTTAAGGTCATTGACTTTTTACTTCAAAATGTCGCAAAAGCTCGATTGAATATTCGATAGAATTCGAAAATATTTTTTGTTAGCGCGCGTCAAGAACCAGGTCGAACACGCGTGTGACAATCTACTGAAGCTGAATTAGTCTTACAAGAAAGGCCGCGCGGCGTAGATATATTTTTATGCCTACAGTGCGGAGTGCGCCAAGCCTAATTGGGTAAATGTTAGGCAGATGATGACTCTCCGAAATGCACACGGTAGAAAACCGACAGACTAGCGACTCGGCGTCGATCCTCAAGACTCTGAGACTCGACGTCATCATTAACAATGATCCACACAAACCCTCCTCATTTATTGTTTATTTTTTAATAGTGAAATCTGCATCAAAATCTTTTGCATAGCATAGGAGGGGTTAGCAGATATCTCTAGGTTACATAATCCATACCTAAAAGCATCTTTGGCAGCTTTAACCGCCTTGTCAACATCAGTCTTGTTAGCCTGTTGAACCTCAGCGGTCACCTGACCGTTGGTAGGGTTCTCTGTCTTGAAGGTCTTGCCGTCTGAAGACTTCACCCATTCATTGTTGATGAACAGCTGAAATATTATGGATAGTTTAGTATTTTTTAATAGCATGCTAAACATGTGTTTGTCTACGAATTGCAGAACAGCCTGCATAGTTAAACTATTATAGATTAGCATTCCAATGAGATCTTCTTCTCAAATCAATGGTTTTCATTTCCCTCAAAGTTTATGTGTCTAGTAGTTGCCAGTTTGCCACGTTTATAGTGACATCAGTGGCGTTTTTTACGCCCTTCAAAGTGCAGGTGTAGGGACACTTTATGCACTCTAATAAGTGGGCCCCACCAGACGACTGTAGTCAGGAGCTCCACACTAGCACTGGGTGTTGGAGGGGTCTATAATAAAATCAGAATTTCAATTAAATCAAAACTCAGTAGTCAAAACACAGAATAGTAATACATATTTGGACCTAGCTCAGCTGATTTTATTTTACATACCTACATGATTGATAAATGAATACAGAATACATTAAATTTGTTATACAGTTGAGATTCCAGTGTCATCATTGTATCATCATGTTATCATTGTATGTTTCATGCATTGAATGAGTGTATAGCTACCAAGTTGGTAAACAAGTGATCTCTATTGTATGACCATTGTACAGTCTGATTTTGTCAACAAAGCCTTTTATGGGTAACATAACTAATATCTAAAATATTATACAGGTATTAAATGTGTAGGTATTATTAATTTTTTTTTATTGTTATACAGTGGCAAACATAGGTTCCACTGGTTTAAGTACCTGAAATATTTTTTTTTTGTTTAGATAAAATTTTAAGTTAATACTTCTGAGATAAACTTATTTAGTGAATACACTATTTATTATTATTTTATATTTTAAATAATAAATATAAGTACAATTTAGTTACATCTACAATTGAATATACTTTAATACTACTACCACAACAAGCAAGCCAGGGTATGTTTACAACTTATGAATTTTATATACTGTTTAAATTTTATCTATGATTCTTAGATAATTGCTTCAATAAAAAACACATATTTATTGAAGAATATAGTTAATAGTACACCAGGAAACTTAAAGCAATTAATTAATAATAATTTTATTTATTGATTACCCACACACTCAGTAAATTTTATTTATATAAGGAAATACACTGCCTCATGAATTAATTAACGCTATTAATAGCTACTGACTAGTATAAAATAGTTTTATTCTGATTATGAATAACATTACATCACAGACACAAACAAAACCTACTAGAATCATTATGGCCTTGAACGTCAAACCGGTATGTTCTCTGGGTGCCGGCTAGTTGACCATGAAAATTGATAATATCTAAACACCTTCCTATTGTAACATTTTTCGTGCATGGAAAATAAAAAACAATCATTTACCTGATAGTTCACACATGTCACCGTGCTTAGTGCTAATTGTTTTATATATCAAATTCCATACATAACATACCAATCACATTTGTTTTTCAAGTCTTTATTCGTAATATTTACATAAATTTGATAACCACTACGACATACGTACCCCAGTGTATAGAATTTCAGGCTTCGTTTGAGGTGCCGGGGCCGCAGCTGAGGCGAATCTCGCCTTTTGCTGAACTACTTTGCTTATTTGTCGTAACATATTGATGAATACGTGTAAATTCTACTGTTACGAACACCGAACTGGATTGAATAGATATTGGCACTATTCCAAGTTCCCGCGCGACAAGTGCTCGCCTCCCTTTGATTGAATCATTGAATCAACACTGACACTGACATCACTGACATAAGTGACAGAAACGAAATACTGTCATTTAGTATTATTTTTTTTGTTAATGTTTTCGGCTTGGATACTAAATTGGTTAAGCAATTTCTTCGTATAAATAGTTAGTTCATAAGTTTACCATTAGAATACGCGTACAACATATACTAACATATTTGTAGTATTTGGCAGTAAATGTATCGAGTTAGCCTTCTCAATAAACTTCGCTGAGGTAGAACTACAATATGATCCTCAGCACCATTTTACAGAGACCGCGCCTGTTTCAATGATTCCACATATAACAATATGTGGAATCATTCAGTTGCGCAGACACTTGAGATACAAAATTTTACATCACGCATCCACTAGGAATCAATTTGTGAATAATCAAAACAGCCACTGAATCACATTGAACTTCACTCGAAGACTTCCCGCCAAAACTCCTGTAATTTTTTAGAACGATGCATGGGCTGACTCGTATTTTTAACAACACAAGTTACTTTATTTGGAATGGTGGTTGATTGAGTTTCAACTTGAGTCAACTCGACTCGATGGACTAAAGTCATAAAGCTTAGTTCGGTCGGTCGAGTCACCTCGTTCTGCCGAATCAGCTCACAGACGAACGAGTTAATGAGTGTCGATCAAACAATCGCATAAGATCAATTCAACTCAGACGGAACTTAATCGAATTTGTGAGAGTTGATCAGTAAAAGTCTGACACGCCCTCGCACTCCACTATTGCGCGAGAAGTCATTTGGATGATTACCCACCATAAAAAAAAAAACTAACATTTTTAGTTTTTTTATGCATAATCCCAGATTAAATCGTAGTTATAAAGGCAATTTGAAATCTATTTACGACGCGACTGTATTGAAATTTAAGTTATTATCATAATTGATGCCGTCGCTGCTCTTTGTTATTAATTAAAAGTTCAAAAATAACTAAAACTTTGCCAAATTTCAATAATCAAACATTACATATGTTGCATCTTTTGCGGACTTTGTGTCGGTAGGTGACCCAGCAGTGTTACTCAAAATTAAAAAAAAAACTTGAGGGGTGTCAAGGGACACCCGGATGGAACGAAATTCCAATATGTACGGCATATTTATTTATTAAGTTCAAAAAACCTGTATACGCTCAACAAAAATAATCGTCGGGACACCACACTGTTCAATGCGAAATAGAAAGACGAAACGAAAATAACTGGCTTGCGTTCTATGAGAGAGAGAGAGAGAGACAGACAGAGAAACACGCGCACGCCGCACGGCTTACAACTATAGCAAAAAGTGTCGTTACAACTTTTGGTCTTAATTTTTCCGTCTAGCCCCCTTTCGCAACGCGCGTTATGGAACTTCGTTCCAAAAAAACATTTTTTTTTTATTCACATGTGCCTACATGGGCACATAATTTATATATTAAATAATTATATATCTTACAATGACTTCCTGCAAGGAATACGTTGAGTTACCAGTAAACCTGTATTTGTAACTCGTAGTTTACAAGAAACTGTTTTGCCGTTATTTTTTTTGAAAAACTCCTTTTTTATTTTCAGGTGGCTTAACAAGTATCAATTTGGTACAACAAATTACAACGTTCAAACTTCACTAATAAATAATCACATAACACACATCATAAAACAAATAATCCACTAACCGAATTATGTTCGCCTGCCATCACACAAAAAAGTACGCAGTAACTGTGGAAGTTCCAAATGTCGCCATCTCGCTCGCATTAAACGAAAGAAACGCAGCTAAACATCGATCAACTTCTTTTTAACCAATTTCAAAAAAAGGAGGATGGTTGTATTTTTATTTATTTTTTATGAGTGTTATCTCAGAACTCCGTCGCTTATGGACCGATTTGCATTTTTTTTTCTCCTCTTATAGGATATGCTTTCTAATAGGTGCCATTTTTTGCAGAATCCAGTTCTGAATCCATGAGGAATCAAGGGAACTTCTCAAATATTATAGGCAACCATATAGTGATGTTGGTATTTTCATCGAGAACTTAAGCTCTTACAGTCAAAAAGTATGATTTGATGAAGTGGAACTGAAAAATGCATTCTGGTTATATATAAGTGCATCGCAACATTCGCAACAAAAAATTGTGAAATAAAAAAACTGTTTACAAAAAATTAAATAAACAACTTCACTAAAAAAACACTAAAAGGATCAAAATAACTTTAACTTCGGAAGTCGGTGTTAAATAAGAAACAAACTATACCGAGAATTACCGGCTTCTGAAATTAGAGTTATTTTGATCTTTTTAGTGTAAAAAGTTTGTTATATCTCTTTATAATCTGTACTTTAAAAGAAAAGGGAGTTAGTGATAGCGTGACGAGTGACAGGACAGAATGGAAGAAAAAAAAAGACGGGTTGCACTCCGGGAGTGCCGGCAGAAGTGAAAACTTGATTATTAACGTTGAGCATGTTTGATATTTTGGAATGGTTAGGGAATAATTTTGCACCAATTGCTTTATCAGTATAAAAGTACTATCATTTATGTGGTAGAATACAATATTCATTTATTGCGCTATCGTACACAAACATGACAATTTATATTACATTAAAAATTTAACACTTTAAAACTATTACAATTATTTTACATTAAAAAGTTTATCTCTCCGAAAAATCAACTTTCATCCATAATTTCAACGACTTTTTCACCATCATCATTACCAGAACTATCATCGCCAATCTCTAAAACTGATACGATAGGTTTATGGTAGCTGAAGTAAGAAACGAACAGTTTTGATTCGAACCTATTTAAATGTCTAATAAAGACCGCATCAATAGTAGTTTTGTATTTCGTTGTGCTAAGATTGCGATCATTCGACATAGTTAAACCAAATTCATTATTTAAAAATTCAATTAATAGTTGATTTTTATCGTCTGCGAAGTTTATGTTGAAATCTCCACTCAAAATCATTGGCAATTCATCAAAGCTTTTCCCAATTTTTTTTTTAAGCAATGCAGATGCATCATGAGTATAAATGAATAACTGCCTAAACGAAACAGTAGGCCCAGGCATACATTTTCGCCGCGCCGTAGAGAGGGGATAGCTGTCTACTCTCCATCCGTCTTACGCTTTTTCGATCAGGTCACGTGTCCTGACGCGAGTTTAAGATTTTATACCCATTACAGAAAAAGTGCTCAACGCCGCTAAAGAAGTTTTCACTTCAAAAACTTGTTGTGCCGACCCCAAATAAAACGGGACAAGGGCAGGAAGAAGATTTCTACTCTGTAATTTGTACCGACTTGACTCGTGACATCTTGCTTTCAATTTTCTGTTAAACCACTACCGAATTACCGACCGAGTCAACTCGAGTTAAAAGAAAATTCAACTTGAATCGACTCGTGTCTTGAATGACTCAAGTAACTCAGTTAAATGCCCCATCGCTAAATAATGACAGTTGTCAATTGATTCAATAGCTTGGCTGTCACTTTGAGTTTGTTGAAGTTGGCTGTCACTTGTCAGTTGTCACATTATCACTCACTCAGATTGTGTTGTTTGCACGGCCGGTAATCTTCATACAAAAAAACGTGTCACGTAGCCGCCATATTAAATGCTATTAAAACTGACTATGTATGACGTTTCTGCTCGTTCTGTTGCCGAAGTCATGACGAAAGCAAAGTCATGACGTATTGATATAACGTACAACGTACGTCATAACAGTACGTCATGACTTATACTCCATCTGTTGGTTAACAATCTTGACGTGTCTTTTATCTAAAAGTCGTCTATAATTTTTATCTAAAAATGTTTACAATTTGTTATTTACATATACTGATGTTTGGTAATTAACTAAATTTAAATAATCTTTGTATATTTTTTATACGATTTGTTTTTTTAATAAAAAGACATATTATGATTGTTTACGTTTAGCTATCTACCTAAACCGATGGAATAAAGGAAAGGCTGGCAGCCATTATTATTTTTTTCATTTATCTTTATTTAATTTTCTAGTGTTTTTAATAAAGTTAAAAAATGTATTATGACTTACGAGTGCTGTGTTTATAAATCTACGTGTTATGACGCTATTTTGCCCCATTTGCCGTGTAAAAGACTCGCTAAGTGATGAAAGGCAAAAGTAATGAAAAGAGTTATCGGTAGAGCCTATCTTTTCTTTATTACTCAAGATGTGTGTGATTTGAAGATGATATTTTGAGTGGAATAGCATTTTAGCAAAATCTGGTAAATACACATCAAATTATTACTTCTTGCTTGGCTAATTTTCAAACTTCCTTCACTCTAGTCTTATGTTCTACAACTCAAGTCCTAACTTTCAAATGGCCATAAAAGAGCCTGTCACAGTAATTCAACACTACTAATAGGGTGCTTTTCCACCAGAGATGTGCTATGTGCTATGCTACATTGCTATGGATGCGTTTGATATCCACCAATCATATTGGTGCATATAGCTTAGCACTGGTGGAAACGGATTCAACTAAGATATGTTTGTTATATGGAAGGATGCGTGCTATACCTACTGCTATGGATGGGTGCTATGAATGGTCGCGAGTGGTGTAGTTATGTGCCGCTTCCCTGCTATAGATACATTGCTTAGTTCGATCTAAGGGAGTCTTCATAGCACATCTTACTCGCACTGCTACATAGCTTAGTATCAGTGGAAACGGTCACATAGTTTAACAGCATAGCTATTACATCCTTGCAGCGTAGCTGCACATCTCTGGTGGAAAAGCAGCCTTAAACTACTAAAAGTTTAGCAATTGGAACAGGATTAAAGTATTTGCAATTGTGACATAAATTATCTTTTCAAACTGAAATCTAGTTTTATGGATACTGAAATTGATTTGTTTGTCTAATTTCAGAAAATGGGTTTCCTCAGAAGGAGTATTCAGAGTCCTGTTAAATGCCTCGAACCACTGAAAGGTTTGTTATTAGTAAATTTTTGTTTTGATACTATTATAATATAATTCTGTGTACGAGAAACTTGAAGTTGTTAAACACGCTTGCTTTATTTTTAAATGGTTTTTGCCGTTTTGTTTTTCAGAAATTTGCATGCATCCACTTCCAGTGAGTTTCCTCTATAGCACCAAACGTTCCTACCGCAACATATACAAAAACGTCAGGATTCAGGTAATAAAGATCCAGAAAAATTGGGAAAAACCTCTCCTTTTTTCATGGTCTGATGTTCCAATAAAGTTGTCTGTATATTTTCAGATGTACCTATGTTACTTGCCAAATCCTGAAACATTTGCAGAAAAGTTCCAAGTTTGGGTGAAGAGTATTGGGGTGATATTGCGAGTCTAGACAGTGCTACTGTCCAAAACACTTGAAGATTTGCTGTTGGCACTATGAGAAGCAGTTTCTGTATACAAATTGGCTGTTCCCACCTTGATTTTACCTACAGAAAATATTTCAGGTACTTAAACAAATATTATAATAACTTTTGAAAGTCTTCACAAATCTGATTTGACCTGTCCCTCTACTTTGGGTAATTTATGGTTTCACCATGGCTCTCAAAAGAGTGTGGGAAAATATTGTGAAAAAACTGTGAAATTCACCAACCACTTAAGTACTGGGCCAGAATGGTTGATTGCGGCCCACTGTCTTTTAAAGAGAGTATATCTATGTTCCAGCAGTGGTAACATTATCTTTTAATATTGAATTTCAGTTCATAATTTTTTTTTAATGATAATCTCGTCTTTGCTTTTCAGTACCTACCAACTACAAGTTCATTGGTTCCAGATAGCTCACTATCTACTCCAATCCCAAGAACTTCTTCTCTTATTGAATCCTGTTTAACGCGCTACAACAATAGGAACTGTTGAACACAGTCCTCTCAGTGGTATGTAACTAATTATATTTATCTACACTTCTTCTTCTTCTTAGCGTATCGATGTCAAAACTAGTTAAATTCCTTGCGTAGCCACTGGGCTACGGACGGCACTGCCGTGGCCGAATACTGATTCGGCCACGGCAGTGCCGTCTGCTGATGCTGTTATTAGGTTCCCTACTATTATATATCTACACCAATATTATAAAGAAGTAGAATTTGTTTTTTTATTTTTTTTCGTTTGTAGGAGGTAATCTCAGGAAGTACTGGTCCGATTGCTAGAATTTCTATTTGTGAAAAAAATGTATGGTGCTTTGTTCCTGAGTGACATAGGCTATATTTAATGTACACGGGCGAAGCCGCGGACAGAAGCTAGTTCATAATATTGTTGGGGATATCTTTTTGTGGGTGTTTTCTATCTGTAATTTGAGTAAAACGTTAAAAGTGGTGCATGCAAAGGAGGTGGCTTTAACACCCCAGCGGCTGTCTTCTCCTGCAGTAGCCAATGAGGCATGGGCAGTCGTGGGGGATTCTTGATGTCCCAATGGATTGAGGAAACACTTCTCGTATCTTAATGAAATTAATATGGTTACTAAGTAGTAACTTTAAAAACATTGTTCAATTGATTCTCGATTTTGTTGTTATAATATATATGAACGTAAAGGTGGCATCTCAACCTACTTTGAGATGCCACCTTTATCATTCAGGATTTTTTGGAAAAGATGTCATGGTCCTGAAACACAAAGGGCAATTGGTTGATTTTAGTCAGTAAAAGTCTGACACAACCTCTTGCTCCTCCTCAGAACAGAAGGAAGTCACTGGATCATATCCCACTTAAAAAACGTATCTAGGATCACCATGGATGAATATTTATTATAATTTGATATGATTTTGTAGCATTTGAGAGTAGTCAAAAAATTAGAGTTTGGTGGTGTTAAAATTAAAAAAAAGGCGACTCACTAACCTTTCCGGTGAAGGTACCTTTTGTGGTAACAATTAATAAAGCCCAAGGACGTTTGTTCCTGTCCCTTTAAGCCCGTAGGAATCGATCTACGCCAGGAGTGTTTTTCGAGATCTGGTTCAGAGAAAATCAATACGTGGGTATTAGGGGTTATATTACGCGATATTACAGAAAATAAAAAACACAAAGAATCCAATAAATACCTAATTTCGGAAAAAAAAAATGACGCACCTTTAAAATAAAGTTTATTTGAACTTATAATTCCAAATCAATCCAAAGATATAACACTTAAAAGCAACCCGTTTTAAAAAACGACAATTTTTAAGCAGAAATACTTTAAAATGTTGACTACGGTGCTAATTATTATAGTTACCTACATAATAATAATAATATAAGGCTTTGAGGATAATTCTTATTTATCATAGCGTTATGTACCTAAATAATGTTTTTTTTTTAAATTGTTACCTGATGGAAAGCGACGATGCGGTCGACGATAGAGCGCGCTTACCTAGAAGTAACCTATTCACTCTTGACTTAAAGATTCCCGGGTTGTAGCCATCAGGAAACACAGATTCCGGCAAGGAATTCCACTTCTTAGCTGTACGCACAATCCACCGTAGGCGCGGGCTTGCGGACGGTGAACAATGGGTAGCTCGCCGTCCGATCGTCCGGTAACCGGAATATCATCTAATGACATACCGTCGTTAGATGATATTCCCACCCGAAAAAATAAGCTGTACGCACAATTAATGTATTCCTAAAAAGTTTTGTGCTTGAAGGTGGGTTGTCCACCATGTACCGATGGCGCATCGCCGTACGCCTGCTGGCCCGATAGAACGGGCTAGGCGGAATTAGGTTATGCAATTCCGACGCACACTCCCCGAAATGCAACCGATGATGGTGAATGTTGACTATACAAATATTTCCAACTTTACGCGCAGTCGTGGACAATTATAATAAAACAAAATCAATTAAAAAAACAATTAGAAACATTTTCGACTTCTACGCGAACGAAGTCGCGGGTAAAAGCTAGTCTACTAATACTTTTGTATCTAAAAATACCTTTGCTTTAAACATAACTTCATACTAACTGTATGTATAAATCTGCCGTAAAAAAGTACATATCGACGAAGGTATGCTATTCTTTAATTTCCGAACAAATTGTTTTGGAGGGTGTCTGTGAATAAATTAATAAAAAAAATCGATTCGCATAAAAACATAAATCTATTTTATTTCATCTCATCATTTGGGGTAACTGAAAATTAATGTCGTTTCTTATCTACCCTCAATAATATTTATTTAGTAACCTGACATTAATTAAGGCCTATTTAGACGGGCAGAGTTTCTCGCACGTTTTGGTTCGAGAAATCGTACGGAATAATCGCCACAACATTATCGTATCAAAATGTTTACATACAAGTAATACATTCTCGCCTACGATTATGTCATATAAGATTCGCAAGTAATTATCGCTAAGCGATAATGTCCTGTGTCTGTTTACGCAGCAAAATTATAATAAGAAGATTCTTGTTTACGAAAATCTCGACTTCCGTCGGGTCGGGGTGGAGGGAGAGGGGAGGGGGGAGGGAAAGCTACCCCCCTGTACCATTCCCAACCCGCGCAAACCCATGGTTAAGAAGATATTCATGTTTAAAGTTTGAGGTTAGGTTAGGTTAAAACACTAATTTCCATCGATTTATGGGGCGGTTTGGACCTAAATCATAATGGCTTTTAACATTAGAAGGGGATTTGGCGCTCGGCGGACGCTGCCGCGGCACGCTCGCTCCGCTCGCGCGTAGATGGTCACAGTTCTAATCTAACCTAACCCAAATGATTCACTAACACAGCGATACCAACGCAACTTGCAAGGGCAATAAAAACAAATGGACGATGACTGACATGACGTCATGACGAATATAAAACAAAATGGTCTCGCTTCACGTTCCGTTCCGTTACTCAGTGAAAACAAATATTTGTTATTTTTTATGTAAATAGTCAATGTAATTGCTTGTTACTGCTTGGTTTTTGTGCACATTAATTACATACGTAATTTAATACGTAAAAATAAAATTATATTTAAAAAAATATATGACAAAATTGAATGAAACAAACCACAAACAAGCGTGGACGCTTAACGAAACGTGAAACGTCAACTTTGACATCTACAATGACAATTTATCTAACCTAAATTGCGTATTAATTTACAATTTTTATGGAACTTTGGAAAATTATATCTCGTAAACGGTAAGTTTGCGCAACTTAATATTTTGCAAAAAGCTTTCTATTTATGAGTACTATCTACAATAAAAAAATGAACTTCCAAATCGACGGTCCATAAAGGAAAGTTTAGCCAAAATACCCTCGCGCACTGCTCTCATGTCACAAAAAATCTACGAAATACGAGTGTTGACCTTGAAATTCTGTTTACACGGACGCAAGCAATATTCCATTACGAGGCAATTCTCGCCAGAGTGGACGAGTAAGAGGTATGAATGTTTTGATGAAGAAACATTTTTTTATTTCGATTATAGTATGTTCGAGACGAGAAACTCGCTCCGTCTAAATGGGTCTTTAATATGTTTCGATCCAGTGGGCCACTCGAGCCACACGGATTGAAACTAGCAAGGTCACCTAGGTTATGTACCATACTAGGATGGTTTGCAACCATCTGGTCACCCCTTTAAGGAGTTGCAAACTAGCGTTCCAACCAAAATCACCTTGGTTTATGTGTTTGGTTTTTGCATCCATGTACCACGTGGCTTACAACACAAACCAAACACATAAACCAAGATCACCTTGGTTGAAATGCTAGTTTGTAACCGTCTGGTCACCTTTACAGCCAAAGAAAATTATTAAGCTCATGTAGGTATCTTTATAAACAATCAAAATTCACGTCACGCTCGAACATCTAGCATCGAACGCCGCATACCAGTGTTTCGTCTTACTCGCACCCATAACTACAATACGGCCGATGTAACTTGGCGACCCTGAACATAGGCTCTGCGAACTTTAGCGCATGTACACTCGTAAAAAAAAACTGGTATTGACATTAATTTTTAACCCAAATTACGAATAAAAATTTATTAATACAGGGACCAAGTACAAATAAATTAAATATTTAAAACACTGAGACAAAAAGCTACAAAAATAACTTATGAACTAAAGAATTAAACCTAACACTACACAAAAAACTTAACAATATAATAATAACAACTAACGAAAACTTTTGTCACCGCCTGTGCTCAAGACAAGAGACAGCGACAGGAAAATAACACCAATGCTAACGTGTGAGTGAGATATATTACTGCGTACCGAACATGGCCGAATAAGTACGAAGCTTTACGAAGTTACCGAAGAGAGATGTCCAGTACGCGTGTCTGAGGGTGTTGTTTAATCGATTTTTTTTTCAAATCGATTTATATTAAATTATAAACATATATTTATATTAAATTTTCGATGGAGGTTTAAAATATTCTCAACAATTTGTTATGCTAGTAGTTATTTATAAATAACTGATATTTAACTAAATCATGTCTTTCAACCAAGAAAACAAAATTTTATTACTTTTATTTTTTCTCGTTTACTAACGACAACATTCACTATATTCGTAAATATAATATAATATCTCATAGAAACAAAAATTAAAAAATTCCAAATGGATAAAAATCGATTGCGATATTTGATTGAATAAAGGGTCGATTGTGTTTACATAGAGTCTAGACCTCCAGCCCGCTTACGGCGCCTCATGCCACCATTTTGTTCCTAAAAAACGTTTGTGCGCAGCCTTCTGCGCAAAGTTCGGGCTCGCCAAGTTATATCGACCGTACAGTACATCAGTATCCCCCCTCGCCATTCGCAACTGCTTTATAAGCGCAAACAAACCAGAGGGCCTTCTTCTTTTGCAACCATCAGCTGTAACGCACAATTGCCCGTCTATCGTGCGTTCCGGTACGCATCTATATAAATATCAATCAATTAGTGAAAAATTAACGGTATTCTTCGTAAATTTCCGGTAAGTTACTACAAAGTTTTATTAGCTTCTCATATTTGTGTGGTCAAGTAGGTACTTGTAACACGGGCTAGTGGACGGTGCGTTATTTTCCACGTACACATCAAAAATATCTCGGCAAAATAGGCCAGTTAGGACTAGCGTTACAAAAAGTAGGTAAAATTCCCGTTTCTTTCCATCCCGTCGTTATATTCAATGTTTCATTCAAACATTTTTAGAAAATATTCGAATATATGTTTCGTTTTTTTTTCAATAAAACCGAAGAAAAACAAAAAAGCGGAATACTTCATGTTTTCTTTTTCAAATACTTTTTCCATAATAATACTAATAAAATGGAGGGTATACTAATAAAAGTTGAAAAAACAAGTTTTCTTGATTTTCCATTCAATGAAGAAAACTTGTTTTTTCAACTTTTCGAATCCTGATTCTTTTCAAATGATTCCTTCTGTTAATTTTCTTTGTAAAATGTGAAAACTAACGAAAAAAACTATTTTTTTTTTTTGTGTAATAACAAATTGTTATTTTCGCAATTTTCAACGCTAGTTAGGACCAGCACCTGCTATGAACATTGAGTTTTATTCAGTGGGTCTGACACTCCCTCTCGTTCAGTCCAGAGTGGAAAAAGTTATTACATTAAATGATTTTCCACGTAAAAAAGTGGGTACTTGTAAAAATATACGTTTCTTCATCTTTTCTTTGTTAATTTTACGATTTCATTTTTATGATTTAATTTGAATTGTGTAAAATAGTGCTTCACAATCTTTAACTCTGTAAACTCCGTATCTGATGGTGATCATTACGAACATCCGCCTTAAGACGTATAGTCCCTTAAACATCTGGCCGGAATTAAATGCATACATCGCCTAGGCGGTAATACGAATATGTGTGCATTTAATTCCGGTCAGCTGCGCTCAGATAGAGCCCCGCTGACTTTTAAATCCATTTTATTTGCGAAATATTGATTGATTTACATAAGCTATGTACATTCTGAACAGAGAGAAGAGAACAGAACTTAGAACATTTAACTAGCAATTTTTTGTGTAAACATATTAATTCTAAAGATCAAAGCCGTTTGAAAGGAGTAGAGAAAACAAGCGAAAAATCTCATGTATTTTTTTTTTATTTTGCAAAACTTACGAAAAAATCATATTATGTTGATAATGTTGTACGCGAATCTATCGATTTCCCCGGGCAATAAGTCGGTAATCGCAAAAAAAATGTTTTTTCGATTACGGACTACAGATTTTTGATTACCGACTTATTGCCCGGGGACGACGCTATAATAAACATTAATTTTTTCACACCTATTCACCTAGCCGTTACCGATAAGTAGGCTTCAGAAAATCACTGTTTTATAGCACTGCTCGGGAGTTAGGGCCTTAAACGCAATTGTACGTCCTATGCTTACGCTTCAATATCAGTGGAGGGTTGGCAGAGGTTTATTCGCTGGACATTTTCAGGGTTCGTGATTGTGAGATCTTTCGCGATACCGCAACCCCAAAACACTGCAGCATCGCATCGCAACCGCATCATCGCATCAGGGTCAACTTCTCGGCTCCGGGGCATTACCAACGCGTTAAATCAGGATTGTACTTGTCGCGCCTGCCTTTTCAAAGCGGAAAAAAATCTGACGGATCTCTTTGTTACCTAGCACCTAAATATTAAATCGGTGCGAGTCCGCCTTTTCTTTCTAAATTCTTCTCACCACGCGTCATTGGCATTTCTATCGGTCATTTTTTTTCTGTTTTTGGAGGTAGTAGTGTTTTTTGTGTGTGTAATGTTTTTTTTTGTTGTGAAACGTTTTATTTCTGGTTGCAAGCAACTAAAGTGTACGCTATGCTTACATATTTTATTCACTTGTTTATTCATTAGCACAAATAACCAAAAAATTCCACGAGCTCTATAAAAACATGTTACCACATATTTCTTCTCTTTTTTACTCGATTCTACTGATGCTATTTCTTCATAACAAAACTTTTCTACATCGTTTAGCTTAAATGTTGAGTACAATATTTTTTTTTATTTAGACCACACCAACTCAACTGGATTAGGATTACAATGGTACGGCGGCAGGCGGAGGATTTCAATGCCATTTGCTTTAGCGGTTTTGTCAGCTAAATTATATATTATATTTCTGGTAAAAAAAATCCACCAACTAATAAAAACTCAGGTAATTCAATCAAAATAAACATAAAGTGTATCCTAGATAGACATTACCTCCCATGGCCTATATCAGGGATGGCGAACCTTTATTGAAGAACGTGCCACCATGATATTATTTTAATTTCAAGTATTTATTACATTTAATTATAATTCTGTATCCACACTCTTGAAATTGTTAAAAACACTCGTTTTATTGTTTTGTTTTTCAGAAATTCAAGCAATTGCTTCCACTTCCAGTGAGTTTCCTCTACAGAGGAAACCACAATGTACACAAAGAAGTCGGACTTCAGGTAATAAATCTACTGGTCTCTAATTTCTTAGATTATATGTGTATTAATTACTCTATGTTATTCAAATCTCAACTCACATAATATTTTCTTTGATTATTTCAGAAGTCATTGCTTCCAGCTCACATGAGTTCCAAACTTTACCAGCAGTTTCACAAAATCCACCAACTAATAAAAACTCAGGTAATTCAATCAAAATAAACATAAAGTGTATTTAATTATAATTCTGTATCCACACTCTTGAAATTGTTAAAAACACTCGTATTATTGTTTTGTTTTTCAGAAATTCAAGCGATTGCTTCCACTTCCAGTGAGTTTCCTCTACAGAGGAAACCACAATGTACACAAAGAAGTCGGACTTCAGGTAATAAATCTACTGTTCTCTAATTTCTTAGAATATATGTGTATTAATTACTCTATGTTATTCAAATCTCAACTCTCATATTATTTGCTTTGATTATTTCAGAAGTCATTGCTTCCAGCTCACATGAGTTCCAAACTTTACCAGCAGTTTCACAAAATCCAACAACTAATAAAAACTCAGGTAATTCAATCAAAATAAACATAAAGTGTATCCTAGATAGACATTACCTCCCATGGCCTATATCAGGGATGGCGAACCTTTATTGAAGAACGTGCCACCATGATATTATTTTAATTTCAAGTATTTATTACATTTAATTATAATTCTGTATCCACACTCTTGAAATTGTTAAAAACACTCGTATTATTGTTTTGTTTTTCAGAAATTCAAGCGATTGCTTCCACTTCCAGTGAGTTTCCTCTACAGAGGAAACCACAATGTACACAAAGAAGTCGGACTTCAGGTAATAAATCTACTGTTCTCTAATTTCTTAGAATATATGTGTATTAATTACTCTATGTTATTCAAATCTCAACTCTCATATTATTTGCTTTGATTATTTCAGAAGTCATTGCTTCCAGCTCACATGAGTTCCAAACTTTACCAGCAGTTTCACAAAATCCACCAACTAATAAAAACTCAGGTAATTCAATCAAAATAAACAAAGTGTATCCTAGATAGACATTACCTCCCATGGCCTATATCAGGGATGGCGAACCTTTATTATCCTTTATTGGAGAGCGTGCCACTAAATATATATATTTAGTGGCACATTTTCCAATAAAGGTTCGCCATCCCTGAGAAAAAAATAAATAGTGTGGTCATGACGTGCCACCAAAAAATCTTGCTTTAGTAATTTAATGGACAAACTGAAACTAAATGCTCAGTTAGCAAATTCCTATAGTGTTATATTTACAGTTGTTCGTTTGTTTATATTATAATATAAACAAACGAACAACTGTATATATATAATTAAACAAAAGTAAAAATTAGCGTAGTTGTTGCTTTAAAAAATCACATATATGTTGTAAATCTTACACTGCCCGAATTCATTTGCCGCGTGCCACCACTGGCACGTGTGCCCTAGGTTCGCCATCCCTGGCCTATACATTTACATAGACAATTTTCCTGTTTCAGATTTGAGTCAATTCAAAAATTTAAAAAAACTAAAAACATCCAAAAAACTGGTATTAAGTAAATATAAAGATTTATCGCGAACATTCAAAATGTTATACAAAGAGTACAAAAAGGCTAAAAGACAAATAAACTTTAACAAAAGAGTCAAGAGAGCTTTGAAGTTTAACAAGGAAACATCCTTCGAAAAATTAACAGCACACATGAACCCATTTGCAAAAAGAATATTCAAAATGCAGATTAATCTTTGCACCAGAAATAAGAAAGGGCGTCGATTTACATTAGAAGAAAAACTGATCGCATTATCTATAATGAAGCAAAGTCCCAAATGTTATCGATTTTTACACAAAATATTTATACTACCATCAAGGGTTACTTTGAATAAAATGGTTGCGAAATTAAACATTGAGACGGGAATCTGCCCTCAAGTTTTTGAATTGATGAAAAAAGAGGTTTGTACTATATTTGTAGTTTTTAATGGAAACAATACTCTATAAACTTTCTACTTTGGGTCTGAAAAAATGTTTACTTATATTACTTTAATTCTTTTCCAGGTTGCAACATGGCAGACCAATAAAAAAATGTGTTCCGTGATCTTTGATGAAATGTCACTAGAGACTGCCTTAACTTACAATAAAAATAAGGACACCATTAATGGCTTTGTAGAGTTAAATACAAAAAAAAATCAGTTTGCTGACCATGCCCTCGTTTTTATGCTGAGAGGAGCAGTTTTTAAATGGCAGCAACCAGTGGCTTATTATTACTGCCAAGGAGCTACCTCAGGGCTGGAACTCAAAATAATTTTGAAAGAAGTTGTCTCTGCTGTAATTGGATGTGGGCTGAAGCCAATTGCATTAATTTGTGACCAAGGCGCTTCTTTTCAATCTGCACTAAGAAGCCTAAAAGCAGACACGGCTCGTGACCAAATACTTGCAGATCGAGAACCAGGTTAGGATAATTCAAGTAACTTTCCCATTATACCCAGATGATTACCATTAAGGGTAAAATTGTTTTCATGAATTGACTGATCTCAGCAGTAGGCAGGTTTAAAGTATCGAGAATCGTTCGAGGGACCTTCGTCACCAAGATGTGATACCAGCCTTGACTGTGCTACGATATTTTACCAACTGTAAAACTTGTTGGTACTTGTTTGTCATTTGGTTTAAAATGTTTTATATTTTCAGATGGCACAGTTACAATATGTGGAGTCAATCTGAGTATTGTGTATGACCCCTCTCACCTGATAAAGGGTCTGAGAAATAATTTTTTAAGTAAAAATATAACTTTCAATGGAAAAATTTCTAAATGGCAAGACATAGTAGATGTGTATGAAACAGACTGTCATCACACTGAAGCCAGACTTCTTCATAAACTGAGTGATCAACATGTAATTCCAGAAAAGATTAAGAAAATGAAGGTACTCATATTTGTAATTTGTTTTATTTAATCCAGATATTTGTATTCTGCTATAGATTGACCATTAAATTATAACATGGCATTTTTTTTCTTTATACTTAAAAGCTGTATTTTTAATTTTCAGGTTAAAAATTGTGTGAAGGTCTTCAGCACAACTGTATCTGCAGCCTTATCATATACAGCAAAATTCTGTAAGTAACTTTATATGAGAATAAATATTTTACCGCAACCTCGCAATTGGCATTTTCTATTTACATTTATACATTAACGTGGTAATGTATTAAGTAGAATTAAACATTAGTCTCACTCCCCTCCCTTATTAATATTATTAAACATATAGTAAAGGAAACAATAAAGTACTTATATAAGTTATTCATTTCAGCCCATTATGCTGATGGAAGACCCGTCAGTAGCACACTGCTAAATACAGCGGAGATCGTTCTATTTTTTGACCAATTATTCGACAGCGTCAACGGAGCTGCAAGATTTTCTAAAAGAAGCAAGGGAAAAAATTTAAGAACAGCGGTGGAAGAAAAATCAGCTCATCATCAGTTTTGGAAAGAAGCTATAAATAAGTTACAGAAAATTAAATATTTAGATTTGAATGGAAAGGAGAAGTCAGTACCTTCATTATTAAATTTTATTGTTACACTGAAAAGCTATATGAGGCTATGGCAGTTTTTTAAAGACCATAATTTAAAAATTATGAGACCCAGATATTTCAATTCAGATCCAATTGAAAACTTTTTTGGCCAAGTAAGGGCATATAACTACCGAAATAATGTCCCAACCTGCCACAGCTTCAACTGTACCTTTAAATCATTATTGATAACTAGAGTCATAAAATTCCACCACCAATCATTCAACTGTGAGGATGATCCGGCAGACCAAATCATAAATTTACAGCCATTATTTATTGAACAAGTAAAAGAAATGCTCGAGCCGGGTCATTCAGTTACAAGTCAAAACATAGAAATGATCGTAGAACAGGCTCGAAGAGAACGATTGAATGTCCATTCGCGTGCTTACACTGCTGGACGGGTAGTACGCAAAATTTTCGACAAAATGAAACTTAAATGTATTTCTTGTAAAAGTAGTCTTACAAGTGACCAAATTAACATCCACGATTGGATAAACCACCGCGAATATACATTGGCAAAAAAAGGGTTAAATTACCCATCCGAAGGTGTAGTAAGGTGTTTTGGTACAGTGATTACTGAAACAAATGAATACTTGGAACGCAATGCCCATAAAAATAATGTAGCGTTAAATGTAAAAGACATCATTTTGTCTAAGTATTCATTTAATTTTATCGATTGTACAGAACACAAGGCAATTATCCTCAATCATTTAATTTTATTAACTGTGAGGTTTGCTATTATTAATTGGTGCAATATTATAAATAAAATTTTAAAGGGCACGGATATTCATAGGTTACGTACACAAAATTTACCAGCTATGCAACTGAAAGCGTTTCAAAAATATAAAAAGAAATTGAAAAATAAATCATTTAATAAGTAATAACTCTACATAAAAAATATTTCACCCGAGCGAGCCAGGCGAGCAGCTAGTAATTAATAAAATTGCATACATTAATGCAATTTTATTAATTATTAGCTGATCGCCTTGGCTCGCTCGGGTGAAATATTTTTTATTTAATAGGTACTCTGTACTTTATTGAGTTCCATAATGTTACATGGTTGGTATGTTGTTTAAAAGATTTTAATGACTTATATAGACAATATTTTGATTGTAAGTTACTCGAGTGTGTAGCTTAATTTATATTTCTAAGCTTTCTAATGGTGAAAGAATTTTAAAAATCAGTTTAATTTTTGAGTTAATTCGTAACATACAAACAAAAAATTATTTTTTTTCTCATATTTAATGCAATTATTAGTAACTGGCTTTCGCCCGCGTGAAAATAGAAAATATAGGCCTATGTTACTCAGTGATAAAGTAGCTTTTTACTGGTGAAAGAATTTTGAAAATCGGTCCAGTAGTTTTTGAGTTAAATTGTAACATACAAACATAAACAAATCTTTCCTCTTTATAATATTATTATTTAATATGGATGTGTATTTATTGTTCAATAAATAAATGTATAAATAAATTAATAAACGTTTTAATTATTTTCCTGCAACCTGAAAAAAAAAAAAAAAATATGGTACTCATGCTGTATCCGTTGCATTCCTTTGCCATTATAAGCAGTGATCTTGGCCGCAGTTTAAAAAAAAAGAAACGTCATACATAATCAGAGATGACGCGGCTAGTCTATGGATGACGGTAAAACGGTCGAAAAAATTTGTTCTAAGATTGCTGTCTGTATCACCCTCACTAGTCTGTGGTTGTTTGTGTTGTGTTTCAAAATATTGGAGGTTTTCATTTTTAATAATTATAATAAATTCCTGAGAAAATGGATAAAATTTTAAAAGAATCTCCTCTTTACAAGAAGATAGTCAATTCAAAATTGATTCGAATTCTTGTATCAGTTGATAAGCAAATATCACATAATTTAATAAGCGGTGAAATCGCCACAAGGTATGTTGAACTTTGAACACTGTATTAAATCCGGTTTGTTTATCCTTTATCTTTATCTTACACCTACAGAGTTTATGATACTATCCTTTTTTTTTTCAGACGGTCTAATACAAATGGACTATGGTGTTGTTTACTTCTACCAACAGTGCTTATGGTGTACTCAATCCTGTACACAGTTTCAGAACTATACATCTTACTAACCTTCATATCTGTTGGGTTGCTGTCTTATTGCTTTTTATTTATTGCATTTATGTCTATATCATGCTTGGTCTTAAAAGAGAATTTTTATGGAGGATGTGAAGCATCAAGTCTTTTAGCTACATTGTTAATATATGCACTTCAAGGGCAAGGTAATATAATTTAAAATAATAATAAATTAAAAATATCTCCTCAAAGTAAAGTTACATCAAATATGTACAAAATAGCATAGTATTCCTGATTCTTTTATTAATTTTCAGGTATAATATTCTCTCTGACATACTCTGTGATAGCAGTGTACTCATTCAGTGCACTGTTAAGACTGGCCCTCACTAAATGCCCACACACATTTACAATTGGGGAGGCAATGATCGTTGGACAAAGCATTGTATTGTTCAGTGTCATGGCCATCAGCATGACTCTGTATAACATGGGTGCTGAACAAGATGAAGAAATGCAATTTGTAAATTCTATTATTTTTGTAAGTATTCTGATAGAATAAAACATTGTTTTCCCCTCTAACACCACATATTATTGGTTTTATAAACAATTTGAAAATAACTAACCATTCATAAAAAATTTTTTTTACTTGAAGTAAATCACTATAATAATATGAAAACATGAGCAGTGGTGGCCGAGTGGTAACGGCCCCGACTTACGAGTTGTAGGTCGCGGGTTCAAACCCAGCCAGGCGCATTACTTTGTGTAATTTAGTTCATCACCACTGCTCTCAAAACGGTGAAGGAAAACATCGTGAGGAAACCGGCATGTCCTAGAACCAAAAATTCGAAGACATGTGACATCCACCAACCCGCATTGGGCCCGCGTGGTGGATTACGGCCCATTCCCTCTCCTAGAGAGGAGGCCTGAGTCCCAACAGTGGGAACATTAAAAAGGCCGACTATGACTATATGAAAACGATGAAAACTGAGAATAAATTGAATTTGTTATAATTGACCAATTTTGTTACAACAACTAATTCTATATTGTACACAACAAAGTTTAATTTCCATTGCAATCCATCCTTTGTAAATGTTCATCTAAAAATCAACTTAAAATATATTTAGATAAAGTTAATAATTGGATTGGTTGATATGGATTAAAAGCCTTAAAGTTTAGTTAAATTTTGTCTTTTTTAGTTTAATTTGACTGTGATTTTATTTGTTTAAATATGTTTGACTAACACAAGTGTGATATATTGTCACAAAAGTGTATATATTTTTTTTTATCTGTCACAAAAAATATTACCTATTTTCAGACCATATTATCTTCAGTGGGAATTATTGTTACAGCATTGTCTCTTTTGGGTGAATTACAAAAAACCCTTGCAGTCCTTGGGTACATAGTAAGTGTAGCCGGGACATATGCACTTATGATCTTACATGTGCAAATTGGAGCTGATTGCATACTGAAAATTGTCTCATACATTGTGCTGGATGTTGAAAAAGTGAGTAATTTTGCCAAGTTTAGAACTCATATATACTGTTTAACTGAAAAGAAACTGTTTTTCCTGTTCATAGTCAAGTAGTAAATCACAAAGAATGTTCAAATTCCAAGTGAATATATATATTTCATGCACCATCACCATGTTGATCATATATTTGTTTATCTTCTAGTGAATTATGACCTTAGATTTTTTTTTTATTGATGGGCTTGTATTTGACCACCAGGTGTGATGGTGGTCAAATGCAAGCCCATTTGAAAACTATCTTAGTGATGATCCATTATCAACTACTGCTTGCTTATAAGCAAAGCAGAAAAGTAATTTTTTAATTAAAATTAAAACAGCAGTTTGCTTTAAGTTTACAAACATTTTATGGATAGCTAATAGCAATGATTCTATTTATTATTTTCAGCTGAAACTTATCCTGTTTTGGCTCTTCTTGGTTGGAATAGCAGTGTTTGTAGTCCTCATCCGAACTAAGCTCAATGTCAAAGCCAGCACTGTTACCCGCAAGACATTCCATGTACTTGCATCAGTAGTGTTCCTAACTGGCGTCCTTTATGACATGAAATTGATGAACCTTGCTACTGGAGTTGGGTTCAGTGCTCTCATATTAGTTGAGGTTTGTGGTAAAATATAATATTTATTTATTTATTATATAGGCGCGCGGCGGTGACCACTACCTTACCTTGTAGCAGACAGATATGAATAAAGCAAAATCGGCATGAAAGGATAGCATCTGTGGCTTTAGGAAGTCTACTATAACATGTCTATCCCCAGTGCTGCATTACCCTCATAACAAAAGTAGCAAATGCTAAGGGCCATGCTCATTGGGGAGCCTTTGCTTGGACGCACAAAAACAAGTCAAAATGCCTATACCGTACTAGCTTCTACCAGCAGCTTCGTCATCGTGAAAGTAGGTTCCTCCATACAAACTTTGGACCCCCGTTTCATCCCCTTGAATTTGGGAAAATCCTGTTTTAGTGCTTGCATGCGTCTTTGTGCAAAATTTCACACTCTTAGTCCCAGTAGTTCCATATATGCGTTAATATGCCAGTCAGTCAGCTTTTAGGGTTCCATACCTCAAAACGAACGCGCCCTCGGAACGCGCCACCACCGGGTTCCCAAATAACGGTAGGAGGGGTTCGCATCGACGTCGGGTCGACGATGAAGTACCTGGGACTTGTCCTCGACAGTCGGTGGAACTTTGTGGAGCACTTTCGACGTCTGACTCCCAAACTGGAACGGACCGCGGCTGCCCTAAAGCGGCTCCTGCCCAACCTTGGGGGTCCAGACGCCTCCTGCCGGAGGCTCTACGCGGGAATTGTTCGGTCCATGGCCCTTTACGGGGCGCCGGTGTGGGCGCCGTCACTGCAAAGGCGACCGGCGGCCATACTGAACGCTTGCCAGAGGGTCATGGCCATTCGGATGATACGGGGATACCGCACGATTTCCCGCGAGGCGGCGAGCCTTCTTGCTGGCCTGCCACCATTGGATTTGGAGGCAACAGTACTTGCACGCATGCACGATTTGCGCGTGGAGATGCAACACCGGGGCGAAACTCCGCTGCCGCGCCAAGTCGCGGCATGGCGGACCGAGTTCCGGCGGGATCTCATGGTGGAATGGCGACGGCGACTATCGCAACCCAGTGCTGGGCACGCTACAATAATGGCGGTTAGTCACCTCTTTGAGGAGTGGCTGGAGCGGCAACACGGCATCCTCACCTACCGCATGACGCAGGTCCTCACCGGACATGGCAAGTTCGGGAGGTTCCTGCATCGGATTCAGGCGGAAGCAACGCCCGGGTGTCATCATTGTGTGGACCACCCAGAGGACACGGTGGAGCATACGGTGGAGGTGTGCCCCGCTTGGGCGGAGCACCGCCGTGTCCTCGTGGAGGCAATTGGCGGCAGCGACCTTTCACGTCGGGCCTTGGTTCAGGCTATGGTCCGGAGCGAGGAGGAATGGCAGGCGGTCGCCTCCTTCTGCGAAGCAGTAATGTTAGCGAAGGAGGAGGCTGCACGCGTGAGGGAACGAAGGTCCTCACGCCCTAGCCGACGTAATTCCGACCCCGACTACCAGCCACGGTAGACGCGGGCTTGCGGACGTCGAGCACTGGGTAGCTCGCCGTCCGGCTGTTCGGTAATTAACCGCACCGAGCCCAGTCGTTAACAGCGCGTAGTGATCCTCGCGCTCCTCAAAGAGATGTCAGCAAACTGTAGGGGCCCAGTGGGGCCGATGCCCGCTAGCTAGGACCGCGGAGAATTCCCGAAAGGGCAACCCGTAGTCCTAGTACGCAAAGGGTAATTGAAGGATACAGGTGTGGTTTTAGTCAGTAAAAGTCTGACACGCCCTCGCGCTCCACCCAGATCGTGAGAAGTCATTTGGATGATTTCCCACCTTAAAAAAAAAAAAAAAAAAATACCTCAAAACGAAACCCTTATAGGATCACTTTACTGTCCGTTTTTATGTCTGTCAAGACCCTTTATCTCGGGAAGTCGTGGAAGTATCGACTTGAAATTAAAACCATATACTCAGGTCTGCAGTCCCTTGAAGCTGTGAAAAAATAAAAATTCTAAGTTAACGAAAAAAAAGATACGGCCGTTTATGTCACAAAAAGACGTATATTTTGACTCTCTCAAGGGAATCAAAATTCATTGGGTACTTCCCGTTGACGCAGCGAAACTGGGCATAAAGCAAGGTCTTATAGCACAGTTATAGGAATAAATCTGACACAATGTTATTACGTCACAAAAAAATGGCCCCATGGCCTGTCAGAAAAATATGATTTAATTCTTTATTATGTCGTACACAGGTTTAGTTAGAATTTTTCTTCCGTCTTCCTCTCCTCTTGGTAGAATTTGTTACAGGCCTACGTTGGCTAAAGGGCCTATTACACTACGCGTTATTCAGACAGTCTTAGTCTATATAGCGTCACTTAAGAAAAAGAGCAACTCACGCCAATGTCGTGTAAAGGAACGACACAGAACGATGAGATACATTGAAATACACATAGACTATGACTGTCTGAATAACGTAACGTAGTGTAATAGGCCCTTTAATGCGGCACTGTCTATCCTAACATGATTTTGTTGTGAGAGGGAGACTGAGATATACGACGTATAGCACTATCCTTTTCTCACAACAGAAACATCACGGGATTCTATGTCGTAGTAGGGCATTGCATTTTGTTTCGGTTTGACTTGTCATGAAAATAGGCTTGTATTACAATTCAATTTTACTAAATATAAATATGTTTTCTTATAAGGATAATTTTACTATCTTTGTGTTTCAGGCGCTTAGAAAGTCTGGAATAGAAACAATATCACCAGCACTACAGGCTGCATTTTTAGTGTATAGTGATGAAAAGGTAAGTGTTACTAGTATGTTTTTTTTTTTTTTTTTAATTAAATAAGTGCCACAGGCTTTGAAAATCCTGAAATTAAAATGATTATCTTAAGATATCAGTATCATAGCGCCTTATTGAATTAATGAGACCTAATTCAAAATATTAATGTTTCGATTTTAAGTCGTAGAATGATTTAAATCGAACATGCTTATCGCCTGTCTAATAAATATGATTATTTATGAAATTATTTAGATATGGCTTAAAAATATTTATTTTTAAGCACTGAATAGACTAATTCAAATACATAGTTTTTTTGTGTGTGAAAAATAATCAAATAACTTCTCCCGCTTTGGGGGAGCGTCAAACTTTTACTGATTAAATCCATTCGTGTTCCTTCAGTTGCCTTTGCGGCGAGCTACCCATTGCTCACCGTCCACCAGCCTGCAACTTCAAATACATGAGCATTGAGACCAATGAGTCAGTTGTCGCTTGTTGTAGATTAAGACACTATACTACCTCAAACACTGCTTCGTTTTATCTCTTTACTTTAAAGCCAGCTTTCTGTTGAAAATCGTTGCAACTGCCAACGTCAACTAATACATTTTCTAATTCCACAGGACGCAGGTTGTTTTGCGATGACCCCAATGTACCTGTACGTGGGTCTGGCTTGCCCGCTGCTGTTGGTGCCGGTACACCCAGGGTATGAGCTCGAACTGCTCAGCGGAGTGCTATCCATAGGCGTCGGAGACACTGCTGCTAGCTGGTTTGGATCCAAGTATGGATTCAATAAGTGGGCAGGTGAGATATGCAATCAATTAATTAGGTTTAAAGATATTTCTTTCTCAAAAAAGACACAAAGTCACTTACTTGAGAACAATTTTTCCTTATACTAAATTTCCACTACATTAATTAATTAATTTCCACTACATTTTGTGTAATTTATTTCATCACCACTGCTCTCAAAACGGTGAAGGAAAACATCGTGAGGAAACCGGCATGTCCTAGAACCAAAAATTCAAAGACATGTGACATCCACCAACCCGCACTGGGCCCGCGTGGTGGATTACGGCCCATTCCCTCTCCTAGAGAGGAGGCCTGAGTCCCAACAGTGGGAACATTAAAAGGCCGACTATGACTATGACATTTTCCCGAATTCTTAGAACACACTATATCTACGGCTTTGATATCATTAGGTATGAAGAACTAAACTGAAAATTTGACCAAGAATAGCAATGGAATCGTCCTCTAAAAACCTATTTTCTTTTAAATGCACCCAACCACAACCTAAGTACTTACTTCTAACCAAACGTCAAAGATCTTTGCGGTTGTACAATCAACTGGACATCAGTGGTAAACAATTTGGCATAAACAGCGCCTCTATTTCGTAGTATTTTCGTAGCGACGAGGCGAGGCAAGGCAAGGCGGTTTTCGTAGCGAACGTGTCACCATAAAAGTGTTACTGCATAGTAGAATAAAAATTAAATCTATATTAAAAGTGAAATACCACTCACTGATTAATCACGTAATCTTAGAAACTATAACACCTACAAACATAAAATTTGGTAGGTAGGTTCGGATTGATGATTTGGATTTTACGAAACTCCACCCTTAAGGGGGTAAAACGGGGATTGGTAGTTTGTATGGAGAAATCGACATTTACGCGGGCGAAGCCGCTGACAGAATCTAGTGTGTTAATAAATTAAAATGTCTGTTGCAGATGGCCACAAATCAGTAGAAGGCACAGCATTCAACATTTTCTCGCAAGTGGCGGTGATTTATGCGCTTGAGCTCTTTGGTAAGTCAATTAATTTTCTTAGAGCGATAGCTTCTGACATGTTGTACAGATCCTTGACGAAGAGCGCGGGAATCTACTGGGTGCTAGACGCACAAGACTGGTAGATGTGGTTCTTTTTGAGGTGGGAAGTTAATAGATATCTCTATAGGAAAGAACATGAAAGAAACTGTATAAATTGTGATTCAGTATGAGATATGTGAGTTTGGTGAGTTTCTGAATTGAGTATTTTGAATTCTTAACTCACTCAATTTCTCAAACCCTACTTGAATGCCAATTTTTGACAGATTTGACAGTTTGAGAAATACTCAACTACAAATACTTAAATTAGAAATCAGGGGTTTGTGTGCAATTTTCTATATAATTTTAGTTATTTAATAAAAAACCTATTTTCTTACAGGGTTATTGGTTGTACCGCAGGCTTTGTTTCGTGTCGCCGTGACTGCAACCGTCTCAGGCCTAGTAGAGGCGAAAACAGATCAAGTCGACAATTTGGTCCTACCTCTAGTTAGCATCTTAGCATTTCAATTTACAACGATATTCCATTTCTAACTGTTCCTTTTGTTTTTGTTGGTAAATAAAGTGTTTCGTTATATCACTATGCAATTAAAAACCGGTGAAGCGCGAGTTAGACTCGCAGACAAAGGGTTCTGTAGATTTTTATAGTTTGTTGTTATAGTGGCGATTGTAGGTATAATACATATATATTGTGAAACTACCAACTGACAGACTGAAGGACGGACGGATAGTCAGAGGTTTAATGATAAGGTTCAGTTGGTTGTAATTATAGTATAATTGTTGTATAATTCGGTAGTTAGATATTTTTATACAATTGACGTTTTAACTACTATGCCCAGTTTTCACTTGTTTGATTTCCTACTCTTGGCGCTGAGGCGAACATTGAAAATTCTAGTGAGTTTTAATTTTGCAACCATATTATGCTCCACTCGAAAGAAGATTAGACATTTGCACAAACCTTTTTTACAGCCAGTTCAACCGATTTTGACTTTTATTGCGTTGGTGGGTGATACATTGTAACCAATTTTTTGCTTTTAATACCGTCCTTATTGCTACGTAATAGAGGTCAAAATCGGTTAAACGGACAGTAAAAAAGGTTTGTTTAAATGTCTTATCATATTTAGAATATTTTAGGTGTGGCGTTTGTGAAAACTGTTATAAACCCTACCTGTACCAGCTTGGGTTATACAAACTCTGCGTTAGTTGTAAAAACGAGTCATAATGTATGACAATTCCTCTCAAAAAGGTACTATTTTTGGTTCATTGTGTCTTGAGTTTCAGCTAGACCTTTGTGAGAGTTAGACCTATACTGGGTTCGGGATCTGTTTGACAGTATCCAGGATATTAGTAATTTAACCTTGTGTTAACAATTTACTCAGAAATTAGTTTTTCAGTGGGTCAAAGACTTGTTATCATACTTTAACTTGTTAAAAAAAATTATATATATTTATGATATTTCTAAACATTCCCACGTTACCAAAGAGTAGCCATAACGTTTTGTAAATAAGAAGATATTTTTTATAAATAAATAATTTATTTGACCATACATTTTGAGTGTTTTATTTATTAAAACATAATAATTGTTCTTATTGTGTTTGTTCTATTGAAAATGATTCTTATAATTAACAAAGTCCGCTGTGGAATGATTTGTACTTACTTACTAAAACAAACTCTTGTATAAAACTCAGTTTTGTTTTTCATTATTACGTCCGCAAAATATTGACCATTTAGTGCTTTTTTACGAAGACTTGAGGCGTCGCGCGGTGCGTTTGGACGCGCGGCCCGCACTAAATTCAAACATATGACGAGTTACGAAGTCGAAGTACGTTGTATGAAAGTGTTTACGGAGAAGCGTTTTTACACGCGTTTGCTTGAAATATAGGCGATGGCCGCCGCTTCGAACACGGTGTTCTTCGTTCAGGATAAAAAGTAGCGACACCCGCGGCGTTGCACGCTTCAATACGAGCATACGGCGATACCTGCTTCTGCACGCCCCGCGTCTCCGTAATCAACATCATACATTGTCATATGTTTGCACTTCCGATGACGTGGGCCGCTGACCGCATTGCGCGATGCCACGCTGTACGCATAGCCCGACGCCACACTGCACGCATAGCCCTACGCCACGCTGCACGCATAGCCCGACGCCACGCTGCACGCATAGCCTCGCTGCACGCCTAGCCTCGCTGCACGCATAGGGCGACGCCACGCTGCACGCATATTGCGACACCACGCTGCACGCATATTGCGACACCACGCTGCACGCATAGCGCGACGCCCTGCATCTCCTTAACTTGTTTACTTCACTTTAAAGTTAAAAAAAAAAAAAACTAATTGGTATCTTCGTTTTTTGAACATATTAAAATAAGACTATACTACGAGTAGTACAATTAGGTTAATACGACATAATTATCTACTCGAGGTAATATAAGGACAAACACTTGTCGTACGCAATTTTAGCTCATATAAGTACCTACAACAGCAATTGTACTGCTTCTCATTCAATTAAAATAATACTTTGTAGGGGTTTAACCGAAATTGTTGAAGATATAGAAATACAATCATCATTATGATCATTTTTAACTTCAATACAGTCACCATTTTGCTCATTCTTAATTTCAATACAGTCATCATTTTGCTCATTCCTAACTTCTATATCATTTTGCTCATTTTTAACTTCTATAGAATCACCGTTTTGCTCTCTCTTAACTTCAATACAATCATTTTGTTCTTCCTTAGCTTCTAATTTGATTATTTTTCTACGTCGAAGACAAGGCTCGTCGACGGCGCCATCTGTGCTAAGTTCAGCACTATTTGATTTTTTCTTAATTAATATTCTTTTCTTCTTAACTCCTTTGCATTTGGCTTTGAAAATCTTTTCTATTTGTATAATGTCCCGCCTGTCTATAGTCCATTCTAGGGGTCGTTGCAATGCTGCTAGTGTGGGGTTTTCTTCTTTACAATATGTTGGTATGTCTATGCCGAGTATGTCCATTACTTTTTCTAGTACGTCGTCTACATAGTAGTTTATTATTAAGTCTGCTTTGTTGTCCTGAAAAAAAAAGAAGTTTATGTAAAGTCGTATTTTTGTGATGAGCAGTTTAATTGTAGGAAATTAATTTATTTGTCACTATCTAGCACTAACTTCGCACGGGTGTTATATATATTGAAAATCTCGGAGTTTCTTTTCTATATGCATGTAATATTCTCCTAAACATTATGAATCACTTTGTATATATGAGAAAACTGCTTGAAAATCTGTTTAGTAGTATTTGAGCGAGCAGACAGACAGACAGAAGTGACAAATGGTTACTAAATCTTGGTCTCAATAGTATATTTTAGAATAAACTTTATTGTACACCTAAATAGAAACATAATTGTACAGGAATTTAAATATATGGGTTTTTTTTTTAGGTGAGAAAATCATCTTATGACAAATCTCGCTCTTGGGCGGAGCGGGAAATAGTGTCAGACTTTTACTAACTAAAAACCCATTCCTGTTCTTTCTTTGCCTTCGTCACAGGGCCCCGGGTTTCACGTTCACACTACCCGTGGCCCCAGTAGACTTCGACCCTGTTGGGCCCCTACGATTTGCTGACATCTCCCTGAGGCGCGCGTGGAACAATACGCGCCGTCGACGACTTGGGCTCGGTCCGGAGGGTTACCGGTCGATCGGACGTTCTTATTATATACCTTAGGAGTTCATCCTAACGTATATAATAAGAAAATAAACTAAAAAGGAAGGTGGTTTGCGGTGCACAGCTAGCAAATTAATTTTACTAACATGTTTGGTGGGTTGTAGGTTGCAAATGACAAGTTTTCCTCCGTACTTGACTGTCTCCAGAGGTAAATTACCGCTTGGCACAATTTGTAGAGTTGTCCCTAAGCAGATACTTAGATCCGCAATACTGAAACAGAAATAAAGCATGATCATGATCAATAAATATTCAGAATTCACGAAATTGTTAATTTTTGTCATAAAATTACATTAATATACATTAGTATTAATTAACACGAACTACCAATGGTTATTCGTGACCGTGATGGTTTGTGCTGGTATGTTAATACGTTATTTAACATGTTAACGTAAAAAAAATAAAAAGGCATGGACAAATGTTAAAATTCTGTAATAGCCATGGAAATTGAATCAGCAACAACTGGAGAAAACTTCTAATGGTCATTGTTTGTGTCCATATAAGTTGCAATAGGGTTTTTTTTTGTCATTTGACCACATTCACACAACTGTGTGAGATGATGTAGATGATGATGTGTTTCTAAATTCTGACATCTATCCATCTGAATTTGATTTTCGCACTTAGTCCATAGTGGACCATTGTGTGTGAAAATATCTCAATACACTGTCTACTGATCAGTTTATCATATTTTTGTGAAAGTAAACCCTTAAACAAATAACAGTTACCTGGAATGTAACTCAGCCATAGTCAGATCATTCTCCGGCAAGCTGTGCTCCCAGTCAAGCACTCCATCATATAGTTTGCCCCTGCATGGTCTGGATGCAGTATATTCAGCAGGACATGGATTCCCACTGCACTTTTTGCCCACAGTTTCTACTGGGAAACCTCGTACAAATTGCCTGAAAGTTTGTTGTGTAATTTAATAGCTTAATACAGCCACTTCTATGGTAAGGATTAGACATAGACTGAGATTTGAAATGCAAGTGCAAATTTGGTAGCGGTGACCTTACAAATTCTGGCCCTGGTTCAGGTTGTGGTGTGGGTGTCAGAGGGAATGGGATGCAGCCACCTCCATCTGCAAAGCAATAATGCTAGCAAAAGAGGTGGTTGAAATCGTAAGAAAAAGATCATCCTCACGTCACGGCCCCGTCGCCGCAAGAGACGCCTTGGCGTCGAGAGTTGCAGGAGATTCCCAGGACCTTGCGGATGATGAGCAATGAGTAGCTCGTTGTTTGGCCGTCTAGTTAAGCCCGAGTCGACATCTCTTTGAGCCCGCACATTTGCTGACATCTCTTTGAGCCCGCGTGTTTTATTCCACCCGCGCCTTAAAAGAGATGTCAGCAAAATAGACAGGAGCCCAAGAATGCAAAAGGCAAGTGAAGTAATAAACAGGTGGGTAAAAGTCTGAAACACCCTGTTGCTCCATCCAGAGTGGGAGAACTTATTTGCTGATTTCCTACCTCAAAAAAAAGTACTTTATTTTACTTACTACTGTTGTGGGGTTTAATATACAAGACAGCTAAGAAGCCTATAACTTCTCAGGAATAGATTAACTTTTTAGTCCTTGTGAGCTTTGGTCTACCAAATTTATATACCCCTGGTAAAGGATTGCTTTATCAATCAGGCAGATTGATATGTCCCAGATTGGAAAAAAACAGTTTCATGTCACAAAATGATAATGATAACATGTTTATTATCTATAGATTTTAATGGCTTGGCTTTGAATACTTACCTTTTACACAAATTGCATTCATCAATAAACATGTTCCCATGTAACTCAGCCAGGTACTTCCTTGATAGACCTGACTTCAGATGTAGTCCATCAATGTTCTGGCTGATGATATAGTGAACTTTGTTACATTCTACCAACTTCTTTAATATCATGTGGGTCTTTGTAGGAACGGCATCATCAAAGGAAATGTTTATATTTGGTTTCTGGCCCTTTTTTTCTAAAGTCCACACTCCATTGGGACCTCTGAAAGTGTTTAGTTTGGTTGTTAAAGGTTTTTATGACACAGCTCAGGGCATAGCATTTACATAAACTGCCCATTGCTGAAACACCTCTCTGTGAGAGGGACAGATCAGAGAGAAATTATTAAATTCATGACAATTTATTTTGTTGCAGAAGCTAGAGCAAGTGAGAATCAGCTAACAAATACAATGTTTTTGACGTGACAACGTCTTATAAATTGGTTTGCCGGGTGACACTTCAAGAAACTGCGCTCCGCTCACGTTATGCGCTCACAATGAGAGCGAGTGAGAGGCACGCGTCCCTTCCACTCGGGCATGGTTAGCCCGCCTAAGAGCGAGAGAGACAGACATAAAAAGTCCTACTATACGAATGAATATTCACATTAAAATTATTTTACCACTCAAAGTCGTTGTCACGTAAAACTTTCGCCCGTATACCGACTTTACAGGCAACCAATTTTTTTTTTTTTTTTTTTTTATTATAAACCTCAGCACCAACCACCACATAGTTTCTTGACAAGCATTTATCATTTCGTGAATAAAACTATCCTTTTAATTTTAAAGATAACTTATTTACCGGAAGTCCGGTATCCCTGCTGAAGTACTAATGCCTGCCCCAGTGTGAACAACCACATGCTTAGCTTCACCTATTAACTGCGCCAACAGCTTACACTTTCTATCGAACTTTTCCAACGTATCGAATTTCTAAAACCATAAAATTACAATTTTTATAATTAAGCAATATTCAACAATCAAGAAATCTTTAAAACTAACATAAGTACACGGGTAATAAATTAATACTTGTATACCTCTGGAACTCCTAGTATCCCCTTATTTTCATACGGGGATAATCCATCAGCGTAATTGCAAGACATTCTGAGGAGAACATAGACCTTTTATAGAATACAATAATTTTATTAATTCAGTTTTGGTACACAAACAAACAAACCACAAGAAAAGCAAGTTTATTTTGACCACAGACTAGTGAGGGTGATTTTGACAAATTAACATGACATGACTGACATAAGTGACAGTTGTTTGGCGGCTGCGTTCAAAAATAACCAGAGTAGTTTCGAGTTGCAACCCAGAGTCGTTCTTTTATAACTCGAGTAAAGGGCCTATTACACTACTCGATAATCAGACAGTCTTAGTCGATGTCGCGTATTGTAATAAGAGTTAGACCGGTCTTACTCAGTACAAAAAATAAGACTGTCTGAATATCGTGTGCTGAATATCGCGTAGGTAGTGTAATAGGCCCATCACTACCCTAGAGTTAACGCAACTAACTCTAACTCCGAGCAGGGTAGGTTGGTGTAATGACAGAAGCCATATTTTCTTCTGTGAAATGGAACGGGAGCAAAAAAAAATTGCATTAATGAATTATACAGTGTTTGGTTCATCTTGTGCCAAATTCAAATGGTCATCAGTCGTCAGGAGGGGTCATCTGCTATCCTATAAAGTCCTCATACACGTCTCATGCCCTGTGGACACACGATTGGTGCATCGTGTGTCCACAGGGCACACTCTGTATATTAATTATTACATTGAACAATTATTATTAATTTATTATATTGAACAATGCAGTTACAAACTTGTAACACAAATAGGAATCGACTCAACTGTTATTTGTCTTATTAGCATAATACCATAACATAATAATATAATCAGTCAGTCTTACAATATTTCTACTGCCTGGGACTCTGGCCTTCTCTCTATATGTTCAACTTTTTTGTTTTAGGATAATTATGTCGGTTCCCTCTCAATGATATTTTGTAAATGTGACCGCAGTGATGATGCAATAAATTACACAAAGTTAAGCGCTTGCCTTGTTTTTAACCCAGGAGGTACTCGGGCCATTACCACTGGGGCACCTAAATGTTCCTCAAGCTCAAATTGAATAAAGCTTCTTCATGAATTTGATCGTGAAAATGTATTTTTTTGCGAGCTGCAATTTTTCACGCAGAGAAATTAATTGATGAAAAAAAAATAAACTAATTTAGTTTTAGTCGATTACGTTTAGTTCGAATTTTTAAGACAACGTCAGCAACTCAGAAAAGCAATCGCTGGTAGCAACCAGTACCAGTAGCAACTCTAGTGTCAACTTCGAATTCGTTCTGACTTGTTTGTTGGCGTTTTGTTGAAACTTAATTAAATTACTGCAATATTACAGTGTTTGAAATAGTTTTTGTGCATCCTAACTTTCGAAAATGAATCGCAGAAGGGCTCATGATGATGAAGATGGCTATGGTAAGCTATAAAAAAATTATGTAGTACTTTGTAGGTTAGAAACTGTATTCGTTTTAAATGACCCTATAACTTTTGTTTTAGAGCGTCTCAATCGCAAAAGACGTCGTGTATCGGAGAACCAAGAGATTGAGGATAGGTTGGAGTCTTTGATACTGAGGGTCGGAGAGAAAAGTAGCTCGAGCTTAGAGAGTAACTTAGAAGGCTTAGCTAGTGTATTGGAGGCAGATTTGAGTACGTTTCGTGTAAAGATTTTACGTATTCTCACTGACTGTGCCATTCGTATGCCGGAAAAATGCACCATATATGCTACATTAGTCGGTCTTCTGAATGCGAAGAACTATAACTTTGGTGGTGAATTTGTTGATTACATTGTTAAGACTTTCAAAGAGAATTTGAAGATTGGAAAATGGAACGCGGCGAGGTACTGTCTCAGGTTTATAGCTGATCTGGTGAACTGCCATGTGCTGGCTGCATCCTCCCTGCTGACATTGTTGGAGACTCTAGTGGACTGTGCCAATGAGGATGGAGTACCTCAGGTTAGAAGAGATTGGTTTGTGTTTGCTGTGTTATCAGCATTGCCATGGGTTGGAAGAGAGCTGTATGAGAAGAAAGAATCTCAACTAGATCATTTATTAACTACCATTGACATATTTTTAAACAAGCGCAGTAAGAAGCATTGGCCAGCACTGAAAGTTTGGTCTTCTGACACTCCTCATCTTCAAGAAGAGTATCTAGATTGTCTATGGGCTCAAATTAAAAAGTTGAAGCAAGACAACTGGTCAGAGAAGCACATCCCTAGGCCCTATCTTGCTTTTGACTCTATTCTGTGTGAAGCGCTGCAACATCAGCTTCCTATAATACAGGTAAGGTTTGCATACTTATGTTTTATAATATCTTTGGATTGTTTTCATTCCTATTGTTTAGAACTATGAAATTTGTAATAAGAAAATTATACTGTTATTTTATTTGGGTTGTTACTAAGTGACCAAAAATAGATTTTATAATATGCCATTTACTAAGACAAAAATATCTGTTTCCAGCCTCCACCCCACAATGACACAGACACATACCCCATGCCGAGGGTCATATTCCGCATGTTTGACTACACTGACTGTCCCGACGGACCTGTATTACCAGGAGCACATTCTATTGAGCGGTTCCTAATTGAGGAGCACCTTCATAACATTTTAGAAGCATATCATTTGGAACGGAAGGAATGTGCCGCACAACTACTTTGCTTTCCCTATAAAGCAAAGATCCCACTAGAATACTGTATTGTAGAAATAATATTTGCTGAATTGTTCAATTTGCCGAGACCTAGATACTTGGAAATTTGTTACGGATCTATTCTGATTGAGCTGTGCAAGCTCCAACCTTCTACGATGCCACAAGTCTTGGCTCAAGCTACAGAAATATTGTTCATGAGGATTGATACTATGAATATTGCCTGCTTTGATAGGTAAGGAGTGTTACTTTGTTATATTGTATTTTTACTCACCTGTTAGTCTAGTGGTTAGTGGCCCTGACTGCTGTGCCAGAGGGTGTGGTTTAGATTCCCACCCAAGATAAATGTATGTGTGGTGAATATGATCATTTGTTCTGTGTCTGGGCATAATTTATTTATAATATGTATGTATTTAGAAATATCTAAGTATGTTTATCACTTGTCTAGTACTAACTCATAGCACCAACTCCGCTTAGTTTGAGCCCAGATGGCGATTGTGTGAATATTATTGTAACAATACTTTTAGCTGAGGGGAGTTTCACTCCTGTGATCTATCTGACTGACACTGCATTTGTTTGGGGTAAAAAATCATGTTGCAATAGTATATCATTCCATCAGTATAAGAATTATCATAACCATATCAGTACTTGCAGATATATTGCATTCTAGAAACATATAAACAAACACTATATTAAAATAGATTAGACAGCAGAGAGTTATTATAAAGTTTATTGTTCAATGTTTATTACTAATTATGATGTTGCCTGTTACTTACTTGGTTATTTTTTTAATTCCAGGTTTGTCAATTGGTTCTCATACCATCTCAGCAACTTCCAATACCGCTGGTCTTGGGATGACTGGGAAGCATGCACTCAGATGGATATTGATCATCCAAAACCAAGATTTGCTAGAGAAGTGCTTGGCAAATGTCTGAGGTATGAACTAAATTATGGGAAATACAGAAAAATCTGTAAATTATTCATAACTAGTGACTGTCCCGGCTTTGCATGAGTGTAAATTTCATACAAATGTTCCTAATTTATTGCCGTTTCTAGTAATGAAAATTAAATCAAAATCTGTTATGTGGTTTAGGAAGAGTTGGTAAATAAATAGACAGACACAGAAAGAGTCTTTTTATACTATGTGTACTCGAAATGAGTGCTGCCATTATTTTAGTAATTTTGTGATATGAAATTTAAATGCTTACTTGTTCAAATTATTTAGCAGAATTAGTATCAGTACTAAAAAATTTTGCTAATAATTTTCGTTTAATTAAGGTAATTAGAGAAACAATAGAAAAAGCATTGTGTCTCCGTAGATCTGAATTCCAGCATCCAAAGGGTTGATTGCCTCTCATTTATGATCTTAATAGATAAACTTGTTTCTATATTTCTAGGTTGTCATACCAGCAGAGGATAAAAGAAATGGTACCAGAATCTTTTGCAGCATTTGTACCTTTGAAACCGGAACCTATCTACAAGTATTCCATGGAAGGGGCAGGTGAGAGCAAACAACCAAATAAACCATATTTATAATAATTTATTATACAAAAATATTATTTATCTTATTTTAACCTTAATCAAACTTAAATATTTACATTCCGGTAACACAGAAAATAGGATTCATGCAAGTTTTAGTACTTTGAGATTCTAGGCGTCACATAAGCCTAAAGGCGCACTCGAAACTCTTGTTTTCGGAAACTGTTTCGATTCCTGTTTGAACATTGCAGTCTATCTAAGTTACATAGCATTTTACGAAAGCAGCAAGAAAGTTTCACAAACAAAAGTTTCCAGTGAATTTCGGCGCTAAATGCTTCTAAATTATTTGTATCAATACACTCCTTAATAAATAGCTTTCATTGGTCACTGCCAGTGCTCAGAGATCAATGACTGACACAGCATTTAAAGCTACAACACTGAGTATGAGTATTATGTTAGGATAACATTCAGTCTATTCCATATCCATTAATTCTAGTAAGCTAAACGGCTGATCTTGACTTTCTTGAGCATCTTCATAATAATCTCCCTTAAATTGTTTACTTTCTTCATCAATGTTGTATGGTGTACTTTCGTCGTCTATATCATCACGATCATCATCATCATCATCATGATCATCATCATCATCATCATATTCTTCGTCTAATTTATCATTCTGTTCGTGATAGTTACTTTTCTGATCGAGGGAGTGTAGGAAATCTTCAAGGTCTTCGTCGAGGTGTAAGTAACGTTCGTGTTTTTCGCTCTCGCTTGGCTTTTGTTCCGGAATAGGTCTGGTGCGCTCTAGTGCAGGTGTCGATCGGTCTGGTGCAGTTGTGGAGCGCTCTGATGCAGTTGTGAGACGTTCTGGTGCAGGTTCCTCTCTAGCATCATCCATAGTGAACCCTCCGAATAGTTCGTTGAATATGTCGGGTGTGACCGGGCGTGCTGTTGTCGTACTTGTGCTAGAAGTTTCCGGTCTATCAGTAGCTTCAGGTTCACTTGACGGTTTAAACGCTCCTTCAGTAGTTGTAAGATTATTATGTTTCTTCTTTTTACATTTCGTCTTATTCTTTGTAGCTGAATATGGTGATGCAACAACATTCATTTCCGTGGTCTTTTCTTCGTCTGTTAGACCGATATACTCTTTGACTTCTTGAATTACAGATGCAGTTGGAAAGATGTATTCATTGTCATCTTTAGATTCCTGGACATCTATTGGTCTATTATCTGACTCTGTTGCACTTTTTTCTTCTTGTTGTTCCGATTCATCATCATGCGACCATTCTGAGTGTGGGTCATCCTTTATTTCCAGCTGCTCATCAGTAGGAAGAGTAGGTTGTAGTAATTTTTTGACCAGAATATCTTCTTCTACATTGTCTGTGGCGTTTATTCGTGTGGTGACATTTTCTTTATTAAAATGATCTCTATGATCATCTCTATTTCTCTCAACTTCTGGACTTCTAGGAGTACTTGCTGTTATATATCCTGTGAACTTAGATGCCTTTCTTCTTAGAAGGTATGACTGGGTTGTAGCGGTATTCGTTCGGTTCTTGTCGAGTGTACTTGTTGACCATTTGTCGTGATTCACCGACGTGCCTTTTTGCATCAATGTGGATTGTCTGAAACGGTTTTTACTCTTCGGTTGCGTGGTTACAACCGGCTGTTCGGTGTCCACGGTGGGGCTCGATATGCTGCTAGTGCTAGAAGTACTCGTTGTTGTTAGCATAATGGTCGTCGTAGGTCGTGGAGTAGTACTACTAGTCGTAGTACTTGCAGGCGGCTTGTGTGTCTTGGTTTCCCGTATAGAGTTAGTGGCGCTGGTTGCTGCTGAGCTCGCTTGAGGCGTCAAATCATCCGTTGGCTTCTTTGAAGAATACTTTCGCATAGGTTTAAGCGTCGTCGTGGTTGTTGTCGTCGTCACGCGTTTGTGTTTTTTGATCTTCTCTGTTTTGTTGAACTTTGGTGGCGGACGTGTTCGCTTTTTAGGTTTAGGAGTAGTTGTCGTAGTAGAAGTAGTGGTCGTGCTTGGTGATGTAATCTCCTCCTCTTCAGTGGGATCTACGAACTCTTCGAGTCTCTTAAAAACATCCTTGTCTGTTATTGATAATGGTGTTGTTGACGTAACAAGGTCAATGTTTTCCTTTGTACTGATCTGAGACTGATCTCTGTGTGATGCCATCGGTGTCGTTTTGGTAAAAGCTCCTAAAATATTAGCCCATTCCATCTCAGTATCATCATCAGTGATATCATCGTCTTGAATAGTTAGACCCTCAGCTGTTATTATTTCGGGTGTTGCTGTAGTAAGATGGGTAGATTTTATATGTTCATGCTTTTTTCCCGGTTTCTTAGTCGCACCAGGCTTTGGAACGTTCTTGTTATTCTTTATACTAGTATCGTGATCTTTAACATTTTCTTCTTCGAAGTCCATAGTAATGGGTCTGAATACAGTGTCTTCCGATGAATCCTGTTCAGAGTATTCAGTGTCGAGTATTTGCGGGCTTGGACGGAAATCCGGAATCGCTTGTTTTTGCGGTCTGTTCATGTGAGAATACTTCAACGGGGGCATCGGTTTGAAGGGTTTTTTATCCATAGTAACGAATACGCCCGGTGGGGCGTTATAAACTGGTGGTCTGATGTGGTCGCTCACGTAACTGATCTTCATTGGTGATTGTTGTTTCTGATGATAATACATTTTGTAAGTAGTCACATCTGGTTCTTTTGTTGTATACTCTGTGGCATTAATTTTTTTTTTGACAGGTACTTCGATGGTTGATTCCTTGAGAAGTAGTGGATAATTTGTGATGGGAGTCGGCAAAACAGCTGGTCTAGTTGTTTTTATTACGTTCGATGGTAAGAATCTGTTATCTGAGTAAGCTTGTACGTATGGGGGGTTCCCTGCAGAATCAATGTTCAAGTATGGATGCTGTACGTATGTAGGAGGGGGAGGTACGATTGGAGGGTGCGTGTACCTGTGCGATTGAGGCTTCATCGGATAAGGCAACAGTTTCTTCTGATGGTATAGTTCTCTGTCGTCTACGTGTGCTACTTTAGCATGCTGAGGGTACATGTTAGCAAAGAAGGTCTTCGGTTTATGTCTGTACGGCTCCTCGTAGCTATCTTCATCAGAGAATAGTGACGAGAAAATTCTGTCTAAGCCACGTGTGTTTGGTGCTGGACGCTTATGGTAACTCGGGATAGGATTGATATTTCTATGGACCCATATGGCCCTTTGCTGTCTATCCTGATGATAGATAGTCTTTCCGTGTGGACGTATCTGTTGGCGCTCAACGGGCGGTGTGGTCTCTTTAATAGTGAATGTTCTGATCGGATTTTCATAGGGTTTTTTCACTTTCTTGGATGTTTGCGAGGTCACTGAAAATGTTAACTCATAGTGGTATTTTCCAGGGGACGTTTCTCCTTGCCTCATCCGTTTTACTGACCATAACGCTTTAATTCCTTTTGCGCAGCTATTATCGCTGCAGTTATTCTGCGCATTATCTTCAACAAACCGGTACCCCTGTTCATCTTCGAGCAATCTACCTCTTGCTAATATAGTAACGTCGGCTGGTGGTATAGGCTCTTCCTTCAACCTGTCAAAGCGAGCCGTTTTAATTTTATCCCAAAGGTCGTGATCATCGATTTCTTTCGCCACCGTGTTGTCTGGTTTGCTGTCGGGTGAAATGTAGTCTCCTTTTGCTATTAACTGGTCTATTTTGTCTCTGACTAAAGTTAGATACACACTATGCCGGAGCGCATCTTCCCAGTAATGCGCGGGCACGGCCGCCACTGCCGGGGCTGCGTCAGTCTTGATGATCTCCTGTAACGTTCCTGCAGGCTCTTGTTGGTCGCGCGGCCATGCGCTTAGGGGGATCGGTGTGGGTTTGAATTCCTCTTCATTTTCAGCGCTTGCAGTACAACTTCCGTCCTGCACCTGTAACGCGAGCAATGGTCTTTTAATAACCGTGAAGCGACAAATCAAACGCACGTTAATTAGTGGTCGGCGACGACTATCATTACAATTGTATTTGGCGAAAAAAAAAGTGGATATTTCAGTATGCGTTTGAAAGTAAAATGGCGGTGGGCGGGAAAGTGCGCCGGAGACGTTGGCGTGTTACAAATCGGTTGCGTGCCGGACGAGCCAACCCCTCTGCAATGAGTTTCCAATTGAATAATTTCAGCACAATCCAACTTATTTGACTCGAATCTTACCACATATTTGTTCTTTCTACATTACTTTATCTTATTTAATTGATCACTAATAATAATAATATATATTGTTTCTATTTTAAAATATTTATACAAAAGCTGGCCGTCAACATATGACTGGATGTGTTATTTAAATTCAAAATTAAGTTTAATAAGAAAAAATATTTGATGGAAACAGTCAGTCAATCAGTGACTCACTGTCTGATTGAACTGTTTCAGACATTAATAAACAGACCAACGAATCCATTCATTCATAAAAAAAAATAGCTGAATCATAACAATAGAACAATCAATTGGGCTTAAAAGGGCACTTACTAAAACGCCTCAATAGTGAGCATTTTCATTGAACAATCGTTTATCACAAACACAATCATATTGTGCGTATAAGTCTATGAGATTTCATAACATTACAAGGCGATCTTAATCTCGCGTTTAGCAATTTCTTTGTATCTCTTAACAATATACGGACGGATTATAAATAGCTTCTCTGGTTGATCTAGACCTGAATATGCATTCACCGTGGCGATATATTGTTACATTTAACATGATATAAAAGATGCTTTTAGAGAATTTGTGATACTGTTATGTTTATTGATGAATGAGTGATTTACGTTACGCTTTTCACTTTTATGATGGGTGGTATAGCAAAGATTGAGAGTGTTCTGTAGAAGTCTAGATCAGTTTTTCTCAATCTTTTTGAATTCGCGACTCCTTTTTTAATAAAAATATTATGTCGACCCCCTAAAATCGTAACAATGTGTTGATCAATTTCTGAAATGTTTCAAATCACACTATTTGTTCATCGAAAATTAAACCAAGTCTCTTTTTCTCAAATAAAGTAGCACATCAAAATAAAGGTGCCGTCGCTTTTAAATTGAACCTGGCTTGTGACCAAAAAAAGCATCGGGATTGAAATACACTGAATTCTAGATGAATTAATGTAGAACATACACACCTAAACTCACGTATTTATCTTCTGACAGTAGGCAGGCTACAGAAAGCATTTACAGGTAGCATTTACACAATACAACAATAAAGAAATCATTATTTATTTATACTGTTGTACAGACGTATGTACAATCGGCGCTCGAGGGGCAGAATATAATAATCATTTGTTTCTGAAACTCTCAAAACATTTTTCATTCTATTCTAATAACGCCACAATTACAGCCACTGTGCTAGCTATTACCCTTACCTATACCTGGCCTAAAGGCTGTATAATGAGGGAGAAAATTAACGCCACCAACTGGCGCCACTTTAAGCGAGAGCTCTTTTACTATGGAACATTGGAGTGAATATGACGTTGATATGAATTAAAATAATGACAGGATCTTAGTGATGCCTCTTGGTGCACAACTTTTTTTTTTTTTTTTTGTTTTCCTCTATTTGTTGCTATCGGTTGTCAGACCATCATAAGTGAATTAGTTTCTCGAAATAAATGCCGTTGTGGTGGAGCGCCCAATGCTGCTCCTCCCACTTATAGAAGGTAGGTTTCTCTTCAGCCTTTTTACCACCATATTCGGGTTGGTTTGACAGTTCGCCAACTAGAGGTTCGGATGCAAGTCAGGCATTATGTCTAGTTTTGTATCGCTCAATTTCAGAGGTCACTGAATGCATATTTAGTTGAAAGGAAGTCATTTGAAGAGGAGGGATGAAACGCATGTTACTAAAAGAGTTATGAGTATATATGCGGATGGATGGAGAGGAAGAGGGAGGCAAAAAAAAAGGTGATTGTGCGAGGAGTGATATATATTATGAAAGAAAAGGGAGTTAGTGATAGCGAGACGGGTGACAGGACAGAATCAAAAACATGTTGTGCCGACCCCAAATAACACGGGACAAGGGCAGGAATATGACGATGTCTGACAGCATATTTAGATAGATAGATAGATAGTCGTGGGTTTCATCGTTCCTAGTAAACCGAGGCGACCTTTTTTACTTAATGGAAAAAAAAACTTAAGTTGTTAAGCCTATTTTAAAAAAGCAAACATATTTTTGAATTAAAGTATGTAGTGTAAAACAATAAGAATACATCGTTATTGCTCAGAACTCGGTATAATTCACATGGCTGGCCATTGAGACGATTCGCCTACTGATAGTGTGGGACTGAGTCGACTAGGTTATTATTAGATGCATAGTTTTATAGACAGGCTCTGTGTTTTAGGCATGTTATTATTTTTTAAATGAATATACATTGGGCCTGTATTGTTTGAAGAAGCTGGCAGAGTTAGTAAGGCATTTTCAGAGTCGATAGAAGTCCGTCTCAATATCATGTTATTATATTGTAATTGTCGCTCTTGTCTCAATTGGTTTGAATCAGCTTGATTTTTCTTCCATTACGTGAATTACATCTCTTTTAGCCGTTCCGCCTACCTTCGATTTGCTTTTAAAGAGAGAGAGAGAGAACAAGATAGGATGAGATGTGCAATGGGAAGTGGAAGGCTAAACAAATAGAGAAAGATCGAGATAACAGAGGTATTTTGTGATTTTATTATGTTTGATGAAAATATGCTGAAATTACGGTTTTTTTAGGGTTCCGTACCTCAAAAGGAAAAAACGGAACCTTTATAGGATCATTTTGTTGTCCGTCTGTCTGTCTGTTCGTATGTCAAGACTCTTTATCTCGGGAACGCATGGAGATATCGAGTTGAAATTAAAACCTTTACTCAGGTCTGCGGTACCTTGAAGCTGTGAAAAAAATGAAACATGAGCTAACGAAAAAAAAAAAACGGCCGTTTATGTCGCAAAAATCATGTATTTCGACTTACATTGGGTACTTCCCGTTGACCTAGAATCCTAAAATTTGGCATGAAGCAATGTCTCATAGCACAAATATAGGAAAAAAATCAGAAAACTGTTAATTTCTAGTTACGTCACAATAAAAAAACTTTGCGATTCGGAAAAATTTTCATAACTCAATTCGGGAATTGAACTGTTTTCAAAGGTATGTTTGTACGGAACCCACAGTGCGCGAGTCCGACTCGTACTTGATCGGTTTTTTAAATATCTTAAAAAGCGCTGGGTTGCGTTACGTTGCGTTGCGGTACGCGTTTATATCTTCCATTCTCCCCTATCAACTTCATGTAAAACAGTCTTCTTCCATGTAAGTTTATCCCCTAACTTATCCTAAAGCACGCCACAGATTTTGACGTAGTTTTTACTAATAGAAAAAGGAAATTAACGAGGAAGGATTGTGTGTATAAATTACACCCGTGCGAAGCAGGGACGGGTCACTAGTCTTATGATAAAGCTTGGGTCGCATTATTTCGCCATCCGATTTTAATAGCCGTTTATGTAAATTATTTATGTAAATAAAAGTCAGAATCCTGTCTAACATCTGAAAGTGTATCACAATTTTTTCTTAATGGGTTTTTTGGTTTTATAGATACGTATGCGTCTCGAACCGAATGTGTTAATAATAATAAATACGAGCAGATATATAATAGACTAGCTTCTGCCAGCGGCTTCGCCCGCGGATAAGAAGGTTTCTCCATACAAACTTTGGACCCCCGTTTCATCCCCTTTGGGGGTGAATTTTGGAAAATCCTCTCTTAGTGCTTGCCTACGTCATGAAAGGAAACCTTATGCAAAATTTCACGCTCCTAGTCCCAGTAGTTTTGGCTGTGCGTTGATATGTAAGTCAGTTTCTCCTTATATATATATATAGACTAGCTTCTGCCAGCGGCTTCGCCCGCGTCAAAATCAATTTCTCTATACAAACCTTTGACCCCCGTTTTATCCCCCTAGGGTGTGAATTTTGGATAATCCTCTCTTAGTGCTTGCCTACGTCATAAAAGGAAACCTTATGCAAAATTTCACGCTCCTAGTCCCAGTAGTTTTGTCTGTGCGTTGATATGTCAGTCAGTCAGTTTCTCCTTTTATATATATAGACTAGCTTCTGCCCGCGGCTTCACTCGCGTAAAATTAGGTTTCTCTATACAAACCTTTGACCCCCGTTTCCTCCACTTAAGGGGTGAATTTTGGAAAATCCTCTCTTAGTGCTCGCCTACGTTATGAAAGGAAACCTTATGCAAAATTTCACGCTCCTAGTCCCAGTAGTTCTGGCTGTGCGTTGATATGTCAGTCAGTCAGTTTCTCCTTTTATATATATAGATTAGCTGGCTCTATGTTAATATGTTTGAAGAAAGTTCACATAGTACCTACATGGTGATATTTTAAGATGTTATGTAAACATAATTTTTAAGTATATGTCAATATTGAAGCATAGATTTGGTAACCGAATTATAATATTATACCATGGTTCGTAGTTAAGAACCGTTTGTCTTGGTATGGTCATGTAAAGATGAGGGATGGAAAATGAAACGCATGTTACTAAAAGAGTTATGAGTATACACGTGGATGGATGGGGAGGGAGAGGAAGGCCAAAATAAGTAAATAATCATTTGCTGCGCAAAAAAGATTAGGTACCCTATAAGTAATATCAGTGATGAAACACCAAAAATGAGATTGGCTAGTTCACATAAATAAGACCACTGTCTTCCAAAATAGGAAACAATCCTGTACCTTGGAGAATAGATGGAATGGATGGATCGATTGTGTGAGGAGTTATATGAAAGAAAAGGGAGTTAGTGATAGCGTGACGGGTGACAGGACAGATTGGTAGAAAAAAACGTGTTGCATCGACACCAAATAACACGGAACAAGGGCAGGAAGATGATGATGATGTTCGTGGTTTAGTAATAACAACCGCAAGAATCGATCTTCAAGGTTAAGCAACACTTGCCGCGGTCAGTTCGTGGATGGGTGAACGTCCCATGACATACCAAGACTGCTTCTTGCCTTGAAAAGTCGTGTAAAAGTGTTGTTAGCTGTCATTTGTCGATCTTTGGCAGTGGTTACGGGTAGTTTGAAACCAGAAAATCTTACACCAGTCGATCCTCTTACTCAGTTACTGGTTTGTGGAGGTGGTAGTTGCTCCAAAGATCGACCGCAACGTAGTTGGGAAAAGCTAGGCAAACGTGCTCCATCGTCGGTCACATCATCGCTTACCTTCAGGTTATTGGTCAAACGCGAGCCTATCCGTATAAGAAAAAAACCGGGCAAGTGCGAGTCGGACTCGCACACTGAGGGTTCCGTACAAACTTACTTATGAAAAAGTTCAATTCCTGAATTGAATTACGAAGATTTTTCCAAATCGCAAATTTTTTTTTTTTTTTGTGGCGTACCTACAAATTTACAGTTTTCAGATTTTTTCCTACACTTGTGCTAGTCCCTATGAATTTTGATTCCCTTGAAGCGAAATATACGTTTTTTTGCGATATAAACGGCCGTACCTATTTGTTTTCGTAAACTCAGATTTTTTATATTTTCACAGTTTCAAGGGGGACCTGAGTAATATGGTTTTAATTTCAATTCGATACCTACACGCGTTCTCGAAATAAAGGGTCTTGAGAGACAGACCGACGGACAGACAACAAAGTGATCCTATAAGGGATCCGTTTTTTCCTCTTGAGGTACGGAACCCTAAAAAAGCTAGGCACATTGAACGTCTATCCTGAATGAATGCGCATATCATCATCATTGCTGCGTCCAGCAGTACCTACGACGCAGCTGTACGTTTCGAGGCTACATCACACCACGAAGGCTGAGGAGATCGTGGAGTATGTACGCGTAAAAACAAACTGGACTTTGAGAGTCGTGCAGTTGGAGCCGCGCCATAATACTAATTTCAAGTCGTTTGTGGTGCGGGTGCCGACTCACCATATAGAGACCTTCCTCAAAGGAGAGTTTTGGCCGAAGGGTGTCGTGTATCGATGATTTCGTGGAAGAATACCGACCTCGCAGCGGAACACGACGCCGTCACTTCGTGTGCAATAGTAATAATTGTTATAGTTTCTTTTATAATTATGTATTAGTTTATTATTTTGTAAGATTATTTGTGTATTTTTTCTATGGGCCTTAGTTGCCTGATAATAAAGGATTATTATTATTATTATTATTATTTCAGCCGAAAGACGTCCACTGTTGGACATAGGCCTCCCCAAGTGTCGCCATAATGACCGGTCCTGTGCGTCTCGCATCCATATACGATGGATCCCGCGACCCTCACCAGGTCATCGGTCAATACGTATATCGCGTTGCTTTTAATTAATAAACCGCATTTCCTTAACCATAAAAAAAAACAAGAAGAAAAAAAAATGTTTCTCAAACTTTTTTTTCATCACTAGGATTCGATAAAAAACCCTTTTTCTGGTAATTTATCGCTGGATGTCTAATCTAGGCTACTTTTTAACCCGGTAAATGCACGATTGATGTGGGTTACTGTAGCGAAAACGCGGGAAAAAAATTGTTTTTTTTTAGGAATTACTACACTAATTACTCCTGTATACATTTTTTTTTTTTAAACTCACAAGGCACCCAGAGGCGAAATAACTATCTGTAGGTCCTACAAATATTTTTGTTCCGTCCAGGTGATGACGGACCCGCGACACTCAGCGCAGGGCTCTAACTGCTCAATTATTTCAACCAAAGCATATGCTCAATTAAGGATTTTTTATATTTGTATATATATGTTCAGAATATAGCCCGTTTTTACACCAGAATTCCTTATGGCACGAGATTATTTACCTTACGAAAATTTATCATCTTTCACTGCTTCAAAATAGCAATGAATAGCAGTGAAAAAACATCTATAGCAACACATTATTTTCTATCTTTCATAGTAACTTTGTGAGTAAGGTCATCGACTAACTAATTCTATTGTCTGCACCATATATTTAATTTAAAAAAAAACCTCATGAGATTCTGTAATGTCAATCAACACTTAATTTAACACTTAAAGCAACAAATGTGTCCAAAAACTCCCATTAACGTTCCCAGGCCGTTATCGCCTTTAAAGTCGCTATTTTTGATATTTTAATTGATCATTATTGTATGTACTAATATAATTTTCGAAGCAGAAATCGCTCATAGTGTTAGATGCAGTTGATTGCTCCACTTACATGAGAAAATCTCATATAATAACAATAGCGTAACTCTAGGTCATTGTCTATGACTGTTGTATAATTTTTTAAACAATATTGTTATATATTAGTTTAGTATTGATCGTGAACTGGTGTGTTTACTATACTAGCCTGTTAGGTTTGTTATTGTAGATGTGAATGAAGAATGAGCGCATATGTTTGATGTAATGAAAAACATTAACACAACTTTAATTTAGACAAGCAACGTAGTTTACCATCTGAGATTTGGTTCAAAATGAGTCTATCAATTAAATACTTTAGAGATTCGACGAAACACTTATTAATGACTAGCATTTGCCCGCGGCTTCGTCCGCGTACAAAAAAGTATAGCCTATGTGTCACTCAGGAATAAAGCAGCTTTCTATCGGTGGAATAATCTTTAGCAATCGGGCTAAACAAACTTTACCTCTTTATAATATTATATGTGTAGATTCAGAGCGCTTTTAAGAAAACACCAGATTTTATGGTATCTTAAAAAAATGATAAGTACCTAATTGTGTATATCGCTAAGGTAGAGAGCAAATAAGAATAGTTCTACTCGGTAACACACATTCTTGAAACGTAATCAGTAATTAGCACAATAATCAGATGCCACTCAGAGTTTATTAATCAGAGATGCTGCAATTACGAACCGCGAAAATCAGTCGCATATCGTCGCACGTTTTGCTCAATTAATTCGTCGGCTCGCAGTTCGGTTTCCAATTTAAAATATTTTATTTGAGTTTCACTGAACCAAGTTTTAGGTAAACTTTCATTTTTGATTATGATAATAGTTTGGTGACGAAAAACCGGCTTGTTTCAAGGTTATGCATTATATGTTGTGTATCACTATTTATTTGTAAACATAATTGAAGTTCGTATACTTACAACAAGCGTAAAGAAAACGCATATCAATGCGGATCTCATGATTCACTGTGTCACGGCACTGCACGATAGTTCCCCACTGTGTTGGCGAGTACTGGTGCGTCTCGGGCGCACTGGCGGCGCTCACTGGCGTCGGGCGTTCAAACGCTCCTCGTGCCACCCACCCTTACCACGACACATCTCTTTCGCGGATAACTGAAAGCAACATTCTTCAAGTTTCAATATATTCCTCTATTAAATAGGGCAATATATTGAAACTAAAGACACTAAAATATATAAATAGTATTTACACTAAAAGATATAGCACTAATAAAAAATAAATTATGAAACAAAATTAATGAGTTTATTAACAAAGAACGATTTTCTGGATATGGAAAAAGTCCCTAATGTCTAGCATATGAAAATTAAGATTTGGAAACATAAGATTAATTTAATGTAAAATAAATAAAAATCAAAAGAGGATTCAAAGCATTGGTGCAAAGCAAGGTGACCGAGGCTTTCTGTCCTTTTCGAGTTTATCTCAAAAATTTTCAAGATTTTGGCGTGAATTTGCATTACATAACATATGAAGAAAGTTAGTTACCTTCTCGTCGAGTAGAAAATGGTTCACCAGTATCTTCATTCATAGCTATATAGAAATTCATACCCACTAAAAATACACCATAATTAATATCACAAAAAAGATATGGAAGTAGCTGGAAAATATAAAAAACTTTTTGCACTAACGCATCTAAGATAGTTACCAACATACATAAATATCTATCTTTTATTTGTGGCTATATGGTCGGTGGCAATGGCTCTTTATGCTTATTGGCTATTTTATTTACTAATAATGCTTTGCTCATGAGTCGGTACCAAAAAGGATTGTTTTCAGTCAAAACACAACTCAGAATTGTATTTTATATATGTATTATATTTGCACTGATTTATCTCTTTTCTTTTGAATTTATTTTGATTGTAAGCCCACTCTATCTCACTGCTGGGTCTATCAATATATTAAAATTATTTATATGGTGCTATTGAGTACCAAAAATATTAAGATCTGTTTGAGAATATTATCTCACGTCATTCACTCGTAAACTTAGCACTAGAACTGCTTTTACTCCAAAAATCGAATACTGACTGCAGCCGGTTGTGTTTTTTGTTTATTCTATAACGAGATGACGATAACTGTATTGTTAACTTAAAATCAATAATACAATAGACGATTCACAGTTTAGTATATATGCCTAATTGTTATTTTTATTTTTTTTGGTATCCATAAACATTTCAGCATAATAGTATGGATACGAACACGTCAGATTACGTGTTAGTTACGCTATCAATATGAATTACTGACCGGTAGTAATTATGGAAGGTATTGGAAAGTGACGCTGTGAAAAAATAATCATTTCCATATCAATGTTGCGTTAGCTTGCACGAGTGTATGATGTCATTCGTGTTTTACTGAATTAAAAGCTTGCTTTGTGTTTATTAATCAATTATCTCTAGTTACATACGTATAATAATTAGCTAATTATTATAGGATTTATAAACAAGTAAACTAGTAAATAATTTAAAAGTCACGTTAAATTGTATTTAGACTGGCCTGTTGGTCTAGTGGTTAGTGGCCCTGTCTGCTAAGCAGGTCGTGGGTTCGATTCCCACCCAGGAAAAATGTTTGTGTGATGAGCACAATCATTTGTTCTGTGTCTGGCTGTAATCTATATATATAAAAGGAGAAACTGACTGACTGACATATCAACGCACAGCCAAAACTACTGTGACTAGGAGCATGAAATTTTGCACAAGGGTTGCTTTTATGACGTAGGCTAGCACTAAGAAAGGATTTTTCAAAATTCAGTCCCTAAGGGGATGAAACGGGGATCTAAAGTTTGTATGGAAAAGCCCATGTCACGCGGGCGAAGCCACTGGCAGAAGCTAGTTTATCTATAATAGTATGTATTTAGAAATATATAAGTACGTTTATCAGTTGTCTAGTACTCATAACACAAGCTCTGCTTAGCTTGAGACTAGACGGCGTTGTGTGATAGTTGTGGAATATTATTATTATTATAAAATTATCAAATCAAATCAATCCTAAAATTAGAATGTAAAACATTATTTATATTACAAAGCTTGTGTTATCTCTGCAGCTCGTTTCACTGTACACTCATTTGCCTTCAAGTTTGTTTTTTTTTTAATTTAAGAATACATATTGTTGCCCCACACTAGAAGTCCTCCTGTGTGGGTGCACTCACAAACATGTAAACTTATGTACACAACACACCAGACCCGGAACAACTATCTATAGGCACTACAAATACTTACTTGTTCCGTGCGGTAATCGAACTCGTGACACTCAGCGCAGCAGCCAATCGCTCAACCACTGCGTCAACCGTGACGTCGATTAGTTATATACAGGTTGTTTCAGAAATAATTCACTTTTGTAGATGAATAAAAATCACCTTAGATTATAAAATCAGAAGCCTACAAGCTCTTAACGCGATTTATTTGATAACATAAACTGAACTGTTGGGGATGGAGCTATGTACAATGCGTTCCAAATAAGAATAGAATCGATTGCCATGTTATGACGTCACGTCATACTGTCAAATCGCAAGAAATTGGGCAAAATTTAAGAACTTATATAACTTATAAACAAAATTGAAGAACTCGATTCTGATTAAACTTTTTTCGTTCACAGTTCGTAAATAAATCAAATTTTAAAAATTTCTTGTTTTGCTCACCATAATAATTCCACACCATAATAGGTCCACTCAACCTTAGTTTGGTCTTCGTCATAATAGTTATTTTTAAGTTCTCCTAATTATAATGTATTTATTAGTTTATAATATTAGCATACATTATAGTAGTATATTGTAGTATTAGCATAGTTATAGTATTTTATTATTGTAACTTAATGATACTACATTCCACTTGATATTTATCTGTTAATTATTTATTGTGCACACCTACCACAGTGTTGTCTCTTATATCCCAAAGGTTGACTGGTAGAGAATGCCTTGTTGCATAAAGTCCGCCTATGTACCACTACTGTACATGAAGTTTAAATAAATAAATAAATAATTCTTCGATTTGACAGTATGACGTGACGTCACAACATGGCAATCGATCCTATTCTTATTTGGAACGCATTGTATAATAATATAGGGTGTATAACTCCATTCCTCTTTCTGCGCTCGCAAGCTTGACATTTTAATACATCATGGTAAGACACGAGAAACTGAAGACATGGGAAAATTACTTCTTGAAAATAACATTATTCAAATGTCGTCCTTTGCGGCTCTGGCACTCTTCAAAGAGATCTCTAACATTCGTAAAAAAGCGCCTCAGATCTTGTAAAGGAATGTTGTTGGTTTCTTGTCTAATAGCATAGCATAATCAGCCTTTTAATGTTCCCATTGCTGGGACTCAGGCCTCCTCTCTCCAGGAGAGGGAATGGGCCGTAATCCACCACGCGGGCCCAGTGCGGGTTGGTGAATGTCACATGTCTTCGAATTTTTGGTTCTAGGACATGCCGGTTTCCTCACGACGTTTTCCTTCACCGTTTTGAAAGCAAAGTCTTGTCTAATATTTTCCTACAATTTGGACATGGTTGATGGACTACTGTTGTACACCCTACAGATTACCCCAGAGTAAGGAACCCGAAGGTTTGAGATCTGGGCTCTGTGAGGAAGATGAAGGAACTTACTCTGTTCACGGCGATTTGCCAGTCTTTACACGTGCAGCCTATGGATTAAACATACGCAGAGGGTCTGCAACGATCTTCGAATACAGTATAATAAAATATAAGTAAAAATGAATTATTTCTGGGACACCCAGTATTTATTAACACTTAGAGACACAAACTGGCTTCTGTACTAGGTGATCCTGGAACATCATAGAGCCAGAACTGCGTCGGTAGGTACTGTCGCGCTCTGCGACGGTTTGATTCGAGGACCGGGAATGTTTTCAATGAAATGCTTGATATATATAAAAAACCCATATACTTTTCTTCAAGATTTATAAGCACATCGCGCTACAATGCTTATACTCAATTTTCAAACCTATTCTAGAACAACAAAATCCTTAAAAGTATATTTTACATGCCAGTTCGTTAATCTAACTCATGCGATCTCCTTTCGATATCACAGTACCTACTTGGAATCATTAGAGCATTGACTTAAGAAAAGGAAGCTTACAACGTGCGTAACTTATCTTAACATAATCCTTTTGCCGGTAAACAAGGAAACTGTCGTAACATTAGCAGAACGTCCGCGAGTTAACGAGTTTTTAAATACTACATTTTTATTATAAATTGTCTCGATATTCATCGAAATTGTGTGCTGTGGTGCAACTGGGAACAGGCTCTGTGATTGATTGCCATAGGCACATGATATGTGCATATAGTGCATGTTATCACACCTGTATTTCCCGACGCCCAGGCTCCCCCCTGGGCACATTACCACGGCGCGGCGTCGTTGACGTAAAATGGCGCGACGCCTGACTGCAGCATGTTACCTACTCGTGCAAATATAAGGTGCCGAGCCATGTTGAGCGAATGCTTAATTTGAGTTATCGCAGTCCGGAACGCAAAGGGCAATTAAAGGAACAGGAGGTTTTTAGTCAGTAAAAGTTAGAAACTTCTTTCGAGAGCACGAGAAATTTTTGATGATGTCACAATTCAAAAAAGGTAATTTAACAGCCGTTTTTGGAAATAATCGAGTTGTAGTCAGTCTCTCTGCTTTTATTAATATGCTAAATGATAATGCAAGATTGTGAGACTATTCTTTATTAATTTATACAAGAGCCTACTTGGTTTTGCGAACAGGATTAATCTAACGGAGCATACTTTAAACTATTCAAATTGGAAAATCAGCAAGAGATACATTTTAATTTAACTTGTGTAATTTCATAACGAACAATTTAGACAAAACTAACCTGAAACTAAATCCGATCTCATAGGAACAACAATAACATAAGCACATTCAGCCTTAAATTTTTTCCACTACTAGAACTCAAGCTCTTGGAGAGGGAATGGGCGATAATCCACCATGCAGGCCTAGTGCGAATTGGTGGATGTCACGTGTTCGAATATTTGATTCTAGGATATACCTGTTTTCTCACTGTTGTCATTGTTGATGACATAATCTACACGAAGTAACATGGCTGCCAGGGTTTGAACCCACGACGAACTACTCGTTAGTCGTTGCCAAACCACTGGGCCAAAGAATATCTAAACACGATGAAGTTTCTCTTGTTCAAATATCTGAATTAGAGACTGACTGACGATTTGGTTTCGGTTTTCGCCAAAAAGGAGCGAGAGGGACTGTTAGACTTTTACTGACTAATCAGCCCAATCAGTCCCTCTCGGCCTACCAGTTATTCCTTTGCGTTTCAGAGCCACGGTAACCCTTTCGAACAAACCCATCAGCTTTCGGTTTATTCTGTTTACACATCACTATCCTAAAGTACGTCCCCACTTTTCCAATCGACAATATCTCATGATAGTTTTTACGAACGACGTCCGTTGAAAAAATATTATCTTCCACGCGAGGGGTGGACGAGTGAAATTCCTACTTTGCGTGCACACTTTCCATCTCGTGGACATTTCGCCATTTTTTTATACACCACTCGCAATAGCACGCGGAACGCTAGTCTCATGTCTGCTTTACAAAGCGTCCTCTTCTTTCAAAAAGCTTCATTGGACTTTGTAACTTGACTGATGTAATATAGAGTTGATTTTTGTTTGTTATTTTGTCACAATCGGGTGCAAATATTACTTTGACATTAATTCTTGTTATTGGTTTGCGTTGAATAAACGAAACACATGAGATGTTATGCATGAACGAATAGGGAATCCGACTGCTTTCCTTGTTGACTCTGTAATTTATGTTTATTTTACGAAATAAGATTTATTGTTCTTGAATTTATGATTATTTGATTAATGTGCAGAATCGTTTCGATTTGTCAACTATACTTTTATAGGCTTAAAAATACACGCTCAATGATGAAATAGATATATATATGACTGCTTCGAAATCACCGGTATAGGGTTGAGGTTACAATGTATAAAAAAAATAGCTAATAAAAATAAAGAAATTGAGTCTTGAAATCCTGAGCGAAAGAATGATCTCTAAATTTCCGTTAGAAAAATACGTTTGTAAAGTTATATAAATTATGCTGAAAACGCTTGTTATAAAATTTAGTTATATTTATCTATAAGTACGTATAGATCTTGTATATAATATCTATACAATCTTGTATAATCTATACCTATAGATAAACCACTAAATTTTAAAACAAGCATTTTCCAGTTCTTTACGGGTGGGCACTAATATTATAAAAAGGAAAGATTTGTATTTTTGTTTGTAATGAATAAACTCGGAAAACTACTGGACCGATTTTAAAACATTTTCTCCAGTAGAATGCTACTTTATCACTAAGTGACATAGTATATGTATTTTCCATTATGAAGCCGCTGGCAATAGTTAGCTGCAAATATGATTAAAGGTGTTGTGAAAAATTACAGTCCAAATATATCATTTAATGCGTTTTTATTTTGAGAAATGGCGTGACAATATTTTTTGCTCGACACCGCTTTGTCTAAATTAGTCTCATAAGAAATAAACGATCTACAATAATTATTAAAAACCCGCTCCGCCTCCACTTTGCCACCTGATCCCATCCAGTTCTCATGATCTCTGGCCGCGCGATAACGGTGCGTTTGCGCAACACCCTGGTATTGTTCGCGCTCTATCTCTCACAGAATCTATGTTAATTATCGCCATATTGCTCTTAGCGCACCCTATTATTGTATCGCGGATCGCTCGAACTACTGAAGAATTGCATGGTGTTGTTGGGCAATTTGGTTCAGATAGCGGAATAAGTTTTATTTTGACATAAATTTACTTTTTCACATGGTAGTTGGTAGAGCAATACCACATGTCATTTTGTGGAGATTAAATTGACAATCCGCTACTTTATCTATCTATCTATATATATAAAAGGAGAAACTGACTGACTGCCATATCAACGCACAGCCAAAATTACTGGGACTAGGAACGTGAAATTTTGCACAAGACTTTCTTTTATGACGTAGGCGAGCACTAAGAAAGGATTTTCCAAAATTCAGCCCCTAACGGGATGAAATGGGGGTCTAAAGTTTATATGGAGAAACCAACATTCACGCGGGTGAAGCCGCTGGCAGAAGCTAGTTTATCATATAGACATATTGCATTTCACGCGTTATATTACTTACTATAAGTTTTCTTTTACGTGAATAAATTAACTTAATTTGTCTAGTTATGGTTTTAACTCGAAAAATAGCTTGGAAACGGCAAGCAACACTATAACGATTGGTCATACCCTGCATGCATCCTTAGACGAGAACAAGACCTGGACTAGATGGTTAGTGCGCCTAAAACTTAAAAACCTGTAATGCTCCCGCTGTCGGGCTAACTCAATGCTTTGTTGTCATGGGAAGACGTGGGCCTAGTACGATCAGGGCTGCTGGTTTGTTCGAAAGAGCTACCACGGTCCTGGAACGCAAAGGGTAACTGAAGGAAGACATGAGGTTAAATCAACCAGACCATGGCCCAGTCGTCGACAGCGCGTCCAACGCGCTCCTCAAGATATGTCAGCAAATCGTAGGGGTCCAGCAAGACCGCTAGGAGCGCGGGGAATTTCTGAAAAGGAATTCCGTAGTCGAAAGACTTCCACTGCTCGACATAGGCCTTCCCAAGGGTCGCCGTAACCCCCACGAGGTCTTGACCTTTTTTATTTATTTTTTTGTTGCCGGGGTGGAACATCCTCATGGATGTCCTTCGCCTGGGGTAGGCGAAAGAAAGTAGACTTACTGACTAAAAACCACCTCGGTGTTCCCTCCCACACTTGGACCGGGGATCGTGGGAGCTAATACGCCATCCATGATCCCCGGTTAGTGCCGGCCCGCCTACGCGGGCCACTTCAGGCCTGCGGGGAGTGTGTGATGTCCTCCCGACGTCGCGGGACGTCCAATAGGGGCGCGCGTGAAACACTACGCGCCGCTGCCTCGGGTCTTGCTGGATGGGGGACGGTGGACGACCCGGAGTCCGCCGTCCCTCCGGACTTCTTTATGTGGGCTGGACAAGGGCGTTGTCTGCCCTCCGCCGACGCCCGGGTCGCCTGCTGCGGCACGGCCACGGCCTCCCTCTCACTGTGCGCAGCCTCCTTCCGCCAAAATACGGCTTCACAGAAGAAGATCACCGCATCCCACGACTCGGCGCCCCCGACCATCGAACGAGCGACGGCCGGCAGCGACGGTCGTTGACCTACCCCTACCTTGAGGCCTTCCATCGCCGCGTGTTTCGGTTCAGGGCTCACTACTCCAGAACTTTCACATGTCAACTAATTTTATTTTTCTTACAGCGGCTCTCCCCGGCACCGAAGCAGCTCACCAGCTAGTAGTCTGCGTTCGCAACAAGTGCACCCCAGAGGAAGCTCTGAACGTTCTCCGCGATCTCCCCAACCCTCTTCGGGAGGGCGAACCGGCGGCGGCCGCTCAAGCAGCGTCCTATAACCCGTTGAAGATCGATGTCTTTGTGCAGACCTTGTTGAATCTTGGGAGTAAAAGCATATCGCATAGCTTTGCTGCTATCTCCAAGTTTCATTATGTTTTTAAGGTTAGTTGGAAGTTTTTTGCTTAGATTTTGTTATGTTTTATACTTCTTTTTTTCTATTCGCACCGATGGTAAACTCTTCAATCGGTTTGGGCCCAATAGGTGGATACGTTAATTGCAGCATCGATGGCATTCATTAAGTCCTTGAAAGTGCAGGTGTATGGGCACTTGTTCTGAACATCGCACCGCACTCACATTGAGTATCCGACGGGTCTATAAAACCCTATATCGCCAAGTTGTGTTTGCAGCGGCCTACCTGGGTACGCTGAATAAAGTGCTTTCCATATAGGACACTGCAATTCAAGTTTTGTACTACGAATGCTGCCGAGTCAAGACCACAACATGAAATAATAGTAAGATTTGTTGAAGCGCTCAACGTTCCCCTTGACCTCCCCAACCCTCTCCGCAAGGGCGTACCGCGGCTGCCTCTCAAGAAGCATCAGTAACTCGCTAAGAATCGATGTCATTGTACAGACGATGAATTTTGGGAGTAAAGCGTATCGCATACCTTAACTGTTATTTCCAAGTTTTGTAAAGTATGTCAATAAGGACTGTAGATTAAAAAAAAATAAAAAATATCAAGAACTAAGCTGAAATATGGCCGAATATTTTTTAAATGTTTTGAAAATATGTTTTTTTTAAATTGATATAAACTAGTGCTTGACTGCGATCCCACCTGATAGTAAGCAGATATATATAGAATAAAACTATGTTTTTTTATTGTACAGATTCTAGCCGAATCCGAGGAAGCCCAGATCTGCATCCTTCGCAACGTCTGGGAGCTATGGCAGCGCCACCCTCAGATGGTGTGCGTCCTCGTGGACAAGATGCTCAAGACACAGATCGTGGAGTGCAACGCCGTGGCCACGTGGCTGTTCTCCAAGGAAATGGCGCCGTTCTTCACGCACAATTACCTGTGGGAAATTCTTCATCTGACCATCGATAAGATGAATAAGCATGTCTCGAAACTAAGTAAGTTAATCTTGGTTTTGTTAGGTTCACTTGTTTGACCTCAGTACATTAAGAGCGTCCAACTCGAAATACATTTCCATACAACTCTGACTTGATTATGACGTTATTACACATCTTTTTCTTGATATTTTGGAAACACAGATCTTGTGGATATTATCTAGGTTTCATTGAAATGATAACAATTTGTTTAAAACTAATCCAACACCTCTGACAATCAGCTATTTTGCGTGAACTTTGGCTCTTGATAATGTAACGTAATGAAAAATTAATAATATATCTATTTTCTATAGATATATTTTTTTATATTAATTTTTTTTTTTTGGAAAAATCTTCGTAACTCCATTCAGGAATTGAACTGTTTAGGTATAGGTTAGGTTTGTACGGAACCCTCAGTGCGCGAGTTCGACTCACAATTGCCCAGTTTTTTTTTATGTGGATTCTGCTATCATTTTTGGAAAATAAAAACAAGATAATAATATGCTCCTAGAATTGCTTCATAAACCCCCAATAGAAAAATAACTCGAGTGTAAAAGATTTTTTGTGCTAATTATTTTGTGTTTTGACCTCTAAGGTCAGAAAAACTTAAAAAAACCGGCCAAGTACGAGTCAGGCTCGCGCACGAAAGGTTCCGTACCGCCGCAAAAAAAATGATGTTTGTTGTATGGGAGCCCTACTTAAATATTTATTCTATTTTGGTTTTAGTATTTAATTTTGTTATTATAGCGGCAACAGAAATACATAATTTGTGAAAATTTCAACTGTCTAGCTATCACGGTTTACGAGATTTAGCCTCGTGACGGGCAGACGGGCAGCCGAGTCTTAGTAATAGGGTCCTGTTTTTACCTTTTGCGTATGGTACTCTAAAAAATGTCATTTAAAAATTTTTTGCCTCTCGTCCGGCTAATCTCCGATTCTTCGCGACGAATTAGGCGCGGGACTGATAAAAGGAATCACTTCGTTACTTTTATTTTAGAAAAGAAAAAATGGTTTTCATGCAAAAAAAGAAAACTTTTTTAACACAATTTCAAGAAGTTTTTTTTTGCCCAGACCGAAAAAGGAACATACATATAATTTACACAATTTTATAAGCAAGTTTATGTGCTAATTTACAACAAACTAAATGTATTTATTTTCAGGTGGTGAGCTACAAGAGGCGAGGGAAGCTTTAGCTAGAGCTGATTCCAGCAGTTCAGATTCTGAAGATGAAAATAATAGCAAAAAGAAGAAGGACCAAGATAAACCTACAGAAGAGGTATAACTATTTCACTATTCTATCTTTATTAGCCCTTGAAAATCAAAAGTTTGCGTCTTATTGAGACTCCTTTACTGTCTAAACCTGTATTATGTGTAACAAAGAGGAGGCTATAATACTGTCTCGGGGCACATGCCGCATGGGGGCGTCCTCATTCGGCACTTCGGCAGTCTAGCAGTGACCATCGCAGCGAGCAGACATAGCGGAATCGATGATCTGATATTACTGCGTATATTTGTGTAACTTCTTGGAAAAAAAGTATTAATTCGTCTGCAGGCATTCAATGACTAATTATCATTAGACAAATCGTCTTGATTGTAAATAATTTACCTCTTTACAGGCTGTAGAACGTATGGAGGAGCGTCTCGAAGCAGCTCACATGGACCAGAAGCGTCTATTCCTGATCGTATTCCAGCGGTTCATCATGATACTGTCGGAGCACCTCGTGCGCTGCGACACGGACGCGCGCGACCCCGACACGCACTGGTACCGCAGCACTGTCGGCAGGCTGCGACAGGTCTTCCTCATCGTGAGTATCGAACATCATCATAACTTGATCTAAAATATGGCTACCTAACAGCCTGGTCAGGACTTCACACCGCTATCAGCAATATATCAGAAATATTGTTATGATCTGATGATAAACTTCGAAGATATGGAACGGAACTCCTCATAGCAGAACTGTCGTAACAAGTAAAATTGCGTTGTTTATACGCGATGACTAAGTTTGACTGAAACTTTGTACAAAAAAATACAACCAACTTCAATGTAAAAAAAAAAAAAAAACACTAAGAAATGCGGAATATATTTATTTTCGGAAATCGGTGTTAAATAACGAAGAGACAAAACTATTATAAAAACACCGACTTCCAAAATTAAAGTATTTTGCACTTTCAGTCAAAATCGGTTGAATCAACAGTAAAATAAGTTTGTTCAAATGTCTAATCTTATTACAGATAAAGTGTAAATACTCCAATACCTCATTCTAAAATGAACCTTATTCCTTCCAGCACCACGAACAAGTCCAGAAGTACAGCAGTACCCTGGAAACCCTGCTGTTCACCCAGGACCTGGATCCTCACATTCTCGACGTGTTCCATCAGTTCATCGCTCTCACTGCTTAGATGTATGTTGCTTAGAGAACAAACTGAGTTTCTAATAGGTATAATATGGGCTGGCGTTGTCCCAATATGAATTATGTAAAGGGGTTGGCGAAACAGAACTGCTAGTTGATGCTGCCATGTGTTTTTTTAATGTTCATGTCAAGCAGTATTTCTTTTTTTAATAGTAATAACTAGTGTTTGACTACGATTTAACCTAATGGTAAGCAGTGATGCAATCGTTGATGGTGAAGCAATAGTTTATTAAGAGCCTCTGGCCTTGAAGACACCTAAATTATAATCAGGTCTTTAAGGCTATACTAGAGTTGATTTTAATTAATCCAGAGCTTTCGTGAAGCGAAGAAAGTAAAAGACTTAGTGGTTTAGGAAATGTCTTTGCTTAAGTTACAAATGATTTTGCTTAAAACAAATATTGCTCGCATGTGGTGCACGTATGTAATCACATTTATAAAGCTAAAACTGTAGTTTAAAGATAGAAGTAGCATAGTGCACTATCTACCCTTTGAACGAAGCAAATTTAGGAGCAGGCCAGTCTAGGTTATATTAGTCAGTGGGAAAAATTAGTAGATAGTTTTCAAATTTCGAATACCGTATACGGTAATTAGAGACACAATAAAAAGACATTGAGAGAGCGAACGCCGCCGTTCGCTTGGGGTTTAATAGACTAATTCCGCCCAATCCGTTTCATCATCGGATCACTAGATTTACGGCTTTGTGACACCAGCACATGGTGTACGTATGGGCCAGAGACGCTTACTTACATCATGTTTTCGGAACACATCACAATCTATTGTACGTACAGCTAAAGAGTAGAATTCCCTGTGTTTCCTGATAGCTATAACCTAGGAGTCTTGTAAGTCAAGACTGAAAGATGATTCATCACGACCACATTATCGCTTTTCATCAGGTGAGATTGTGATCAAACGCGAGCCTGTCAATAACAATAAACAAAAATCAAGACGACAAGAAAAGTGGATTGTTTTTACCGTTATATCAGTTTCGCCAACCTCGAATATCTCGGGACACAATGTCCTATAAAGGAATATAGACTAAACTATAGATAAATGTAAGTAAGGTGTGATTAATATTTATAAAATTACTATAAAGTAATGGTGCGTTAACAGTTATGTAATAAATGTTGCGTGGCTTTAGACTATTTTATCATGACCAGTTTTATGTATTCACCTCGTCTAACAAAAAAAAAGATGGAACAGCAGTGGGTTTTAGTCAATAAAAGTCTGACATGCCCTCTCGCACCGCCCAAGTTCGGGAGAAGTCATTGGATGATTTCCCACCATAAAAAAATCTAACTGTGTTGAACTTCATATTACTCGAACTATTTTGATCTTTGCCGACATTTGAACTAAAGTCAACCTACAGGTCATGGTACACAAAATATAATTTGCTTAATCTAAATATAGAGCTACTATAGATATTCTATTTCGCGAAAGCGGATTGCTTTTAATTGTGTGTGAAGATAGACTTGCAAATTGTATAAGCATAATCAATCTTTTATGTTACCTTGTATGTACTGCTGGGACTCAAGCCTCCTCTCTGGGAGAGGGAATGGGGCGTAATCCACCACGCGGGCCGAGCGGATTGGTGAATGTCACATGACTTCGAATTTTTTGATTCTAGGACACGCCGGCTTCCTCACGATGTTTTCTTTCACCGTTTTGAGAGCAGTGGTAATGAAATAAATTACACAAAGTAATTCGCCTGGCTGAGTTTGAACCTGCGATCTAACTCGTAAGTCGGGGCTGTTACCACTCGGCCACCATATTTCACACACGCACGTAAATTCTATCTGTGTGCTTAAACCGGGCCATTAGTGCTTTAGACAGAATATCTATACGAAAATGTAAATTTTACGGTAAAACTTTTTTTTATTAAAATCAACTAAGAATATTGAGTCAAGACTGGATGTAGAACCTTTTGAGACGACACCAAGGTAGGTGAATAATTAATGTATTGTATTATTATTTTGATGTAAATAAATAATAGTCAAGTTTAAAAAGTTCAGTTGTTTTTTTGCACGCTGGGGTAATGTTGGGTATAGAAAATGCACAGGTCATATACAGTGCGGGGACGACCAATATGATAATAGATGAAAACACTGGTGATACATAGCATAATAGCGTAATTGGCCTTATAATATTCCGTGGACTCTGGCTTCCTCTCTAGAAGAGGGAACGAGCCGCAATCCGTCGGCGAGCCCAGTGCGGGTTGGTAGATGTTACAAGTTTTCTAATTATTGGTTCTAGGACATGCCGGTTTCCTCACGATGTTTTCCATCTCTGTTTTGAGAGTAGTGGTGATGTATTAAATTACACTATGTAAAGTACCTACATCGGTTTGAACCCGCAACTTGTAAGTCGGGGTCGTTGTTACTGGGCAACCACTGCTCCTCGTTTTACCGAGTTATGCAAACACAAAATGTATGGAGAAGTTGATTCATTTTCGTGATTTCTTTTTTGATCTCATATTGAAACTTGTTCATAATGATGAATAATACCAGTGTTTTCATTATTGTCCCATCGTAATGTCCATATTGTAGAAGCAAATCCAAGCAGTTGAAACACCCCTAACTTGTGAATTATAAGTTACAACGTTAAACTGTGTAAAGCGGATGCCCAGGACGAGCACCCGTCGCGTGACAAAAGCGCGTGTATTCACACGGACGGTCCCCGCCTCAGCAACCGAATTATTAGCTGCGCAGTGTCGCTAGTTTAACTTTAACGGTGTGCATGTAGTCGTGTCGATGTAGGACTTAAAATATTATTACTTAACAAAACAGGCGCGGGGCGGGGTCCCCGCGACGGATGGCCGCGCGGCGATCCGCGACGGAGTGCTTATGAATGGGGCTGCGCGGCAGTCCGCTTTTTCGGCCATAAGTTGTAACAATGAGGTAATATTCCTCTTTAATCTGTTCCGTGGGTAATATGCACCTTCACAAAGTTTTTTTTACTCAACTGCGATAGTTCCCAAAAGGAGGGTACTATTTTTATGTATAAACATACTCTTTTACTTAGTGATCACAAAAACACGGGTTATCATCAGTCTTTTTACATAATATAATTATAATAAAAAAAATAGTATAACATCTTACAAAACATTCTCATATACACAATTATATATCGATGGTGGAAATTTTAAATGTTAGGCACCTACATAACTTGCTTTATTGGATTTTCAACCATCAGCGCTGAGCCTAGCGATGAAAATCCAAAAGCGTATTGTATGTTCCTTATGGTTTGAAATTCCCATTGTTGACTAGTCTAGATTTTCTTTTACTTCAAATATTCGAGTAGTTCTTCGACGTCCTTCTTAGAGCCGAGGTAGCATGGCGCTCGCTGGTGAATAGCCGTGGGCACTATGTCCAGGATGGGGATCTGGCCATTGCTGGCCAGGCCACCAGCTTCTGTCACGATGAACGACATTGGGAGACATTCGTAGAGTAGACGTAGCTGGAAAGCATTATATTATTTAGTTTATGGTATTTGGGCACGTGTCTGCCCCTGAAATTGAGTACTTATTAGTACTTATAATATACTAGTTGCCGCGTAGAGTTAGATTCCCTCATAAAGCACTATCCTAACTAATATAATACTTAAGTACCTATTGTAAATGTGAAAATAAGTTTGTTTCTTTGTTACTTATTCACGCTTATACCATGCATAAACGTTGGCAAAAGCTGGTATCGTTATGAATTATAGATGTTTTACTTTGACGTATAAGATATATAATTCGGGAAAGTTCTACCAAAATTCGTTCAATAAATTTTGCGTGAAAAAAAAAAGAAACATCATTTCAAAATGGAGAAGATGAAGGGTCTGCGATTGCCAAAAACTGAGGCCCTACCGATCCCTAAACGCGATCCATTTGACGACCTAAACTGAACTGTTAATGGGATGCTATATAGGGTGTATGTTTAAAGATCATCCCTCTTACTCACTCGCACACCTGTCATTTTAACACGACATAGCAGATGCGTAGCGTGGACTAGTTTAGACGTGGGCGAAGGCGCATCAGCGACCCCTTTTTCTTTCATAAATTTGAAAACGAGCGACTGTCGCAACCCAACGTTCGACCACATCGTCGCTTACCATCAGGTGAAAAAGTGATCAAAAGAGAGTCTATCTATTACAAAAAGTACCCTCGTTCTTAAAGAAGCGATTGCTTGCGCGAAGCCCCTGTGGTTGCGAGGCCGTGGGCGAGGGCCCACATCGCCCACGTCACGCGATGTGGGCCCTCGCCCACGCCTATTTACGCCCCTGTTTCGCTAACACAATAATCGATGGAAATATTTTTCGTATCAAGAATAGCTGTGTCGCAGTTGTTTACAGTCGCTAATGAATTTGTGCCCATTCAGATAACCTGCTGGTACGGGGTCACGATTATATTGTGTCTGATGCAAACTTATCTTTCTACTGCATTACTCACTCACGGAACCAAAGTTCATGAATGGGTATAAGTAAATCCTAGTCTGACGCAAGTCTGTCAGACTTCAGCTTTAGATACTTTACTGCTCGGCTTCTGGGGGTCATAGCGTGTTGTTATATTTATAGTCTATACCTACTATTCGATTTTTTTTTTCCAATCCGACTGGTAAGTTCCTGAGATAAGTGTGTTTAAACAAACAAAAACACTGTACTTTTACTGTACGTGTGTTTGTTACCTAACTCCTCTTAAACGGCTTGACCGATTTGATGTATATTTGAGTGGGATGATTTGAAAATAAAATTGAATCCGGTAGGGCTCTGCAGTCGGGTTCAAAATTTTTTGCCTGACGAAAAGCCAATTTTCGAGCAGGTTTCAATTCTTAGTTGTTCTATCTATCGGCGTAGGTATATACTCAAGCTATCGGCGAAGATTTTTTTTAAGTTTGCCCTACACTAGGAATTTCTTCTGTATAGTGGGTGTGATCACAATTTATATGTAAACCCACACTACACACCCAAGACCCGGAACAACTATGGATCTCCGAAACGGTAAATAGCGATTGGCAATGTTTACGTGAATGACATTAATGAAAATGTATTGACAACTGCTTCAATCGTTCAAAGTATTGAATCAATTTGCGTCAATGACGTAAATATTGTCAATAGCACACGACCGTTTCGGGGACACTTTACAAATGCATAATTATATTGTTCTGAGTGAGAGTCAAACCCAAACAGTACCCCATGAAAGAATAGGCCACTTTAGCCAGTCTGAAACCTGGTTGAACTAATTGGTCCCTATTTCTTGTAACATAATTATAATTGGGAAAAGGACCGGCAGACATTTATTACACTTGTACAAGTATAAACGGTCAATATAAAATAACTAGACAAATCGCAACGACACCTGTGGCGATGTAGATGCTATTGGAGCGGAGCTTGTTTTTGCAGCATGACTTTGACCATCAGTAACATGACATAAATAATAAGTCTTCAGCTCACCGCTTCGTCACAGTCCTCATGTTACCTTACCGATATTCATTCGATATTCACTAACGACCATCACTAGTTTATGCTCTTTAATAAGGCGCAGTCACATTAGTGATGTGAAACCAGTAGTCTATCGCTCAGGACTGCGCCAACCGTGCCACTACGAGTATAACTAAATATTGTATTTATTTTATTGTTTAGTTTTTCAGGGCTTGTAAGATAAGGTAGGTACTCACTTTTCCACTGGGCGCTGACTTGGTAGCGGGGTACATGAAGATGCCTCCGTATTTGATGGTTCTGTGCACGTCAGCCACCATGGAGCCGACGTAACGGGCGCCGTAAGCCTTGCCGGTCTTAGGGTTCTTCTTATCTTCTATATATTTTCTGAGACCTGGCGCCCATTCTGCCGCGTATCCTGGAAAAAGGTGTGAGAGTTAGGTCCAGCCAGCTGCTAGGTGCGTTGGTAAGTCTTTGTCTATAGACCTCCTACCACTAGCTTTTAACGTGATCCATTTGACAACCTAAACTTAAAGTTCTCGCTCGTACAACTGACATTTTAACTTGTCATGGTAAGTTTCCATCACGCACTTTGAATTGCTTCGATAAATAAAGTAACGAACTAAATCGCACAGAACTATTTCAGGATTGTTTTTTTTTTTCATTCATAATGGTCTTGCTCTGCGTTATATTGTTCTAAAGTTATTCTCTTTTCCGCGAAATAAACTATCCACGTTATTTAAACAAACAGTATTTTTATATAGCAATTTAAAGTAAGTAAACTTCATATGGTATGAAGTTCATATAATTTTCATATTTGTGAAAGCGCTTCGATGTCAGCAAGCACTTCTATCTAATACGAACATTTTACCTACTACATCTACAAAATAAAGTTCGTACTTTTATCTACCTCTCATAGAAAATGGCGTGTGATTCCATAGTCCCTATTAATGTCTAAAAGTCGCGAGAATTTAGTAACCTCCAAGATCTCTATGGCAACAATCCAGTTATCAACAACATTTAACAAACTTGTAAAGTGTTTAAATTATAATAATCATGTTTTTGAAGTTTTTAAAAATACTCAGATAAACTCAAAGGTCAGTTGTTGGACTTCATAAACTTGTTTTCGCACACCCACAATCAAAACAACGGTTTAAAGTGCTTTTAATATCCTGAGTACATATTATAAGATTAGATTACGAATAGAATCTACTCATCGTTATTTATTTATCGAAGAATTTTGTACAGTCACCTAAGAAAGTCCGACAACTCTTCAGTTTTCTTAGTTGAAGGATTATTGTTCACTAGCAAATACTTACGAATAACGAACATTTGAAAATAATAAATATATTCTGTGGATAGTTACATCTGATTAGAATTGGCGTATGTTAATTTTATGAGTTTCTTCAATTATTTCTGAGGCACTACCACGAGTTCTTTGACGACTTAAGCTGAACTGTTAAAGGGATGGAGCTATATAGGGTGTATATACAGGGTGTTTGGTGCATCGTGTGCCAAATTGAACTGGTCGACGGGAGGGGTCATCTGCTATCCTTTCAGATCCCTAAACATTTGTAATGCCCTGTGGATTTTTTTTCATCGGCTTTTTATTGTTTTATGAAAATAAGACCACACACAGACAAATTTTTCATTCAAATTCATTTTTTTTAAATGTTTATGGCGTAGACTCTGAATTTTAATTTTATTTAGATGTGTATTGTATTAGAGTACTTTTAAATTTAAAATTAGTGACATTAGCTAACTAGTTTTTTTAAATTTACTTTTTGCAAGTAAATTTAGCTCTCCATGTTACAGCTATTTACATGGCTATAAAAAAAAAACCCAAAAGCGACCGGAATCTTTCAACTTCCTCAAAAATTCTCTAGTTTATCCTCTTTCTAGTGATGTGCCACATGCCATAATTTTTTTTAATAACTTTGTGATTTCGCTAGAATTGGGAATCGAGTCACATAAGACTAATTATAAAATTATGATTTAAAAAATATTTTTGCTTAAATGATACCTGAAAAACCTATTAAAAATGTTATCTCACTCTTATAAGGTAAAATCTGTCTCGTATCTCTCTTTTCGTAGGTTTTACTATATATAAAAAAAATATAAAATTGCATTTTAACATTTATTTTATAATTTTTACAGGCAGGCCCAACATATGTTTCGTATTTCGACAGTTGTTGTACAAAGTCGTATTTCCTCCTTAATTGTATTGAAAGCCGTTTCAATGCGTTGTTTGCCAGTTAAGTGACTCATTCAAAGTTCGCCTACGCCCTATATATTTTTTAAAAATTTGTATTTGAATAAAAAAATTGGGTCTTATTTTCATAAAACAATAAAAAGTCTATGAAAAAAAAAACCATAGGGCATGAGAAATGTTTAGGGTTTGAATGATGACCCCTCCCGTCGACCATTTCAATTTGGCACACGATGCACCAAACACCCTGTATATATATACATTTTAGCAAGTCATGGTAAGGTCCTTGGACTCAGTGTTCATTATTGTGTTTTTAATAGCAAGTACCAAATTAAATTAAGTATTGCACAAGTAACATTTAACTTTTTTTGCGACCGTACCTACAAGTGCATAATGTTGCTGTGATACCGTGACTTTGATCCGATATTTATCGTCGAGTGCCTTTAAAAGCATGACAAACTGAGATGGAATCAATAGATAAGGTAGGTACATGACGTGGTCGGTCGCAACAATGAGTGAAGATTACTTACACGATAGATTTTTTCATTATGGCAGGTGCGTCATTAGTCATTACTGACTGATTCGATCAACTGGTAACTGATCAAAGCATCAGTTTTTTACGGTATGCTAATGAGATGGTCAAATCTCAGATGGTCAAATGGATCTCTTGTAATACTTAGGTACAAGCTTGAAGTTTTATTAGATCAGGAATATGAGTTTTATTTTGTCGTCAAGATATTTTTTTTTATAATTTCTAGATTATTTATTTTCAAGCTATGGCAAATTGCCATGGCAATATGGACTTGGCTCCTAAAAGCGACTTCAACTTAACTGAAGACTGGGTCCAGTCTTCAGTTTTTTTTTTTTTAAATTGATTTATACTAGTGCTTGACTCAGTTAAGCGACTACCTTCTATACAATTGCACTGGAACAAAAAGTGCAATTGAAGGAAAACGGGTGGCTTTTAGTCAGTAAGTCTGACCTCTCTTGCTCCACCCAGAACGGGAGAAGTTATTTGATGGTTTCAAAAAAAAATGGCTTACGTTTGCCCACTATCTCACCTGATAGTAAGCGTTGCGTGATTTTATGTTATTTAAGCAAAATTGGTACTTACCTTCATTAATAGAATAGATGTTCCCCTTCTCAGGTATCTTCATGCTACGGTCCGTCAATATAAACTCTCCGAGAGAGGGGTCGTACATGAACCCGTTGACGCCCTTTCCCTTGCCGAGTGATAGTACCAGCATGGTTGCAGAGCCGTACAGGGCATAGCCAGCGGCCACCAGCTCTCTGCCCGGTTGTAAGGCGTCAGCTAGCACAGGGTCGCCAGTTGACTTCTTTCTGGAAGGAAAGTTAGATCGAAGACTGATTTTTGACACCTCAAAGACATGTCAGGAAAATGAACGGACCGACACGGCGCACTAGGGCTGATGCTTGCCAGGGCTGAGCGATTTTCCGAACGAGTTACCGTGGCTCTGGAACGCAAAGGGCTACTGAAGAAATACAGGTGGGTTTTAGGTAGTGAAAGTTTAGTCTAACACTCACTCCCCACTCTCTACACACTCCCTAATAGTTCACCAAGAGCGGGAAACTTTCGATAATAATAATAAATCATTTATTTTGGGTATCTTGGATTATAGATAAACCACAAACGCAGTGTGTCTTACAGTGGTAAGATGATTTACCACTAAAGAAAAGACTGATCTTTGACCAATATAGCCCTTTTGGAAGGCACACCTTTTTTTGGAGATTTTTTAATATAGATGCACGAATACGGTTTTGTTTGCCACTTTAGAGGTATGGATGTAAGCTGGGGTGTAAAGTCGCACATACCGCTTTTGAAAAGGGAGGATCCTCCGACCAGACTGGTGTTGTGTCAGGTCCAGGCAACTGCCCGATAGTTGATTTCAGACTGTTATATCTGTATGTTCTAATCTACCGCGATACAGGATTTTGAGTTTTAATTCCTATGCTGCGTCATCTATCTTCTATATATAAAAGCGAAATACCACTCACACTATAACACTTACAAACTTAAAATTTGGCAGGTAGGTTCCTTATAGGGTGTAGACATCCGCTAAGAACGAATTTTTCAAAATTCACCCCCAAAGGGGAATGAAACGGGGGTTCAAAGTTTGCATGGAGAAACCGACTTTCACGCGGGCGAAGCCGCTGGCAGAAGCTAGTTTTCTATAAATTCCTAATCCAAACGCGACTGATTATGCTAGGAAGAATCCTAACATTCGATAAAATAATATGTTTTCCTCATACTGCGGGTAGAAATTTTCAATAGGTACCGTTGCTTCGTTTTCCTTCACCACGAGTATTATTTTATGATGATTAGTAGGTATTTATCGCAACAAAACGATAGTTCGGTACATAAATCTACGAGTACATATTTAACTTATAATTATTTATTATAGTAGGTACAGTTAAGCTGCAATTACCTTTATCTAATCTTTATATTGTGAACATTTGAAATCAGCGCATATAATATTTACTGTTTATTTTATGGTCTATTGACTTTTTTTTACGGTTTTTATGACTTTTATTATGGCTGTGCCTATAACATGGAAAAATATTATAAAATGTGGCCTAGTATATTATAACGCAAGGACCAAAAGACCCGATTTTCGAGGTTTTCGAGTTTGCCCTACTTATAAGGATACCTCTTTTACCAAACCCAGATGCATAAGACAGTTACAGTTTATTTCGATGAAGGTGCTTCACATAAAGGGCTCATTTCTATTATTATTCATTTATTATATCTTTCTTTCCTTCTTTTTTCTTTCTTTCTTTTATGCGAATGTACGAAAACATAAGGCGAGCTGTCGAAAAAGAAACTACATACATCCCACTCGCCGTCTCTTAGCTAGCTTTTTAGACGAAGCTCCGAAAAGAGAGACCCACCACCCATGCCCATTTATACTTACTTGAAAATAGCGAAGATGGAACCAACTGACACGAGGCAGTCGATGTTAGAGGAACCGTCGAGTGGGTCGAAGCACACCACGTATTTACCGCGCTTTTCACCTTCTACCTGTGAAACAAAATTAGAAACTTAGATTTTGATATGTTTAAGGGAGAAGGCGCAATTGGACTAACATCGACGTAAAACACTGATGTGTGGTCGCAGTTAGGCTTGCCTAACTATCGATAGTTGATGTATCGATAGTTGACCTCGAAAAATAGTCATAATATCGATAGCCCTATCGATATTATTGAAATTTTACAATACTATCCATACTACCGATAGTATCTATCCAAGAAATTGAGCAATACTATTGATAAAGTGCAATACTATCGATAGTATCGATACTATTGGGTATAGATACTATCGATAGTATCGATACTATCACTATTATGGTGTATTTTACTGCAATCACTGTCGATAATATCGATACTATCGATAGTATCTATACCCAATAGTATTGCACTTTATCAATAGTATTGCTCAATTTCTTGCATAGATACTATCGATAGTATCGATAGTATTGTAAAATTTCAATAGTATCGATAGGGCTATCGATATTCTGACTATTTTTCGAGGTCACGATAGTATTGACAACCTATCGATAGGATATCGATAGTAAGGCAACACTAGTCGCAGTAGATAATTATATGGAAGGCGAGAAAGGAGGCCTTAAATTTTCCCTTTAGTAGGACTTTTGATTCTAAAGTTAAGGTTGTTCCACAAAAGGAATCTACTTATTAAAATAAGTGATTGGTCAAATAAAATAATTACAAAATTAGTTCGTCTATTATAGGCTGAATTCAACTTTTAAGATCTGGTTAGATAAGACATATTTTTCTACAAAAACCTTGACATTATTAGAAAAAAAAAAACTACTGATTCGGCAAAACTGCAAAAGTGACAGTGTACAGGCTCATACATTAGGTTTTTTTTAACTGGACCTGTCCTCGCTTGAAACTCTTACAACTTTGGATAAGTAATTCTATTGTTTAAAATTGAAAAGAACAGATTTTCAGGTTTAAGTTCTTGACAGTTTACACGAAAACCTTGTTTACTCAAGGTAGCGTAGTATCTGTATCATTATGCTACAATATTGACCCTGACTGATAACTCAATTATAAAAATGTCGTAGGAGCCGACATTAATATTTCATGAAGGAATTTTATAAAAAACTTACAATTCAAATTGGTTACAACTAAATGTTGGAAACTAACTCTTGCCCTTTGCACCAAGCAAAGGGCAAGAGATATTACCTCAAGTTGACCTCTTTGGTCAACTAGAGGTAGACATAATATTCTTTAAAGCTCTGTTATTGTTAATTATATTATGCGGCTAATTAGAATCCTTTATATCTCGTTAACTCTCACCACTCAAGATGCGCATCAATGTTGGAGAGTTTATCAAAAATGGGTAGGTAGCGTTATGATTTTATAACAGATGGAAATCTAAAAAAATTCTGCCTTCGAACGTTTTCATCGTAGGACACTTACTTCTATAACGGTGGGATTCTCTTCAGAGACCAGTAAGCATGTGGTGAAGGAAGACTTGAGCATATTGATGAAGAGGTCATTGGACAAGACGTCCAACTTCTTAACCTGCTCTCCTTGGACATTGGTGTCCCCGGATATACCGTGCCTGATGACAAAAAGAAATTTCTATAGTCTTGTCTTTTCCTCTTTGTGTCGATGGTATCATTGAATTTGAGGTTCCTAATATTTCGCCACTTCTACAGAAGCGTTATTGGCTGTGGGCGTATATTCATCTCAGTTTTGTAAAAATTCTGAAGTTCTGAACCAACATGGTAGAGAATAAATAGATTAGAAATGGAGTGTTAAATATTTTAGGTGCTCTTGCCCGAAGCATTTCAGCAAAAAATAACGCAATACATAGGCACCGTATATGTTGCGGACTATCTACGTTTACTTGTAGATTTGTAGAACTAGCTCAGTCAAACGACATCGAAGAAAAGAAAGCAGTCAATTACGTCACATTGATTGGTAAATGGCGTACGATTTAAAGATTGATGATGAATTGAGATGGATTGCTACTAAACGATGATGAGCCTCAGATACACTAGGGGACGAAATATCCCCAAAATGACGCACAACGCTGTCAAATTTTCCATGTCCCGCCTCACGTGAATCCGTTGTAAAATGTTGGGGGACAAATTACGGGACACTGGGCAACGTTGCATTGTCACATAGATTGAGCTTTGTTGCGTCATGTTGGGGGATTTTTGTCCCCTAGTTTATCTGAGGCTTTATAGTTCCTAAGTATTGGATAACCCGCTTTGCACATACTATCTACCTACTTTACAAACTCGCACCCGGAACTTTACACGTCTATTTCGTCTAGTTTTTCTTTAAATTAATTCTCATTATGTGATATTTCCTTGTCTAAAGATAACATTTGATTAGTATCAACAACTAGTTTTGATTTTATCTCGTTAATCCGGTCGTGGGTGTGTCTATTACGTTTTGCTTCGACTTTGGAGGTGTGGCAAATGCATTACCAAACTGTGTTGAGCAACAGCAATATGAAAACCTTCCTACTTTACTGTTCGAACTTCGAAGGTTGTCAATTATAAATTTTTAAAGTTGCGTTGGTTTACCCAAATGTTTATTTTGGTCATTGTTTGCATTTTAGCTCTTTAGACGCAGCCAGAGGGACAAGGTCAGATTCTCATCATTTGCATCGAAATCGATAAATCAGTATTAACATGACATACAGTATTGCTTTTTAACCGGCTTAGATACAGGCAAGATACAGGTTTGAAAATGAAACTACCTACTTAGAGAGATATGAAAGTAACGACTTTTTAAATAGGTAGTATACATGCTTTTTTTGTTACACCTTTCCCTACAATTAATATACTGTTGCAAAACATAAGCAGAAATCGGCTTTACTGATGGGAAAGTTTTAATAAGAAGTGCAAGTATTGATATCTAGCACGTTATCTCTGGAAGTTTAGTGAACACTCTGTTGGTCAAAATTCTTTATCACGATGGAATTATACACAATGATGTAGGTAGAAACAGAAACAGTAAAAAAATAAATACGAACAGTTTAGCGATGCCGGCTTTCCTCACGGCCGACTGAATGGCCTTGACTGCAGTCTGGATACAGTTCAGCAGCTGAGTTAAATCTCCTGTAGCTGTTGGTGCCGTCTTCTGCTGGTAGAGTACCCACCGAGTCAACGTCATTGCGTTGACGTCAAACGCCGGGCCTTGCTCAGACATTGTGACGTGGGAAAATATGATAATTGAACAAAATACACGTGTTGCTCTGCCAGCTGCCGGCAACCAACTGAACCTTGCTTTAGCTTACTATCGTTAACTGACCGAGCCTCCCAAAGGTTGCTAGTTTTTGTAATTCGGCGCAATGATGTAACAACCAGCTATTTTAAGATACTATTTTGTTTATGAACTTTGTTATGGAGTGATAGTGAGTGTCTGATATTCATCGAGGAGCAAAGAATTATTCGGGCATAAGTTTTGATATTATGGGCTCAAAAACAATATTTTTAGGGAAATACATTTCAGACATAGGTACATATAGGTAAGCTTGGTCGATTTAACTGCTACTGGAGTAAGTATTGCAATCACTTTTAATTCCCTTGTAAACAGTCACCTGCTTCTCAAATTTTGCTTCAGGATGTTACAATACGGTCGACGTAACTTGACGGTTCTGAACATAGGCTCTGCGAACTTTCGCGCATGTACACTCGTAAAAAAAGTGTTATTGGAATTATTTTTTTTTTAAACCGAAATTCGAATATGAATTTCCTGATACAGAGACCAAGTACAAATAAAATAAATATCAAAACGCTATGAGACAGAAAGCTAAAAAAATAATGTACCTAATGAATTAAAAATTCACTCACCTTTCGATAGTAGCAAATTTTTGTCACAATCACACACAATATTATTTACAGTTTGATAAACTTTTTATTATTCAATCACTTTCGCTGAGGGGAGAAATCCCTAGCATAAAGTCATCTGCCTCTTGCGTACTTTGTGAGGTACTCAGTATAGGTTCGTCATCGTCATCATAATTGTCGTCGCTCTCACTTTCAGATTCATTTTCTGAGTCTGATCCTGTATTAATGACGAATTGTTTCGTCATTTCATCAATAATATGATCGCTCTGCCTATATTTTTCTTCGACTTCTTTCACTTTTCTGCATAAAGCACTCCATTGTTCCTCACCCATTGCATTTACTTTTTCCTGGATGAGTTCCATTGTCCTAGTTACATTCCAGTTGACGTTTTTAGCGGCTACGTACCCTTTAATAGCAGCCCACGCCATCTCGATGGGGTTTAAGTCGGGATGATAAGGCGGTAATCGAAGGACATCATGGTTGTATTTTTTAAACATTTCATCTATTACATATTTTTTATGCCCATCTTTGTTTTTTTTTTATTAAATCATAAAGTTGTGGTTTACGCATATCAGTTTCATATGGTATACCCTTTTCTGCTAACCACGACTCCATTTTTGCCTTCTTATCATTAGATGTAGGGGCAGGATTCAAAATTTTGTTGTGGTATGGAGCATTATCGATAACCACCACCGAGTTAGGGCTCAAATTTGGAATCAGTTGAGTCCGTAACCATTTCTCATAGTTTAAGAAATTCATATCGTCATGATAATCTCCGGTTTTGTTTCCCGATTTGAACATCAGTAGGGCATTCGGAACAAATCCTGCTTCTGATCCAGCGTGCACCATAACTATTCGCTGACCTTTTGATATAGGACGTTTTAGTCCTTTAACGGAGCCATCTGACCATGCCTTACTTTTTGTGTGTGATGCGTGGGCGTACGACTCGTCAGTGTATACAATTGGTCGCCCTTCATCCCTGTATTTTTTTACTGCTTTCAAGTACAATAAATTATTCAATCAAATATCGTAATCGATTTTTATCGATTTGGAATTTATTAATTTTTGTTTCTATGAGATATTGAACGGAATAGATTTACAAACATAGTGAATGTTGTCGTTAGTAAACGAGATTTCGACTTTAATGAAAAAAAAAATGAATAAAATTTTATTTTCTTGGTTGAAAGACATGATTTAGTTAAATATCAGTTATTTTAAGAGTTGCTAACGCAACTGGTGTGTCCCTACGCACAGTACAGCGGATCGCAACTGAAGGCAATGTTTCGGGCTTACTTTCGGTATTCCGCACGCCTGGTAAGAAAAGGTCTAGATCAAAGCCTATTACCGATATTGACAATTTTGACCAAGGTGTAATAAAAAGATGCATACACAACTTTCACAATTCTGAAAAAGAAATGCCAACATTAAATAAATTACTAGCGAAACTCAAACAAGACATAAATTTTCAAGGAGCTAAAACGAGCTTAAAAGCTATAGTCAAAAACTTGGGTTTCAAGTGGCGAAAAACTGAAACCAATAGAATGGTTCTTGTAGAGAAAACCGATATTCGCCTAAAAAGGATATTGTACTTGAAAGCAGTAAAAAAATACAGGGATGAAGGGCGACCAATTGTATACACTGACGAGTCGTACGCCCACGCATCACACACAAAAAGTAAGGCATGGTCAGATGGCTCCGTTAAAGGACTAAAGCGTCCTATATCAAAAGGTCAGCGAATAGTTATGGTGCACGCTGGATCAGAAGCAGGATTTGTTCCGAATGCCCTACTGATGTTCAAATCGGGAAACAAAACCGGAGATTATCATGACGATATGAATTTCTTAAACTATGAGAAATGGTTACGGACTCAACTGATTCCAAATTTGAGCCCTAACTCGGTGGTGGTTATCGATAATGCTCCATACCACAACAAAATTTTGAATCCTGCCCCTACATCTAATGATAAGAAGGCAAAAATGGAGTCGTGGTTAGCAGAAAAGGGTATACCATATGAAACTGATATGCGTAAACCACAACTTTATGATTTAATAAAAAAAAACAAAGATGGGCATAAAAAATATGTAATAGATGAAATGTTTAAAAAATACAACCATGATGTCCTTCGATTACCGCCTTATCATCCCGACTTAAACCCCATCGAGATGGCGTGGGCTGCTATTAAAGGGTACGTAGCCGCTAAAAACGTCAACTGGAATGTAACTAGGACAATGGAACTCATCCAGGAAAAAGTAAATGCAATGGGTCAGGAACAATGGAGTGCTTTATGCAGAAAAGTGAAAGAAGTCGAAGAAAAATATAGGCAGAGCGATCATATTATTGATGAAATGACGGAACAATTCGTCATTAATACAGGATCAGACTCAGAAAATGAATCTGAAAGTGAGAGCGACGACAATTATGATGACGATGACGAACCTATACCGAGTACCTCACAAAGTACGCAAGAGGCAGATGACTTTATGCTAGGGATTTCTCCCCTCAGCGAAAGTGATTGAATAATAAAAAGTTTATCAAACTGTAAATAATATTGTGTGTGATTGTGACAAAAATTTGCTACTATCGAAAGGTGAGTGAATTTTTAATTCATTAGGTACATTATTTTTTTAGCTTTCTGTCTCATAGCGTTTTGATATTTATTTTATTTGTACTTGGTCTCTGTATCAGGAAATTCATATTCGAATTTCGGTTTAAAAAAAAATTAATTCCAATAACACTTTTTTTACGAGTGTACATGCGCGAAAGTTCGCAGAGCCTATGTTCAGAACCGTCAAGTTACGTCGACCGTATTGTACCTAGTACGTAACAAACCGCCAAATTCCTAACGTAAGTAAGTAAATGGAAAAGAAAGTAAGATAAAAAGAAAGGATAGAAGGAATAAAGCTTTTTTTTTTCAAAAAAATACAATCTCATCTACTTACTTCAAAAACAAACACCGACTTCCGAAATTAAAGGTACTTATTCGTATTTTTTAGTTAATTTTTGAAGTCGACTGTAGATATTCTTTTTTTTGTAATAAAGTTTTTTATTTGTCACTTTTTAGCTGTCGTATTCCACAGTTAAAACTAAATGGTGTACAAGTTCGGAAAGGCGCCTTTTTGTGGTGGGAAATCAGTAGGTACCTAAATGACTAAAGTGACTAAAGTCACTAAAGTTGACATCTCACGCTTTAGGGTGGAGCGAGCTGCCTATTGCTCCTTTAGTTGTCCTTTGCGTTTTAGGCTTCTCAGCCCTTTAGATTTTCAGATATCTCTTGAGGCGAGCGTGGCACACTACGCGCAGTCAACTTGAGCTTGGTCCTTACCGGACGGTCGGACGGCGAGTTACCCATTGATCGTCGTCCTCAAACCCGCATCAATGGGTGGCCGTGAATCACCCAGCGACTCCCGATGCCCAGGGCGTCTCCTGCTGCGGCGGCTGGGGTGTGAGGATGTTCATTACCTTACGGTTGCATGTGACTCAGGTTGGCTGGACAAATCTTCAAAATAGCTTGCATTTAACTAGGTCAATAGGTCACTTTATGTGACGGCTAAACACCCTTATTTCAGAATTTGTGACGCTACAGAATCTTAGATAATCGATCGAAAACGTGTCCAGCCATCTTGAAAAACCACTTTTCGCTGGTCTCTCAATCTCGGTAACGGAAGTGATTTTGACGACTTTTTGCATATCAACGGGCGTCACATAAATTTGTGACGGGCACCGAGCTAAAAGTTTTGTGATAAGTACAGTGGTTTAGTAGAAAAATGCAAAAATCTGTGTCCAGCCATCTTGAATTTACGTAGGGCACTTCCGAATCTCAATAACGGGGGCGTTTTTGAATATGGTTCCTTTACTAATACTTGGTGACGCACTGTGTGACAGTAATAACGTTTAATTTATGGCGTCACATGTAAGGGATTACGAGAAATCAATAAAAACTTAATGTCCAGCCAACCTGAGTTCAAGATGGCTGGACACATGTATCTCCACTGCCTGATGATCTACGACCTTCGAAATGTGTTCAAAATGTTGTGACGGGGACGATAATGATAACCTGAAATTGTGACGGAGAAACTTTGCGTAGTTTCAAAGATATTGACCATTTAAATTTTTCCATACAAACATCCATTAATATTGTGAGGTGACCATAATTTTACATAAATAAAGGATTTCTTTTTAATCGATTAATTGGCCGGTAGCATCCACGCCTGCTTTGTATTTGATTTCCCTGTGGGAATAAAAGGTTTTCCTGCAGTGAAAAGAACTTTTATATTTGAAAATTTTTTTAATATATTTTTACATAGTGCTATTTTCGAAAAAATATGTTCAGATTGCTCTTTACGTATTTCCAGAGAAGTGATATTTATACCAGTGCATTTAGAAATGCTAAACATGTTTGGAATAGATAGTTTAGAAGAATCACTCCTAATAGATAAATCTACATCGGGTTGTCAAGGAAAAATAACAATGGGCTGTAATGGAAAAATTACAATGAGCTATGAACTCGGGACAGTAATAACATTCGACCTCAATGGTCTCAATAAAGTCTTTCTCACCGCGGTTCCACTAACTTTGATAATTAAAAATTCTGTTTTTAAAGTTCTGGGCGCCATTGATTTCATAGAAGGAGCAACATTAGGACATTATAAATGTCATTTCTACTCCAGGTTTTATTATGATGACAATGATAAAAGAATTAGAAAAAGTTTAAATCAAACTATTTTTGTTCATTGTTTGACTTACATAAAACACGACGATAACATTTTACTAACTTAAATAAAAAAGATTTTGTGTTATACAATACAACAGCGTAGCATAAACACAAAATGCCTGGAATAAAATCTAAAAAAAAGTTTTTTCATACAAATTGACTCGGCCAGCGGATTAGTTTGTATGAAAACTCAATTGATGTTTGCAAATTTCTTATATATATTTCAGCAAATTTCTTAAAATAAAGTTGCATTGTCTGAGCTAGCAACCGAGAGGTTTTATGTTATATAAATAACATGTTGTAGGTTCATGTTACGCTGGAATATGTTCCTTATTTTTTTTAATCGAGTAAATGTTTTTATACTGTATGTTGTTTTTAATGAGAATCTATTTAGAAATAAGACTTTGGACTTGGTCCCCGATGATAACCCCACTATGGCAGAATTTGAACACAATTGGTGAAATGAGTCTCATGATTCTCAGTGTAATTTTTAACCCTTCTGTGGTATACCTTTAGAACGTACTGACAACGTGATGTTATACAAAGACATTAATTAAATATATTGATGGTGTTTACAATAAACAGACTCGCGATTGCAGCAATCCCGGGAGATATGCTATCATTTATTGATATGTTCCATGGTCTATCTCCGAATTTCGTCAGATCGATGACGAGCGTTTCATCAGATCTTCACCTTTAAATGGATCACCTGGCAGACAAACTCTTCGAAACTAGAAAAATCGGTTCATGTTTGGTGAAGATAGTGAACAAGATACAAAAACAAATTTAGTCGATTCGAGAACCTTTTCCTTTTCTGGAAATCGTTTAAAAAGCCGGTCCGTCTTTGTCAAGTGATTTGACAATTTTTTTTGGATAAGAAACGGCGGTAAAATCACATTTTTGGATAAATCAGGGGATTTTTTACTGACATTTTGAGATAGGTATTGGAAATAGGCTTCAGTGATTGGTGTTTTTTTTTTGATAAAATAATTTGGCCCTAAATATAACTTGAACTTAATTTACACTGTACTGAGGACATTTTAAAATGAATAGAAAAACAACATGGCAAATTTATGATAATCCCAAACACAAGCACAACTAAAGGGGTGACCAAACGGTTGCAAACTAGCGTTTCAACCAAAGTCACCTTGGTTGGAGCTTGGTTTGTGTGTTTGCCTGTTTGGTTTGTGTTGCGGCTACATAGATGTAAACAACGCGAACACGTTCGCAAATCAGTCACTGCGGTTGGGAAAACGCGCTCGCCAACCAAGGGCGTTGAAGGTCATAGATTACAAGTGCTGTCTACACGGATTGAAACTAGCAAGTTCACCTCTGTTAGGACGTTGGTTTGCAACCATCTGGTGGACCCTTAAGGGATGACCAGACGGTTGCAAATCAACGTCCCAACCAAAGTGACCTCGCTTGTTTTAATCCGTGTAGACAGCAGTTGTAATCCATGACCTTCAATGCCCTTGGTTGGGACGCATGTTTTTCCAACCACCGAACGAGTTGGCGCGTGGTTTACATCCATGTAGCCACAACACAAACCAAACACATAAACCAAGGTCATCTTGGTTGATCGCTAGTTTGCAACCGCATGGTCACCCCTTTAACAAGATAACCTAATACTGAGAGTAGAATTAGGGCATTTAAAAAAAAAAACTTGTCGTGATAAAAACACGAGACATATATTTTTGTAGTTGATAGAAAATACATTCAATAACTAGCAATAAGTTACCTTTGAGTAAAAAAATAATAATTGTAAACTAGTATAAAGGGCTAGGAATTAGGGCGGAATTCACCAACAAAACTAATCGCGTTTTAAACTTGTCGGTATTTTTCTTTTGTTGTATTTTTACAAGTGACACTAGTGACAGCGGCTAAACGCGATTATGCGAGCCAAACGTTAAAACGCGATTAGTTATTGGTGATTTCCACCCTTAGAAAGGTAATCAAAACTTAATCAAAGGGCCGGTTTCTGAATTGAGTATTTTAAGATAAGAACGTCTCAAACCCTACTAAAATGCCAAATTTTGACAGATTTCCAGATTAACATAGAATTTGAGAAACACTCAACTTCAAATACTTAAATCGGAAATCGAGAATAAATCTTTTATTAGTGATCGATGACTTATAAAATGATCTAATTATTATGCGCGTGACTCGTGATCAGTTTAAATATATATATATTGATCGCGCAATCCGTTGAGAATTGTGACAAACCCAATAAAAAAAAGACGGGTTGCACTCCGGGAGTGCCGGCAGAAGTGAAAACTTGATTATTAACGTTGAGCATGTTTGATATTTTGGAATGGTTAGGGAATAATTTTGCACCAATTGCTTTATCAGTATAAAAGTACTATCATTTATGTGGTAGAATACAATATTCATTTATTGCGCTATCGTACACAAACATGACAATTTATATTACATTATAGCTGTCTACTCTCCATCCGTCTTACGCTTTTTCGATCAGGTCACGTGTCCTGACGCGAGTTTAAGATTTTATACCCATTACAGAAAAAGTGCTCAACGCCGCTAAAGAAGTTATCACTTCAAAAATAATAATATCTATTTACCTACATGTTGATCACCAAGAACGTTTCGGATAAGACACGCAGAAAGGCATCCACAGCAAAGACGACACCGACATGGCAAAGCGGCAAAAATACGTAATAAACCACACAAGGATTCTCTGAGAATTCTATAGAGAGTAAATAATAATATATGAGATTCAGACCGCCTGACACAAAGAGTATAATAATAATTATGTGAGGTCTGGTCCTATACTACTAAATTATTTAATTTGACCACCATTTGGCTAAATGCGCCCAAAATATTTTTTTAAGTTTCGCGGGTACATTCATTCTCTATGCCACAGTATCTAATCGACTAAAATTAGAAGTTGACTACGATGTTTGTCGGTTCTTCTCACACTTGGTACCACTCTAATAATCACAGACAAGACAGCCACAGATAAGTGCAAATAAATTAGATTGTCTTGGATTGTCAGCTGCCCGATCGATCTTTACATGCTCTTTAAATCGATCGATGGCTGATCGCTGATGGCTGGGGGATAAAGACTCTGGGGGATGGATGTAGTGATGTGCCGAGTCGCTGTTTTTGTGGATCGAGTCAACTCGAGTCAGGTTATACGGTATTCGAATCATGACTCGATTCCACCATTCGATTCCAGTACTCGAGTTCTATGTGTGGAATTCGAATGTTGACTCGAGTCCCAGACTCGAGACCAGGACTCGAGTCCAGCATTCGAGTCCAGGACTTGAGTCCTGGATCCAAGTCCAGGATTTGAGTCCAGGATTCGAGTCCAGGATTCGAGTCCTGGATTCGAGTCCAGGATTCGAGTCCAGGACCCGAGTCCATAACTCGGGTCTAGAAATTCGAGTCCAGAAGTGTAGTCTAGAAATTCAAAACCAAAAGAGTCCGTTATTGATACTTTTTAGAACAAAAAGGAAAACTTCAGACAGCATGTAGTTTCGGTTTAGGATAATGATGATGTCTTGTTTACTCGATTCCAGGCCTCGAGTGAGAAAGAATCGATTCTCAACTCACTGACTCAATTTTATTATGCGAGTCCAGCTGACTCGAGTTAAGATGACTAGCTCGTACTCGATCTGTGTTTACTTAAGAAATGAATGACGCTTACATAAGTTTGACCCTGCATTTTTTTATAAGCGTACAATTACACGTAAAAGGATCTGTGTGTGTGAGAATCGATTCTCAACTCACTGACTCAATTTTATTATGCGAGTCCAGCTGACTCGAGTCTAGCATTCAAGTCTAGCATTCGAGTTAGGTTGACTAGCTCGTACTCGATCTGTGTTTACTTAAGAAATGAAATGACGCTAACATAAGTTTGACCCTGCATTTTTTTATAAGCGTACAATTACACGTAAAAGGATCTGTTTTTGATTTGTAATAAAACAAATTAAACTTGATCTCATTTCTAGTTTCTAGATACCTCCTTAGTATGTTCTATGTTTTTTTTTTAAATATAATCATTAGAAATATTTGGTTACAATAAAAATGGGTGATAAATAATCGTTGTATCCTAAACTACATGCTGTCTGAAGTTTTCCTTTTCGTTCTAAAGGTATCAATAACGGACTCTTGGTTTTGAATTTCTAGACTACACTTCTAGACTCGAATCCTGGACTCGAATCTTGGACTCGAGTCCTGGACTCGAATCCTGGACTCGTATCCTGGACTCGAGTCCTGGGATTGAGTCTAGCGTACGCGAGTCTTGCGTACTCGAATCAAAATAAATTTGTACTCGTGTCAGCGTGTCCACAGCAGGAATCGAGTCTGACTCGAGTCAAGCCGTACACGGCACATCACTAGATGGATGCCTGCCATTTGTAATTTCTCTAATTTCTGTAAATAAATAAAAAAGTGTTGACCATACTCTTTCTTTGAATAAAAATGGCACCGAAGTTAAAGTTTGCCGATGGTAAAGATTATTACTTTACAACAGTAAAGTAAAGTAGAAAATTTGTCATACTTTAGTGTTCATAGATGCTATTTGTTGATACTCTTACAATTTCAGGTGAAAAAGTGCTATGTTTTCATGGCCCTCTAATTTACGAGGCAAAATGTCTGAAAAGTTCAGTGACAAAGGATAAGCATGTAAGATATTTGATACATTACGCCGGCTGGAATAAGAAGTAAGTTAACATTTAACTTACACTATGCTATCAATTATTTTTATAATGATTTCTAAGTGTTCTTCGACTGCCAGTTTTGTAACCTTTATTATAAGTATGCTGTAATATAATTACAGTTGGGATGAGTGGGTTCCTGAAAGCCGTGTGCTGAAATACAACGAGGCGAATGTGCAGCGGCAGAAGGAGGTCCAGAGGGCACACTCTGCGCAACCTACTAAGACTAAAAAAAGTAATTCACTGTTTACATACATCTAACTTATCACCGTAAGCTTGTCTAAAATGATGAATTGCATTTGTAGCAAGAGCCTGACGGCATTTATGAAGAGTCAACAGCCTAATTAGACCATGTCGAGCTTTGCTGACTTTTGTTTTGTGTCATTTATTTATTTTATTTTTTTGGGTGGTTAATGGAAACAGTAAAAGATTAGGTAGATTTACTTACTAAAGGTATTGTTGTTGGTTATTGTTTGTAAAGTTGTTTTTTGATATCTTACAAACGTCAACGGGTAGCTTCAATGAGATACGTATTAGCAAGATTGTGGGGCCAGTAAGGGCTGATTCATGCCAGGGTGCTGGATTGTTCAAAGGATTTACAGTGGCTCTGACAAGAGGGTTTTGGTCAGTAAAAGTTTGACACTCCTTCCACCCAGAATGGGAGATGTTATTTGATGATTTCCCACAAAAAAAATGGATTTATGTACAATTTTTAGTGTTTATAATTATAGAACTAAAACACAAAATCCTTTGTTTAAAAAAATGTTCTGATCGCCCAGGAATAAGTCAAACAGAAAAAAAAGTGATGTCTGAACAATGATGATAACTACATCAGACAAATAACTGTGTCTATGATTGCAAAAAACAAGCAATTAGAAAGTACATTATTAATTCGACAGCTTCACACTACTTCTCTTATCACTAACTATCTAGTTTATCAAGGTACAATGTTTTGTAATGAATTTTGTACTAATTTTATTTTGCCTCTTTTTAATTTCTTTCACTTCAACTTTCCAGCTCCTGCAAAAGGTCGCAAGTCAGAGACAGCTGCTAGTGCCACACCGGCAAGAGAAGAGTCCAGGGCTTCCACACCTGCTGGTAATTTTTCTTTTTTATCCAAACAATTGTATCAACTCAATATGGATTATGACATATGGTCAATATGGACATACGGTGTCCAAATATGGAGTAAGCCAGTAATTCCAATTTGGCCATCATCCAATGTTCCCAAAACAAAATACTCAGAATTCTAGCTCATGCATAGTGGTATACTACAAATGCTGAGGTTTACCAGTATCCTATCTCTCTATTTATGTTTGGTTTCCGCACTTAGTCTTATGTGGACCATTGTACGTGGGCCATGGCGGCAATAACCTTGGGTGGGCTTATTCCAACCAGCCCACCTCTCTCCAGAAACAGATAAGGCCTTTTAGGTTTTTCAGGACATCAATAAGGGAGTTCAGGGATCCTAAGGTTCGTGTGCGTATTTCAGTGACACCTGTGCAGTCCAGGAGCACATATGCAATTGTCTCCTCCCCCTCCAAACATGCTCTGCACAGGGGACTGTCTGTGATGCCTATAGTTTGAGGTGCTTATTCAGTGTGCAGTGTCCGGTGATGGTCCCTGTCACCAGGCGCAGGCCGCCTCGGTCCAGTCTTATGAGTTCTTTGGTGAGGGGCTCACCAGTATTTGGAGGTCCCCACTGTGAATAAAGAAATAAGTCTGGGAAAGCATTTACCTGGAGTGACTAAGATATCATACCAATCCTCTGGCATGTGACTTAATCCTGGATCTAAACAGCCTAATAAGGCAGTTAAAAATAAAAATACTTTGTTGGACATGACCACATCCTCAGCCTTCCTTTTGTCTGCCACAGTATCAGCTAAATTTCAAACAAGGTAATGAAGTAGAATACTATTATATTTAAGTTTGTTTAACTTAAATGGGGCAGATATAAAGTATTCAGGCATCTGCCTAAATACTTTAAGAAATGATGTTTTTTGGGTAACCAAGATCATTTATGCAAAAAACGACCAATATTCTTTGCAAGGCAAAGTTAATTTTTAGAATAGAATAGAATAGAATATCGTTTATTTAATAAAAGTGGCACATTTATATTATGATACATAAAAACAATTATAATGCATACAATTCACTTAGATAAGATCAGATTGATTTATTGATAGATTGATTCAGATTTTGATATTGTTTGTTCTATTTGTCTGTGAGCCTTCTATTAAATAAAATAAATAAATAAATAATATAAAATAATTGATTTGAAGTCTCATTTGAAAAGAAGGACATAATTTTTACTGTTTCTTATAAATCTATTACAGGTAAAGAAGTGGAAACCACGCCAGCACCGGCTAAAGCCACCAAAACACAAAGTAAAGATCAGACTCCAGCTGACTCTGGCTCTGATCAGCCCAAGTAAGTTGTTATTGTAATGGGTATGCTTTTTATGGGGTTATACCCCTTTTTGAACACAATCGTCATGACTTTACTATCTTTATCCTAATTAGTTTGGTGTTGCAGCATGATTTTTCAATAGTCCGACAACAGTTATCTAAAAAATAAATATGGCTGTCAAACCGCCATTTTTTTTCTTGAATTAAAAAATTTCTGGCTATTGTAAAATCAACCCTAAGAATAACTTTTTTGTCAATCTGTTTGCATGGCTTTTGGGTTTTATCTTGTGGCTAATGAATATCTGTTTTGTGTACTGACAATTTGGTTTCGGGACTATAATATTTGTGCATGTGATATTTAGCGCCTGTAAAATGAACATAAAACTCCTGAAAAATCCTAACATGCTCCAAGATTATAATCAACTATACTCCATCTGTTTAGGTAATTAACTAAATGTAAACAATCTTGACATGTCTTTTATATAAAAGTTGTATAAAAATTTCATCTAAAAAGGTGTATAATTTGTTATGTACCTATACCGATGTTTGGTAATTAACTAAATTTAAATAATCTTTGTACGTCTTTTATACGTTTTTTTTTCATAAAAATGCATATCAAGATTGTTTACGTTTAGTTAACTACCTAAACAAATGGAGTATAATGCAGGAAAACAGTTCAACACTCTTGAGTCAATTTTGTGCATGAAATTCCAAGCAATACTAACAGATGGCGCTAGTGGTTTTGAAGACTACACGATTTATCAGCCATGTCTTGCCAAAGGCTGAAGGCAGTACTTCTGGCGGAGAATACATTAATTTTCATGCTTACCTTCTCGCTTTCTTGCCTGTTTGCATACTAAAAAAGCTGTTTTGCATTTTGGCTTGCTTTTACACATGGTGGCATCTATTTTCTCTGTATGCTAATGCATGTGGGTTTTTGCATTTGTTCTTGCTTGTTTTTTTATTTTTGTACCTGCATGTTTCTTCGACATAATCTGCTATATAAAAAATATTAATTTACAGGCTTAATTAACATTATTATGATCAGTCTAATATTTGGTTTCAATTCATTGAGACATTCGATTATGTTTTATTATTTTTTAATGTACGTAATGTATTTGATTACGAGCCCGTTTAATTAAGTAGTCGAGGATGAAAATGATTAAAAATATATATTATTAATAAGTATTATAACTTTTATCAGGAAGAAACGCGGCCGCTTGGACTTATCAATTGAATCTGAAGAGCAGTATCTAGCTAAGGTAGAAGTAAAGATCAAAATCCCAGAAGAACTGAAAGTATGGCTGGTCGATGACTGGGACGTCATCACGCGGCAACAGAAACTGGCCATTCTGCCAGCCAAACTCACTGTCTCACAGATTGTGGACAACTACCTTGCATTTAAGAAATGCAGCAAATCGCACAACCAAGCTAAAGAGTCAGTATTACTCGACATCACAGAAGGCATCAAGGAGTACTTCAATGCGACGTTAGGTGCTCAACTACTGTATAAATTTGAACGCCCTCAGTACAGCGAGATATTAACAGAATACCCTAATACTCCAATGGCTCAAATATACGGCTCGATTCACTTACTTAGATTGTTCGCGAAGATGGGTCCTATGCTTGCTTACACGGCCTTGGACGAGAAATCCTTGCAACATGTTTTAACTCATATTCAAGACTTTCTGAAGTATATGGTAACTAATAGGGCTACTTTGTTTAATTTGCAAGACTATGGTAATGCGACGCCCGAATATCATAGGAAAATACAGTAGTAGTAAAGTAGTTTTAAGTTGACTATATGAATAAAGGACTTTGAATCTTAAATATTTTGTTTTTATTAATGCGACCCTCACCAGCTGTCCACTTTATGGGAGGCGTTTCCAAGCGCGTCTTCCGGTACAGTCCGCACCCCAGAACCTTTCGGCCCCATCGACCATCTGTTCTGCAGGCAATGTGCCCTATTCTACCCTACCCTCGATCCCTCGATCGAATCGAATCAAAAATAGAGATATCCACAAGAAAATCCAAGGTTACCGACATAGTCCGAAGTCCCAAACATACCAAAAAAGTGCAAATATTATGCAATTAAAATTATGCCACATAATTATCTGTACAAAATATATAGAACAAAAGCATAAATTAATTTTAATAAGAAATTAACTGGAACATATCCACTTCACCTTTATAACGAGATCAGTTTAGTAAACCGTGAAAATATTTATAGGTGTTTATTACAAAAACGACATGTAAATAATCACCTCTCAGTTTTAAATATTACGTTTTTAATTGCTACACGTTTATAAATGTCACACAAGACTGGTAGCTGGGTCTGGTGGACTGAGTCGTGAGTCAGCGCGGGAAAAACTCGACCGCGACAAACATGGCGGCCCGACCCTTACAGTAGCCGTATAAATAAGTTTTGATTATCTCGTAACCATTTAATTGACATAAAAACAATATCTTTGATTATTAAGCTGTTATTATGAAACTTCTGATCGCTTATTAAGGCTAATGAAGAAGTTTTAAAGGAATTTTAAATCGCTTATGGAGTTTTTGAATACGGCAACTGATTATTAAAAAGTTGTGATCTCTATCTCTTTTATCCATGCCGTCCTGGGTTAGATAAAACTAGCCGTGTTCATTATATCTAAATGCTCTAAGGCGATGATTTACAGTAATAAAATACGTAGCTTTATCGCATTACATCGGCTTCTTAGACTAGACAAAACATAACTAAGCATATCGAGGGATTATAGAAACAGAAAATATTTTCTTCGATTAGTCACCAACTTGTCTAATTATTGGCAACAACCATACCACATGCCTAGTTGACCATACCGGTACAATAATACTAAATTAACTTTATAAAGCATTACAAGGCTCTACAACATATGGCTGCAACGTAATGTGTTGCAAGCTTGACGCGTTGAGATGCTAACAATATACACTGTATATAGATAAATAATAAATATACTTGAGTAAACAGGATACGAATTACTATAATTGAGTGAGAATTACAATAAATGGTAATTATATTGGCGCCTTGTCCGCATTTTGTAGCGATAAATGGGCAAAAACATTCTTTTGGAATTTTGTTTTATCTTGTACCTGGCACCAACCTAACGGCTTTCTTTACCTATACATTAGGGACCTATTTAGGGCAATCTAGTTCTTTTGTCTAAAACTATGTCACTAGAGCTTGGCTGTTCTATTCCAAGCTTTGGTATGTGCATTATGTCGGTCGCAACCAGGCTTAAAGTGCCCGGTTCCTCATTACGTTTTCGTGTTGGTATTATATATGTATCATCATCTAATTTATTAAAAAAATGCTAACCATGGCTATTTTAGTAACAGGTTTTTGATGGTTATAGTTTTTATTTATCTATTAAACGTTGCCCCCACACTAGGAAGTTCTCCTGTAGGTATCGTGGATCACAAACATGTAAACTCACAAACACAAGGCAGCCAGACCCGAAACACTTTCTATAGGCCATACAGCTTTTTGCTGTGAAAAATATGTTATTGCGCACGTCTCCAACTTCTCCAAGTTTTAATGCGGCTATGAGATAATTATTTCGATTAAAACGCAACTCGTCAGCCGTTAACACTCCGTACATACTTGTGAAAACGTTATCAGGGTCTGCGAGTGCCATAAATGGTAGAAACCATGCCGTCGAGTTCGCGCCAGTCGGTCGGAGGTCGGCGCCGCGCCGCAGCGACCGCCGTTAATTGTCCCTTGCAGTTGCAACATTATGCATTGTCCACTGCGCTTTTATAGCACTTTGTCAGAATCGTGGCAAGGTCTGGATGAATTATTTATGATAATAGAGGTGTTGGTCTTATGTTTACCTTTTTAAAGTCTATCCGGGACCGGTTAGTCGAATAATAAGCGTCTATTCTATCAGTAGGTACATAGTTAGCTAGAAATCACATTTTTTATTATTTTGACTTGTATGCTAAAAAATTAGCGAGTAAGTTTCGAGTAATTTGAAATACATGTTACAAAGAAAGATACGGTGTTCGGAGTATTATTCAAGCAAATATAACTGTACAAGGTGAGCTGCCCAATTATTGAAGAACGCGAATGGCACATTTCTTCCCAAACAATATCCTTTCTAGAAATAGGTACTTATAGGTGCCTAATTTAAGAACGATACTGCGTCTTGTTGTCTTTATTCAAAACCCTTCTCAAATTTGGTTTGTGTTGAGATTTTGTTTACTTTATACCCATCAACAAAAAATCTCCCCTCTCAATTAGGTCCTACGTTACACTGGTCTTCATTCACAATTTACTCAAGCTTTTAAACGTCTCTCTGTTCGTTTTTTAAACCAGCACATGAACGTATGGTATGAAAATAAAAAGCTGTAGGCAAGTCGATTGTGTGTTATGATGAAACCGAGTTATTTCAGGCATGCGCCCGAGCACGCCCGCCGACAGAAATAGTCGTATGTTACATGTGCTGCATTGCTTTATCTATGATGAGCTGCGGTTTGATAGACTAATGATTTTTAAAACACGTTTTAGAAAAGGTTACCTATCTGAGGGAATCACGTCAAGGTTTTTCTCTTTGAATAGCTTTACCGGTTTATTTTGTTACTGATCCACTACACAAAAGTTACCTAGGACAGTGCTAATTAATTTAAGACTACAAACACGGAACATTTTTCATCATCATCATCATAGACTTCCCCTTTTACTCTCTGGCGTCTTTTTTCTCGTGCCAATTTACACGTTCTTGTAATAACCTCATTTCAATTGTACGCAACGCATTCATCCGCTACGATTTCACCTGTCCCATCTCCAGACCACCACTTCTTCCATAGCCTGAACCTTTTTATAAAATTTATATCAAAAAGATTGTTATCGATTATTCGCAGGAAGTGTTTGGTGCAGTGTATTGCCAATATATTTTATATTTGTAGAGCTTCATACACATGTCCGTCTAAGAGACGTCAATGTTCTACTATTATCATTTCACATATATATTTCGTTTTGAGCAGTAACAAAGCGAAATTTATGAATGTATTCCGGTTGATAGTTTCTCGTTAAACATGTTCTTTAAATGCTCTGGCAACGTAGACACTTAAGCTAAACATACAGTCTACCTCTCTAGGTAGACTGTACCTAACTACTACCTATGTATACAGTATACCTACGGGTAGACATCAATACCTACCTACATAGCTGTGTACCTATGTGTAAGTTATAGAAGTGTAGATATACTACTGGTTGCATTATCAGTCTCGTTAGTTCATGTATTTAGTTAGCGGTTGCACTTCACCTTCATCATTTTAATATCCTCGTCTCAATTAATCTGAGTTTTACACAGTATCTTTTTCTTTGAGATTCTTCCATACATCTCTTATAGCGATCATCATAGCGGTTGCCCCTTTCTAGCCGTATCGTTTTTCTTTTTTAAAATGGTGCTTGATTGCGATCACACAATGCATCAATAATATCTTTGGTTTGACTCTTTTGTAATGACTATGATCATTCACATTCGTAGCTTCCAGTAGTCGTATTCCATTTGCTAATGTTCCTTTCGGGTTAGCTAAACATAATGTCATGGTCTTTTTTGTTGGCTTGTCTCCTTATGATGGCATAGTATAGGAAGCCTCTAACATTTATTACCTTGCTATGCTTACAAATCACCACTGACATTACCGGAAGATGATTACGTATAAAATATTTTTCTACGAAGGAAACCATAACTTGTGCGTGTGAAATGAAATGTTTGTGTAACAGAAATCAATGCTAATCGTGAAGCGTATACTATATTTCTACTATTGAAGTTCTGTATTTCGTTTAAATCAAGCTAGGTGTCCGATGAGATTTGCCATCGGCTAAAATAAGATTTCCCATACAAATTTTCAACCCCTGTTTGAAGTAACAAAGTTTCAAAACACTCCCTTAAATTTTACCTAAGTTACATATGTGGGTACATATGTAACATAGATATATGTGGGTGACTCTTGTACAATATTGTACCTACCTATGCTTCTTCACTCAGCAGTTTAAACTGTTTGTTATCTATGTCAGTCTACTGAGCTGGCGTAAAAACTTATTTAGTACTAATTTTTACGTAAATTACATTAAAAAAGGTTTTAAATTATTTTGCATAAGAAACGGAAAATACAATAATTTTCCTAACGAACAACTACCGGAGATATATAGTAAAGGACGGGACGGTTGACTTGTGTCGGGCATACCACCGTCCGGGTGAGTCTATCAGACATATTATCTCTGGTTGTTCTCGTTTGGCTAACGGCAAGTATTTGCACAGACATAACCAAGTAGCCAGGATTATCCACCAGCAACTTGCTCTTATTTTTATTTTTTTATTTATATAAACTAGTGCTTGACTGCGATCCCACCTGATGGTAAGCAGTAATGCAATCGTTGATGGTGAGGCGCACTAATTTATTGTCTATTTATCTTATATACAATCTTGTTGAATCAGAAGTACCCTACTTTAGGTATGTGCCCGACCCAGTTGTCGAGAATGGCATCATCACGTTGTATTGGGATCGATCTATCATCACTGACAGGACTATTGTTGCCAATAAGTCTGGCATAGCGGTGATAGATCGACTGGAGCGTCGCAAAAAGATTGTTGATATAGTGGTCCCTCATGATGAGAACCTTGTGAAAGCTGAGAAGGATAAACAAACAAAATATCTTGACTTGGCTCGCGAGGTTGTCGACATGTGGGAAATGGACACAATAGTCATTGCGCCGATAGTCGTGACGGCCAATGGCTTAATTGCCAAGAGCCTCGACCAACATCTGTGGTGGCTTTCATTAGGCAGTTGGATTAAGGGCTTGATTCAGAAGGCAGTACTTCTGGACAGGGCGCGTATTGTTCGGAGATTCCTCTCTCAGGAGCCCTGACCACCGGTAGCTTGGACCCTGTTTTCGATGCCGGTGTAAATGTTTATTTTTAAAATAAGTTTTGTTTAAAAATTTAATTAAAAATGTAATTTATACGTCTATCAATAAACCAATAAAATAATAATAATAGAATAGAACATTCCACAATTTGTGGTATGAGTAGGTACTTGACAACTGATAACCTTACTTTATATATTTCTAAATACATACATGTTATAGATAAATTACACCCACACACAACAAATAATCGTGCTCATCACACAAACGTTTGTCTCGGGTGGGAATCGAACCCACGACCTCCGGCATAGCAGTCAGGACCACTGACCACTATACCAGGCTAGCCAAATAAAATAAATCGCTCACCTGAATTTAAAATAAGAATTAGCTAGCTAGCTCATTTCATAATAATTCCAACGGTAGAGTTTTTGTTGTGTATCGCTCAAATACAGAACTTAGGAGATATCGTCATTTTAATTACACGCTCCGATATCGTGCAATCACGTGGCGTGTTCACAGCATACGCGCCGAAAACGCGCAAATAGCATACCAGAAGATATACAATTAAAAGAATCAAACTACAAAATTGAATTAAGAAACTCCGTGTCGTAAACTGGAACTTCGACATACCAACTTGATGCGTCTGTCACGCTCTCGAGTTGAGTAACTTCTTTCCGAACTGACTTCCTATTGTGAGTCAAAATGTTCTTCATTAGCCTCCTTATGAATCACCGTCTTTTGGTAATGCGCTGAGGTACAAGATGCCACATGTCTGCTACATATGGCATCTTGTAGGTACCCCAGTGCTTACTCATAAATATTGCGTAAATAGGTTTTTCTTAGTACATAATATTATGTTTAAACGTTCTAAGTAACTGTAGTTTAAACACCTGTTTAATAAAATGGTTGTTGTTTCAGGTATAATTTTGTTTACTTGCCTGGCTTTAAATGATTTGGTTAATGACGCAGTGGTAGGTTGCCATTTATTTATATCATCTTCTGGCCGTTATGGTTTGAAAAATAATGAATACTGATCTATTTAATTCATTAGATAGATTAGCACAGATAGATATCTGTGCTGTGCAGTAACGGGCTAAACATATAAATTTCCTAAGGCTAGGCCTTTTTCTTCTGTAGATGAGCAAAAATATATGGGAAGGGAACAAAGTTATTGTGTTATACTTGCTATTTTTATTTTTTCACCTGAAGAATGGCTGATCAAATCAAATTTCTTGTGGGATCCCTAAAAGTCAAGTGTAGTGATACGGCTTCCACCATAGTACAGCATTATGCAGTAGCGTTGTAAGTATCATTTGTATCCCTGTTGCAGTCACGAACGGGCACCTGCTAATGTTACGCTTCTGTTTTATGATCTAACCGTTCCTAAATATTTATTATCTTGGTAACACGTGTGTCTGTGAATAATAAGTCACGTTTCTTTTTATTTATACAGTAGTGGACTTATAAAGATTGCATGTTTATTCGATGAGATGAACTCACAAATTATGCAAAAATGCATATTTCGTATCACATCAGATGCAAGGCTTTAAATGCATTGCAAAATTCACCTCAAAAGAAAATCGAATATTGTTGCTATGGAATATTTTACATAATAATATTTATACCGAATTTGCACGTCTTTTGAAGCCATAAGCGATAGTAGGTCACAAATTCATACGACGAAATATGTTCTCGTTGTACCTACCGATTATTACCTCTAGATAAATAGAATATGATGTATTGTTTTTTTCTCCTTCTCTGTCAAATCCATGCAAAGGTCTTGTATTAATCGCTTTCAGTGATAAGACTGCCCATTGTTACACCCCATTAATTTTAAGGTCCTACTGTATTTTTTATGACGTGCTATGAAGAGTGTATCTATCTATTATAGTCCCCAGTCTAATGGAACCTTATTATTGTAATTGACAACTAAGTAAGTGCTAGCTTATAGGTACGATTTTAACCAGTCGTGAAGTTAGCGTTAGAACAAGATTTTAAGAGCTTCGTTTGGAGCTTGTTATTAGGTGTCTTATTGAGAAGTGAGAATCACACAACAGTACCAGCTCTAGTTATTCTAATGTCTCTCTTGTTGGTCTCGAGTCAAGCTTTTTGACTCTTTACTTTTTCACTTCAGTGTGCGGATATTTACGACGTTTTATTTAAAGAACCCTGAATATAAATAGGACGTCTAGAGCAAGCTGATAGTGTCAACCTTGTCGCATCGATAGAAAAAACCGGTAGCTTATGAATTCTTTACAGGGGCTCTCAATGTGTGTGCCATTTTACTTTCTTGTGAACTGTAACTTTTGATTTCAACTATAAACTATTTACAGGCGTTTTTGAATTTTCAAGTGGTCGGACAGTTGTCTGTCCTAAACGAGACACTTTATTTACGACAGCACAAGGTTATGTACTGTACTGTACTGTACTGTGTCAACTTTCTTGTTTTGTTATTAGATCTTTCTTTGGTTTTCTTTCAGGTTTTTTTTTTGTTGGATCTTCCTTAATTGGTTTTTCAGGGCCTTGATTTTCCTATTTTTTTGTTTTCGTATCTTTCTTTAGTTTGGTTTCGGGATCTGATGCTTTATTTCTTTGGGAATAATTCTGTCTCTGGATTTTTGTTCACCGGATTTTTAATATCTTTTTAGTTTCTAGTAGCCCTCATGTAGTAGTCACTATTTTCTCTAACCTTTGCGGCCCTAACAAGAAACAAGTTGACTACCGCTAATCAGCAACCTAGACCCAATAACAGTGTAGCCGGTGTCGATCGTTGGCGAACATGAGCTCTTGTCGCGCCAACTGCTAGTCTTCGGCGACTAACCTGGTAGATACCCTACTTACTAACTGGTTCTGTTTAATTGAACGTTTATAGAGCTGTCGATAACGGAAAAAGCAAAAATTCAAAAAAAAAAAAATATAATTTAGTGACTCCTAATTAAAGGGCTATGTAAGCATAGCATAGTCGGCCTTATAATGTTCCCACTGTTGAGACTCAGGCCTCGTCTCTAGGAAAAGGTTAAAATAACCATTATGTGGAGTCCTGACTAAGCAGCTAGACGGCGACGAACCATGCGGATACCAGCGAGACGAGATAGAAAAAATGAAATATCAATGACTACTCCCCAGCCCTAGAGAGGTAGAGGTAGAGGTGTGCCCCGCTTGGGCAGAGCACCGCCGTGTCCTCATGGGGGCGATTGGTGGCAGCGATCACTCGCGCCGATTCTTGGTACAGGCCATGGTCCGAAGTGAGGAGGAGTGGCAGGCGGTCGCCTCCTTCTGCGAAGCAGTAAAGCTAGCAAAGCAGACGGCCGCATGCGCGATAGAACGGCCCTCACGCTCCAGGCGCCGGGATCCTGATCCCGATTTCCAGTCACCGTAGGCGCTGGCATGCGAATGGCGAGCAATGGGTAGCTCGCCGTCCGACCTTCCGGTAACCGTCCGGACCAAGACCAAGTTGTCGACGGCGCGTGTTGTTTCACACGCGCCGTGGCCCCGGGAACGAAGGCAAAGACGGAACAGGAGTGGGTTTTTAGTCAGTAAAAGTCTGACACTACCTCCCGCTTCGCCCAAGAGCGGGGGATGTCATTAGATGATTTTCTCACCGAAAAAAAAAGCCCTGACTGAAATCATAATTAATGGAGGCCGCTAGGGTCGATGCTAGTCAGGGCAGTGGGATTGTTGGAAAGAGTTACTTCTGCCCTGGAACGCAAAGTGAAGAAAGATGGGTGAGTCAGTAAGATCCTGATACTCCCTTTCGTATCACCCAGAGCGGGAGAAGTTATTTGATGATTTTCCATACGAAAAAAAGACTAAATTTAAACAGCTGAAAGTCCAGGGATAATGCGCTTTAGAAAATTAAATTAGTTTTTCACAATTAAAGTTCGTAGAATTTAACATAATATCCTAGAAAATTAAATTATTTTTTCTCTAAAATACAGAATTTAATTATTGAATTGACCAAATTTCCAAAAAATAAAAAAATAACAGTAGTGCGATGCAAAATACACCATATATGATGCCACAAAGCTCCTAGAAATAGCTTGTTAGTTATTCTATATTAAACTCGTGATATAGTTTTTCTTTGAACACTTAGTGACGTTGGTTGTTTGGTTTAGGTAAGTAGGCATATACATACAGAAATCCCGGACTTACTCATGTTTATAAAACAGTCTGACGACGAGTTAAAAAGCCCTTGCTGTTTTCCTTACGGACACTAAGTGTCAAGCAAGAGTGTATCTCGGTAAAGAAGAATTACTTACCTACTTCATTTAAGAATCACAATTCAGATAAGTATCTACTTAAAACCATAATTTCGTCTTACTTTATGTGTCCACAATTTTATTTAAGTAGGAAATCATCTAATGACTTCTCTCGCTCTAGGGCGGAGTGGAGTGTTGGACTTTTACTGACTAAAACCACACCTATGTTTCTTCAGTTGCCCTTTACACCCCAGAACCACGAGTCCCCTTTTAGAAGTCGACTCATGGCCCCAGTATGCTTCATTCGTGCTGGGCTCCTACGGCTATGCTGACATCTCTTTGAGGAACACTACGCGCCGTCGACAACTCGGGCTCGGTTTGGACGGTTACCGGACGGCCGGACGGTGAGCTACCAATTGGTCATCGTCCGCAAGCCCACAGTGATGTGTCCACCATGCAAGCTTATTTTGATAAAATAAATGGATTTATTGCGTTATGGTAACAAACTTCAAAGTACGAGTACCTATATAGAAACCTCGAAAATTAACCTTACCAAACAAAACAGGTTTTGAACAATAACGATTTTCGATGTGTAGATAAGGCAGTCACTGCCTATGACCATAGACAAGGTCAGTTAATTGTGGCATAGTGATCTATGGTAAGGTTTATCGCACTCCTATACAGCCATCTGGGTCAACTGTTTACATAAAATGGCACGCACCGCTTGACTCATCGACATACGTTGAATTATTTCGAAATTCATTAATTATCGACGTGGTTTCTTCATAATTTAGGTGGACGTCATTGAAATACTTGGATTTATTTTTGATTGGTTTCAAAAAACAATTTTGTCACGGTGGTACGTAATCTGTTTTACACAGGTGCTCAGTACATTGAAAAAAAAATCAACATACTTTGAGTCGTCAGTACCAATAGGTTCAATGATTTGTGTCAGAGGGAGGAATGGACGGATGAGCGAGAGCAATTGGGATTCGCTGGCTTTGGGTACGGAACCATAAAAACGAATTCAGTGGTGTCCACAAATGTGTAGGAGTAGGGTTTAGTAGGGCCACTTGGGCCACTAAAACAAGTGGGCCAGCCGGCATTCAAATGGCGCTAACAATTAATCTTAAGTAGGTACTTAAGTTTAATTTTATTAGACTGAGGCCTACTTATCTATCTACTAATCAACCAAGTGGCTAGATAATACTTTGATAAAAATCGAAGTACCTATTGTCAAAAAATCTGTATTAGTTTATTGAATGTTTTACTACCAAAGGTTTATTGAAAATGTCTTCAAAGAAGAGCTATGCATTCAGAAAATTTGGGTTAATAAAAGGATTTTATCAGTTCACGGCATGACGAATTTGGATCAAGGTAAGAATTGTTGTGGTTACAGTAAAATTAACGCTAAATACTACGTAGTTATCCTACCGAGTAGGTACTGACACAATACAGTAGCTCTCATACCTATGAGTATCAATGGCATATTAGGTAGCCTGTGTATGATGTCCATAGTAACGTATTGTTTTATTATCTATGGTTTCAATTTTGAATTGGCCCAAGGCCTCATAACCATTACCTATTGAGTAGTGTAATAAGGGTCAATAAAAAGACAATGACCGAGCGAACGCCGGCGTTCGCTCGGGGTTTAATGAATTAAAGAACACTTATATCTATCATTCGTTCTAATCTAAATAATATATATGTCGGAGAATGGGTCATAGGTTATTTTTCACCCTTCTATACCCGCTCCCACCCCTAATTTTTTCTTTTATAATTTTTATGGCAGAGTAACATTTGCCGTGTCAGCCAGGAGTTTCATATAATGCGTCATCATCATTAGGTTTTTAGCATATTCGTTACGCGATAATGCTAGAAGCTTTTTATACAGGTAGGTATAGATACATCCTCTTTTATGTCGATTTGACTCCAAATTTGTCCAAATAATATCTAACTGACTGTCGTTGGCATCGTTTAATGGTGCTTTTCCACCAGAAATGTACTATGCTATGTTTTTATGAATGCGTTAGTTAGGCACTGGCCAATCATATTCATTGGTCCATATAACTTAACACTGGTGAAAATGAGTTCAACTAAGCTATGTTTATTATACGTATGGATGCGTGCTATGGATGGTGGCGAGTAGTGTAATAATTTGCAGAGTAAATTTAAGGAACTTAAACTGGCGCGCGATACTCGCGATACATCACGCGATAGCTCGAACTGCGCATCTTCCTCGCACAGCTACCTCGCGGCGGCGCATCTTCATAGCACATCTTAGGTCTACTAGCTTTACGCAGGCGTACACCAAGCGTATAATGACGAATACGTGTCTATAAAGCTACGCGTCCGTGGACAGTAGACCTTACTCGCCCCGCTTCATTGGTAGCTTAGCATCAGTGGAAACAGTCACATAGTTTCGTAGCTTAACTTTCATTCTTGCAGGAAAGTTACCTACAGGTGTTTTTGCATGTTGAGTAGAAAAGGAGAATAGTGGGATGTGTTATGATAGGTCTTCTGAGCTTGGAGTATGTTTATTAGAATACATTTTTATAGTTAAATTTTTATAGCTTAAATAATTTTATCGACCTCTGACCGCATCTAAGCTAAACCAATCACTGAGATCTGGCGGCATGTCATTCTAATATGTTTGACGATTGACAAAAAGGTTTTCGAGCTTTCATTAAAACATTCATTCCAAAAAGAAACTGATAGTTTTCAAAAACCTCAGTAATTATCTATAGACCCTAGATTGAAGCAACTGGAAGTTTTCACAGGAGGTCTTCATTCTGCTGGTTCAGGCTGACGGTATCCAACTAACGAGCTTCTCCTAATCGTATAGGCTTGGTATAGGCCATGGTCCGAAGCGAGGAGTGGCAGGCGATCGCCTACTTCTGCGAAGCAGTAATGCTAGCAAAGGATGCGGCCGCATGCGCGTCCCGATCCCGATTTCCGGCCACCGTAGCCGCGGTCTTGCGAACGGCAAGCTATGGGTAGCTCTTCGTCCGACCGTCCGTTAACCGTCCGGACCGAGCCCAAATAGTTGACGGCGCGTAGTGTTCCCCTCGCGCCTCAAGGAGATGTCAGCAAACCGTAGGGGCCGAGCAGGGTCGAAGCCTACTGTGGCCATGGGTTCGCTTTTGAAAGGATAACCCGGCCCTGGAATGCAAGGCAACGAAGGAACTAGGAGTGGGTTTAGTCAGTAAAAGTCTGACATGCCCTACCGCTTCGCCCAAGGTCGTGAGATGACATTAGATGATTTCCCACCTAAAAAAAAAATAGTACTTAAATCCCAGAAATTTTGTTTTCATAGATATAGCATCACGTTAAAATGGCACTTCAGCCATAGTCTCGTGAAAATGAAGAATTAATAAAAATAATATTTAGCTATCCCACAAAGACTTCTCACCAAAATGACACCTTATTTATCAACATCGGTTTAATTTTTAATGAGAAAATGATCGTTACTAGAGCGCAAATTGGATATGTCAATACTTGCCTTCCTTTGTTGTTTGGAGTATTGTCTCTCCACTACCCTAGGTTGACTGGTAGAGAATGCCTCAGGCATTACGTCCGCCTTTGTACCTTTTGTTGCATGAAGATTAAATAAATAAATAAATAAGTAATCGAAAATTATTCTGCAGGACTACTTAATTTAATTCAAATAAATAAGTCTGCTATTATCACCTACAAATCTGATTCCTTGAAAGAAGCAAGTAAAAGGCAATCGCTCAAGCATTCGTAATGCATCCTCTTAAAACAGGTCAACAACTTCATACAAGCATATCGCATGACCCTGTTACTTGTGATTGGGTACGGCCTTGGAAGCATCCTTTAATCATATTCGAAAATTAAAGTTTTCGAAGGCTTTTCCCCATGAGCTGTATTCTCGGAGCGGGGTGAGACGGCTGCGCCTCATCTCCTTTCGCGGCGGTAAGGCGACACCGCGAGAACTCCCGCGTCTCTCGCCAGTCGCACCACAGCACGCGTCGACTCGACATGTAAGTACGACTACGCTCTGTCAGTGCCCCATAGTGTTCAAGTGAAAAAAAATACAAGTGTTTTTTTTTAAAAGCCAAGGTGCATTGATCTTGCCTCGTCCTTTAATCGATTGTCCGTCCTGGTAAGTAGGGTGGTAGTGCAGTGCTTATCGACGTTCTGGTGCATTTATCGGTAATTTACAATTATGTGCTCGTAATTCTTCAAAGTTAATTTTGCTCAACTCGTTTTATGATGGGATTAAACGTTAGGATAAAGTATATTTCAACAGAATTATTAATGCAGAGCCTTTGATTGCAACAATTATTATTTTCCATAATTTTTGTTAAAACATGTATGCTGTATAAATACTTTTTAGTTCGACCTACGATACGTCTCCTAACATGCCAGCAGTTTTGTAATCATGTTCCATTTCTATTTTTGAATATCGCGGTGCTCGGTTTCATTTTCGGTTAGCCAATAGGAGCGGGCTACGCTGAAGTTTTCCCGCGCTTTTGGCAGGTTGCCAGTTGCCGACCAATAGCGTGGAAGCGCGGGATGTGGGGGCGGCCGACGAGCATGCGCGGTTACGCGCGGCCTGTCAAACTTCTATATCGCCTATTTTATTTTTCTATTATAAATTTAGATCAGAGATACATTTCTAGCCAGCTGGTGCTCTATATTTTGAGAAAAGAGAGCGCATACCGGAGCTTCCTCTTTCAACAGCGAATGAACTTTGAATTCCTAAATGTCATTATTCATTTACAGTTAAATCTTCTAGTTTTTTGTCCTTACCAACTTATTTGATGATTAATTTTAATATAAAGTTTATCAAACAAGGCATAATATACAGAACAATTTCACAATTAAACATCGAAACACTTGAAATACCGGAAAATTGACGGTCGTCTCGGGACCGAGTCGATTGTAAAGAAAGCCAAGGTCACGACGAATTTTAATTATTGTCACCATAAGTTGGGAATTTCGTAAATCTGTTAATTGAGTAAATCAATTTATTTAAATTACAATATCGGTTGACGAAAAGGAAAACGTACAGTCTTAAGGCTAGCCAGAGGCCTTCCTCCACTTCTCACACATCACTCGCTGTTGACTGAATGTAGTCGAATCCTTCATAAAACACTATCAACCAAAACTTGGATCGACAGAATAAGAAAAAAGAACTCTAATATTCAGATGTTCCTTAAGAATGGATTGACATTAGCACTTCAGTTGCTAATAAGTATATTATTTTCTGCCTTTTGTACTAGGTACACCTAAAAAGTTGGCATTACGCTCGGAATTGGACTCCTTCGTAATCAAATAACAGTTTGGGAAGCTTCAAAAAGAGTTTATTTTTAAAACATGGAAGTTATGCCTTTTAAAAACTTGCCGCTATTGTATTAAATGTGGCAGAAACTTGGCCCTAATCATTCCAGTTAGTAAATCCCTTTGATATTCGCCTTGATGTTTATTCCTCATAATCTGATCTGCTCACCAAACATGATGCTGGTGTATCTATGTACGTAAATTTCGGGTCAAGTCGGATTACTTTATTAGATACAAGAAAACTAATGTTTTGGACCAGGGCCAAAAACTATTGTGTGACGTCACCCGTACATCTAAACAATAGCACACATAACCTTAATATTCTAATTAAATTGTATACAATGAGCTATATATTATAATCGCTCAATGCTACCATAGACATGCTTCTAGAATCCTTAATCTTAATCATTTGTAAGGTCGTCTGTGTATTTTCCAGTCTTTTACGAGGAACTATAATTAAAAACTCCATTTGTCTGAAGGTTTTGGCCAAGTTTAATATATCATCAGGCCAGACCACTCAATAATTATTCCTCCTCCTCCTCGAGTCGTATTCCTTATTACTTGAAGTTTGTGAAGTTCCCGCTGGATTAGCTTCTTACTGATAGTGACTCGCCAACTGTGACCCTTCTTGGCGTCATGAAGTGCGACGTGCAATTGGGTGTTCAGTGTGGAGCGGACCTGATCTGCCCATCATTTTGGGCTGCGGCCTCTTGGTCATTTGCCATCAGCCATACCAGTTACGATGAGTTGTTCCAAGGTTGTGGTCATAATTATTACTAGCCCTTTAAAATAAAGCTGTCCAAATAATTTAGCTCTGTTCTCAATGTTGCATTATGTGCGAGAACGAGCTTGCATGGAATGTGAATGCAAATATATAAACAATATTAGCTTACGACGTTTATATTGTAGGAAACAAAATGCCTGCATTATCTCGAGAATGCAAATATGGCGAGCATGTTTCTATTTGTACGGTGCGTGCTGGAGACGAATCGTGACAAGTAGTTCGATGGATATGTTATGAAATACTTTTTTTTTGTGTTTTATACTCTCACTTGCCCTGTGTCTTTAGTTACTGCTGTCGTAGCGTGATTTTATAAGTAAGCTCTCTCTCAGCTTTCCTCGATGAATCGGATATCTTACTTTAAAATATTTTTTCAATTCGAACCAGTAGGTACTTAAAAAATATAAAAATTAACAGCTTTATCATATTAGAATAGATGTGTTTATGACTACTAGCTATTATTTTAGATGAAATAGCCATGTGTTTACTGGTCAACAAAGACACGAACAACTTATTTCATCGACATAAACCACCAAAGATCTGATTGGCTTTGTCGAAAATCAATCTCGCTAATAAGACAACTTTAATTTGCTATAAGTAATAAACAATTCGTATTACAGTGGCCCTGCATGATAAAGTCGTTCCTTAGAATAAAGACAATAGAGCCATTGAATAATCGAATTATTCTTTGTCCGAATCCAAATTCAATCAATGCCTATAGATGTAATCGATAAAAATAAATGCACAACAATAGCTACCGTTCACTATCATCACAGCATATTAGCATTTAGATACCGGTTTGAGAGAATAAGGTACATCATTCTACAAGATTATACATACCTAGAGGCTAAAAGAATTCCATTAATGTCTCTGGTCCATTGACCGCTGACTTGGACCCTTTGAAATTTATCGCGAAATGTGACTCACGCGCAAATACTTTTCTTTTGAATCACGCACGCCAGGATTTTGTGAGATGATGTTGATTTAGGTGTGTGAATCGGTAGAACAAAGAATGTTTGAGTAAGGTTTGTTTTAATGTAATTTGCTGGGCTGCTTTAGTGGTTGCTCGCTTAATTTTTTCTTACTAAACTTCTTAATTATTGATTGTACATCAAAACTTAATATAAGTAGTACACAGTGATTAGATAATTCATGTACAAAGGCGAGCTTAAACTCAGCGACGAGATTTCTATGGGTCTTCCGAAAGGGAACCAAGGGGTCCTGGGCCGTAAGGCAAAGAAGAAACAAAGAATTGGGTTTTGGTCAGTAAAAATTTGACACGCCCTGCCGCTCCACCCTAGTACGGGAGAAGTCATTGGATGGTTTGCAACCTAAAAAAAAGTACAAAAGTATTTCCTCCCCCTCCCTCATACCTCATTCTCTGTATAACTAAAGTTACTAAGGATCCTATCAATAATTGAGAAATCAAGACACGTATAATAATAGTTAAAAAACTGTCATGTTAGTAGAACGTTGAATTAACTGAATCCGAATTATCCCTTTATAAAGAATTTTCCATGTAAGGAGAACGATGACCTCGTCTTTCTTAATTCCCCTGTTCGTGGTTGGTTCGAGGTCATGGGACATTCATTGTACCTACGATGCAGTTCGAATGTTAAATAGTATTCCAAAGTTTCTATCCTACCAACCACTGCTCATTCCGATAAATCGACTAAATCTGGAGATCATTTATGAATATTTATAAAAATTGACAGATTAACACATATTCTCACGTTAAACGCAGTTTTGCATTACAGTAGGTATTTAAAGAAACGTGACGGAATTCATGACCTGCCCAACAATAAGTAGTGTGTCATCCATAAACCTTTATTTCTATATATTATATGCATCATAACAAGATAGGTTGGTAATATTTTGCAGCGATATGTACTTGTTTTCTCCAATCGATTTTTGCCTTTTAATCGGCGTGAAGCATTACCGTTCGTCGATTGCCAGTAATATAGTTCTTGGCAGAGGTTCTTAACTTTTGTCTGCAGTAATGACTAGAAAAAAGTTAATGACTTGTTAATCGGTACACTTATTTCACTTTATCGGAATAACTCTGAGCAGTCATTTACTCGTTTTTCACTTTTTGTGACGGATATAGATTAGATAGTACGCTGTTTATCCATGGGATTTGTAATAAGAAGTTTCTATAGTTTAAGCTTTCATCATACTTGAGGTTATGTTTCTGCAAAGATTTAAGCAATTTTAATAAGTTACCAATAATTGATCATTACAAAAATCACCCTTTAATGGCAAAGTAGACATAGTCAAAAGCCCAAAAGTAAATGCAGGACAATAGTCTTCTAAGTCTTACATACACAAGTTACTCCAATATTTTGAAAATTATGAACATCATTGCAATTTGGGTACCTACGTTAGAATCTTTTTATTCTACAAGTAAACCAAAAGTAAATCCCAATCCCAATGCACTCAAGATCAATGCACCCCAGATTCCATAAATAGCTAGTGCTGTTCTATAAACTTATTGACATAATAGGCTCCGGTACACTGGCACTTATGCATTTTCTTTAATTTCCTCTATGCGGCACAAGGCAGGCAGGTCGCAAAACTTGACTTATTCGTGATTTTTAACACGTTCCAATGAAGGTTGTTTATTTTTGTGCCGGCTCAATATTTCACGCTGTGATTTTTGCTTCGGATTTGCAAAAAAACCAGTCGTGGTTTAAGAATACTAGTATAAATCAGAAATGTTTTGCTGAGTCAGATGCACAACAATGCTCTATTTCTAAGTTATTGTTGGGTTTCTACCACTTAATCGTTGGGCGTTAAAATATGTCTTTTTTTTTGTACATTTAAGAAGTTGACTTGCTCAAAAATGTAGGAGTAAGAAGTTATGAGGAAGCCATAGGAACTGCCTACCAAATTCCCTACAACCAGATGAAAAGACCAAAATAATGTATACGCTGTACTATTGCAAACAAATGTTCACAATCATCTTTCATTACAGCTTTTGCATCTAGAGGAGTAAACAAACACAAACCGCCAAAATGGACGCGATCAAAAAGAAGATGCAGGCGATGAAGCTGGAGAAGGACAACGCGCTTGACCGCGCCGCCATGTGCGAGCAGCAGGCCAAGGACGCCAACCTCCGTGCCGAGAAGGTACGCGACACACGACACCGTTTATGGTTAAAGGGCACCGTGTGCACATTACTTTATTTGTAGTTTTTAATAGTCGATTATTGGTAATCCAATTACACCACTGCAAAGATATAAAAAAAAAAACATACAAAGGTGTTCGAAACTCAAATCGAGTCAAAGACCAAGATGGGAACAAAACAATCATTAATTTGGTTTATTTGTAGTTCTTATTAGTCGAATATTGGCAACTCAGTTACACACCATTGAAAAGAAAAAAAAAATTTAACCATCAGAAACTGTTCGAAATTCAAATTCGATCAAAGACCTTCGTTCGTGGTCATCAAGATCAAAACGAAACGATCATTATGTTTTGCGTTTTAATTTAATTGCCAAAAAGTTTATTATTTCTGTTACGTTACAATATTCAGATATATCTAATGGGTTTGACATTAATACGACGACATTTAAAAATAATTTAATTCAAAAAGTATAGTAAATTAATATATATATTAATATAGTAAAATTATTTAATTGCAGATCTATATGCTGAATTTTTTAAGTAGGCGTGGTTGGTTTAATCTGAAACTATAAAAAAACCAAGGAAAACCAGCGAAACATACTCAAAAGTTAAAAGTCAAAGCCATTTATTTGCATTAAATCGGTTTTGATGAAATTTAAAACTGCATCATTGGATTTTCGAAAAATTAATATTCCTAGCCGGGGATGGAATCGTAATTTTATGAGAAAAATACACATTGCTATTAGGTATTATACCATTTGATAGTAAGTGGCAAACTAAAGAAAATTACTACTACTGGCTAGAAATATTGATATTCAAAACTCTAATGCAGTTTTCGTTTTCATCAAAATCGGCACAGAAACTCCTCTGAATATTTTGTACTCTTCCTCATAGTTGCGGATTTGACCATTCCACTTGAACAATCCACCATAATTATATAATTTTTTGTTGTAGAAGTTTTTCAATGAGTTATTAGTCTGAAAAAACTTTTGTTTTTACAGCTGTACTACAGGCCACTGAACTTTGATAAAAAAATATATTAATTTATTAATTACTTGCAATAGCATTGTCACGTTAGGATCTAGTTTCAAAGTGGATTGAGTATCTGTTACAAACAATAGGTATATTATAAAGACATAAATATTTATATAAGACGATACTGGTACTTGATACTTTACTATTTTCTATTGGTTTCGATTTTGAAATTTCTTTACTATTCAATAATAAAACAGATTAATGACCTGTAGATTTTATTATAAAAGTATTAACTATAAAAAAAGTATAATAAGTATATATAAAATGCTATGCCGCCTATAGAAAAAATACATACAGTAATGAAGTAAAAAATTATCTATTAAATTAATAAAAATTAAAATATGTCTTATAAACCAAAGCCGACGCAGCTGGAATTTTTTTTAAAAGAAATTCTTTACCAATTATTACACAAGAGCAATCGTAATTATTCTGTAAAAAATAATTTAAAAAATATACGAAAGTAATATTTTGCATTTCGTTTTGCTGTGTGACAGGCCACAGGCCCAAGCCTTGACCACGGACGATGTGTCAGGGCTAAGGACACCAACCTCCGACAACTTAGATATATTACTGTCTGTATGTATGTGGCTTATTGCATTAAGCGCTTATGTTCTTACAGTTGTATCACTGTATATGCATGTACTTTGTTGGTAGAATAAGTACTGATGCACTTTGCGAGCCTGCATATCCAGTGTTAGGTATGCATATGAATCACGGAATAGTTATGAAAACATAAAAGAAGTGTCATGATAATGTTTATGATTCAAGGGCTGATTTTCAAATAGTCGTGTAACTTTTACCAGAGGGATACAATTGTGGTTTGACAGCTTTCGGCAGGCTTTTGACAGCTAAATTATGCCAAGGGAATATACTCCTGGGATAAAATAATAGCCTATGTGATATTCCAGGACATTGTATACCTTTGTGCCATGATTTCATCCGAATTCGTTCAACTTTTGAGCGTGAAAGAGTAACCAAACACACATAAATACAAACTTTCGCCTTTATAATGTTAGTGGGATGTCAAACTGTCATATTTATTTCGCAGATAAAAGTGGAAAATCAGCCGTAATTGAAATAAATATAAAACTTAATAAATCACAAAGGAATAAGTAGGTAATAATAGCTAACAGCTGACATTGTTATCAACGAATTGTAAAGTAGTGAAACGTCATAATTTTATTAAACTCAATATTTTTCCCTAAACACGAAATGGGAGCTATTATTATAGAAATGAGTAAATAAAGGAAATTATGTTTACAAACCTCTATTTCGAAAGATCTCTTTCCTGTTGTTTGTATTCGTACAATATAATATCCTGTATAGCTATATTCTGAGTAAGATAGCTTATGGCAGAGATGCTCCTATTGTATACTAATAAAGATCATTAGAATGTAGTTTCGAAAATGATACCATCAAAATCAAAAATCCTTTCATAAATCTCAAATGTTTACCTTATAATCCTAAATGAGTAAATTTTAATAATTTCGTAAAGGTTGACTTACTTACTAAGACATCTACATAAAATCAGTGATACTATCAATCGGTGTATGGAAAAAGAAAACATAATGTCCGATCCCAAAAAACTGTAAAACGTTCAGAAGGACGATGATAATAATGATGAAGACCTTAATCACATCCAACTAGCAAAAAAAAAACCCACTGATATTCAATTTTGATACTAATTGGATAATTACTCTATCCTAGGCCGAGGAAGAGGCGAGGCAGCTCCAGAAGAAGATCCAGACCATTGAGAACGACCTGGATCAGACACAAGAGGCCCTCATGCAGGTCAACGCCAAGCTAGAGGAGAAGGAAAAGGCTCTTCAGAACGTGAGTACTTATAATGCCCTGCTATTGTTTATATAGAGCTAATTTCATAAATTGATTGTTGGAGCCCATTGGTTTGAATTTCTTGTGCAATCAATCTTATATTCAGTCGGCATGAAATTACTTGTTTTTAGTTCACCTGACCTCCTGTAGTAGTTTGTAAAAGCAGTAATTACAGTTCATAAATCAGAATTCCAAAAAAACAGCTTCTAGGTTCTATCTTTTCGTCTTTAACTGAAAGTTAGGGTTTCGTACTACATAAAATTTCATAATTTATCATAGTGGCATGTTCGCTCTGTGCTCAGAGTTTCTCGGACAAAATTAGATAAATGTAATTCACTGGCACTAACACAGTAGCAAATCGAAGCTCGCAATCCCATGAGGAGACAATCAAATCAACATTATTATTATGAAGATATCGTTTCTCACATCATTGAATGTACTGTCTCTCCAGTTTCTATTATACTCGAAAAAGAAATATATCCGTCTGAGTATAGCATTTATTTGATCTGCAAGTTTATTTATCGAGCTCGTCGACCTACTTGTTGCTAATATATACTCGTACGTATCCTTCTTTCTACTTCATTACCTAGGATCGTGACCGTGACTTCTGCGGTGATGCTTTAGCATAAATCGTGTCGGTGTCACCTTTCGTGGGCAATGTCCGAAGAAAAATATACTGAGGTATATTTCAAACGTAAAAAATATTCCTTTGTTGACCTTTTTTTCAAGTCCCATTGCCACAAATTCAATGTCAATAAGGATTAGTATTTTACATGAGTTTTGGGATCAAAATCTTCGAGATCAATTTCGTTAGGTTTTCTTATTATTTTTGTTACTTTTTGTGGTTAGAGATTTGTCGGTGTCTGCTTCATGGAATATGGCAATGTTGATGTTAACTGCTTGTTTAATTCATTTAACCCCAAGCGAACGCCGGCGTTCGCTCTCACATTGTCTTCCTATTGTGTCTCTAATTAAGATTTAAGAGATAATCAAGCAAACTTCTACGAATTGATTTCTAGAACAAATTTCTCATCAATGGTTTGCCGCTTGCAAACAATTGATCAGATCATCGAAAAGAAATAATTGTATAGTACCTACCGACATATTTAATTAGATCACGCATGTGTCAATAATGAGACAAATTATAAAGATCAAGATGCGAGCCAAAACCTTGGCCGATTGGCAGAGAGACTGAATCACAAGAGAATATCTAAATGACAAAGATGCCGATCAGTTGAATGGTCGGCGATGAAAATATCATCGATATAATGAAGATAAAATACCATTGTAATGTCGCGCCTCTACCAAAATAAACGAGGAAAGACAACATGCGCCATATGTAGCCTTGAATTATTATTGTCAATAATTGTGGAAATAATATTGATTGTATGATTAATTAATATTGAAGCTACAACCTATTTACTTGGCTGGTACAGTAATCAAAACTTGAATCAATCTCAAGATTTTGATAAAATACGAATGTTAATGAAATGGAAGTCAAACGCAAGCTGATCTTGAACAAAAAATCTGGGTTCTTTTGTTTCTTGTTTTGTTGTGTTCAAAGATCATCGAAATTTCCCTCAAAATTCTTAAAATGACGTCATATTATTCTAATAGAGTTCCATTAGAACACGTGTAGTAATACCAGATGCCCTGTATACCGGAATGCCGCGCTGTAGGGGGCTGCGTTCAGTGCGCACCGAGTTATTTTCAGCGCTCGGCACCTAATATGGGCCCGCCGCCCGGTGTTTCAGTAAAAATAGACGCTGGACTCACTTGATACGTCAGCCACCTACATTAGCTAAACTATGGAATACTCTTTCAAATAACTTTTTAAAACAATTAACGTATAAAAAGAAGTTTTTAAAACCAATTTTATTGGTAACATTCAATTAATTTAGAAGCGTTTCTTTTTTAATTATTTTTTTATTTAAGTAAACTAAAATTGATCTGTGATAAAAAAAAATAATTGAAGCTATTGTTATCAAAACATTTAGAAAGCATTTAAAATTGCCGCGTCTAACGATAAACAAATGAGCGAAGCTCAGTGGGTAAAACAGTGTAAGAAAAACAAAAGATGGCAGCTTGTTAGGTGCGACTACAGCGCTGCGGTGGTTCATTAGGAGAGTCAGTCAGTCAACATGGCCGCTGGTGCTGCGCGGCCGGACGGACCGCGCCGAGCGTAGTAATGTCCGCGTCCGCGCCCCACGCCCACGGGCGCACCCCCGTGAGGCGCAGGGGCCACCAGCACCACCCGCGCCTGCGGGGCGACCGCCTGCCCGCCCCCGTCGCGCCCCCCAATACTGATCCGTCCAAACAAGTGACCTTACAAACAGACGATGTTGTGCCTTGTGTCAATAGTGTTAGTGAATCTCAAGAAGTGACAAGGACAAATAGTGACGATGCACTTTCGAATCAGAGTAATATAATCGAGGACTATACGAATATTGACGACGAGATTGAATTCGAACCTAGAATAAAGGGCCCTGAGTCGCTTGATAACTCGGACGATGAATTTTCTTTCCGAGAAGAGCGGACGGCGGGAGACGGTGCAGAATTCATTACGACTGTCGCCTCAGATATATCAGATGATGACCCTGAGACGGCAGAGCTCGCGAAGCTCAGGTGTACTAGTGAGTGCACAGAGGTCCTGGCAGAAAGAGAGAACAGGCGGAGGCGAAGATGTGCAGACTACCCAGGTTTGGCGTTCGGCAGCTCCATTTTCTCTTCGGATACTATGATGAAGTTTTCAATCATCAAGAATGAGTTGCAGAATATAAAGAACACTGCACTGAAAAGGGTAATGTCCTATGTTATTTATGCTTTTGTTCGGTTGTGTGAGTGAGGCAGACGTGGGCCAAATGCGCACAGAACTATTTTTAATCGCGTACTGTCGGGAAAGCGTTGAATCTGCTTCACGAAGCGAGGCAGAGGCAGCACATCTCGCGCGTGGCGATCAGCTGAGCCACTGACATTCCATTTGACATGTTTACTCGGATGATTACACATGACGCCGCTAGATGTCGCTGCTGTCGATAGGCGCACGTGGTGGTTTATCTGTCGGGCCCTTGCCCTTATTTTCGAAACAAATTCAAATCTTTGTCAAGTTATCGCCACTGACATCTTTTTTCTGGTTAACCTACTTTGAAATAACTCGCTTGCTTCATGTGAAGTGATATTACGTGAATTATCTTTTTATTCTTATTATTTTACTCGTTTTTGGCAAAAAAATAACTAGGTTTTTGAGATGATGAGGAAGTGTAGTTTAGTATTTCGTTATGGGTAAAAATATTTGGTGGCCTTAAGTCCAAACGGAACCGTCGTTATCATTATTATCCATACTCATTAAAATTAAGATAACAATAGTCAATTAGTTCGTAGACTTGTTAGTACATACTCAATTAAAGTATAGTTAGCACGTATCTACATTCCGCATGATATTACATTCTGTTCTTTACAACTTTCTAAATTATTCATGAACAATACGTTGCGATGGGCAATCGTATTTACAAGGCGTAAAATTCTGAATTGACATTAGAACATATTGACTCAATATTTTACACAAACGGATATGAAATAGTTTTAAACCTTATACCCATTAGTCTTGCATGCAATGCAACCAATTAACCTTTGCAACAAATTACGAAATCGTATAGGTATAAAATTAATTTCGGATAACACTAATATTGGTTCATTAGGACACGGTTGTAATTTGAGGAAAATCAATGTTATTGGAATGAATATATCATCTAATTGCAGTAACACTTTAGGTGCAGGCAATGCAGAAACACAAACACTATTGACTGGAAAAAAAAATCTTGGTTAATTATATATAAGTAGCTACAAGCCCCACAGCATGTTACGACAGTGAATATTCTATGAATGGTTATTACAAACGAAAATGAAAATGGAAAGTAAGCATATATTCAAACAAAGACGAAAAACACTTGAAACGGCTACATAAACATTAGCAATTACTTCGATATTAACGAATAGACACACGTCTGTTATTTAATTACACGCTTTTTTGTGATACAACTAACTTTGTAACACATTAACGTTGTATAGTTATGATCGTAATGCATTCCCTGTAACATTAACTATATTTGTACTTATAAATATGTGTCAATTTATAAACGTCACGGTATTTATTCGTCATTAAAAATACAACTAATAAAGAAAATAATAGCATTAGTTTGCTACCTACATTTATTCTTATTGGATAAAACAACGATATCATTCCACTGCACACCAACACTTAGATTATTTTTTATTGCTTTCTCTTTTATTTGCTCATTAATCAACTCAAACAATTTTATAAACTATTACAGACACGTTTGAATTGTCAAGAAGTGGTTAGTTAGAGCGATGAAGCACATTCCAAAGCGTAGATCTCTATGAAAAAGAACGTGTAAGAATTCATGGATATTCTTTTTAATCATAATATGTATAATAGTATCTGACACTCCTTACAATTACATCATTTTAAAGAGGGACTGCTTCAGTCGGATAAGTATATTATCTCGTTTTTCTATGCTTGAATGCCCGGTCTTTTTATTAGAACCCTAAAATGTATGACTCTTGTTCGATGCGCATATGCACAATTTTTGCTTTCCAATTTTATTTTGCGTTTACTCCAGATAAACGTCTGAAATTATCCAATATTCAAACTCATTTTCGCGGCTGAAAACTATTAGGTATTTGTTACAATACATTTATCATGAATTAAAAGTTTTCAGTTTTATTGTATTGCATTGTATTAGATACAAGATCCATATTTTATCTTAGAAAATAGGCGCTTAAAATTATGTTAATAACAAAATGTACATAAAAAAATACAAATAAACATTACATTGATAAATAATAGGTGAAAGTACTTTGCGTACATGTCACACACTCACTTTTTTGCGAAAAACTGGTGGCTAAATAGTTTATTAATATAAACTGTGAAGGTGGGAAAGGGTGACCGAGTAACTATCGGCACTCTGCACACTATTTTGAACTACGGTGCTCAAATTGTGCCATATCAAAAGATACGGGAAATAAAACATAGGGGCCTAATCTTGTTAGATGGGAGTAGTCAAGTCAAAAGTTTTTATTTCACATAGGCTTACATGGGCACTTATAAAACGTCAGAAGCTAGTGCACGGTTCCAAATTGGTCGTTTTCTATGGAGAAGAACGGGCAAGAAACTCCATGGTTACTCTTTTAAAAAAGTGGTTATTTACAATATTTTCATATTAAAAGTAGGAAAAAATGCACAGTTTTAAAAACGCAAACCAGTTTGCCAAGACGTTTAATGGTTTACTAATTGTGAAATAACAATCAATATTCTAATAATAAATTTATTGAAGGCGTTTCGCTCATTGTATTGCGCATATCGTACCTACGTAGTTTAAAAATGATTGCGCTTTCTGCCAAATTACATGATTTAGCATGTTTTGTTGAAGCACATTGTGCCAAAAAATCCGCAAAGAGAGTTGGATTAACAGAAATATGACGTTTAGCTTAAGATATTAAAGAAATTTGCATAATTATATAATGTACACGTTAGGGCTCAATAATTATTTTTACATTTATACTTTGTCGTAAAATTTCGTACAAAGCCCAGTGATTTGTACATCATAAACTAATGATGAATTATGTAATTAAATTAATGCTGCACGTTGTGTAATCTATTAGTAACTGGCATATGTCTATGTACGTCACACTGAGCTATTCAGAGTGATTATGTATCATAACAGAAGTATGTAATTACATTGCATTCGACCGTATGGACATGCCCATGTACGCTATAGCCTTCAGGTACTTCAATAAGTTATTACTGACCATATGGCAGTGACAGACGGATGACCAACTTTCTACCACATATTGAAGCATCCCATATTGTGAAAACGAGCCTTGACTTTTATAATAAAGTATCACAATCAGCTGAAGAAGCATTAATTAACACTGATACTACGAAACTTTTAACATAGTTACCAAAAATGGCTAATGATGTCATTTCTCTCGAAGTTCTTCAAAGACTTTTTGTAGAATAAGAATTGGTCAGTGAGACCGTTTTTTATCACATCTTAAATCGGAGCAGTTGAGCTCAAGATTTTTTCGATGTACAGTAAAAAAGAAGACAGATTCCAACGAATTAAAGATACCGTACCCCGTGTAGCTGAAAACCGGCAAGGTCAATAAAATTAGTGCACATATTTTGAGCTTGTTCTTTGACGTGAAATGAGTCACCTTTGCAGAGGTTATTGCTCAGTTAATGTCGCATAAAATTAAAATAACAATTGAGTATTAGAATCATCTATTCATATCCATTGTATTCAAAAAGCATAACGACTAGTACGAAATGTCGTACGGTTATTGCTTCTTTGAGAAAAAGATCTGTCAACAGGAAAAATAACGTCTCCACACTCTTGAAAAAAGTTTCGGAGGTAGACAAATCATGCATAAAACCAGTACAGTGTAAAAGTTTGATTCGGCCGTGTTATATTACCTGAATTTCACTTTAGTTATCATTGGCCTCGTGGGAGTACAGTTTAGCTGCTTTACCGACTGATTTTTTGTTGCAATCGCTCGGTTACTTAACGGAATTTAAAACAGGCACATACTTTCCAAATGACGTCATATAATTTCGGCAGTCTTGTGTAAATTGTTCATGTTCGTCTGTTCTATCATTGGCAGAGCAGACAACTTCTTTAGCTGCGAAATTTCTTACTAGATGGCGCTGTTTATTTCACTGTGACTCTAATTTGCAAAAAAAGTATTTTTATTTATTTATAGGAGTCAGATCTGTTTCATGTTGTTGTCCTTTACTCTCTCTATTTCGAAATGACCGAGTTCATCCTATTCATTATAGTCTTCGTAATTCCCATGATTCAAGTACAAAAGCGGTAATAGCCCTCCACTAAATCTAAAAAATTCCACTTCCGTAGTGTTCATTGTATAAGGTCAGTCTACCGTTTCGCCCATCCCACATTTTTGGGTTTTCTTCCCAAACAGCTCTTGTGACCCTACGGATGTAGTTTCCGATGAATTCAAACAGGTGGAGCTAGTTGCCTTGCAGGCAGTACGGTCGATTGTGCTTATCGCGATCGTCGTGTCCGCGCGGGTGACGTTTCTGTCCATGTTTCGCTGTCAAAGTCTTTTTGAGAATGTCTTATTGAGTGAAATATTAGCACCTTTATTTCTAATTAATTGTCCGTGATCGTTTACTGATAATTTAGTCAGTTGTGTAAGTTAGAAACGCAGCTAATTAGCACATTTCCGATATAGTTGCAGCGTCTAGGTTCGGTGGCGGCCATTTTATTCGTTCGCCGGCTGTGTTCATTCGTGCCGTGCCCATCTCGACGATACGGGGCAATAACGAGCGGGGCCAGTCAGTTGGCATTTTCGCGAGTAGAGTGAAGGTGTTTCTAGTTTTTAGCATTTAAGCATTCCATTTAAACACAAAAGTGCATAAAAATGACGACAAACATGCAGCAAGGAACGATCCTAGACGTTTTGAAAAGAAAAATGCGCCAGACAAAAGAGGAAATGGAGAAATATAAGGACGAGTGTGAGGAGTATCACAAACGTTTACAAGTGGAAATAATGCGGAGAGAAGAAGTAAGAAAACGTGTTTTTAGTTTGTGCTGTGAATTTTGTGAAACGTTGGTTCCTATGTGTACCTGTGTTGAGTTCATATTGGGTCATAATATGAGAGTTATCAGTCTTGTACTATCTACCTATAGTGAGTAATGTCCGGCCATACTTAGGTGTGCAAGCAACGTACGCATATTGACCTCTCTTTCGGATTCATCTCAGCTTAATCTCTCAGAAAGAGAAGGCGAATAATTATTCTTTTCGTTGAACACGATTCCTTTCGTCGACTTTAGTGTTGTTCCCAAAAAGTGTAGCTTCTAAGATCTGTGTAGGGATGTGAAGGTTTTCTTTAAATGTGTCTTTACATAATTTTATTGGTGCTTAGTTGAGCGCCGGTTTCTGTTACACGTAACAGGTTTCGTTGCGTTGGAGGTCGTATACCGGTCTTTTGTAGCACATGTAGAGCGAGCCGGCTGGAGTCGTGAAGCTTAACACCCTTTAGTACATTCCTGTTGTTCGGACGTCCTCGAAGGACCGCTGGCGCCGTGAAGGCGTGTCCGACTTGCTTGCCGTTATCGTTGTATGACGTAACTTCACTAGCTAGCAATGCTCCTATATATCATAAACACCTGAAAATAGACAAGATTTGACAATTGAACGATGTAGTGGTCATTCAGTACCAAGTAACTGATGGTGATGACACGCTTGTTCACCTACCTTAATGAGTGGCCCATAAATCTTTGCTAGGCTATGTTAGTGATATCTTGTTTAGAACATTACACGTCTTATCGCCTTAAGTGTATCAAAACGATGATAAGGAAATGTTAAATTGAGATAGCGTGAAAGAGTAATTACTAATCGAGGAAAAAAGCGGCCTTTATAAAATTGTTTTACTAAAGAGTTGTAAATGAAAACGTTTAGTCAAATACGAGATAGACAATTTTTTGTGACACGACGTGGGCGTGTGCTAACATTGGGAGCTGACGCTGTTTAAACATTGATAGTTGAGGTCAATTTAAAGTACTGCTCAGGGGAAACACTATGAGGAAATAATACTGTTGCTGAATAAACAATGAAACGCAACAAACATGCTGATATAAACAAAAAACAATTGTATTAAGGAAATGTAAAAAACAAAAGTATAAAACAAGTACATTATTTTACAAATACTTCTTCAAACAGAGTGATGTGTTAAACAGTTATCAAATTAGAACTCATTAACTTGATCAAGGCATTGAAATATTTATTAAAACAACCTCGCAATATCTTCCTCATTTTGAGAATGTAACGTTGAAATGAAAAAATGTGTGAATCATAATAAGTGCAACAGGAACTAACAACGATAATGAATTCGTTTCATTGCACCCAACACGTCATCCAAAATTACGGGCCCTTCGCGTGACGGTGTTGTATTACAATTTATTGAGCTTACAAGGGCTAGTCTTTTGTGTTCGACGTTTCAATAGACACAATGCCACCGCCCTAACCGATCCCACAAAATTTAAACAATGTGTTTTGACTAGATATGGGTGAAAGTCAAACGTGAACAAGTACACCTGTCGTATTTAAAGTCCATAACCTCCCAGTAATTGATTTAAGCATATAAAAATGATGTCCAACACTCTCCGGATTCCATTGATCAAAAGGTAAAGGTTGTCGAACTTTCCTTAAGAGGTTTAACTCATCAATTTTAAAATAGACTCAAGTAAACGTCAATTTGAATTATACCCGAAGTTCAAGGTGACGCTTGGCTACTGATCTCTTAGACATAGTCTCGGGTCTACAACTAGACACCTATTTGTCTTGTATTCTCCCAACAAAAAATATATATCGAACTTATAGTTTTCTTATCGACTGACTCGCTAGAAGTGGAAGTCTTTTTTATTACGATACACTTGGTGACTTGGTTAATTGGTGTTAATATCGCGTGCGAAGAAAACTATTAGAATAAAACTGATTTAGTTGGCTAGTCCCGTCACGACTATTATTAGCATCCACACACTGATGACGACACAGGATAAAAGGAGTAGAAACTGGGACTCAGTGGGCTTCCTCGCAGCAAGGACGCGTGATGTCATGAGCATGCAGCGACTGAATATAAATAACGTAACGCAAAATGTTCCATGTCTTATGGTTAATTCCTGACACGTATAGTGTTCCAACGTTTAACAATGTCTATTGTACATTGACATTCTTACGACCAAAAACACCCATGTATCGTTTGCCAGCTTTGGAAACCGAAAATATCAGAATATTCAAGCTGAACGTTGCTTGCACAAAATTTATTGAAACGTGTCTACATTTGCTAATTTTAATATCCTAGAAGTATTTGATGTATAGTATCCGACATATCAAATAGTTCTAGGATATTAACAAAACAGAAAACAGAACCTTCGAAGATATAATTAGCACAACTATTCGGACTACTTGTTGTACTTAGTATAAACTAATCCAGATACGGATTAAATCAATATCAAACGTAATCACGTTTCACGTTGAAATTACCTATATAAAATTCCGTAGAATAATGTGCATCACTATAAATAGCTGTGAGCATAAGTTTACTAAGATTTGTAACCTTATCTGCATTGCTAAGCTAGAAATTCTTGGAATTTGGGGAATCATGGTTTTACTTTAAACCTTTATTGGAACCAAAAGAAAAGAAGGCGGTGTTTTTAGGTTAAGAAGTTGTTTGACCATTAAGTATAATTATTATTCACCATATATTTTTAGGCAAACCTACTGCATGTAGAGAATATCTTTGGACCTTTGGCCTCCAATAATCTTAAATTATTTGTGCTTATTTATTGCCCATCCAAAGATAAAAAATATTTTGGGCCCTATGAATGGTTATATACTACAGCTATTCCCGACCTAACAAATTCTAACCAGTTTTTCGTTGATCCAGGCTGAATCAGAAGTGGCTGCCCTCAACCGACGCATCCAGCTGTTGGAAGAAGACCTGGAAAGGTCTGAGGAGCGTCTCGCCACCGCCACCGCCAAGCTGTCAGAGGCCAGCCAGGCTGCCGATGAGTCGGAACGGTGAGTCCACACCGTAACAGACGACCACTTAGCTTAATGGAGGATATAGGATGTTACGCTCACTCTTTATTAGTATATAGAACTCAATACAAACCAACTAGCTAGATTTGAATATATGTTTACCTAGGTTCGACTCCTAGAGTTTCAATTGCCACGAAACATTGTGTATTTTATTGCAATCCCTTGTTTAGAAGAAAATGAATATTAAAATAAATGTAATTGAAGAAGAGTTCGATCTTGCTATGAATTTGAAGAAATACTTATCTTGAATAGTACCGACAGATTTGATGACTTACATTTAATCCCTTTGAAATCCAAACGTTATCTCATGCGTAAGGTACTGATAAATTCACGTGAAGGATTTAGCCATCTGTTGTTAGTAACACAAGACAACGACATTGAACCCACATACACACATACCGACCCATTGAGTGGCTTCTTCAAATTCAAAGCTAAATTGGATTACCAATCGAGTACAGAGCTCTATTTTTATATTTTGTTGTAAATATTTATTCTTTTATATAACTGTGTGCATGATTGTTTCTATTGTTTTTATTTTTATGCCCATAACCACCATATTCTTGATTATTACAACTGTTTCCACGATTTCTGTCTTTCCTAATCTGTTTTCTATTCAAATCCATGACCCTGTTTTCGAAATAATTTTGGAAGTTGTTTATTTGTCACTGAAAATAAATGATTTTCAAAACGGTTAATTTAAATAAAAAAGCCACATACCACATAACGAGTGTTTTTATCGATGTTATAACACGCATGTGTTTGACCCCGCACTAACCAGAATACGGAAGGCGTTGGAGAATCGAACGAATATGGAGGACGACCGCGTCGCCATCTTGGAGGCACAGCTGTCGCAGGCCAAGCTCATCGCCGAAGAGTCCGACAAGAAATACGAAGAGGTGAATGCTTGCCCGACGTCCATCTCGATATAGAACACGCCAATCGAAGTTTCTTCAAATTTTCTCATTCCATTACTGTATTTCAGTAATGTCACAATTTAAACACTCCATGCCTACTTATGATGGAATGCGAAACTGAAAAAGAAACTTCTGTTGACATCAGTGACGTGTTATTATGAGCATTGTCCCCTGTGCCACCAAAATTAGCATATTTTAGCACCGCAGTCGTGCCGTGATAATTAAGTTGAAAGTCATCAGTGGAGAGGGGGAGGTGTTCCATATTCAAATGACTATGACACCATAACTTATGAACCGTTAAATATTAAGTTCCATTAAAAAGATAGCAGTGGTTTTCAAGTTAATCTATAGCATCATCAATCCATGTCGAAAGACAAAATGAATACCAAATTGATTAATAATAAACTTCGGTGAATAAATTAAAGAGTTTAGGTGTCATGTTGATAAGAATATTAGTAATAACACAAACTACTTCAGATTTATAGCATTCTAAAACCTGATAATCTAGCTTCGAAATTGTAATTATTGTAACCGCAATATATTCAAATTAGTGACATAAGAGGGACCTAGATTATTTGGTTATGAATGTTAATATTCCGAATATTGCAGAAAGCGAATTTTTGGAAAAGGTTAATATCGTAAAATTCGTTGCAACTAATTTGTGAAATTGAGTAAATGTAATTTCCAATAAGTCTTCTTTCACTTTAACGGAACCAGCTAGACTTATCAAGACTTAAAAGTATAATCTAGTATGTGATATTCGGGATGTTCAAAGTTACGTTTGTATTTTAAAGCAAATTAAAATCCAGCCACGGGTTTTCATTTGCCAGTTCATAATGAAACGGGCAATAAACGAAACGTCGCGCACACACGGCGATGAGCTCACTATTGCTCGGTTCACTTTATATTTCAGCTGTCCGGTTCCAGGTTGTTTGTCGCTTTATATGTTCCTCTCTAGCGTGTTCGTTACTTGCATGTCTTCTAACAAATGGGTTACCCTTGACAACGCCCCCACTACAGATGCCGTTCGATCATTTACTAAAGTTGTATTTCGTGGTCCAGCGCCCGTAAGATCCTCGAGAACAGGTCGTTGGCCGATGAAGAGCGTATGGACGCCCTGGAGAACCAGCTCAAGGAAGCCAGGTTCCTCGCCGAGGAAGCCGACAAGAAATACGATGAGGTCTTTATATGGGAGTTTAGATGTCGTTTGGTTTGGCTTGTCTTGCTTGCAATACGCATGTAATGAATATTTCATAAAGATGCCATCTGTTGCATCGTCTTGAATAATCACATCGCTATTTTTCCATATTCGGTCAATGTGTTTCAGTGTTTATCGAAAGGCTGCTAAGTTCTTTTGAACTAGCCGTGTTTCCAGTGTTGAATTTGTTTCCCTACTTACTGATATTGTTTTTTCCTTCAAAATAACTCAATTGATGTTTTCATCATGAAAATGACCCCAGTGAACCCTTTGTAAAATTCAAAATTGTCCCTACTAAACATTGAGGTGTGAATTTCGAAGTGATATTAACCAAACCCCGCAAATTAACTCCGTGTGAGCTTGATTTCGAGTTCGTTACGTCATTGAGCAAATAGTCAGTAATACAGAGCGATGATTCTCGAAAGCGACGTATTATCGCATCATGATTAGATACTGCTATCCATCTACGACGTGTTTTCTTTGAAGAAGTAGTCACAGTGCTTCGATGCCAGATGGTTAGCGGAGCAATGATACGTCCTAATTCCCCTGACATATGACCCTGCGTGGTGAAGTGAAGGCAGTCGTAAAAGTCAGCGTCCCAACAAGGAATCGTATCGCGCCTGATCTTGCTCCGTTCACCTTATATGGTGGACTAGCCTCCTTCGTCGCACATGTTGTTACATAAGCATTACTTCCATATATGTAGGGTGTACTTGCCCAAGACTACGCCGTGACAGACATTAAACCTTAACGAATGACATACATGTTTGTTGGTGTCAATAAAGTTGTGATTACTGGTTGTATAACGTAGTGTGGTATCTCCAGGTTGCTCGTAAGCTGGCCATGGTTGAGGCTGACTTGGAGCGCGCGGAGGAGCGTGCTGAGTCCGGCGAATCGTAGGTTTCCAATCCAAAGCGCTAACGGACCACTGCCGCGCCAATGCTGTTACAACGCCGAAATAAATGACACGAAGTAGTTTCCCTAGCGCGTCTCAGTCGGACATTGTTATTCCGGCGTGTCACGCGATACTGGTCGTTAGCGCGGTGGTCCCGACGCGTTGTTTTGCAAGTTTTCGCCTCCGTTCTGCATGGTTGTTCATTTGCATTCTTAACATTCTGCACAGTAACCCGATTTACCTCCATAGGTATTTCTAACATCGGTTCTCACTGTTATTCTTATTGCATGCCCCGTTCTAGGTCGCGTTCCAGACGGAAGCTGCTCAACAGGACATTTAATTAATTTGCATTGTCATGACATTAATACGGTGCTGCCGGCTCAGTGTTGATTGAGCCGGCAGCACTGCTTAATTATAAGGACACGGTGCAGATCAGTGACCCTCGACTCGCACTCGAGCGTCGCTGCTCTCTATCAAACTAAAACAAGGGTTGCCCCATTTCATGGATATTTCTTATGCAAATGTTAACTATCATGTCCATGTGTCGACTAAACTTCTGTCTTCAGTGTGTGTATAAATCTTAAACGTGGCTATAGGTTAGGATGTCAGGAAATATGTGTGGTATAGGGCAATTTTCGTTTTCAGATATGCACCGCATTACACCAGAATTACTGGCCGTATGCGTGCCGCACATATGCAAGCGCACACATCACCTAATGAATACGATAATGCACTAGATAGCACTTAGATAATTAATAATGTTTTATTGAAAAAAGTAATATTTAGAACTAAATGTTTTGGGACAACCCTCGTTTATTTTTTAATTATGTGAGTTCTGACACCGCTCTCGACTCCCCCTGCTTTGTGTGATCCTTTCTGACTTTGTTGTTTGTGTTTTTGCTCAAGTACCACTGCTTTGCTTTTTAGTTTTACCAGGACTTCACCAGGACACTTATTTCTGCACTTAACTTGCAAATGTCTGCACTTGATAAATACGTGCACCTGCTACGGATGAAAATCCATTAACATAAAGTGTGAGTCTCTAAAGAGCTCTACAAACACTGGTAGTAAGATTTCATTTTCTCGAGTACTTTCTTCTTGTAACTTAGTCATTTGTTGTAAGCCATCTGGCGTTCAACCATGTAGCTGAATCAGAATCATTGGTGCACTAATCTTCACCTGCATTTTAACACAAACGTTAGCACAAAGTTGGACACTTGTATGTAGCGTGCACTGCGAAGCGCGTCGAGAGCGGTGCCCGGCTCGGTAGTTGTAGTGTTGTGTGTGTGTGCGTTGGCGTGTACTAACGCTCGGCTGGTAGGTGGCGCGCAAACTTGTGCTGATGGAGCAGGACCTCGAACGGGCCGAGGAGCGCGCTGAGCAGAGCGACTGGTGAGTAGCGCTTTACGTAAAGATATGGGCAATCGATGGCTCTAAACCTGGTTGACTGTCCATCTCTATAGCACGACTGGCAGAGATAACGTGATCACTGTTAACCAGCAGGTGTAGGTACTCGGCTCCTGATGTTTTGCGATCGATGAGAATTAATCTAGTAACGATTTTTAAATAAATCTTAATCACATAGAGTTCAAAAAATATTTGAAAAATATACGATTGCTTTAAAAAGTTAAAGAAACAGAACACGTTGTCGCTTCTCCAGCTAGTGCCCACAGATTTACTCTTGTTCCTGATCGACATTACAATGATGATACTTAACTCTTAACTGGTTGAAACTGTGTGAAAACAACAATTTAGATCCCCAAAATTCAGTTGTCACGGAACAAGAGTAGATCTTTTGTTGTACGCAGCTGAAGAACTGTTGATATCAACAGGATACTTGTTGATGTAGATAGTTCTATATTCGAAATTGTTGAATGCATTAATGAATTTGACGAAAATATCGATGCACGAGATCATGCTATAGTAACAGTACGTGACAGTGAAAACGAGAAAGTCTTAGCGTGAACTAATTAAATTGCAAATTAAAGTGTTATCTGTATGCGTTTGAATTATTTTCACTGATACATGCTGATAAATTGTATATATCGTAAGTTGCTGAGGCGATGATAATAAAATTGTATCGCGAGTTAGTCAAGGCTTGCCCACTTCAGATTTGAGATTAAAAAGTTGGGTACACCTAAATTCATCGTCTTTGTAACATTGCATGATAGTGTTGTTTGATAGCTGCTTGAATTTCTTATTAATAACTGTTGTGATGATTCATAGTCTATTTTTAGAAAATTAAGCAACTACCAAATACCAAAGTTCATTTAATTATTAACCCTAACAAGCACGCTTATTTTTTTAATTTATTACAATTATAAATAGATGTAAGACGTACACTTTAAATTGTCAAATATGTCGGTCACTGATCAAGTGGCCGTCGGTTAATTGAAATTGATTAGAAGCTGTTATAATTTTGAGTTAAATAGAGCAAATAAATGTAATGACTGTATTTATATGATCAAAATATTTAGAGATTGAAAAAAAATTTGCATTTTGCAAAATTACAAGTAGTACATTCAATTTCAAAATCTTACGCCAGAAGTTTTGATATAAATGATTTATTCGGCTTTTGGATTACAGTAGAAGTTGATGGTTTCCACTTTCTGTTCCTCAGCAAAATCGTCGAGCTTGAGGAGGAGCTCCGTGTCGTTGGTAACAACCTGAAATCCCTGGAAGTCTCTGAGGAGAAGGTATATTTCTGTGATTTTATACTTAGACTATTTAGGCTAGAAAACATAAGCTAGAAATCCAATCCAAGGGATGATATCGAAATCCCCAGTTATAAATGATGTCGATCTTATTGATGATGTTATTATTAAAAGTAATGGATGAATAACCCCGAATGATGCACCAACCTTTGTATACATTTCAAAGTATCGCATTAAGTTCCCTACATTGTCTTCAACTCCATTTAATGAATAAGGCTAGGACGAAGCTGTTGAACTACCAAGTAATGCTAATTATATGTATGATGTAAACGAACGAGTGAATGGAGTGTTGAATGTTCTTCCCGATAATAATATACGCCCAGAGTAATCAAGTGACGTTCTATACAGGCCAACCAACGCGAAGAGGAGTACAAAAATCAGATCAAAACCCTCACCACCCGCCTAAAGGAGGTGTGATATCGAACGAGATCTGTTCATATAGCGAGTGGTTATGTTAGCTTGCCTAACTGCATTCTGCTGCACACCTATAGTCTAGGCTCTCTGTCTGATTTACCATTCTAATTACCAGTCTTCCGACTTTGGTGATGGTAAATAGGATTTAGAGAGTAGTGCGTCTGTAATTCGTGTTCAGTTTTCCTCCATATTGATACTTCCCTCTTGTTTGCTGTTTGAATGTTTTCTTTCTTTAACAGTTATGTCGCTGTAATATAGTTTTAGCGTACTTTATACCCGTTTGTTCATACTTTAGTATCGTGCAGCGTTGTTTGTAACAACTGCAACTCTGTGCGATGCAGCATGAATCAGTTTTTGCTGTTTTGTGTTTTTTTCGTTAACAAATAATACTCGCAGGCTACGCAAAGAGAAGAGACATACGAGGGTCAAGTAAAAGTGCTGGACGCTCAACTCAAAGAGGTAAAAGGACAGCCGGACCGGAGGATTTACGTAGATAGACGGTTTCGGTTGTAGTTTCATTTCATGTTCATTACCATTCAGTGTTTGGGATAGTACCAGTACGTCGGGCTGTGGACTGCAAAAATGTCAACTTAATCATAAATCATTTTCAACCAATCGTTACAATTCACTTATAATCATGATATATTCTTAAGTAGTCATTTTTGTGCGTTCATGGCTTGGTTTCGTAAAGGCTACGTTCGTTGGTGTAGGTCCTAGTCTCGAGTGGCTGACGGCGGTTGGTGCTTCATCTATGTATCTATGTATAAGACTATCTCCTATTTCTGTACCTACCTGTGTATTAATTACTTCTATATTAGCTGTAAGATTTATGCCTGTGTTGTGATTGTACGCTTTGATTAGTTTGGGGTTTTGTATTATGTACGATTTGTGATGGGAATACTTTGGTATTTTAATCCCTGCTTTCTAGTCTATTTCTTTTAGTATATGTTCAAATTCTTCATCTAGTTAGGTTCTTCTCTATTGCATAGGAGATTATCAAGAATTATTATTCGAGTACACATTCAAAGTTGTATATCAATTTATACTTCTGATGGAAATGCATAATTTATTTCTTAATCGGTCGAGTTTTCCTTATAGCAAACTGCAGTGCAATTAAAACACAAGCATCCAAGTACTGAGTCTGGTTTCACAGATGAAGAGGAAACCTAGTTTTGGGTTTAACAAAGACACATCTCACCTTTAATTCTACAAAAATCAGACATGTTTTCAATTTATTACAATCTGTAATCCAATTTCGCCTGATGAAGAACACATTTTTTGGGTTTATTAAGCCATATCGCCAGCAATTCCACAGTAATCAGGCATATTATAGGCAAGGGCCTAAATGGGTAATGGAAGGCCATTACATAAATCTATGTCCATATTCGGTAAAGAGTACAGTCACAACACGGTAGCGGTTAGTCGGTGGCCAGCCGTTAGTAATCCGTCCTGTGTGGCTAGGCGATGGCGACTCGCGAGCACGTCGAGGATAAGATACACAGCCTCTCGCAGAAACTCTCGCAAGTAAGTTGTCATCGATATGGGGGGTTCTGGTCGTCCCAAACATAATAAAAACAACAGAGAAAATTATTTAAAAAAAAATTGAAAATTTTAAAGAAATTTTATAACATACTTTTATAATGTAAGGTAAAATAATAATAACGTTGATCCCGTGACACATACCTTGGGTATAATTTGAATAAAGGTATGAATATTACTCCTATAACTAAAGGACAATTTTATCAATTCAGATAAATATTAGTCATCGTTCTAATAATTGCTATTAATAAAATGTTCCGAGGTATTGTCAATTCTGAATATGCGCTTGACAATATAGAATCGATTTGCAATCTATGGACGACCAGGGCACCTTGTTGGTTATGTGTTTTATATATTATTTTCACATTCATTTTTATATACTTTGGGTAAAATGGTATTTTGGTATCTAGTGTTGTAGTTTCATCACTCAGCACTTAGCCGCTTTCGGTAAAGGTAAAATGCATGATGATTGTGAGGCTTTAAATGTTTGTAACATAGTTTTTTTTTTTTACCTAATTGTACATATTTTGTCATTTTTGCTAATAATATTTATAAGTTTTTGAAAAACATAAAAAAGTTGATATCTAATAACTGAAAAGTAAATTCAATGCATGCCAGATTGTGTAGTAAAACAGTCTATTTTCTGATGAGTAGAATATTTTGTGTCATCGTAACTTGTGAAGTAATTTTTAAACTTTTCAAAATTATATTTATTTACCAAGATAAGAAATTTTATTAATTAAATATTGATAAAAAAATATACAGAAAATAGGCTGTTTGCTTCAAGAACAGAAGTTTAAATAGGCGTAAAATGATTTCAGGCTGAGGCGCGCGCTGAATTTGCTGAGCGCTCCGTGCAGAAACTCCAGAAGGAGGTCGACAGGCTTGAAGGTAATCTATCTTTTTGTATATTTACGACGACATACAATCTCATGTTATATTTGTCCAAAGAGACACACTATTCAGAATATAATGAGAAACAATTGTAGCTTTGTAATTCTATCCAATGTTTTTAGAGCAAGTCACGAAGTTCTAAATTATTTATATTAATTACATTTATTGATGCTAGTTTTCCAAGTTTTCAAGGGTCTCCAGATATATTACAGAATATACAACGTACAGCAGTTGGTTAAGTTTTAAATTAAAATATTTCACAAGTCAAGTTGAAATAACATGTTTGAAAATAACAATGCTTTGGACATTACGCACTTAAACGTTACCATTTCAGCCGTCATTAGATCTGGCTTAACGAGTTATAATGCTGTACAATAGATTTGAAAGCTTTTTTCTGTCATTTCTGCTACAATCTCAAGCTTATTTTTTAATTTAATTTCATAGTAACAGTGTTAGAGTTTATTTTTGTATTTCTCACAGAATTGTGTTTGTTATTCACGTTTGATACACCAAAACACCAATTTTCAGCAGTATTCATTCCTTTTATATCACGTTTTGGCTGCTTGAGTCGCAAATTCAATTCTGTGCTATATTTTTTGTTAGCATGACTGTTAAGTGTCTCCTACTAGACTGCTCGATCCTTTGATGTTTTTATTTTTTCTGTAATTTTGGCATGGTTTTATATTGATGTTGTTTTTGCCTGTGCTGTTGGGTTCAAATGTCGAAATCGGATCCTTTTCGTCACCAAATATTGTGACGACGTTAAACCTTCATACGTAGTTACTTACCACCTCTCACACATTTTTTTTTTTCTGAAATGCTTTTCAAGTAGTCAGTCAGTTATCTGATGACAAATCTTGCAACAGCTATTAAAAGTGATGTTGATAAAAAAAAAAAAACAATAAATTATTTATCATGAGATTTCACTTAATCGAAAAGTATTTCCAGAAAATGGAGGGTTAATATCCAATGATTCGAACGTTTGGACCAAACAGTTGTTTGTTGTGTGTCCTACTGACCGTGGCCACGTCGCCCTTGCAGACGATCTGGTGGCCGAGCGCGAAAAGAGCAAACTCCTGCAGGAGGAGATGGAGGCCACGCTGCACGACATACAGAACATGTGAACACCTTCCGCTCGCGCCCGCTCCGCTCACAAGCATCTCGCGCTAAACTAGCACTGACACAACACTGACATCTGTCACTTTAGAGTTGCCAACGCGAAAACAAGGCGCAAAAATTAATGTTGTGCAGTGTCCTAGTACGAAAGAAGTTTTATTTAATTGACGTATTTTCCAACTTCTTTTTTTTATTCCAAGACTACAAAGTGAACCGAGCGGGCGCCTAGATGTTAGTAGCTATAGAATAATTGCCAGCCGCTTTTTAATGTAACTTCAAAATCGAGTGTTTGCTACGAAAGCACTGCCATGTGCAATTTTTTTATTTCATCCACATATTACTAATATTTATGTCCGTTTAGTTGAATCGTGTAATTTGTTTTATAGTCATTACTTTACGAGCGTGCCTGTTATGTCAATGATCGATATTTATATGACGTATGCAGTAATCGCTTTCTCTAGCACTCTAGTGTAAGGTATAAAATGATAGTATCGACATTCCAAAAGGGGTCCAAAAATGTTACACATTTTACACTCAACTTAAAAAGACATTATTTGCATTATTTATAAAGAAATGCACATAGTTTTTGTAAAATATTTAAACTGTCTATGTATCTGTAGAACAAATTAGTCGCTGTATACTGTTTTGATAATTTAATATTTCACTCGAGGGGATAGTGCATACAATACGTCGTATGCTATATTTTTCATATGCACTGTTTGCAATTTATTATGAACTTAATTTACTTAATGTTAGTGAAGAGATTAGATATTTTTATTCAAGAGTGACGGTAATACAATAAATAATGATATTTATAGGAATATTCTTGCTAAATTGGAAATAATTGATATTCTATTATGTTTGAAGGATGATTTTCTCGTGTCATAATTGAGTTTGTTGTTATTTATTTAAATTAATCGATGAATAAATGGCGACTATTCCAAGGTGTAATATTCGCGCGACAGTTTGCGCTCGCGCTGGCAATACCGCGAGAACTGCGTGATCACATTTGACGTGTGACGTCACCGGTACCTACATACATTCGTCCGTACCGATACAGTAATGTAGGGAGTCCGTCTTTTCTAATGTTATCGATTAATGAATTGATAGATAAGTTCGTGAAAAATAATTTAATGATTTTTAAGAGTATTCTAATAAAAGTGTTTATGAATATATATTATTATTTTTAACCCGTTGTATTTTTTTACTAACTCGTGTGCTCCCTTGTGGTTTCCCTTCAACTAACGCCCCGACGACGATTCTATCAGCTATAACGTCGATCATTAAATGTATTATATAGTCATCTTCATCATCATTGAAATGCAATCACTTCGGGAAGTTCGGGGCGAACCAAAATTAATCGCACAAAACGAAGAATGGCTCGGTCACGAGCGGGGTCATGAGTCATGAAGCATTGTACATTACATACCACGTCCACGGCACGGGGCATGAGAGGACCCTGCACGTCCCCGTAGAGTAGCGCCGTGCTAACGACCGAACGCATGCGAACACACTGCTCTCACGCGCCGCCTGACGCAGATGACCTCATCGAGGAGATCAAGGTCTTCAACGACATCAACGATGACATCGACGACTCCTTCGTGGAGCTCATCCCCGGCGTCGACCCCAACGACCGGCAGATGCAAGCCATCCGCGAGGCCGCGCGCAAGGAGTACGAGCGCCTGCACCCCAAGGTGCCCACGCCACCGCCCAAGGAGCCCACCCCGCCGCCCACAGAAGCCCCCGCGCCCGATGCTGCTGCACCGCCCCCTGAAGGCGCTGCCCCGCCCACCGACGGGACCGCTCCGCCCGCTGAGGGAGCTCCAGCTGCACCCCCAGCAGACGGTGCTGCCCCTCCGGCTGAAGGTGCCGCGCCGCCTGCCGAAGGAGCAGCACCAGCGCCACCCGCAGACGGAGCTGCTCCACCGGCGGAGGGAGCGCCCGCAGCTCCCCCTGCTGATGGCGCCGTTCCCCCGGCTGAGGGAGCCGCTCCTCCTGCTGACGGCGCTGCCCCAGCCGCCCCGCCAGCAGAAGGAGCTGCTCCTCCCGTGGAAGGTGCTGCCCCTGCTCCTCCCGCGGACGGCGCCGCACCCGCTGCACCGCCTGCGGAGGGAGCTGCGCCCGCACCTCCCGCAGAGGGCGCGCCTGCTGCTGCACCGCCTGCGGAAGGAGCTCCCGCTGTGCCCGCTGCAGAAGGAGCACCCGCAGCAGCCCCAGTTCCCGATGCCGCCGCAGCGCCCGCGCCAGCTGCCGAGGCCGCGCCGGCGCCTGCTGAGGCCGCTCCGGCCCCCGCGGCGCCGGCGCCCGAGGCGGCCCCGGCCGCTCCCCCGGCGGAGGCTCCCCCTGCCGAAGCCGCGCCGCCTTCTTAAACACGATAACCTTTCGCTCGTAACTTTTGGACACTATTACTCTGTTACCGCGTACCGAGTCGTGGCCCCGGTGGAAACTAGTGCGTAATACCCCGGAGATTTATTTTTTATGTTGACAATAAATGTCTGAAACTATAGCTGATGGAATTTCTGTCCCCCCGTTCTGCCCTTTGCGGCCCGCGTCTGCATGCGTGTGATTTTGGCGACTAACGCTGTCGAGCTACTGCGAGTGACCGCCCGGTGTCCGCAGACGATCTGATCGCCAGCAAAGAGGTGTTCCACGAGATCGGCGGCGAGCTGGACTGCGCCTTCGACGACCTGGGGCTGCGCACGCCCGCCGTGGCGCCCGGCCGCGCTTGCGAGCGCTGCACCTGCTGCCACTGACGCGGCGCTGCGAACCGCGCTCATATGCATTTACGTTACACCACAAACGCGTCTTGATATTCTAGTCAATTATTAAACCATAACAAAACTACTACCGAAAGCTTTCTAACTGAGTTTGCATGCTAGACTTCGACGAGTCGGAACCTTTTATTGCCGGCGCAAAAACAAACAAGCTTTATAACCCAGCGAGACCGACGCATGGCTTCAGAATAACAAGGATCTAAACATGTAAGCATAAAATTTTATTACTACCGCTGTGCTGCTCTTAATGCGCTTACAGACTGGTAACTTGCAAGCAGTGAGTGGTACATCGTGTTGAACTGAACACTGAAACTAGGATCAAAACATTGCCTTATAATCATCAAGCATGAGGCTTTGAAGGAATGCGCTTGCGCACAGTTGTGAGTCGCGAGCATACAACACGTCGCACCGTCTGTAACCGCCATTACGCTGAAACTAATTTTGCTAACGGCTTGACTTGAGGAAAGAGATATTATCATCTAAATAAATTAGAAAGGAACACAAGATATATATAACTTATATTATTTGAAATAATATTGTATTATGATGTTTGGGCAAATGATGTAATGTTGTGTCCAATACGCAGACGAACTTGTCGCCGAGAAGGAGAAGTACAAGGACATCGGAGACGACTTGGACACCGCTTTCGTGGAGCTCATCCTCAAGGAATAAACTGTCGCAATCGGCTAGGTTCGGCAAAGTGCGGGTCCGTCCGCCACGCGGTTACTACCACCTGCCGCCATTCAAATATCCGAATACGTGTATTTTACTTTATAATTTTATACTCCTAATTTAAAGTATTAAAATCCATAGTTTTATGGCGGTATTTATTTTCGAGTAATATAATAAATTAATTTATTATCTACTTATGACTGGTTTTATTTTATTTCCTGTAGATATTACCTTGCTTTGTAGATCTTATTAGTCAAGAGTAGAAGTATTTATAGAATCTGTTGTTGCTGATGTAGATATGGTGATGTGATTGCAATAAGTATTGACTGTTTTGGTTTAGAGCAACTGTATTTTACCTATAAATCTAAACGAATTCCTGCAATCCGGTGGTAGCATAGGATTTTTCCGGCAAATTATGGAAACGTTATTGCTTCAATAGTTTGGCGATTTAACTTATCTCAATATACAATCTCATCCGATATAATTTAGAAAAATCTTTTTGAAAAATTAGGTAAAACACTTTTGCTGAATTACTTATTACTTACTTATTTTCTCAACAAATTAATTTTAAATATTCTTAATTCCTTCACTGAGAAATCTAAAACAAGTACAATACAATTACAACCATGTTTGAAGACCGATTACAATGCTTTTAGAGTCCAGTATGTATACCTACATATATATGTAAAGCCTGTAAATCTGCTTCTATTGGGAAAGTAGGTAAGTAGCCAGTTTTCTTATTGCAGTAAATAGAAAGCTTATCTCATTTTAAGTTACACTGCCACTATTCCAAAGAGTGTTAGGTAATTTCAGAGAACTTTTGAGAAAACCAAGAGACCACACACAATGGACTGAGTACGGAATATCATGTACTGAGTACGGAAACCAAACTGCAATAGATAGACAGAAACCAAGAGAGCTATGTCGTTTTTTTCATCGTTACTGGTTCGACCCTAAATACAAATATGTACTTATCAATTAATAACTAACTTTCTATTCATACTCACAATGTGTTATTAACCAACTAACATTACTAACAGACGAGGTGATCGAAGAACGCAGTAAATACAAAGCTATAGCGGAGGAAGTGGACCAGACTTTCGCTGATATGTCAGGATACTAAACGCAAGCGGCCATCTTGGGGCGGCCGCCATTTTGTGGAGAAATGGCGGGAAAACTGCGGGCGCACGCAGTGTATGTTGCTTCGAAAACGTGCCTATTATGAAAGAACAACACATGAAGCCTTAAAAAATAATACCTACTCAAATTGGATAGATATAGAAACAGAATAGTTTTCATGTATTGTACTTTATAATGGACTCCATATTCTTTGCACAGAGCTCAGGTTGAGAACTGGACAAACTACTTCAACGATAGTTCACTTTGGATGCTTTGTTTGCATCTAATTTCTTAGGACTGCTTAATTACATACCATTTAACTTTCAAGTAATGAAATGTGTTGAACTGACCGAAATAGGTAATTGGTTAACAGTATGAAAGTATGAGGATTCTGTATGCAAGGCTCATATGAAGTAGGTAGGTATCTATAGTCGCATAATGAATAAATGTGTTAAAGCTAAGTATGGACGTTCTCTGGCCAAAGAGAGTTTACGCTTAAGAGAATATCTCGCGAACTGTTTTATTGCCTTACTCTAGACTTCTGGAAAATAATATTCCTTTTAAAACTAAGATGTAATAAATGTACCTAGTCTATTCTCATTCGGACGCCTCATTGCTATGACAGCGGTAAGGCGAAACGATCTCTTGAAAAATCTAACTAAATGTTGAAGTTAAAAAATTAACGTTGCTTTTTTTGTTAAAATTATTTATAAATGAACAGTTGTATGATTCAAAATTAAGATGTCCAGAATTATCGTTGTTATCAAGATGTCTATTTGTATAACTATTTTTGAGAATTGTACAATATGTGTAGTGTAGTATTGATTAATAACTACCTATCATTCAAAATATCCATATGTAATTAAAATTATTTGCTTTTGTATCTCAGAAGATGTCCGATTATTTTCTTAGGGGATGTTCTGAAACATTTTGGCACTATTTGCTTGCTTTAGAATATTATTCCAAATTATTTTGTTTATAGCTAGAATGTGAAGCATTAGTATCATGTTACTATTCCGGATCATCCTGTTGCCCTCTAAATATCAGCAACTGAATTACAATGTTGGAGAATACCAAATGATGAGTCAGCGCTATTAACACACTGAGCTTGAAAAGCAAACCATTTTGCTTTGTGTATAACGAATTATGATTGTAGAAGTAGGAAAGATGCCATACTGCCAGGGCTACGGATTGTTTGAAAGAGTTACTATAGTCAACGTAAAGGACAACTGATGGAACACACACTGTAAGTTTTATTCAGTCAACGTAGGTATAACACTCCCTCTCGGTCCACCCAGAGCGGGAAAAGTCATTTGATGATTTCCCACTTGAAAAAAAAGGAAAGAGTAGATAAATTATTTGTTTTGGTTCTATTTTCAAATTAAAATAGGAAATGTCTATGCTAAAGAGAGAAAAAATAAAAGATGATAAATATGTAACTTGAAACTATAGCTTCCGTTCCTTCATAATCGCCTTCGGAGTAGCTCAAACGCTGTCATTAACTGAGTTTGTGCAAAGAAAATTATATAGTTAGATACAGCTATCTTAATACTTCAAAGCTCACTTTTATGTAGCATTGAATGCGCCTAATAACACTGCCGGAGTTATGTGTGTCTTCGCCGCGAGTTTTTATGAGAATCGTTTTTTATGATGTGTAAAACATAATCTTATGAAAATGTGTAACGAGTTTTTTGTTTGAATTTAAGACACTATTTTTGTGTCTTGGTCACACTTTGAGATACATCGAAAATATAATTTTATCTGCCATCCATTAGATACATTTTGCTTTGCAATGAAGAAAGCTAAAAAGCTCTTAGGCAGCTAAGAACAGTGTCACAATAGGTTAAGGTTTTAACAGAATAAAAAAAAAACCAGTGAAGCAAAGACCAAACACTTTGTGTATGTAGAAATTAAAGTTATCCATCCAGAATCAAAGTGTGATTAAGACAGCCAATTACACATAATCTTATGATCATTAATAGGTTTTGTGAACTTTTGTACTTGTTTGTACTCATTTAGCTTAGATTTTGTAAGACAATATGATTGTACCTTCAATTATTATTGTATTTCTATACGCTACATACTCTTCATGAATCCCTTTTTCATTCCAGTGGTTCTTTCGATGATAGCTTCTGAGGAAGTGTACCTATCAGCGCTTTAAACTGTTCACTCTTGTAAAATAAATTTATATTAAATCTAATTAGTGTTTTATTTATTTTGGGAGTGAGGGGATCGCTGAGGGTGGGTAAAATGTACCTAGGGAAGGACGCTCTTAAGAGCGTTCTTTCCGAGCTAAATTTTCATACAACCGCTCTTTAGTGATTATGACGTTATTACACATCTTTTCTTTTTCTAAATATCTCGGAAACAGATATCTTGTGTATATATTATCTAGGTTTCTATAGAGATAATAGAATCATTATATTTGTGTAAGATTAATCCAGCTGGTAAAGATCTTTGAAAATCTGTTATTTTGCGTGAACTTTGAGCTTTCCGAGGTGATGTAATGTTAGGGCACCCCGACACGGACAGGTTAGGTTAGGGTTATTTTTTTTTTCACCACTTTAAAATAGAAACCTTCCCTTCAGGGCTTCCAACTCGACATACATTTTCACAGTTTTTCATTACACATTTTTCAACTTTGACACTTCATAATTTATTAAAAAAATTAAAAAAGTCAATGTAGTATAGCAATAGAAGCCTAATTTAATCAAAATTCTGAATGACGACAGGTTTTTCAAAAACTTGTAAAGCTTAAAAAAATCACGTATTTCTTGGAACAAGGTTTTGTAAAATATTCGAATATATCACGGAATGACGAGTACCGAATGCTAACAGAGTTCTCAGATGTTTCTCGCTCTTTTAATTTTACTTTAACTTTATTATGTACTAGCTTTTGCCCGAACTTCGCCCGCGTACATTAAATATTTGGTAGCCTATGTTACTCAGGAATAAAACAGATTTCTATCGGTGTAAAAATTTTTGCTATCGGACCAGTACTTTCAGAGATTACCTCCTACAAACAAAAATACAAACTTTTCTTATCCGTGGTGTCCGGGTGGTATAAAAAAATAACCCTAACCTAACCTGACCGTGTCACGGTGCCCTAAAATTACATCAATTCCTTCCCTGGTCACGTCATTTACACATATTAATTTTAAGTAATAGATCATGTTTCATTTGTCCATCATTATAGGTATTTAATTTAGGTATGTAATTTTTACCAATAAATATGTTTATCTGTTTATTTATTGTACACATTGCCGGTGGACCAGCAGGTACTCAATACAATCCCTAGGAATTGTATACATTAGGTACCTAGGTAAAGTATGTAATGGACAATAATAATCATAATATTTCATACATTGCCTGGACGCTCCAGGTAATGTATAGAATACCTGAATTACACATGTTGCTGGTAACATTATGTATCTTATAATGACTTGAATATTCAGTAAGTAAATTATTCAATGGCACTTTTGGGTCTACGCCTCTACAGCTATAGCTCTACGCTGGCGCATAAAGGTCTGTGCGTGCTACGCCGCGCTACGAAAATGCTACAAACTTCGTAGCACTAGTAAATCACGAGAAAAATTAAGGTCTGTCTACCACTCTTTTAAGGCGTATAGTCCCATGAACATCTGGCCGGATAGAGCCCCGCTGACCTTTAAATCCATTTTCTTTGCGAAATATTGATTGATTTACATGTGCTATGTACATTCTGAAGATAATTTACCCAGTTATATTTTTGTGTAAACATATTTCTAGAGATCAAAGCCGTTTGAAAGGATTAAGAAAAACAAGCGAAATAATATCATGTTGTTAAATATTTTGTTTAAGACAAAAGTATTAATCGCACGAGAAAATCATATGTTGTTAATGTTGTACATGAATCTATGATAAATATATACATTTTTAAATCTATTAACTCAGCCGTTACGGAGCAGTAGGCTTCAGAAAGTTACTGTTTTATGGTATTGCTTGGGTGCTAGGGCCTTAACGTACAAATAGCTTTTTTAAATTTTTTGGCTTGGATAAAGTCAAATTAGGGTTAAAAAAACTGAGAGGGTGTTATTGATGATTATTTTTATTATAGTTCCGTAAATAAATACATGTTACGGCCGCCAATCATATTTTAATCAACATACAACTTGACACTGATTTGCGAAATGTAAAAAAAATAAGAATAAGGCTTTCCTGGAGCATACCTTTAACGTAACTACCGCCGCCGGGATTCCGATCCCGACTTCCGGCCACCGTAGGCGCGGGCTTCCGGACGGCGAGCAATGGGCCCGCCGTCCGACCGTCCGGTAACCGTCCGAACCGAGCCCAAATCGCACGACGGCACGTATTGTTCCACGCGCGCCTCAGGGAGATGACAGCAAATCGTAGGGGCCCAGCAGGGTCGAAGCCTATTGGGGCCACGGGTAGTGTGAAAATGAAACCCGGGGCCCTGAGACGAAGGCAAAGAAGGAAAAGGAGTGGGTTTTTAGCCAGTAAAAGTCTGACACTATCTCCCGCTGCGCCCAAGAGCGGGATTTGTCATTAGACGATATTCCCACCTAAAAAAAAAAGTAACTGGCGAGGAATAGTGCAGGCGTGAAGTTATTTATTTATTATATACTTCATTTTACACCATTACATATACAAAAGGAAACTAAAATACATAAATACAATGGGCGGCCTTATCGCATTGAGCGATCTCTTCCAGGCAAACTGGAATGGACAGTAATTGCCTGGACAAGAAATAGGGCTGTCATTGGTGTGACAAAATCAGTATTAAACATATATATCATAAAAGATACACAGATATATACATATGCTATATAATAGATACATATATACGTACATATTTAAAACTTTAGACAGAAATAGAAATGAAGACTATCGATGTTCACAGCGACAGGTAATGTTCTGTAACGAGTCTTCTAAAAACAGGCAACGATTGAGCGCGTTTAATTGTGTCTGGTAAATAATTCCACAGACGAGCAGCCTGGACATTTTGATACAAGTGCAGGAAGTTGATCATTAAGACCGACGCGGAGTTCGCATGAGCTGTAGGCGAGTGTCATATGGAGCCGAGGGCTGCAGTGATAAATTTGCACGTGTATCAAACGACTTTTTTCAATATACTTACAAAGAAATTAATAAACGGGGGTTGACCGGTGGCTCGTGGGGGTCGACGCGCGCTCAGCCTGATACGATACATGTAATAACGTTGTGGCGGGGAGAGCACGCGCTCTTTTCTGCACTAGTGCAGAAAACAGTCTATTGCGTGCCTAAAAGTGGTGGGATAAGAGCAGGTTTTCAAGTCAGTGTATTGAAAATGATTGATCATAGAAAGTCGTGGTATGGATTGGAATTTTAAGTCGAAAGTTCTCTGATGACCTTAGCAATTTTGTGTTGCAGAGAAACTCAAAATGTTTTTAAGGTAAAGAGGCGTGAAGGGGGAAAAGAGGATATTATATAGAAGGGAAAGAATATGAACATTCCGGCGAAGGCGAGTTGGCAACTATTTGAGCTTCACACGGAATTCGGAAACATGATCATATTTAACGTAACCAAATATGATTTTTATACTTGCAAAAAATTTTAAGCCGCTCGAAATTATCCAGTTGTTCTTGTGTAAGGTCTAGATAGCTGGCATCAGCATAATCAAGGATGGGAAGAAGAACTGACTATGCAAGCGCAATCTTGGTGGCAGTCGGCAGAAAATTGTCATTGAAAAGGTCTTCTCAAAGATGCACTAGAAGCGAATAACTTATCTTATCTTACTTATCTTTATATACTTATTAGATTTTCACGTCCGTCTATTTATCGGCTAACTCCTAATTCACGCAACGGATTTAAAAAAATGTTTCCACTAACAGACAGAGCCATAAACGAGAAAGGTTTGCATATATAATTTGCTCCAGTGCGAAGCCGGGGCGGGTCATTATTATAATTATAACATTTGTAAAGACGTTGTATGTTTTGAAGATGTTGAACGGCTATTAAAACAACAGTGTTAATAGCCAGCTGTTTCAATAAACTAGTGCGCCTGACCATCAACGGTTGCATCACTGCTTACCAATAGGTGGGATCACAGTCAAGCACTAGTTTATAACAATAAAAAAAACCTTCTGGTCACGCAAAGTGTCGATCAGCGTAAGACTGCCAACGTTAATAGGTACCGATTCCTTTATTCTGACGTCATCTCAACTCTCAGTCACGTGGTCAGTACAAAGGAATAGGAGGCGTGGACGACTCGAGGCGATCAACGAAAAGAAAAACGAAACGGTTATAATTTGGCTAGGGGGACAGGATTAATAAAGAGCTCAACGACTCAACGCTTCGTAAAGCATGTTATGAAGTTTAGGAATCCGGCTGTCATTCAGCGATCTTCGTTACGGGTAGCCAGAAAATCTGTCAACCACTTTTGACAAAGGATATTTATTGTGTTAACTACCTCAAAGTGCTGTGCAGATTTTTAAATATTTTTTTTATTTAGCCTATACTGTCCCACTGCTGGGCAAAGGCCTTCCCCAACTTCTTCTAGGTATTCTTTTCTTGAGCCACCTCGAACTAGCTCTTGTGGTAGGCGTCTAGGTCATCTCGCCACCTCTTCCTAATTGTGCAGTTGCTCCATGCTAAATACTTGGTGTACAGTAGTATTTGGTTATAATGGAAATTAACCTTAATGTAAGTGGGTTCGATTCCCACCGAAGACAAATATTTGTGTGATGAGCACGATCATTGGTTCTGCGTCTGTGTGTAATTTATCTATATATGTATGTATTTAGAATTATATAAGTATGTTTATCAGTTGTCTAGTACTCATAACACAAGCTCTGCTTAGATTGAGACTAGACGGCGTTGTGTGATAATTGTGGATTATATTATAATATATTATATTAATTGGGACCTGCGAGATTGTTTAAAAGAGGTAACTGAAGGAACACAGGTGGGTTTTAGTCAGTAAAAATCTGAAAGAGTGTGTCAGACACTCAAATAACATTTTCGGCTCTGCATAGAGCAGAAGTTGTATTTTATTTTATATAAACTAATGCTTGAATGCGATCCTACCTGATGGTAACCAGTAATGCAATCGTTGAGAGAGAAGCGCACTAGTTTACTAAGAGCCAATTCACTCTAGCCTTGAAAACACCTAAATTATCGGACGGGAAGACCGCTGCAAGCAAAGTTGTTTGATGATTTTCCTCTTCGAAAAAAAGGTAGGCTGCTGACACCTCTACCTACTAAAGATACTAAAACACCCACAGTTTTTGATAATGAGTCAATCAGTAAGCTTAGCGCCACCGGGTGCTTTAAAATAGTCTTCTCCGTGAGTGGCGATTCTGAAATGTCCGACACATCCTGGACGGTGTCTTGCTTCTACCTCGCCGACTCAGCAATATAAATATATATATATATATATATATATATATATATATAGCAATATACATATGTTGTTTGTGCTGTACACAGCAGGAACGCTATCCAATTTTCAATTTTCGAGCACTTGCTTTGAAATAAATCGTTTAAAAAAAGAATGTTTTTTTTAAACGATTTATTTCAAAGCTTTAATTTCATTTGCTTAATTTACTATAATATTAAAATAAGCACTCCGACCATGTAGCTAAATGCCAAAACCTCAATAATTTTTCAGCATCTATTATACACATTGTTGGTAGTTATATTTTCGAGCCGTTTGGGGTTGAAACTCTCGGATCGTGGGGTCCGAGTGCTCACAAATTATTTAAAGAACTTTCAAAACGCCTTGTTGACACTTCGCGTGACCCAAGGGCTGGCTTTTACTTCGGACAAAGGATAAGCATTGCCATTCAGCGTGGCAAAGCCGCCAGTCTTTTGGGTACATTACCAGTCGACAGCGATGTGGAGGAGTTTTTCGACGCCGTACTTTAGATTGCTTTTTTTTTAGTACTTTAGGGCTTTTATTTTTATTTTGTAAGTTAGTTTTAATTACGTTATTATTAGATATAAATGTATATAATAGATGCTGAAAAATTATTGAGGTTTTGGCATTTAGCTACATGGTCGGAGTGCTTATTTTAATATTATAATTTTAAAAATAGGATTATCATTTATTATATGTAATTTAATACATAATTGCATACAATAACGCAATCTTGAGAATAAAATGTTCAATCTTAATTTACTTAATTTCATTTTCTTTCTTTCTTTTTTAAGGACTATCAAAACGTAGAAATAGATGTACTTTTATAAACTGCATGTATTCATAATACAATTTTTACTGCTTTGTTTTCCAGGTCGGTTTTCTCAACGAAAAAGCTCTTCACATCAAGTCCAATAATAATGTTTAATAATAATGTTTTTGGTTGTGCTGTGTCTGTCCCGAATAAAAGTATTTCTATTCTATTAAATAATTATTTTTCTACGACTGGAAAACGCAACAAAACAATGGTATGGTTTACCTTTTGGGTACGGAACCATAAAAAATGCTGCATACGTTCAAGAAAACAATATAATATTTATTCAACACAAACAAATAAAACGGCAGCAAACACGAATTTAAAGTGTAGTATCTATAGAATAACGGGTACAACAAAATGTCAGTCTATTCGAAATCCTTCTGTATGCGAAAATTTCTTTGATTATCCCAGATGACATAATTTCCCAACTATTTCTGGAAAACAAGCAAGCAGCTTAAAAACGGTTAAGCCAAGTTTTCCTCTCGCACTAGTGACATTGCTGTCGCTGCCCTTGAACGTGCTGGGTATTTAGGGTAACAAGTTGGATGTTTATCTTGGACTCTGTCTATCGTCAGAGGGGAGCAAGTAGTGGACTAGGCGAACAAGCACCAGCTTGAGGTGGTCTGATAATTAAGTATGTAGATAAGTAGGAACTAGAATACGTTTAACAAGGATTACATAATTGATCAAATAATAAAGCGTTCAGCACGTTTTGCTTTCTCAAGCAAGATGGTTGAGAAAAGTCATCGTTATAAAGGTCGTGGTACTCGGTAATATCATCAATAATCGTGGGTAGTGTGGGTCTTATAAGAGACCCACGCTCATAAATGGAAATTTACATGGTGTCCGCCGAAAGGTATCCTATTACTTCTGTCCCCTGTCCTTTTTGAGATCTCCGGAATCTTATGAATGAAATATGTCTCTAGCAATTAAGAGCTAAACAAACATGATTCATGGTTGGCCTTATTTATATGCAAATAGTTTGCTGTTATTAGTTATAGCCAGATGAAAGCCGCGTGTCGATCTCAATGAGTTCGGTATTACGCTAAATATAGTAGAGTCGGCCAGCCGGATGGCTCTCGGAATTTGGGAAATCTGCAACACGAATGTTAGCGTTGCGCGAGCAGGACAGTGCCACCTGATCGATTTAGCCGGCATTGACAGCGAGCGTGTTTTTATATCATCGATCTATCAATCTACTCGATATTCACATCCGCCGACGTCGTCACAGGTCCATCTGTTAACGGTCGTGGCGAAAATAGTGGAGAACCTGTGTGTGGGAGCGTGACGGGTGGCGGTTGGCATGTTCGCTGCGATTGCTATGCTGGATCGGAATCCTGGATTTTTGGCACCGAAAATAGTCGGGTGGGAGCGCGGCGAAACCGCGAGGGCGGGCGCGGCGCAGTGCGTGTCGCTCCGCCGTTTGAACAGCCCGCTCGTGAGGTGAGTGCAGCCGCGCGCCGCCACGCCGGCAGCTTGGATACTTCACCTGGACCCCCAGGCTCCAGCATATCCGCGGCCAGGACCGTGACAAGTGACACAGCAGTGCCATCATGTGTGGAGTATCCAAGCTCCTGGATTTTAACTCCGGCAATTCTGTGCTTTCGTTCTGTGATACGTTGTTCTGTATTTTCTGTCTCGGGTTGGCATATCTCGTGTTAGTACGGCAGTTGGCCAGTGTGTATTGAGTGTCAGGTGTAGCGTACGGCCGGGCGGTGAGCGCGCGCGGTGAGCGTGTTCCATGGATATGACTCGGGTTTCATCGCGCGCGCGTCCTCGCTGAAAATAGTGAGTCCCCGCGCGCCGCCCACACCGCGCGCTCACACCGCTTGTAACCTATTTGCGGCATGCCCGAACATCAGTATTTATTTAGCGAGATGAGGAAACTCGTCTCAATTTTTATTTAGCCTCAGTCGTGGCCCATATATCGTGTAATTAGGACGTTCGGTCCACAACTCTGTTGTTTACTGTTGTTCGGTTTCCGATTACAGCCCCGACTGTCCTGGTACATGGACATTGTTGGAAAGTCACTGACATAATGGATGTTAATGTTAGTTTTATTGAAATAACTTTAAGAAAAGCTGTTGTATTTAAAATTTACGCCAACACCACACATGCTCACATTTGAATACGTAACCACCAAAAAATTCGGAAGTAGAAAACAATTAAAAACTTTATTTTCAGTCAAAACAATAAGAATTTTAAACATACTACCAGTATAATAATAATACTACAGCCTTAAAAGTAATTATTTACAACTGTAACATTAAACATAGCACTAATATGGAAGCTACACCTCAAGCTATAAATCATCATGGGATTAAAGTATGAGCGATAGCGGTTGTCACTTGAACACGCCTCGATTACCGGTGCGCCTGGAACTCGGAGTGTTGGCACCTCTTCAAAGCGCCTACTATTACACACAAGCTGAACTATCCCTGAAATTCGGGAGATAGTTACAGTTATAGCTTTCATATTAACTATTTTATACTTTGTGACATCGTTTTAAATCTTTACATATTTGTGACATAGTTTTTGAACGTAGTTAACTTGATATCCATCTTGCATTGGTTCATATCGATAATTTAATATTGTATGCGCATTTGTATTTTTATTGTAACATTTGTCACTTTCGACATGAACATAATCAATTGACGAATAACTATAATATTCAGAATAGTTTCCTTCATTCCTTCTCCAATGATGTTCTTACTCCGTGGTGATAATTTCGCTAGACTGCTCTTTTATCCACCCTTACAAAATGATTAATTACTTTAAGGAACTGAAACCATCTGTCATTTCGTGTTACACCTGGTCAACAACCTCCTCAACTGACCATCATTACATAGGTACCTCAATACTTAACTTTGACTATCCACGTATACATACTTGTGCTTCGGAATTTCTTGAATATCATCATTAGCATCTGCGTCTACTTTTACTTTCTTTGCTTCTATTTCAATATTTACTCGGACATTATCTTAATGATACAATACAACATTCAAGTTATTGTTTACATCAAGAGGTTGCCAAGTTTTTTCTGAAACGATGACGTCTTCAAACTTGAACTTTTCAAAGGCCTGGATGCAATAATCATAAAGGAAATTTCCCTTCGGGCACGTTGCTTTGAATATACTTGGAGCAACTTTGTTTATTTAAACATGAATAATATGATCAGTCCAAATCTTGAAGAACTCTAAACTTATTATAAAGTTAAGGTTACTTTCAGATTTAGGATCAACAACCTTATCATTGGAAGCGTGTATCTTAACAGTTTGATACAAGATTGATAGATTAGATAGTTTAGATTCAAGTTCATTGGATACCAGTCGATACATGGATGAATTTAGTGACGTAGACTCTGCCCTTGAATTAAGGGTTGGTGTTGACACTTTGGATTAAATCAAATTGTTAAAATCTTTTATCAGTTTAAACTCAAAGGACTAGTATTCAAGGAATTGTTTTATGAGAATTTATTTCTAAAATGTTTTCTAGACAATGTAATATAATCTGAATTCATGAAGTTTATTTTTTAAGATTAGTTTCAAAGAAGCTTTTTTCATTAACTTTCTTTTGTTTGTATTTCTTCGGAAATTTCATCGCGAATCTCTTTTGTTTGAAAGTTTATTTGAAACAATAGATTGAGCTGAAATTGTTCGCGATAATACGCACCAGTGCCTAGCGAAACAATAAGCCAATTTCTTTGTTAAATTTGATCTAATTTGAGTTTAGTACTAAAAGCTTCTGAATCGACATATTTAAAAGCGAAATACCACTCACTGATTAATCACGAAATCTCAGAAACTTTAACACTTACAAACTTAAAATTTGGTAGGTCGGTTCCATATAGAGTGTAAATATCTGCTAAGAATTTACACCCAAGGATTTTACAAAACTCCACCCCTAACGGGGGTAAAACGGGGGTTGGAAGTTTGTATGGAGAAATGACTTTTACGCGGGTGAAGCCGCTGGCAGAAGTTAGTAACCTATAATAATATAATTAAAAGATTAAAATTCTTTTAATTATATTATTAAGAAACTGGAAAGTTATAAAACAAATATATAAAAATTATTGTAGTATGGTATGGCTACCGTTTTTATGAAACCCTTGTAGAACTTTTCCTTCTGATAGCAGAAACGGTCGTAAATCTAAGCCATTATAATTTCAACTCAAACAATTCTTGTATTCTGATATTTTTTATTTCACTATTTCTTATTCTGCTAAAGCTCTCGTTCGAATATGAGCTTTGTAAAGAATGACATGAATAAGATTTCAAATTGAACAAACAAATATGACGTTTTTAACTTTCCATCTACAAGTCAGAATAAAATTGTAGAAAACCCACGCTTATCGTCTTCTATCTAAAGGTTTCCGCGTGGTCTGTCTTTTATCTAATCAGGAGCAAGGGCCTTTGGTATGTCACACTACAGATCATCTGAAAAGAACTGAAAGCTTTATTTCTTTTTTAAATTTTTATTATTACCATCAATATGTACCTACCTGTATTCTGACCAATAAATCATTCATTCACTCATTTGTTGAGGTGTTTTCGCGGTCTATCTTCATTATTTGAACGGCACATGTAAGCAATATCACAGTTTAAATAAAATACTGTGACACCAAGTTAGGAAAAAGCGTAAACGTTATATAAATTAGCGTTCGTTCTTAAATTCCGAACTTTATATTTAGTCTCCGGCTGCAACAGCTGTAGTGATGTGAAAACACGGTTATTTTCGTGAACAATATGTCGGTGGTGTTGTCAGCCCGCCAGCACCACGTCACTACGTTATTTTCGCAACTTCGCCAGTTTGCATACACGCGCGGTGTTTGTTCCGTTTCGTTTAACTCGAATTTTATAGCGGCGAGCAATGGTTGGAGAATATTGATGTTTGATCGTTAAATCTGTTGCTAGCTGTTGTAATATGATTCGGTTCTTCAGAAGTTTTTCAGGGATTGCGATACATTCTACATACGAACATTACAAAGTACACAGTACATGAACACTTAATACCCATAACTTAGTAAAAATTCAATCAGAACAAGACAAGTTTCAAATAAGCTACACAAAATAACATGCGTGTCGTGACCGAAAAAGTAGATGGAAAAGGCCTCGCGGGCGCAGCCCAATACGTTGGTCCGACCAGATACGCACCGCTCTTGACTCCACGGTATACAAGGCCCTTCACACCGCCAGAGACAGGATTCATAGATGGAGGAACATCATAAAAATGAAAGTGATGAAGCAGGGAGGTCACGACCCTCAGCATTGAGGAATACGACGCAAGGAGGAGGACACAAAATAAAAACGGAAAAATACATACCTACAAAAATCTCACATTTCATAATTAACGTACCATTTGTGAATAAAATGCCCTTCGAAAATTCTCCAGCGCGGTGCGTTTACAGTGCACACATTCATTGATTTATATTTCTTTGCAAATTGTAAACAAACTGAGCTATCGATGCTCTCATCGCATAAACCAGTCAATACAAATATGGTGCAGCTAGGAGAATATCGGCCATTGCTGTTCTACGAAAAATTTGAACATAAGTCATATTTTTGTAAACGGAAACCATGAGATTATGTAAATCTTCTATATTTTCTCTTTGTATCGATTTTCAGAAGACTCCGACAGTATTTTTCGTTTCTAACGAAAACATTGAGATAATAAAATCAAGTCTATGAGAAAAGTAAGTGCGTATTGGTTAGAATTGTTTATATCTACTTAATTGGTTGTCTATCACTTGGGAGTCATATGGGAATTAATTCCGTCATTGGAAACAGCAGTGGGTGTATGAAAATTCGCATACTACCCACGTGAAGTAGGAAACTGATGTATATTCTATCCTACGAACCTAATAAAATGTAGTAAAAAGATACGATTAACGAGTTTCTATGTACGACGACGCCAACGATATAATCTATTTTAAAAGATTTCTCAACCCAATACATTCTCACATAAATTGTGTAAACACAGACGCCATTGCTGACGTCACACCATAGTTTCACACCCACTCTACATTACACCCACCCATAGACATAGCAGCTAATATTTTTAACCCTGCCAATGCGGCGCAGAGTAAAGATTTAATTACTATAGCCAAGTGAGAGCAAAAACAAATACCTAAGAAGTATGGGTGCGCTGTAATATTGTTTTGTTTCCAAAAGTCTAAATATTGAGTTACATCGCAGAAAAGGAATAAACTTTCGCCCACAAGTCGCAAACAAACGGTTGGATGATATAGAGAGCTAATAACGAATTAAGTTGTAGCAAATAAAATTATAACTTTGTTGTCATTTGTCTTTTGACACGAACTTTGTTTTTGGATGTCAGTTTAGGGTTTTGTAATTGTGTTGGATATTATTTTTAAATTAAACTTGGAAATAAAAATGAGGTTACTATAAACGTTAACAGGTAGAAAAAGTCTACGACATTAGGTTCGCCTAATGCACTTTTGTGTGCACAAAGTAATAAATCAAACTAATATTATAAAATAATAAGTTTGTGAGTACGTTTGTTGCTTCTTCATGCTCGAACGGCTGAACCGATTTAGATTACATATGGATAGACAATGTGCTGGAATCCCTTTTTTATCCCGGGAGTATTTTCCCTTGGGATAAATTTCTACTTTCACGCGGGCGGAGCCGTATTGTATTTATATTAACTCCTAGAAACAAAAAAAAACATAAAAACAAACTTCACCTCTTTATAATATTAGTGTAGACTAGCTTTTGCCTGCAGCTTCGTCCGCATACATAAAATTTAGGAATAAAGCAGCTCTCTATCGGTGAAAAAATTTCAGGAAAAATTACAGAAAATAGGAACCACATCATTCGAAGTTATGCTAAAGTAGATAAACTGTTTCACTATTATACATACGTTTAGGACACAATAACCTAGAATATGACAATCAAGCAAATTTCATAACATGCATACTATACAAGTTCTGTTTCCTCATTCCTATTCTCTTAAGGGTTATGAACTCCCTGAACAGGGGTGTGTTCAGCACTAATATTTCAGCAAGCCAAGTGTGCCATGCCCCTTTGTAATTAGGTTGGAATATAATTTAGTATGAGGAACATAGACCTAATAATTATGCACTGCCACATCTGGCAAGCTGGCAGTGTGCCATATCGAATGGCAGAGTTAAACTTTTGAAATTGGAATAGTTTGTATTTTTAAACTTTATACGAATGTTTTGCTGTTATTTAATGGACGAAGTTATTGGATTTTACATTATTGGGTTTAGGGACAAAGGAAGTACTTAACTATGCGGGTATAATACCTATCTTGTAATTTAGCCGCTGTTAATAAATTTGTATAATCAACACACGTTTAGTAGTCACTATAATTTTGCCATCTGGGCCTATGGGTTTACCCGTGGTCCGGGATGACAAAGAAGGAACATGAGTGTGGTTTTAGTCAGTAAAAGTCTGACATGCCCTCTCGCACCGCCCCAGAGCGAAAGAAGTCATAGGATGACTTCCCACATTAAAAAACCATAATTTTGCCACATTCACTTAGAAGAACCATGAAAGGTTTTGCTTCACAAACTGAAGCTAAAATATGCGTACCTATTTCATGAAACTGTAGTACTTTATCTAAGCCCTTTGAAGTCTCGTAAACATCCATTAAAATATCAGGAACAGAAACTCTGATGTTATGAGTTTTCCTCTAAAAGCGCAGCGGAGCGCCAAACGGTTTATACCGTGATTCGAACTGCATTGTCACGATTTCAATTAACTCCGTACCTATACGTTTGCCTAGTAGCAGTGGCTTTATTAAACCCTGCTGCACCGTAGGTTATGTCGTCTACAGAAAGCGGCTGAATTGATCCGGTTACTGTGTATTTCTTTGTTTTGCTGTAGAAAGTGCAACATGTATGTACAAAAGAAAAGCTGCAAAATAAAAATACTTTTTGCAATACCCACGATAGATTTTTATTTTGGTTTAGAAAAAAGAAATCTGAGAAGTGTTTTCTCAGATTTCTTTTTTCTAAGAGTTGTTAAAGAGAAAACATGCCACTCCGGGTTTTTATTTTAAAGAACCGAGCAATGTTGATTTATCAAAGAGGAAATATGCCACTCCGATTCATTCATTCCTAAGACTTTGTGTCCTTTCGAAATGTGTACTTAAACAAGTTGTGTTTTTTTCCAGGCCGTAACTGGCGTATTTTTTGACCGGACCGTAGAAGACACACAGCCGCCACCATGGACGCGATTAAGAAGAAGATGCAAGCGATGAAGCTGGAGAAGGACAACGCCATGGACAAGGCCGACACCTGTGAACAGCAGGCTAGGGATGCCAACCTCCGCGCCGAGAAGGTAAAACACTTCTACAAGTGCTTACAAGCTGTTATCGTGTCATCAGCTTTGTATCTACATATACGAAAGCCCTTTCTCGTAGTTAAAAAACGAAAATCACGTAACAATATCATCTCGGTCACAATCAATGTCAAAATTCTGGAAAATTAGAGGTGCTTTTCACAATAAGCTACTGCGATATAAATGCGAACATCCCTTAAAATTTCATGAGCATTGCGTCTCTGGGGAGGAATTCAGAGGAATTCCTTAATCTTTTGGGCTACAATAGGCAACTGGGCACAAGCATATCTAAAGTAGAGGTCAGAAAAACCCATCGGCCAACACCTTCACAAGTTGGAGGCTAGATTTTTAATTATATCCCAAACATTACAGATGAACTGTATCAATCCTTGCTAGATATATATATTGCCAGATAATGGCAAATGGCAATTGTATGTTTTTTTGATATACGGCTCATATGTATCATTTATTATCTTGGTGTATAATAAAGTATATATAAATAAATAAATAGAATTGGCATCCAAAGTTGGATTCTCTGAAAAAAAAAACGTCTTTTCTTTTCAGTAATCTTAAAGTTTAAATCAAGTGTTAAATCATATCCACTATAACGCTATAAGTTGTACTGACATGAAAACTTAATACAAAAACAACAATCTATAATCTTCTTTTCGAAATTGGTATTTAGATAAGTTCGCTGATCTCCTCGGGATAATCGAGGTCAGAGGGTCGCGTTTGATGGCGTCGATCTGAAACAAAAAGGCAGCCATATTCTAAATGTTTCCACATAAATATACCTTATTCTAGGCCTCTTTAAACACAATCGATAAATCTATTCCAGTCCTAAGAGATTTGTCCCATTTTTACCCACGCTTAATGTATTTTTAGTCCATATTTGAATGAGAGAAAAGAAATAATTCTCGATATTTCGAGACACGTTTCGTTGGAATGGATTGGATTTGACATATTTATTGTTTTCATGGAGCTCAGCAAGGGTCGGATAGTATTTCTCAACGGGATTTGCGTCGACCTTTAATTAGCAGCCGTCAGACCGCAAAAAAATAATACACCTCAATCGAATTATTTCACCAATAAATAATCAAATTCGAATATAAAAGAGATAATCTATATATATAATAAATCTGGAGAAGTTTCTAGTTGTGGGTGCGTCACGTAAAATGTACGAAATCGATTTCGTACATTTTTATACATAAAATTTGTGTGTAATTTGATATATTACTTAGGCTTTGTTTCATCGCAATCGGTTGACTATGTCGAAAGATATACTACATTCATTGAATGTTAGGCAGTACGAAGTTCAGCTAGTTAATTAATAAAGTTATTGTCGCATAAATATTTTGAACTAGCTTCTGCCAGCGGCTTCGCCCGCGTGACATGGGTTTCTCCATACAAACTTTAGACCCCCATTTCATCCCCTTAGGGGCTGAATTAAAAAAAAATCCTTAGTGCTCGCCTACGTCATAAAAGGAACCCTTGTGCAAAATTTCAAGCTCGAAGTCAAAATAGTTTCGGCTGTACGTTGATATGTCAGTCAGTCAGTTTCTCCTTTTAAATATACGAATAATTAATTTGAAATGAGATGTTAATCGTTTTTAAATTATAGGTTCCACAGAAGATTATTCTGAGCTCAATACTAACTCCAAAATCTGTTCCCCATTCCAGGTCAACGAGGAAGTCCGTGAGCTCCAGAAGAAGCTCGCCCAGGTGGAGGAGGACCTGATCGTCAACAAGAACAAGTTGGAACAGGCCAACAAGGACTTGGAAGAGAAGGAGAAGAATCTGACCGCCACCGAGGCTGACGTCGCCTCCCTGAACAGGAAGGTGCAGCAGATTGAGGAGGACCTCGAGAAGTCCGAGGAGAGGTCAGGCACCGCCCAGCAGAAGCTGCTCGAAGCACAGCAGTCTGCTGACGAGAACAACCGGTAAGATATTCTCAAAATAAATTCTTCTTGATCATTATGCAAAATACTGTTGTGGACTAAACTGTACTTTAAATAATGATCGTGATATGAGATATGGCACAGTTGGCACAGTGGTTGAGGGTTGTCTGATGATGATCTACAGATAAGTGTTGAGAGTCCGGGTGTTTTGCGTATCTGAGTCTACATGTTAGTGTACGAAACATCTCCATCCACAAAACAGGAGTAATTCCAGTGCGGGGCAAACTTTAGAAAAACAATACCCATCTACTGATGAACAACAGATTATTGAGAGGAAAGTCTAGTCACGTAAATCTCTACTAAAATTTGTGCAAATATTTTACTTTGATACCCACCCTTCTTCACGTTTTATTAAGTTAATAAAAAATATTTTAAATCTGAATATATTTTTGTAATTCAAGAATGAGACGAATATTTTTCCGGCCGCACACGATTTATTAGTAAAGCAACAGTTGGATTACGTGCGCCGCTATAATTAGAAACTCGGTGTGAATTAGAGATTAGCTTATGAAATATTATAATTTCGTGAAATGACAAGAAACATTTTCGTTTATATAATTCTATTTGATTTAATCTGATATACAATTATTAAAATAAAACTTTTGCTAGAATATTATTTTTGGAATACCAGCGACTACTTATATTTATTTATGTTCAAACATCGACCTACTTATCCAACGCATATCTTAGTACTTGATGGAATTGGCTAATCTAATTTTATAGAATATCGGTAACTCCTGCCATTATTATACAGACCAAACATATCTAAATAACGTAAGCTATCCAAAATCATTAACTCTATTTAGCAGAAGGACTAATTTACTACCCGTGGTATGAATATATCTGAAATAAGTCTCTTATTAGAAAACATCGTTAGGAAACTGGTACATACCTAGAATAAAAAAAAACGTAGGTATGGAATGGAATATCCCGTTTTATTTGATATGTGGACATACCCTAATCCACACTGGGCCCGCGTAGTGGACAAATACGCTGTCTCTCACAGAGAGGAGATATGTGTTTTGAACGTGGGAATGTTTTTGTATGCTAAGTTACTAATGTATCAACTTTTCCTGCAGACATATTCTGTAATTAATCTTCTATATATATAAAAGGAGAAACTGACTGACTGACATATATTATCAATGCACAGCCGAAACTACAGGGACTAGGAACCTGAAATTTTGCTCAAGGTTTCCTCTTATGACGTAAGCTAAGAGAGGGTTTTTCAAAATTCACCCCCTAAAGTGATGAAACGGGGTCCAAAGTTCGTATAAAGAAACCTGCGTGAAAGTCAACCGGGTGAAGCCGTTGGCAACTAGTGGTATATATTTATGAAATGTATTTTTTATTCCAGTATGTGCAAAGTGTTGGAGAACAGGGCACAACAAGACGAGGAGCGTATGGACCAGCTTACCAACCAGCTGAAGGAGGCGCGTCTGCTCGCTGAGGACGCCGACGGCAAATCTGACGAGGTACACATCTTCATACAAGTCTATAATTGTATGTTTATCTGCAAATATTTCATTTGATTTCCTTCCGTATTTCACTGCTGGTAAAAAAAAAATTTGAATTGCACTATAACATTCGGTTACTGTTCTATGTAATCACACATATAATTATTTTTAGTCGCCCTAGTTTTTTCAATCTCTACGAACTGATTTTCATTTCAAATCTAACAAACTATGAAATAAATTCTAATCTCTGTCTATATCTTAGCGTCGTCTCTGTTGCTTTCTTTTTATGAAGAAAAAAATTAAAATACAATTTATCGTCAAGGATAACATACTCGTACATATAGGCAACTAATGAAGAAAACGGATATTAAAATGATTACGTAAAATGTCAAGGTATCCCGCAAGCTGGCCTTCGTTGAAGACGAGCTCGAAGTCGCTGAGGACCGTGTCAAGTCTGGAGACGCCAAGATCTCAGAACTTGAGGAGGAATTAAAGGTAAATAGAATAAAATAGTTTGAATTATTAAAGAAATATTAGATGACATGATTATATGACCTGATTGTGACTAGAAGACTGTAAAATGCGACCACATTAGTAACGAGTTTAGAGGATTTTCTTTGAAACCGTTGGTCAATTTAAAAAACCATTTCAAAACACGTAGGTATATCCACTAACCTTACTTGTCATCCAGGTCGTAGGTAACTCCCTCAAATCTCTGGAAGTATCGGAAGAGAAGGCCAACCAGCGTGTCGAGGAGTTCAAGAAGCAGCTGAAGACCCTCACCGGCAAACTCAAGGAGGCTGAGGCCCGCGCTGAGTTCGCAGAGAAGACTGTCAAGAAATTACAGAAGGAGGTCGACAGGCTCGAAGGTATGACTCCAGCCAAAAGCCTCTCTAATCAAGTAACATAAGATCAAAATGATAAAAAAAAAAACTAAGAAATTTTTATGACTGATTTCAAAGATTCAACTAAAACAAATCTAAATATCAATTAACGAGATTTTCTTTATTGATAACTATTCTAACAAAACGAGAATACTATGGCTTCTCTCAATTGCAAAAGCTTCTTAATCAAAACTTTTCTAATAAAAACTCATTATCTTATTTATCCTTTAAGTCCAGTGGCCGGGATAAAGTTCGTTCGTTTCGTAAGTTGTTATCAAATCACTAAATTTTACAGACGCATTATTCAGCGAGAAGGAGAAATACAAGGCGATATGCGATGACTTGGACGGCACATTCGCCGAGCTGACAGGATACTAACCAGCCCTACAGCACATAGTTTAAGTCAAAACCGTCCGAATCACTTTACCTTAAAGTCCATTTTGATACGTCACCTTGCATTGCCTGCGATCCTTTACAATGTTCATCGTTTAGCCCGACTGTAGATTAGCTGACAAGAACGAGTTCCATTTTTTTTCAGTCTCTAAACTATTTCTTCTAATGCCTAACCTCTTGCTGGATGTTTGAAGGGTTGTCCCAGTACAGAATAGCATAGCTGTATAATATATTTACAAATTATTTATTGTGATAACCCTTGAGACATCTTGTGTTGAGCCCTGCTTTTTTTGTTTGTGATTAACATGTCTATCGCTTTGCTGCTACCGTCGCGGACCAATGCTTCCAAGGTAATGATGGTTGTTTCTTAATGTCTAATTTCTTTCTATATAAAATGATATATAAAGCTATTCGCTTCGCCATAAATATGTTTTAAAGAATCACTAAAATAAAATTTGACATTTATTAAAAGTAACATTTCTAATTCTATTGACACTGTTTCTACAACATTATTTCTATTACCTCAGGTTGTCTTTTTAGATTTAAGATATTGAGTTATTCCAGGTTCAGGACAGTATATTTCCTTTTATAGTTCATAGTAGTTGACTCTGACATAGGCTTGCCAAGAACATTTGCTGCCATTCTGACACCAACCATATTGCAATATACTTATTTCATATTTCACGACTGCCCTTTGTGTTGAGTATTCTATACTAGAGGATCAGTTTCTCATTAGTTTGAAGACCTCAATATCAAATTGAAAGAATAGAGTAAAGGTTGTTGGCATAGCCTCTTCTTGTCCATGTATAATTTGTATTCTAACAAGGTTATCTATTAACAGATGAGCTCGGAATCAACAAGGACAGATACAAGAGCTTGGCTGACGAGATGGACTCGACCTTCGCCGAGCTGGCCGGCTACTAGACACCACTCCTTCCACACATTCACACACACACGTACACACACACGCAGTCCGCTGCCACGCCACAGACACACAACACAACAAACAATATGTTTGTACACGTGATGTAATATTTATTAATATTTTATGTAAATTTATTTACGATTTTCAATAAAATTAATTTATAACAAGTTAGTTTTGGATTTGTTGTTTCTCACTATGAATACTCTGGTTATTTTTCCTTCAAACAAAAGTATTCTTACCTACATGATAAAGACCTTATTCCAATCATTTAACTTTTGTGTAACACTTAGAAGAGAACAGTATATGCTGAGAGAAGAGTATTAAGACAGACAGAGACAAAAGAATTTTCTTTAGAAAGAGACAGACAAGAAAACTTCTAAGTCTAAACTGACTAAAACATATCATCCACATTACACTATAATATTATGCGAATGTAACTTTATCAGCTGTCAACTGTTCACAGTTTGACATCTGAACGGATTTGAACGAATCTTGGCACACGGACAGACCAAGTTCTGGAATAGGCCATTGAAAAGCATAGCACGGAAAATAAATATAATGCACTTTAACTAGTCTCTTGAACACAAATATTTTTATAGATTCAAGCAGGTAAGTCAGGTAGAAGTGAATCGTACTGCTTGAAAAAAGAAGAACTGCAAGCAGAAGATGTATCTAAAGAAATGCAACAAAGAAGGATTCGAGTCGAAGGTTTAAAATATATTTGGTTTAACCTTCTCTGGTTTATTCTGGAATTGATTAAGGTTGATATAGTGATGAAACAATGGGTCAATCCATGGCAAAGCGTTAAAAGATATTGCTGTTTGCAAGTTAAAATCAAAAGTACGAAGAACATATCTAGGAACCTATATAAAAGTTACTCTAAGTTGCTAAAAGTGTAAAATATGACCTATATCTCAAGTCACAGTTTCAAATTGTTTGAGACACGTTACAAATGAAGCATTTTATTATTCCTAACAATGTCAAGATATTAAACTTTCATCTAGGCAATTCTGTATAAGATAAACTTTATTTTTATAACAAGCATAATCTATTACAAAATAGCCTTATTATATTATATTACATCAATCCATTTTCCTTACTGAATGCCGGATAAACTCATTAGTCATCGGAAAATAGGATTGCACGTCAATTATTAACAGCGGAAACGCGCCTTAAAACTGTCAACTGTCACATGACGCCTTTCCGGCTCAACATGGCGGCTGCGCGGGGCGCATGCGCGGGGCCAACCGTCACACGCATGCGTGACTACCCTCAGAACCAGATCGATAGTGCAGTATAGAAACAGCCTGTTGGGCTCCAGTTATTTTCTCTTGTTTTCCCGATTAACCGTCGTTTTTTCGGTGAAATAGTGAAGTAATTCGCCACGGTGTCCGTGTCAAGTAGCGTGCTACCTGGTGCCATTACTATGAAGATGCTAGCGCCCCACGACGGCCCTGATATTTCGCCAGTCGACTCAGGTCAGTAGAAAACAATCATTAATATTACATTATTATTGCATATTAAGTACATTGTCTATAAGTCACCAACATTTGAAGTAAATGCGGCCGTTGGATTATTAAAATGCTATTTTGAAAGGAAAATATTTGATGCGCAATACATAAGAAAGAAAAGGGGCTTTGTTATGTCGACACCCTATAAATAAATATCTAATCACTAAATAGTGTTAGTTACCAATTTATTACTGACGGTATCTCAGAGCTTTCATGGCAAAAAATATTAGATATGCGAACGTGCGCTTTATCTACGTTTGAGATGTCTTGGACTTCGGATGAGTGTATGTTTTCATCCTTTAGGTCAAGAACTACGCAGAAGTCTTACGCAACTTCCTTCCTGTATGGACCAGGATTTCCTGCTTATTTAATTTAATATAACATTTTGAATATAATGTATCAATACATTTGATTGATACATACCAGATATTGGCTTAAACAAGGTATTAATATTATATTCAGGTCTTTGTCCTTTCATTATGACCTCATACTTTTTAAACAGCATTACAATAAATGTATCAGAGGATAATATCATTCGGTACGTCAAAGTTAAGTATAGGACGGTACCTATATAAAATATTTATGTTTCATAATATTATTGTGCGCCGTAGATTACCGACCATTATTTTTCCTGTCGGTGAGATGTACGATCTTTATTTTGTTTTATTTTTTAATAATATAACACTGAACAGGTTCAGGTAAGTGTTCGCCTTTTCTCTATGGCTAAATTCGATTTACGTTTTAGTGACTCATACTGTAAGAGAGCCTTCGTCTTATTTTTATTAAGATAAGTGTACCTGAAGTTTATTTTGTCTAGTCTATAATAAATCATCATCATTTCAGCCGAAGGATGTCCACTGTTGGACATAGGCCTCCCCCAAGTGGAACTTTAATGACCGGTCCTGTGCGTCTTGCATCCATCTATAATAAATAATGATGATTAATGATTTTTTCCATATAAATTATCACAACAGGAAACTCTTTTGTTATTACTAAAAATACTGATTTTATAATGTTTAATCGTGCAAGGCTATCTATATCTATTTTTGAGATTGAAGGAAAATGTTGAAAATATATATAGGTAATATTTATGACATAATAAAGCAGGTACCTAATGTAATAAATTAGATATTGTCATAGAAATGTCTTCTCATGGTCTATAAAATGTTAGAGTCCATAAATATAAAAAAATACACGAAGTCCTGATACGTTGGCAATAGACTAGTATACTATGGGACTAGACATTACTTTGAGTGGGAGTAGTGCTGGCCTAGTGATAGGTAATAGCCCCAACCTACTAGTTGTAGGACATGGGTTCGATCCGCCAAATTCTCAAAATTTGCCGTCAGTTTTTTATCACCACTGCTCTCGAAAGCAGTGAAGAAAAGCATTGTAAGGAAACTGGTATGTAGGATATACCAGTTTCCTTACAACCAAAAATTTGACGATATGTGACCGTACCAACGCGTACGGGGTTCACGTTGTGGATTACGCTCGTTCTCTCTTCTAGAGAGGAGGCCTGAGTCCCAGCAGTGGAAACATTATAAGGCTGATTATGTTATACCGCATAGGTAAAAATTACTGGAGCAAGAAGAAAAGTATAGAATAGAATAAATTTTACACCAAAACGGTAACAAAACTTCTCATCATCTCATCTTCTTCCTGCCCTTATCCTGTTTTATTTGGGGTCGGCGTAACACGTTCTTCCATTCTGTCCTGTCACCCGTCACGTTATCACTAACTCCTTTTTCTTTCATATCTCTTCTCACACAATCCATCCATGTTTTCTTTGGTCTGTCTCTCCTTTTCCATCACATGTATACTCATAACTCTTTTAGTAACATGAGTTTTATCCCTCCTCTTTATAATTATGGCCACACCAAGACAAACGATTCCCTTTCAACTTTTCAGTCATTGGGGCCACTTTCAAACTTCCTCTAATGTACTCATTTCTCATTTTATCCATTCTCATCACACCACAAATCCATCTCAACATTCTCATCTCCGCTACAGGCAATCTTTTTTCATCCGTCTTTTTCACAGCCCAACATTCTGATCCATACAGTATGACAGGCTTTATTACAGATTTGTAGATTTTACCCTTCAATTTTAGGGGCATCCGTGGGTCACAAGTTGTTCCCGTGAGTTGATGTCTTACGTCTCGGTCAACAAACAAAACTTAACAGAACTTTACAACACACAACTTTCAACAAGCAACAAAACTTTTAAACTAACTTAACCTTTTAAATACCGTAATTAGAGACACAATAGAAAGGAAAAAAAAACGCCGGCGTTCGCTTGGGGTTTAATGAATTAAATCAATGGGTACAATGGCGGTTAGCGATATCTACTAGACAACTTTAGGATAATGCACTGTAAGAATATAAAATAATAACCAGGTAGGATGATACGTGTTTTTCCAATAAATTATGATGTTTCTATCATAATGTCACCGCTTTTGTTTACATCGTGTAAATACAAAAATAACCTGATATATAAGGGGGCAAATGGCATCGTGTTTTCTCTGAAGATCAAAATAATTATGAACGCTTGAGGCACTTTGCTCTATCATAGCTTTGTTATTTTTAATTTTCCGCTGAACAAGGCATCATTAGGGGCTGGCTACCCACTCGGGCTCAGATACATACTAGAAAACTCCTATTATAATCTGCCCACACAAGAGTATTATTTAGATAGTTACTGATTTGGAGGTCGATATTTGCTGAGGGTATATTATTCATCTGGGGTTTTTACCAGCTACTGTCTACCAATGTCAGACATGTAGGTAGCCTGTATAACAAACTTAAGAAAGCCCTTCTCGGCCCGTCTGTCGTCTACGTTAGCATGGTTGAAAAACTTGTTGTTTCATCCAACGCAATTTACAGAGTTTTTTTCTGGATTACTTTTACACAAATTCATGTTTTGGTTTCAATAAAAACCTAGTTAACCAGAAGCTGTGTTTCCAAAACATCGGGAGAAAGATATCTAATAACATTATAATCATGTAAAAGCTGTTGTAGATCACGGGATGAGTGCTCTTAACGTTCGATTAATTTTGATTGGAACCTTCATCCAAAAGACACATAGAAATTTTGCTCGTCATAAATGGTCTCTGTGTAACATTATTTATATATAATCAATAAGTTCTAACCTACATAAGCTTAAATAAACAATAACACACAGGGAAAGTAGAACTTGATGTATTTTGTGGTGATGACTTGCATTCTGTCAACCCTCGTCCGTTTTGTAGACTTAACGTTAGGCATTAACACATAGTTTATGTTTCTTATTAACCTAATTGTTTAAAGCCTTATTTAACACTAATTTCTGCCAGCGGCTTCGCCCGTATTACTCACGTGAAAATAATTTATACCCTATCTCTCTGCACTCCGGAATATAGTGGCTCTACATTATTAGTGCAAGAATTTTTTGAATCGGTTCTGTAGTGTCCAAGTTTACCCCTACAACAAACTTACAAGTGTTACCTCTTTATTGTATTAGTGATGTACTAGGAATGTTATAGATATGAATTTCGGATTTGGATATCTACGGATTTAGGAATAGATAATATTATCCCTACTGGTTTCGGATACGGTTAGGTACAGATATGAAATTCACACATATTATCCATATTCACATATTCTTTATTTATTATTTATTGATTATTCACATATATTATTATTATATAGTTTTAGTTACGGATATGGAAATTTTAAAAATAAAATACAAAAAGCAAGATTTGATTTTTATTTTTAGTCTGAATAATCTTTTGTTTGACCGGGCTAAGCAAACAAAAACCTATCATAACCTGTCATTTAAACTCCACCTTTATCTGAAACTATCCCTGATTATATCAGTTTCAGTTAGGCTGCTCCAACATCACTAGTATATATGCTAAAGATTATGCGTTCTCAAAAATTATCTAACCTAGTATAATTCAATGAAAAGCGATTGTCGATTGCGATTGTAAATAATTTTAAAGGAAGTTTTCAAAAGTACTGCGTCGCAAACAAGTTAATGTTATGTCCTTGTGTGCGAATATTAATTAAATCTATATTGTGTGGAATTATTGTTAAATAATAACAAAAGACAGCGCGGCAGCAATCTCAAAATAATAACGTTTCCGATGAAGAATAGACAAGAAAACCAAACGAATTGCATAAAAACAATCAATAATCTCCTCGCAACTCGCTTCCATATATCTTCACTAACTTCAAAAGTCATTACTTTGCCAATTAATGGAATATAAAAGTCCAAGTCGGGAGACTTGACAGGCTATCGATTAATGCAGTTGTTTTGCTCCTCTTTCATCTGGCAGATCTGAGAATCGGACGAAAACCCCTTGAAATATGGAAAGACTAGCTTCTGCCAGCGGCTTTGCCCGCATGAGAAAAAGTTTTTCTATACAAACTTTGGACCCCTGTTTCAAACCCTTAGGGGCTGAATTTTTGAAAATCCTCTCTTAGTGCTCGCCTACGCCATAAAGGGAAGTCTTGTGCAAAATTTCACGTTCCTAGTCCCAGTAGTTTTGGCTGTGCGTTGATGTGTCAGTCAGTCAGTTTCTCCTTTTATATATATAGATGATACAGAAACTTTGGGTGGGAAAACCTAGATTATCCACCAGAATAACAAGCGAAAGATATTAGAAAAAAAATGCAAGAGGCCTTTGTCAAAGGGCGTGCAGAGATTCACATTGTCACACTGATCCATATAGTCGAAAGTTTGTGATTGGGTAGTTTATGTGTTTATTACTTCTTCAAGCTGAAGCTGCTTGTACAACAAGTTGTACTTTTGAGGCATAAAGTTATTAAAAATAAACAACGCTTTGAAGCCATTATTGAGTCATTTAGTAAACTTTTCGATTCATTAGGCAATTTTTACAGAATATAAAAGCTCAAATGGACAACACTCGGTTAACGGCTAACGAGGACGTTTTGTGCCCTTATCTGATTATTATGTCGGTAATATTTGTTTGTTCTTGGAAAATATAATATTTGAGGTGTTATTAGTAGTTCGTTTAGATTAAATCGTGTAGAAAATAATAGGATTGGAGAGCTCCCGTCGGCTGATTAATATTTTTTTTTGTGTCGGAGGCGACTCATCATTGTTATTTCAGCTTAAAGACGGCCACTGTTGGATATAAGTCTTCTACAAGTGTCGCCACAACTAGCATCCATCGGATTTCCGCGGCCCTCGCCAGGTGTTCGGTCCACCCTGTGATAGGCTTTCCAAAGCTCCGTCTTCCGATACGCAGCCGCCACTCGCAATGTATCCTGCCCACTGCCATTTAAGTTTGGCGATTATTCGGTTTTTTTCGGTAACCTTGGTTCTCCTGCGGATATCATCATACCTGATGCGGTCATGTATACTCCTGATAGCCCTTTAAATTGGCCTTTGGGTGAGACTGATCATCAGAGGCTGGAACGCAAAGAGCAACTGGCAACTGAAGAAAAATAGGTATGATCACTGCTCTTGTCATCATGTCATGTGGGAAGTCATGATTTTCCACCTCACACCGAACACGGGAAGTTCGGGAAGTTCCTGCACCGAATTCGTGCGGAAACGACGCCCGGGTGTCGCCACTGTGTGGACCGCCTGGAGGACACGGTGGAGCACTCGGTGGAGCTGTGCCCCGCTTGGGAAGAGCAACGCCGTGTCCTCGTGGGGGCGATCGGCGGCGGCGATCTCTCGCGCCGAGCCTTGGTACAGGCCATAGTCTGGAGCGAGGAGGAGTGGTAGGCGGTCGCCTCCTTCTGCGAAGCAGTAATGCTAGCAAAGGAAGCGGCCGATCACGTGAGGCAACGGCAACGGTCCTCACGCCCAAGCGCTGCCGGGATTCCAATCCCGATTTCCGGCCACCGTAGGCGCGGGCTTGCGGACGGCGAGCAATGGGTGGCCCGCCGTCCGACCGTCCGGTAACCGTCCGGACCAATCCCAAGTCGTCAACGGCGCGTATTGCGCCTCAGGGAGATGTCAGCAAATCGTAGGGGCCCAGCAGGGTCTAAGCCTACTGGGGCCATGGGTAGTGTGAAAACGAAACCCGTGCCCTGGGACGAAGGCAACGAAGGAACAGAAGTGGGTTTTTAGTCAGTAAAAGTCTGACACTATCTCCCGCTCCGCCCAAGAGCGAGATTTGTCATAAGATGATTTTCCCACCTAAAAAAATAAAAAAAAACCTAACAAAAATTAAAAACCAGGCATCTGGAACATATTCTTGGAAAGCGTAATTAAAGTAAAAGGTTTGGGGTCACTGTTTTGTTTTAATAAAAAACAAAACAGGAAATAATAAAATGTTATCTAGACGTAGTTCCGTATAGTAGATAAAATTCTAGGATGTGATATGTTTGTTTTCAAGTGTTCGTTTTATAAAGGCAGTTGAAAATAACGTTTTCAGGGCAAGTAATTTTGGTTTTCGAAGAAAAATAAACAAGGCTTATGTCCATTTTTGTTAACTTTACTACGGTTCGTTAGTCGATCCTCACAGAATTTAAAAGCTTTGGTGGGCGAGACTCGGCAGATATAGACTAATAAGGATGTTTTGTCGCCATTCGTAGTCCATTATCTGGCAGACATAATGATAGGGTTTTATGGAAAACGCAATATTATTTATTTATCTATTCTACTCTACCCTACTCTTCTCTACTCTACCCTACCCTACTCCACCCTACTCTATCCTACTCTATCCTACTCTATCCTACTCTATCCTACTCTACCCTACTCTACCCTACTCTACCCTACTCTACTTCTTTTTTTACTTTACGACCTCCCTGTATGCTGGTGAACTAAAAAAAAAAGAATGATGAAAATTGGTCCAGCCGTTCTTAAGTTATAGCGTGACCAGGAGTAATAGGGTTTCATTTTTATATTTATAGAATGAGGACCTTCAACGTCGACCGAAGATATTATAGTGGTAACACTACGCTCGAATTTGGTACGAAGGGTTTGGTCCGAACCGTACCAAGTTCAAGAGTGACTCGGTGTAAGTTTAATAACGTTGAGTCACGCTTGACCTTGGTACGCATGGACTACGACGTTAGTACGACGGACCACAATCGTCGTACCAAGTTGGAGCATGTGTTAACACTATTATAGAGCTCGTGGCTAAAATAATAATCGCCGTTCGGATCGATCTCCAAGGTTAAGCAAGTATATATTCTCGAGGTTCGTCTGTGGATGGGTAACAATCTTAACATACCGAGATTCCTTCGTACCTCGAAAAGTACCCTAAGCTGTTGAGGCCGGCTGTCACTTTCATTTGTAGTCGTAACGGATAGTCCGGAACCACGAAATCTGACATCAGTCTTGCCAAGGAGTATCGTGTCATCATCATCATCATCATCATCTTCCTGCCCTTGTCCCGTGTTATTTGGGGTCGGCGCAACACGTTTTCTTCTTCCATTCTGCCCTGTCACTCGTCATACTATCACTAACTTAGTACCACTACCACACTACACCCCACCACTAACACTTACTTACTTTTTTTAATTTTTATTGTTTTTTCTGTACAAGTCTCAAATAAATCTTTTCCTTTTTAATTTTTTTTCAATTACTGGGTTGTAGAGGCCCAGATTAGGTAGTCGTTTCATGTAGAATAGTACTCAGCTGCATCAGATTAAACTGGAAGTCGTACTCAACATAAGGCAAGGCAGATTGATATATTAAGGACTAGCTTCTGCCCACGGCTTCACCCGCATACATAAAAAAGCGTGTCACTCAGGAATTAAGCAGTTTTCTATCGATGAAAAAGTTTTCACAATCGGACCAGTACTTTCAGAGATTACCTCTTACAAACAAAAAAACATATAAACAAACTTTAACTCTATAATATTAGTGTAGATGTAGATTATAAAACAGAAGATGTAGGTACACAAGAAAATACTTAAAGTAATTAAATTCTGTGGGAACGTTTGAAAGAGTTAAGTAGAAGATTTTCCTAGAACGCAAAGAGCAAATGAAGAAACACAGGTGGGTTTTAGTCAGTAAAAGTCTGACAAGCCTCTCTCTCCACCCTAGCGTGGAAGATGTTATTTGATGATTTAAACAAAAACTAGTATATTTGAGGCAAAAATACTCGTTTAGATTAAATATTACAGTATTTAATGTTAAGGTTACGAACCCCGTCGCGTCGGCTATCAGAATAACCCTAATTAGAATGTTATGTTGTTCTCTGTTTTATTAACATGGATAGCCTTTATCTAGTAAGTGAGGTTGCTGTGTATTTTTGGAAATTGCAATATTTGAAGTGTTTTTCATGATTATAGAAAGTGATAGGTATATGTATTGTTGGTAGTATACAGTTTTTTTTTAACTAGAGGGATATAATGCATGAGGGTGTGAATTAAGACATTAGTATTTGATGACGAGTGACAGGCCACAATGGAAGAAAAAAGCATGTTGCGCCGACCCCAAATAACACGGGACAAGGGCAGGAAGATGATGATGATGTTTGATATTGCGGGAGTGTGTCTATGTATTATAAAACTGTGAGATGCATGTACCTATACAGATGTTTGGTATATAAATATATATACAACATGTAACTAAAACAATGTCTATCCTTATACACCCCAATTAGAAAATTTAGTTACAATCATAATTCAAGCTCAGAAATTTTTAATAAATGCACTTATGGGAATCGACGCACTTCACTGGTAGCGCATCAGTATTGGTATCTAAAACGCAACAAAGACGCTAGTGACACAATTAAGATTTAGTGTTTCTGAATTGAGTATTTTGAATTAAGCATGTCTTGAGCTTTACTTGAAAGTTATATTTTGATAGATTTTTAAGTTAGAGTTTGAGAAATACTCAAATTCAAATGCAGAAATCGGTGGTAAGTCGAGAATTATTTTAAGAAAAAAAATATCTATTAAAATATCTGAAATCGATTCAGATATAAGTGTGTCCCGTTTACAACCGGCCTGTTACAGCCTAATCTCAATATGTTTGGGGCTCGTAAATAAAGTTATTATTTCAAACTATTCCATTAACGGGAATACAATAAAGCTTAAAACTAAGTTAGGTCCTCCGAGGGCTTATTCCTAAATACGTTCTTAGATTTAAGCCTGTGGAACCATTAACCTATTAATGTTTCTTCAGGCTGCTGCTTGAAGTATTTAAGAAACGTATTTCTAAATTGCCTTAACAGCAGCAATTATTGCGCTAAAAATGTTTCATCAAACTATTATTGTATAGGTGAATATTTGTATGTGTGTGTATGTTTGTTACTGCTTCACACTCAAACGTTTAAACGGATTTAGACGAAACTTTCACCAATATAGCTTATGCAGCGGAATAATATAACCGTTTCAATTTACGCTTTCATGGTTAAACTACTGTACCGATTTTGATGGAATTAAATTCGGAGTAATCACTTTACCCCTACTTTTTATTTGGCTTTGACTTCATGTCCACAATATCAGACCTTTACGCGAAGTCTCACGACTTATTGCCCACGCAATAACCAGTAGGCTATAATTTTTATTGGAGAGAAATACCTGTTCACGCAAGCTAGTATTAAAATATTCCATTTACCCAGTTTCTAGCTACATCATAACTTAGTCAAAAAATACTTAGAACATTCCCTGATCACCAGCATATTATACAACATGTACCTAACATAGTAAAAGCACATCCTGAAAGTAATATGTTCAGACTCGAATGATACTTCGATTTTTAGCTATTTTTAAAATAGATATTTTTTATTCCTTAGTCCCACACAGACGGCTTTTAAGCCATAATTCGCAAAAAGACGGCTTTGCTGCTATGCAGAGTGCGGAGTAGTCGCAACTATATCCTGAGAGCGGTGGCGGAGAGCTATACGCGAAATATTAGCCATTTTGTGCGCAGGGTGATTAGGTAGGAAACATTTTCCTGCTGGTCATCCTTGGTTTTAATAATAATATTTTATATCACTGTTACTAACACTAGGATATAAGTTTTTTGTGATACTAACAAAATATGGATCACTGTTGTCCGAATTAAATGAATTTTAATTTAATTTATCCTAATTATATCAAAATGAATTCTTGATAAAATTTTCTCGTGCAACTAACGTGTTCGTGTGTGTGTGCATAGATACCAATACGATGCACTACCAATATAGTGGGTCGATGGCTCGAAGCCCATATTATTTGCCTACAATTAGGATACTTTAAAAACCTCCACCTAAGTGCTTTTAAGTAAAATTACTGTGCTTAAAATACGATTGTAACTTAATTTTGTAATTAGAGTGTATATAGGGTGACTGGCAATTAGTGTACGATACTTAAACACGTGATTGTGCTCATGATAACCAACAACTTTTACTATGGGAACAAACCTGAAATCACGAAAGAATATCAGCTGTTCAGTCCATTTATGTTTGCCTAATGTACTGAACAGTTGATATTTTTTCGCGATTTCGGCACAATCACGTGTTTAAGTATCGTAGGTACACTAATTACCAGTCACCCTATATAGGTGTGTACATTAGGTACTCCAGTCACAGGTTGTATTAGGTACGTCGCTACGCCACCACATATAGAATTTACCCCAGTTATCCTAGTAGCGCACGTGCCTTTCTAGGCACTAATGTAATTGATTGGCACAACTTGTCATGATTGATAAGGTCAGGCGTCGCACTCGCACCCGGCACGCGTACCACGCTAGTGATGTATGGACGGATACCGAGCAAAAAGAGTATCTATGTTGGAGTTTAGCGCATGGCGACATAAAGTTTATACTCTATACCTTTTAGTTAGTTTATAATTTAGGTGTCTTCAAGGCTAGAGTTAAAAAAGAAACAAACAATACCGAGAAACACCGACTTCTGAAATTAAAGTTATTTTGATACTTTTTGTGTTTTTTTTTTACGGCTGACGGTTTGACGGTTATTATTTATTTATTTTTTGTAAAAAGTTTTTTTATAAACAACTTTGACTGACTATATGTTGCATGATCGAAGAACTCGTTTAGAAACGAAATTGTTTCTGACTATCCAATGGAAAGTAGCAGAGTTATTTTCACTTTAATTATATACCCAGAAATGCACGTGCCTTTTCTAAGCGCTAATGTAATTCGTTGACAGTAGTTCTCATAGTAAATAAATTCAAGCGTCGCACTCGCCTTCAGCACACGTGTAACACTACTGATGCATGGATGTACCGACCGGTATAGTCTATTATGTGTACGCGTTGCTAGTGATGTACTCGTGTGGACGTAGATGTAGCATAAAGAGTATCTATGTAGCCACGTGCTGCCCGTACGTGGCTATATAGTCTGAGTACTCATGGGAAATAGGTGTGAGTTTATGTTCTCAGACGAATGGTAAACTGTAAGTTATTGTCCATAGGTTTCACTGATGTTTCTCCGTGGTCCGTGTCTTGCTCATAAGATATAAGCCATAATTTTGTAGTTTTCTATCTTTATATGTAGGCGACGCTTACAGAGGCTGGTCCATGGATGGGTGACCCTCTTAACATGATGTTCCTCCATACCTCGGAAAGCATGTTAAGCAGTTGGTCATGGCTGTCATTTAAAAATCTTTGACAGTTTTACATAGTCAGAAGCCAAGAAAAAATCTGAAGCCAGCCTTGCCACGGCGTACCGAATTGCCCAGTGTCTGGGTTGTGCAAGTCAGACAAGCAGTCACATCATGTAAAATACTGGCCCACAGCTGTATCCAGTTTGACTGGAAGCCGATCCCAACATAGTTTGGAAAAGGCTAGGCAAATTGTATGTACCAATTTATTTTGCAAGACAGTGTGTCTAAAAAATAAATAAAAAAAAGCTACGGTCGTCACATAACCGTCTACTTCATTGTCCCACTCACCGTACTGACTTCATTCACTTTTCTTTTCATGTTCAAGCTATTTCTCTTTGGAATGCACTCCCTCAGGAAATCAGGATGGCAAACAACCCTGACCTTCAAAGTGAAGGTTCGCGGGTACATCCGTAAGAAGTTGGCAGCAGTATCGTCACAACGCTAATTTGTTTTCTTATTATTTTTGTCTGCACCTATTGTTTCACTAGATTCGTGTATTCTCTTTTTTCCTTCTTTCAAGTTTGAGTATTCATAGATATTTTATTTATATTGTATTTATAGTATTTAAGTATATATTTGTATAAGTTATAAACAATATGTAATACTTAATATTGCACCTACCACAAATTGTCTCCGCATCACCCTAAGGTTGACAGGTAGAAAATGCCGCCTCTGTACTAAAGATAATTTACATAAATAAAAAAACAAATAAGTCGTAGATGGTTTGTTAAATCAGCTGTTTTACATGACCGCTAGCGATTTTACAAAACAACCGTCATAATTAAAACCGACGACTTGTAGCAGTTTTTCGTAAATACTGAACTTGAACCCGCACAATTGTATAACATACCTACAAAACAGAATAGGTATTACTGTTTGTCTAGCGAATAGTGGGCTTATAACCCGAGAGCCACTAATCCGATTTACGTGATTTTTCTCTCATTTCATAGATATTCGCTTCAGCAAAGATTCGGTATATATTTTCTGGTATTTGAGGAAACAGTGTATATCTATTTCATTTATTATTTACAAAGGTTTTTGACCGCATAAGATTTAAAAGCCTCAGATCCATAATAGGTATACAGATACTCAATATTTTGTCCCTAATAGACAAATATTCCCCGACGTGACGCTGCAACGTTGGTGTCCCGCAACTTATCCCCCAACATTTTACAAAGCGTTCACGGGTCATTGTTGTTAGACAATTTGACAGTGTTGCGTGTCACGTTGAGGGACATTTTGTCCCGTAATGTTTCAGAGACTTAATATTTATGAAATGTAGCACTTGCAAATGGACGAAGACACTGGCTCCTGTATTATAGGTTGCTACCCTAGCTCAGGAGCTAGCTTCAAATAACTATGTAACTCCTGTATTTTGTGTCAATAAACGAAATTATTGTTATTATTATTATTTGTGTAGGTACATAGAGTAGGTTGGAGAAATATTCCTATGAATTGAGAACCATTTCCTTTTTTGAAGGCAGTGAAAAAAAAGTAAAAGAATCGTTTTTTTTTTTAATTCTTTATAGGTTCGCGCTTGACCGCTATCTCACCTGATGGAAAGCGACAATGCGGTCGACGATGAAGCGCGCTTACCTAGAAGTAACCTATTCACTCTTGACTTAAAGATTCCCGGGTTGTAGCCATCAGGAAACACAGATTCCGGTATGATTGCCTCAAGTGCATCAAGCTGGTATCGGGCAGATCCGTCCCAAAGATGAGAGCAGTACTCCATACACGATCGGGCTTGCGCTTGATAAAGTTTTGAGCAGCTGTTCCCTCTTGTGTCAAGGATTATTTCTTGTTATATATTTTTGGATATTATTTTACTAATGTTGGAAAAGCACATTTATCACACATAGAACTAAATAATACCTATGTAGATGAGCTTGAGATATAAGATGAAGAAATAAATATTTTATGGTATTTGTTGCCATAGTAGGTATTGACCTACATACCTATTTGTCTTGTTTCTAGTCAGCTGTCCTATAATTGGAAACTCATTTGATATGCTGAATGCGCTTCACTCCGGTTAATTGAATTCAATCATGATTGCAAATGGTTTCATCTGACATCCCCGCTTTTAAAATGTCAAACCAATTTCATAGAGATTGCGTAGTCAGGTAAAATTTAAACTGATGGGATTATGGAAAATTGGGATTTATTCCTGGTTCATCTATATCCCGCGTAGTTTGGTATATTCTGGAGTTTGGGTTGTATTATTCCCTTCAATTGATTTTGAAATATGTTTTTTTATTTTGTTTTGACCACTATCTCACCTGAAGGGAAGCGATGATGTGCCCGACGATGAAGCAGTCTTGACTAGAAGTAACCTGTTCACTCTTGACTTAAAGACCCCTAGTGTGTAAATAATTGACTACCTTCTGCCAACGACTTCGCTTCCGTGAAAATTATCTAACTTTCAGGATTCTAGGTCAACAGGAAGTACCTTATGAATTTTGATTCCCTTGAGAATGTCAAAATGTACGTCTTTTTGCGATATAAACGACCGTATCATATTGTTTCGTTAACTCAGAAGTTTGATTTTTTCACGGCTTCAAGGGACCGCAGACTTGAGTTGATATGATTATAATTTCAACTCGATACCTCCACGCGTTCCCGAGATAAAGGGTCTTGACAGACTGACAGACAGACAACAAAGTTAATAAGGGTTCCTTTTTTCCTTTTGAGGCATGGAACTCTAAAAACGACGTTTCCGTTTACCACTAATTCATATAACAAAATTACATTCATGAACGATTTGTGTAGACGTCTATGGTCTTGTCAGTCGGATTACTCGTGTGATCCTATTAGCTTACAAACGTTTGCGGAGGCCTAATATAATCCCTGGTCGGACCGCCCACTACAATTGAGAGAAAAGGAAAGAAATAAAATGGATACTGGAAACTGGGTTGAAATAATGATGTGATGACGAATTTAGAGGCGCTTTTATTTAGGTGTCTTCAAGGCTAGAGTGAATAGGCTCTTAATAAACTAGTGCGCCTCACCATCAACGATTGCATCACTGCTTAACATCAGGTGGGATTGCAGTCAAGCCCTAGTTTATATCAATTAAAAAAAATTTAATACCGCCTGGGTTGGTCCATAGCATAGATATCAGAAATTTAATATGTAAGGTCAATTTATCATCCGTCACAAGCATTTAATTTTGCTGTCCAAACTTATTTTTTTTTGAAGCCCTTGGAAACAAAAAGTTTGAAGCGGTTGGAAATAAGCTATTGAATGGGCCCCATAGCCCCTTGAAAAACCACACCAGAAGCCCCTCTGGACAGCGCACATCCCTGACGAAACTGTAAAGGGGTCTTCCCCTAAGCCTCACTGTCCACGACAGCACATGATCACGGTGCTGTCGCCTTCCCTGGAATTACTCAGTGGGCGTTCAGAATCCCTACTCTGAGCTACAAAATGCAGCCTACAAGCAATTTACCTACCCATTGAAAACACAAAGACATCAATAGCTTTTCTATATTAAGCATTCCAAGTCACCGATACGGTACTATAATTGAAAACGTCACGCAATAACTACTACCCTATGATTAACTCAGTTGTGCTACAATATTTCTTGCAGCACATTTTTGTAGTCACGTGTTTCAGATATCAACGTTGTCGCGTCGATTGACGTTTTTTCCAGAACTATTTTATTTTTATAAATAGGTAATGTGGAGGTAGTGTAGAAGAATTATTAAATGGAAAACGTGACTTATTTTTCTACCTTACATAGGCCGTTCCGAACCTATATATAAAAGGCAGTCTTGACAATTCATTGTCTTATATAACAAATTATATAAGACAATGCCTTATACAATTTGTTAAGTTATAAGACCTGTCATACTGTGTGGATCAGAAAGTTGGGCTGTTAAAAAGATAGCATGTAGCGGAGATGAGAATGTTATAATGGATATATGGTGTGACGAGAATGGATAAAGTGAGAAATGAGCATATTAAAGGAAGTTTGAAAGTGGCGCCAGTGACTGAAAAGTTGAAGGGGAATCGTTTGTCTTGGTATGGTCATGTAAAGAGGAGGGATGAAACGCATGTTACTAAATCATCGACTAAAAGAGTTATGAGCATACATGTGGATGGATGGAGAAGGAGAGGGAGGCCAAAGAAAAGATGGATGGATTGTGTGAAGAGTGATATGAAAGAAAAGGAAGTTATTGATAGCTTGACGAGTGACAGAACAGAATGGAAGAAAAAAACGTATTTCTCAGACCCCTAATAAAACGGGACAAGGGCAGGAATATGATGATATAATTTGTTAGTCCTAAATTTGCGCCTTTTTCCGCCAAATGAAATGTTTTTATTTTTTTATTTTTTACTCACTCATTGACTCATCAACGCCCAGTTCAAACCCTTGGACTTAGAACGCTGAATTTTTTCCCAAACGTTCCTTTTATGATTTATTCAAAGAATAATTGGATTTTCCAACATTTACCCCCTAAGTGGATGAAACGGGGGTTCAAAGTATGTATGGAGAAATCTACTTTTAATCGGGCGAAGCAGTTGGCAGTATATAATAATAATCATTTTATTTCTGGTAACACCTGTATCACGAATACCCTATGGACCAACATACATAACTATATTACATTATTTTGTTAGTAAATATGATTCAGTACCATTTTGGTAACACTTCACTTTGCACTATATTGTCTTGGTGCTGTCCTGTGATGGTCTACGGAAGCGAAAAGACCTGTTCCGCGAAAGGTTAGGCATTGAATAGACTTTCTCCAAGTGTCGACGTCGCCGACCGCCGATTCTCGTGACTCTCATCAGTCCTCATTGTGAGAGGCATTTCAATGCATCTTCTGGTACGCGGTCATAACTCGAGAAACGTTTGGGCTCATCGGCCATCTGTTCTGTGACCTGCCCTACCTGCTACCACAGCGATTCTCTTCGGGTTATATCGGTAACCTTACCTATTTCCTTTCACCTGTGGCCAGTTACCTATATTAAACACTTATGTATTAGGGGGCGAACTGGCATCAACCAGCACTTGATATGTTCCAAATGGAAATATCCCTTTTTTTAGGTGGGCAATCATTAGGCAAGTTTTCCGCCTCTCTGATCTGTTTTCTTTTCACTATCTCACAATAACAGTATGCATCATATCAAATTATCCTCCAAAAAAGAGCCGTATCTTTCTCTAAACTAATTACGGTCCTAATAGAATCAACCGAAAGATCTAATACAATGTAATGCGTAGCTTTTGGTCCCAAATTAACTAATTTAGTTACGTGAGCGGGCGCCAGATGGCGACGCATGGCTAATACAATTAGACCGCGTTTGTCTTCAGAGGTCGACTAGAGGTAAGTTTGCTAGTATTTATTACAAGTATAAAAAGTATAGACTATGGGATTTTATGTGTTGTGTCTCATGTCTGGTTTAGTTGGATCGTTAAGTCGGCAAGGCATGAGTAAGAACATGAGTAACTTATTTTATTTGTTTAATACATTTTGTACTAATGAAACACTGTACAAAGGCGGACTTAATGCCTTAAGATGGTACAGAGACATAACATGGCAGGTGCAACTTAATAGAAGACAAACATACAAATAGAGAATAATAATGTGAAAACGAATACAACAAATCAAGAGTGTGATGATTCTACTAACTTCTCGCGAATATGTTCTCGTGCTTTCACTTTAAAGGAGAATCGACGGGAGTAATTCTTAGACGATGGTAAAGCCTTTCAAGATAAGGTGCTGTTATGTAGTGATAACTTCATGGAATAATCGATACGAAAGTCGTTAGTTGGAAGTAAATTAGTGGTCGGTAATAGCTCTGACATATGAGTTATAAGTCACAAAGTTTAAACCCAGGCAAGCGTTTTACTTCAGCTCTCAAAATAGTAAAGGAAAAAATTCTGAGGAAAACTGCAAGTCTTAGAACCAAAATTTCGAAGACGGAGGCCCAGTGCGGGTTTGTGGATATCTCAAATATATCCCGTACAAACGTATACAAACCCGCACTGGGCCTCCGTGGTGGATTACGACCTATTTCCTCTCCAAGAGAGGAGGCCTGAGTCAAAGCAGTGGGAACATCAGAAGGCGTATTATACGTAAGCTCACAACAAATTGACTACCGCAAGCATAAGCTAGTCAATTTAATCTAGTCTAGTTTGTTTCTTTTTACCACGCTTTTATTAGTTTCACCTGTATGTATGTATGTATGTTTGTTTGTTTGTAACCGACCCCTTTGAGCTCGATTTGGTCCTACTTTGAACGATCAGATTTAATTCAAACTTTGCACACCTGTCAAAGATCGATGACAATGCAATAATCCGATCAAAATATCAGATTATCCTAATTAGATTCGCCAGGATTAATTAATTTCTAAAAAATGAAAAATAAATAATAGTTTAAAAAAACTAAAAAAACACGCTTTTATAGAAAATCCAACTAAAAAAATAGAAAATAAAGTTTAATAAATCTGGATTAAGAATAGTGTACATAAGAAATAAATGTATATTATTGTAAAAAAAGCGTGGGGTGCATATAATGTCAATAATTATGAACATTTTATTGACAGATGAGTAGAAGGATCATCACTTTGATAATATCTTAAAAAACACTTTGAATGCACCCCACGCTTTTTTACAATAATATACATTTATTTCTTATGTACACTATTCTTAATCCAGATTTATTAAACTTTATTTTCTATTTTTTTAGTTGGATTTTCTATAAAAGCGTGTTTTTTTAGTTTTTTTAAACTATTATTTTTTGTAGTCAATTTGTCAACATGACAATCTGTCTGTTAAAGAAAACATTTGGATTTTCTAAAGTTCACCCCCTAAGGGGTTCTAAAGATTGTACAGAGAAACCTGCTTTCGCACGGGCTAAGCTGCTCACCTGTGTTCCTTCTGCTCCTCTTGCGTCCCAGGGACCCTAAGGCTGCGGGATTGTGGGATCACGCATGCGGAGCAATTCCGCATGCTTGATGAAATCCGCACGATATTAAAAACAACCTTAGCGTACCTGGGACTGTAAACATAACATCCATTCAATAAAACGAATATTCTATTTATATAATACAACGTGAACAGATAACACGCAGCGCGCTCATCGCGACTGCTACCGGAACCCACGTTTCCTACAGTTTCTCCAGTTGGCACTCCCTACTTTCATTATTCAACAGGCTTTAAATATCTGCGTGTTATAGTATTTCTATTGATATTATGTAAATGATAACAATATTATGAACATTGTGCATAGTTGAACACAGCAAGTCACTACTTTATGCAATATCTTTGTTTATTATGCCTAATTAAGTAGTTGACTCAGTTTTGTTGATTAAATTCTAGCTATTGCCCACGGCTTCGCCAACCTTTCGTTGAATTTACCCCATGTTACTCAAAAATAAAGGAGCTTTAAAAACATTTTTGGCATCAGACCAGTACAGAGATTATCTCAGTCCTACAAACAAAAAAGACAAACTTTACCTCTTTATAAGACATATTAATGTAGATAAAAGAGCTTTATCCAAAATCGAAAATAAAAAGAATTGTTCAAATCCGTTCGATAATAAATAAGTTAGAAACCTTTTTAAATCTGTTGGACGGGGAAACTGTCAAGTAAGAGAATAAGCGCAATTGTACATACTGAAATATGACGTCACCGCCATTCACGTTTATGGTGCGGCAAAGGTCTTGATCGACGAGCAAGTAAAACCGTGGTCTTATGGCTCGTCGGTAAAGCTCGCCGGTTTATCAATGCAATGTCGCGGTTTTGTGAGTTGACGAGCCTGGCTCCGGGTCGTCATATTTGTTTTATTTTTTACTCGGCTCGTCGTTCAAAGTCGCGTGTCGATCACGGCCGGCGAGCCGAGTCGCCAGCTATCGGCGACAGTGCTAGAGGAATAAAGACTTGTACTTGTAATTCGTTGTACAATTCTTCAGACATCCTCAGATAATTTCTGTAATCGAATGGTTTTGCTGACGATTCTCGAATTAAATGTGTATGCGATGACGTTTGCGTTTTCTTAATTCAACTTTTAACTTTAATTAATTTTAATTTGGTTGTATACCAAGATAACACAAAGCTTCAGACTGACTCCAATTCGACTACGATACGACTGTTTCACTCGCTAGTCGATCAGCACCAACGAGCCGCGAGTAAAACCGACGTTCTTTAAAACCGCGTTATAGGCTCGCATGTCGATCATCCACTTAACGTGAAGACAAAAGAGATTTTTGTTTAGTTTAAAATGTTGTATAAAATAAATACGAGCTAATATCCAATTCAGTCTTTAGTAGAAAGGCTTATTCATACTTCGATACTATATTAGTAATTTATTAAATTCATATGTTGTAAGAGAACAGTAACAGATCATGTCAACTATCTTTTTGTCAAGTGTTATTTTCCAATTAATTACTGTATTTTTTCAAGGTGTACAGAAAAGAGTATCTTGCTTTTTGATACGATAAACAGACAAAATATAGACAGACGACGACCTTCAGTCTAAGAATGTAATGCGATCTAAATCATTTCGTCTAACACCGGCGCTAAGTGTCGATCTAACCTTGAGTGCAGAGAGGGCGTCCAATCTAATCCGATTTTGTGTATACGTCATTAATTGCATTTAATCAATGTGTTTTATTGGAAAACATAGCTGGATGAAAACTAAACGTGATGCATAAGTATATATCAGACGTATATTTTTTTTTGTTTTTGTTGGCACCTGTGTCCTACTGCCTACTGCTGGGACCTTAGACCAATTCGTCAACAAAATAAAGATGATTATTTTGTATTAAAAAAATAAAAAAAATATTAAAAAATAATAAAATTGCGAAAACAAGTCAACTTACGAGTGAGAGCAGCGGCTTAGCACAAATCCCTATGTCACTCAGTGATGAACTAGCATTCTATTAGGGAAAGAATTTTTTAAATCGGTCCAATAGTGTTTGAATTTATTAATTACAAACAAAAATACAAACATACAAATCTTTCCTCTTTATAATATTAGTATTGAAGTGGGTATAGATAATACAGTCTATATACTATCGAGAGATTTCGTGTGAAATCAGACGACACTCCCTCTAGTCATACATATTTTAACTAACGCTGCATCTTCCGGTACGTGGTCGCCACTTCAGAGCCTTTCGTTAGGATATTTGCCTTTTATTGTCTATAACACCTTTTATCTTAAGGTAAACAGTTGAATCATAAGGCTGCTTTTCCACCAGAGATGTGCTATGCAGCTATGCTGCAAGGATGTGATAGCTATGCTGTGAAACTATGTGACCGTTTCCACTGATACTAAGCTATGTAGCGGTGCGAGGAAGATGCACAGCTCGAGCTAATAAATGTATCTATAGTAGGGAAGCAGCACTTAACTACAATACTTGCGATCATCCATAGCACGCATCCATAGCACACATACTTCCATATAAAAAACATATCTTGGTTGAATCCGTTTCCACCAGTGCTAAGCTATTGTGCACCAATGAATATGATTGGTGGATATCAAACGTATCCATAGCAACATAGCATAGTACATCTCTAGTGGAAAAGCACCCTAAATGTCTTGTAAGGAAAAATATGTAGAAAGGTATAATCCCAATAGAAAATCCTTTGAAGAAACAGTTATAAATCAACTTAGTCCATACAACAGAGATATTTACATATACTCAGGTATCTTTGTTCCGCTTTTCACACGTTACAACCAAAAATTTTTACGTACGCATGTTGTATATTTATGATTTCATGAAACTCTTGTGTATCGTAAACCATAAACACATAACTTGAGATGTTTATTTTTGCTATAAAAGGTTTATATGTTAAGATGGAATGATTATGCAAACTGGGGAAAAGGATATTGCCTTTTTTACAGTCTAACGTAACACCTTTTGTCATGTGTCGTGACGTGGCGGTAAAGGTACCCGCCTCTCATGCATTCTCATGCATGAGAGGCGGGTGCCCGCAACCTCTTGCGGGCTTGAAACTGGGCAAGTACCAAAGTGAATGTTTCAATTCAAATGTACTTTTCTAAGTTTATCTGGAACAATACTGAAAGCTGTTGGTCCCGATTGTCATTCGTCGATCTTTGACAGTCGTAACAGGTAGCCAGACGCCAGAACGTCTGACCAACAGCCTATCCAAGGATTATTAAGATTGCCCGACTGCCTATATATAGAGTGGATACCGACCCGAACTTATTTGGAAAAAGGCTAGGGAGATAATGACTATAATAATGGTATGGTGGACCTTTTGTCACCGGTTTTGTCCGCTTGACAGTGGAACATTATTCTTCGGAAACGGATGTTAACCTTCTACCGGGAAAAAAATATTATAGTAGTTGTGGAAATGTCCGCCAAATTTCAATAAAGTTTATTCTACTCTATTCTATTCTATTTATAGAATAAACTTTATTCTACACCAAAAAAGTAACACAACTTATACATAAACTTAAATCTCTGGGTACAATGGCGGTCGTATTGCTCTTAAAGTGTTATTTATTAACTTCGTAAACGATCACACAAATATGATACGTAAGGCTAATATTTTAAAGGAGAAAGTTTGTTAACGGCTGATTGGATTTGGATGAAATTTGTCACATAGAATAATTTTAAGTATTGATTAATTTCTTAATACGCGGGAAGAGCTAGTAAAAATATATAAATAAACTAGTTCACTGGACAAACGCCGTTGTGCCATATAAATTATTATCAAAGAAGAAAATGGGGACCTCCCTATTTCACCTGGGTGTAGGAGGGTAAAAAATTGGCCACGACCTATTTTAGGATTTACTAAATGTGCCATCGTCTTCCCTGGAATTACATGATGTGCGAACAGGCCCTCAACCGAATGCCCAAGATTCTAAAGGAACCTACATAACAATATAATATCTTTATTTACCATAAACGTACATAGTTTGAGGTCACAAGAATACTTTACAGTTTATGTTGGGATATCTGTACAATAAATAATACTCTACCTCTTAAGCTAGGTAGTTTACGGTCAGGTTTACAATTATCAACAAAAAATTATCTCTAGTGGACTATGTCATTCTATTGTATGCAATACAAAAACAAAATTAAAAGTGTGTTGTGTGTGTTGCGTGTATATGTGTATGTGTGTATATGTAACCTACAGATACCTAAATACATTTCCCGAGTAATGATATGGGCCAAAGTATTGATCGGAGAACGACCCGAGTACATTACGCTAAACGAAACCCGTACTATTAGAATAACATCATGTTATCCGTGGCTGTAATTGCGTACATTCTGACTTTCTGACTGCCTGCCAAAAGATATTAGCTGGAGTCGAAACGTTTGGAAAATCAATACAAGCTTGGGTTTTGTGAAGAGGTTTCATGTTTTGTTATAAAAATTGGTTGTAACAAACCATTATTTTTTAAATTTGTCAAAGGATTTTGTCATATTTATCTTTTTTTGTTCAATGAAGGGCATTCATCGCCGTTGGTTATGAAAAGACTAAAAGGTCTTCCTTTCTTTTACTTCATAATAGCTCGTATTACATCATCAATAATGCAAATAAAAAGTAAACATTATATAATTTATACACAATTTATTATTGTTAGTAATGCGAATTCACTTGTAAGCTACATTCATACAACAATGGCATAATATCGTTTATTCGTAGCGGTGCTACGACGTAGCGCTACGAGCTACGCGTCGTAGTCGTTTCTGATATATTTTAACGTGTGTGATAATTTGATACGTTTGCCATTGGTACCGATTTAGCGATATTGTTAATATGATTTCATTAACATAACATAACATCACGATTAAGACCTAAAGGGATAGATAGAAATTGTAACAGTCACATTTCGTCTTATACTATTAACAATTATTATGGTAGCTGTTGTCGGCAGTTTTGCCCGTATGAATGTTGAAGATTATCCGATAGGATCACGAGAAACAGGTAGCCTTTGTACTTATCCAAGCCATGGTCTACCTGTGTATCTCATCCGAGGGCGTGAGATAGATTAACGAAGATTAGTAATTATATTATGTTACAAAACTGTTATATAAAAAGGTCAGCTTTTTTTGAGGCGGGATATAACCAAATAACTTCTCCTGCGGTGGAGCGAGAGAGCCGGTCAGACTTTTACTGACAACTCATCTTTGCATTCCCGCAGCCGTCAACTGTTATAGCTTCACGTAAGCACTTCTTCTAGTGACATAAATCCTATTGAATCTCGCTAGCCAGACAAACTAAAGCAGTTAGGAACACGTCCAGATGTCCAACATCGCTCACTGAGCGGACATTATTCCATTACGATGACTGTCTCAGAGAGGGACAGGCTGCATGCTAACTGCTGGGACATGTACTCTGAAAGATAGGTCGTTAAGTTATTAACTTAATTTAGTTTTCAATTAGTCGGGAATTCCAGCAAAGGTGAGAAAATACTTCTCGCCGGAGCAGTTGCTCAAACTTTATCAAGCGCAAGTTAAATCGTGTATAGAATAATGCTGATCATTGATAATGATGCACTCGTCAAGTCGAAGCTACAAAGTCTTGAGCATCGACGTCGAGTTGCTAACCTGTCGGTTTCTATTGGTTGAGTTTCGGAATTTGTGCGTTCTACCACTTGTAATTCCTCTTAGCCCGTTTTATCATCGGACCACCAGATATACGGCGGGGTACATCCACCCATACGTACAAAACGTTTTGGAAACACATTCGACTAGCCAGTTGGTCTAGTGGTCAGTGGCCCTGACTTCTGATGAGCGCTATCGTTTGTTCTGTGTCTGGGTGTAATTTATCTATAATATATATGTATTAGAAATAAGTATGTATTTAGAAATATATGTATGTGTATCAGTTGTCTAGTACTCATAACACAAGCTCTGCTTAGCTTGGGACTAGACGGCGTTGTGTGATAGTTGTGGAATATTATTATGGAATACTTTAATTGTGCGTATAAGTAGAACATACTCCTGGAACAAAAAGTATCCTACATCTTATTCCAGGAAATGATCAATTTGTGAGAAATATTTCGTACAAATCCGACCAGCCTTTTGATAATGAAGAAGTTAGAAACATACACACACAAATAAATAATTTCGCCTTTATAATATCAGTGTGATGGAAATGAAACTCTCTGAATAGGTATTCAAATAAATAAGTACAAAATTACTCATAAATGTACTTTATATTTTGACATTTCTGTTCATACAAAAGGGTATATTTTTGTAACACGATCTACGTACTTATACCGAGGAACAGACCGCACGCTTCCCACCGCTGCTTGTATTTCAAAGCCTTCCCTTTGAGTTTAGGGAGCAAAGAGGATTATGTAATGAGTACGTCATTAGGTATGGTGACAGAAGAAGATTAATGTTTTATACAGTCTGTGCTGTGTAGATGGTAAACATTCAAAAGCGAAAGTTTGTAAGTGTGTCAGTATGTTTGTTACTTTTCACGCTTGAACTGCTGAAAGGAATTCGATGAAACTGTTTACATGGGTATATCATGTCCTGGAATAGCACATAGGATACTTTTTATCCCAGGAGTATGCTCCCTTAAGGCCGACTCTGCGTTAAACGGGCGACCGCGCGGTCCCATACAAAAGTGCTCCGTCGCGGCTCGCCGTACGGGGACCATCGTCGCGGCGTCGCACACGAAACACGCGCGACGTCACGCGACGGGTTCCCGCGCGTGTGCCTGCTTAACGCAGGGTTGGCCCTTACGATCATTTTCTACTTTCACGCGGGCGAAGCTAAAGAGGCTAATATTAAATAAAGTTTCGGCCAAGACATCTACCTTTTAAAATAAAAATGAAAGCTTTAACTTGGCCTAAATTATTCTCTTTAAAAACCTCCCAAGTTTTTATAGTACAAAAAATACAAACGCACAAAAAACACTAACCTTACCCTTCAGAAGACATTCATAAATTTTCATAATTGAGCTTGTTACGGACAAAAGTCCGTCTGTTGCCAGCTGAACGTCGGAGATCGCACGCGATTCAGAACTGACTTAATTTTATTACTCTGTGGTCGGACCAGACGTGATCACGATGTGACCTGTGACCACAAAACTAACCTTTGTAAACACAGCTGTTTTTAAATGAGATCATTTTCATTGTTACTTTATAGGGTTCCGTACCCAAACGATAAAACGGGACCCTATTACAAGACTCCGTTGTCACCAGGCTGTATCTCATGAACCGTGATAGTTAGAAAGTTTCACAGATTTTGTATTTCTGTGGCCACTATAACAACAAACACTAAAAAACAGAATTAAACGAATATTTACGGGGCTCCCATACAACAAACGTGATTTTTTTTTTTTGCTCGTTTTTTGCTACGGACGGTACGAAACCTTTCGTGCGCAAATCCCACTCGCACTTGACCGGTTTTTATGATTTTGGGGATATTTTTGGTTCTGTAACTTCAGGTGTGGTTAGCATAATGATTGTGTACGTGTCTTATTATATCAGTATGCCCTTGCTTGTTATATCTTTGTCAGGAACTTTATTGTACCTAGTTTTTTATTACAGTTATTTCACTCATTTTAGTCTTTTTTTATAGAGTTGGTTTTATTATTTTGGAAAAGTTTGATATTTTACGTTTTTTTTTGTTGTGGAACTCTTCAACTAAATCTAAAACCGGTGTGCAAGTTCTACAAGGTACAGTTTTTAATGTCCAAAAAAAAAGGAGGGAATTATATAAAACTACTTGTAGCTAGAGTGCATTTTATAGCAATTTCAACAAGCATTCAATTGTTTTATTACAAAGTTTCATTGTCTAGCTTTCAGCTTCAACATCAGATTATATTTATTATTTATTTATTGCTAATCTACAATGTGTCTGTGTGTTTGTGAAATTAATGAATATGAAATGCGTTCATAAATGTTGGAGTTCTGAGATAACCGAATTGAGAACATCTTCTTTTTTTTGAAGCCTATTATGGACTCCATTTTGACGACCAATTTTTATTTCCTCACATTTGAAGTCTAAAAGGTAATTGATTATTGCGATCTGAAAGTTAGCTTTCTTGCTTCAATCTATATATAAAAATGAATAGCTGTTCATTAGTCTCGCTAAAACTCGAGAACGGCTAGACCGATTTAGCTAATTTTTTTAAGCTTAAGCTTAAAACGGTGAGAAAGTATGGAATATAATAAATGTATAATAAATAAATATAAAAAAAGAAAATATGAATACAACGCCATTTCTAATTAAAATGTCATTATAAAAAGAATTATGCTGTTCTGGTAATGCCAGTAGATGGCGTTATCCTTACTGTTAGGCGGTACGAAGTTCGCCGGATCAGCTAGTTAGAGATAAAAATAATACAATCACTGGTGGCGACATTATCGTGTAACCCCATTTGACGTTATTGCCCATCTTCCTGAATTAATCGCCCACTGAGGCTTTCAGAGCTGTCAACTCGCATCCGAGATTTCATCGCTAAAACTGAAAAATCAAACGTCACTTTCGAAAAATCCTATTTTTTATTGTACACAACTTTTATCAAATAATAAAAATAACACAGCCGCTTTACCCACAATGGGTATTCTTATAGCAAACCAAATATAAATAAATGAGAGAGTTTTGCTGTATAACTAAAGCAAATTAATTAAATGTAACTTAAAACTAAAAATACACGGTGTCTTTGACATCGACGATTTTATACAGTTTAAATTCAAAAACAACGTTTTTTTTTTTTAATTAGTAAGAAACCGACGAAAACCTCCACCACTGGGGGTTCCAGAATCATGTAATGGATCTATGGTATTCATTTGTGCGTCGATGTTAAAGACACCCTGTATACTAAACAAATATGTGTACAGCACACAATACATAAACATAATATATAAAAGGTTCGCGGGTAGGTGTAGAATAAAGATAGACATATCTCCGAAATTTATTTTATATTAAAAATACAAATACATTTTTATATTGCTTAAATTTTAGTAATTATAAGTGAAGAACATCCACTAAAGTGTTACTCACGTTTGCAACACATTTATGTGAGTTTTACGAATTTTGCACCACCTGCTAGTTTATCATCAGCACCATCACAAATATCACTATGTCGCAACTGGAAGAAATTATATCGGCACAGAAAGTTCTCGAGGACAGCTTTGTTCGGAAGATGGGAGAACTCGAAGCTCAAATCCAGAGTGCTGGACCTACCAAGGACACTGTGGCAAGGGTTGCTGACGAGTTCCGCACCTTCAGAGAGCTAATATTCAGCATGCTCAATTTGCTTCGGAGTCAGATCAACGACTGTGCTAAGCAGATGGACGGTCTGGAGACCAGACATCGGAGGAAGGCGCTGATTTTCCAGGGCATTGAAGAGGTTGACGGCGAGATATGCAAGGATGTCATCATGGGTTTGATAGGCAAGACGCTAGCCCCCAAATCATTTTCAGGGTCCTCCATAAAGGCTTGTCACAGACTTGGCGTAGCCAATGGAAATCATCATAGGCCCATCCTGGTGAGATTCTCCACTCATGATGATAAATCTGCAGTATGGAGATCCAAGAAAGGTTTTAAGGGTACGTCTGTCTCAGTGAAGGAGTTCTTGACAAGAAACCGGCAGAGTATCTTCGGGAAGGCGAGGCTTCATTTCGGCATGCGATCGTGTTGGACTCTGGACGGTGTTATTGTGGTTAAAGCCCCCGACGGGAGTAGGCACAAAGTTACTGCGTCCGATGAACTGAGTCTTCTGCTTGCGAAGTATCCGAAGGCTCAAGGAGGCGATGGCCTGCAAAATAGGCCGCGTTAGTTGTGGTATTTTGTTTATTTTTGCTTGTTTTTGACATCCACAATAGTTTTCGTTACTTACCATAACAATCTATACTGTTTCTAACTTCCTGATCTATTACTTTCCTCTTATTAGTTCACTTTCCCTTTATTTGTTTATTACCAATTGAAATTCATAGTTTGTACTTTGACCTCTGTAATTTTAGTTTGCGTAACTTAGCTACTGTGTTTACCCTCAATAGTCACCTTTCTTTTCTGTTTAAAGATTTAATGAATTATTTTTTGTCACCGTCAATAAAAATATAGGTTATGGTTAGCTTAACTTTTGTTGACTTTACGTCATTTGACGTTTACAGAAAATGTTCGGATGCGTTCACATTCCTTCGCCAGATTTTCGTTTATGGTGCATTCCGAATACCAAATTAGTTAATTTTAAACATTTTTATTTATTTTTTTTTTCTTAATATTATCGTGATATTCGACCTTCTGTAAACGGTTTCATTGTGCATTTTATCTGCTTTGTTACGGTTTATGTTGATGTGAGCTGGCGGGTGGTGCAGAAATGCAAGCGCCGGTGTATAATTTTTAATTAAGTATATATATATTTATTTTTAGTTTAGTATGTCATCTGAAAACGATTCATTTTTTTCTGCAAACGAATCTACTGCCTCTTCTTTTTATGATAGCTTTAACTCTGTGACAGATACTCTAGGTGATCTATTGCGTCAAAGATTCGACTCAAATCCCGGCCGACTGTTTAATGTATGCCACATCAATGCTCAAAGCATACCCAGCCATCATAGTGAACTTTACGATGCGTTCTCTGTCAACAACATTCATGCTATCCTGATTTCCGAGACTTGGCTCAAACCCGAACTGCTTTCTACCGCCTACTCTCTCCCTGGTTTCATTCTTCTTCGGCATGATAGGATCGGGAAGAGAGGGGGCGGTGTTGCTATTTACCTTCGCGCTGATTTTCCCTACAAAATTCTGACTACTTCTTCTTCTAACGACTCTGCTGAGTTTCTTTTTCTAGAGGTTTGTGTCAAAGGAGCTAAAATCATTCTAGGGGTCGTCTATTGTCCTCCTACACTTGATTATTTCACTGAATTCGAATCAGTACTCGAATCTTTGGGTTCAGAGTATGTTCATCACATCATCATGGGAGATTTTAACACCAACCTCCTTGTCCACAATTCCCCTCGGTCCCGTAAACTACTGCATATTGTCGAGTCAGCCAATCTGCATGTATTGCCTCTACAAGCCACTCATCACAATAAAATTGGTGACGATACCTGGCTTGACCTGATCCTTACCTCTAACCTTTCCCTAGTATCCTCACATGGTCAACTTGATGCCCCTGGCTTTTCTCATCACGATCTTATTTACCTGTCCTACATCCTTAAACCCCCTAAACCCAAGCCCATATTTCTGTACAGGCGTACCTTTGCAGGTATGAATAGTGAGCAACTCCAAAACGACGCATTGAATATCGATTGGACGCCCCTGCAGGAAGCTGCTACAGTTGACGAGAAAGTTTGCGTCTTCAATGATGTTGTCACCAAATTATACGACACACATGCTCCTATCAGGAAAATTAAATTGAAGCGTCCACCTGCTCCTTGGATGAATGGAGAAATTCGGATGGCTATGCGACGGAGGGATCGTGCGTTTCGGAGATTTAAAAAGGATCGCTCAGAGGTAAATTGGGCCTTCTTCAAGACTGCTAGGAACCGGTGCAACCAGATGATACGCAACGCAAAACGCCGCCACATTCTTGATAACATCACTACTTCTTCTTCTGCCGATATCTGGAAATTCCTTAGAACTCTAGGTATTGGTAAATCGCAATATTCAGACCCTCCTAACACAATTGGCTTGGATGAGCTAAACAGGTATTTCTCCACTGTTCCAATGCTAGATAGTCTAGTCAAATGTCAAACTATTGACTACCTTAATGGTCTGACGCGTCCCAATATTGTCCCCTTTGCCTTCACCCCAGTCGATCCGGGAGAGATCAAAAAGATTATTCTATCCATTAAATCCAAAGCCGTTGGTTGCGATAATATCAGTCGTCATATGATCGTGACGGCTTTGGATCAACTCCTTCCTTCCATATCCCATATCATCAACTTTTCTCTTTTCTCTGGTATGTTTCCTTCCCTGTGGCGAAAAGCTTATGTACGGCCTTTGCCTAAGATTCCTAATCCCACTCTTTCCAGTCACTTTCGTCCAATTTGCATCCTTCCGTTTATGTCCAAAGTGCTCGAGGCCTGTGTTCATAAACAATTCTCCAACTTCATTTACCACAACTCCCTTGTTAGTTCATATCAATCCGGTTTTAGGCCCGGGCACAGTACTATGACGGCTCTCCTTAAAGTGACTGACGATATAAGGCGCGGAATGGAAGACACTAAAGTTACCGCTTTGGTGTTAATTGATTTCTCCAACGCATTTAATACCGTCAGTCACGAAATCCTCCTGTCTATCCTCTCTTATCTTATGGTCTCTCACGAGGTACTGGAATGGTTTTCCTCTTATCTTCAGGAACGTCAGCAGTCGGTTCGTGTTGGAGACTCTGCGTCAAGATGGTGTGACCTTGCAGCTGGCGTTCCTCAAGGTGGTATTTTATCTCCTCTTTTGTTCTCCGTTTATATAAACCTTATAACTACTAAACTTCAGTGTGCGTATCATCTCTACGCTGACGATTTGCAGTTGTACTGTCAGTCAGGTGTTGACAACATAGCGGATGCGATCGCGGAGCTAAACCGGGATTTGCTGGTGATTAAGGAGTGGGCGGACAGATTTGGGGTGGCGGTTAACCCCACAAAGTGTCAGGCTATTATAGTTGGTAGCCCCTATAGTCTGAGGAAGCTGGATGGCCTCACTGTACCGCCCATTATTTTTAACAGTATAGTAGTTCCGTTTAGCTCCGAGGTTAAGGATCTTGGTCTGCATGTCGACACTTGTCTTGATTGGCGGAAGCAGGTCTCAAGTGTTAGTCAGAAAGTCACCGGAACGTTACGGTCACTCTATCGACTGAAGAATCTTCTCCCTGCTCACATAAAGGCAATGCTTGTACAGTCCCTAATTTTTCCTATAATTGACTATGCTGATGTGTGTTACTATGACCTGAATGCAGATCTCCTCAATAAACTGGACCGCCTTCTGAATAACTGCATTCGATTCGTCTTCAACCTTCGTAAGTATGATCATGTATCAACGCATCGATCACTTTTAAAATGGTTACCCATTCGCCAGCGTAGAGCGTTAAGGGCCTTGACAACTCTGTTTTCTTTTCTGAATAAGCCCTCTTCTCCTTCTTATCTGACTTCAGAAATTCAGTTTCTTTGCTCTGCGCACAATAAAAATCTTCGATCCACAAATAATCGTCTTCTACGATGTCCGACACACCGCTCAGGGTTTGTCCATTCCTCTTTCATTGTCCAGGCGATCTTCCTTTGGAATGCGCTCCCTCTGAACATCAGGATGGCAACCAGTCGGTTGTCCTTTAAAATGAAAGCACGAGAGCACTTTCGCAAGAAGCTGGTAGATTCATCACACTCTTGATTTGTTGTATTTGTTTTTTTTCTCAATATCATTCTTTATTTGTATGTATGTATCTAAGTATATATTTATTATTGTTCTTGTTTCCTCTATGACAGTCTTTTATTAAGTTGCACCTGCCATGTTATGTCTCTGCACCACCCTAAGGTCGACTGGTAGAAAATGCCTAAGGCATTAAGTCCGCCTTTGTACAATGTTTAGTGCATAAAGTTTTAAATAAATAAATAAATAAATAAAATAAATGCATACCTACAATATTTATGGGCTATATTGATAGGAAATGTTTCCTAAGTCTTGCCCTGAAAACCTCCAACGAAGAACTAGGTCTTAATGCGACATCTCTATTATTCCTTTTCTACAGTCAACGAGAAGAAATATTAATACTTTATAAAAATAACTAGCTAAAAATAGCTGACCTTAAAGATCTGTTGATAATCCCATTTGAAAGCTGCGAGGGGGGGGACTCTTCACCAAAGTGTGTTTAGTAAAAGCTTCAAGGCTCTTGTCATGTTGAACAAGTTACCAGTAAGTACGAGTATTATTTCTTGCTCAAAGACCCTTGTGAATCTGTTAGCATTACGTGCGCAAACGTATGGCGTTTTAAGTAAGGAATTTTTGGATAGGGATTATCTTGTTCGGGAATGTTAACTTTGTTAGTTTGCTTACGAGGATCTAAGGTTGAATATATCTTTAGAATAAGCTTTTCTTACCCAGCTAGAGTTAATATTAAATTGTGTAGGAACAGCTACTATAGGAACGTAAAGGTTGAATGTTTTGGATAAATATTATTCTATTTTTCACATTTTAGGAAATCTTGCAGATTAATAAACATTAGCATAGTCAGCCTTTTAATGTTCCCACTGCTGGGACTCAGGCCTCCTCTAGGAGTGGGAATGGGAAATCGTAATCCAGCACGCGGGCCCAGTGTGGGTTGGTGAATGTCACATGTCTTCAAATAAACGTCATAATGACAATAATAAATAACAAAATTTATAAATACATAATGAGAACATTGACTGACATATAGTCAATGTCTTTATTATGTACATACATATATGTAGGTAAGCATTTTTTTTTAAATTTAGGGCTTATTTGTTTGAGACATCGTTTCTTTATCTTTTATGATATTTTACTGTTAACTAACTAGGAAAATATATAACCTAAATACGTACATATATATATATATATATATATATATATATATATAATATATGTATGGTACAAATAAATAGGTAGGTATAATTGAATTACAATTTAAATATAGTTTTCTGTTTCCACAACAAACCGTTGTAACGGTTTTGTGGGGCACATTTTTTACGTGTAAAGATTGACTTTAATAACAACATTTCATTAGGCGTTGAATTACTTCTCCATCGATATCATCTGGGCACACCATTATCATCATTTCAGCCGAAAGACATCCACTGTTCCAGCGTTGTGGTGTCATCGGTGGAGGCCTATATGGACATAGTCCACAACGTACGGATTAACTTTAATGTTTGAATAAAACTGATAATAACTACTAAAATAACCCCCCCCCCCTATTTAGTAAGTTCTCATAGTCCATCCTAAGATAGTCTGGTAGATATTGCTGTCGGCAATACGACCGCCATTGTACCCATATTTTTAATAATAATAAGAACTTTATTTCAGAATTAGATCTAAACGATACAGGTCCATATTAATGTTAGTAAGTACCTAAGAACACACAACAAATTACAAATTAAAAACAACATTTTGACACGTGGAGCGCAACCCAGTGTCTCAAAAACGGACCGTCTAGTCGGTCCGCTATTACTTTTAGGATGCTGTTGGAGCTTTTTTTTTTTAAGTTTCTGAAAAATTGATACAATTTAGGTGTACAATAAATTTTATTCTATTCTACTCGTATTCTAAAATACTTCCATTTAATACTTCGTAACTAACGCGAAATAAAATACGCTATTCGTAAGGCTGGTCTGTATAAATCATATTCACAGTAGCAGTACAAAGATACTATGAATCCTAAATGAGGTCCATCAAATATACAGAGGGGTCTTTGCAAAAGGCTCTCTACTCTATAGTAACAAAGGATACATGTACTTAGGTATAACTATGAATAACAAATCTGGACTCCTCTAGCCCTCGGAAATTATTTCATGAATATCTTTATTGAGTGCTAGAATCTTTTTTGAAGATTTGGATTTTCAGTCTGTAAGGGCTCTTGAAAATCTTGTTGTTATTTTTTGGGCCGCCTTTTAGTCTCTTGAGTGTTTTTACTTAGAATCTACAGTAACTTTTACTGTGTCATAGTAAAGATATTGTCTCAGAGGTATAAGGCAGACAAATAAATTTATTCAAATTCGATGTGTACATCAAATAGGTTCGTTTGTTGTCACTTTTTTTTTTTTTTTTATTGTTGATATGCTCGCGTTTGACCACTATCTCACTAAATGGTAAGCGAGGATGTAGCTGACCTTGAGCACACTTATCTAGAAGTAACCTATTTACTTCTTCTCTATTATTATAACACATGTATATAATAATAGAGAAAATCCGAGAGTTTTCAAAGATATCTAACACCGCACCGGTGCGAGGCTGGGCCAGGTCGCTTGTTAGGTAATAAAATTGGTTGCGGACTCAATAACAAACAAAATAAGAGGCTATAGACAAATTCCAAGAACAAAAGCTTTTTATTTCCCAGAAAAAATCTCTATAACAAAAGAAATATTCTAGATTGAACCCACCAATACCGTGAACCAGTGATTAATTGGCGGCCATTTTAAATTAGTGACGTCAGTAGCTAATGCGCCATTACTCTGTGTCGTATTGATTGCTAGTAATTTCTATGTAGAATACATTATAATTACAGACATGTACTCTGGTTGATTGGTCTATATACAATAGTTGGTAATTTCCGGATTATGTAATGATTTGAAATGTTATGAAACTGAGTGTATAGTAAAGATTAGAGTTTAGGCATAGATATTATAAAATGTGTTGTTTGAAAATGGTTTTCCAAACACCACATAACCGATTTTGAATTCCAAACTGAATATAACAAAATAAAATACAGATCGATCGCAGGCTAGCACTAGTTATATATAACCATAAAAAACATAGCTTGGTTTTTATTTAGCGGTAATCAAACTAATATTATAAAGGCGAAAGTTTGTAAGTGGGTGGGTTTGTATGTGTATGTATGTTTGTTAATTCTTCACGCTCGAAAGGCTCGACAGATTTCGATGAAACATGGGACACGGGTAGATCGTGCCCTTTGGATTAGCCCATAGGATGCTTTTCATCCCGGGCGTATGTTCCCTCTACGCGGGCGAAGCCACTGGCAATAGCTATTTAATTTACCTACCACGTAATGTTATTTTATTCCCCATACAAAAAGGAAAGTCGTTAGCAACATATTAGTGTACAGCAATATACGTACGGTTCTGCTTACTCCCATGAGACCAAAAAAGTGAGCAATGTTTAATGTATATTAAATATTTATCCGTCATCCGTAATTCCTTGAGCACTTGCCGTGTTAATTAAAAACGTGTACACGATGTAACTTGACTACTTAATTAATGAAAGCTGTCATCACATCGCTCCCTTAAAATATTTTATTTTTATTTTTTCCTTATCCCAGAGTCCATACAAATGATGGAACCAAATTGTTTATTACAATCTAGCCTTGTCTAAAGACTAATAAGTAATTTAATTATATCCTAAACTAAAAAACAGTTATTACTAAGAATGTGTCTAATGGCACTTTTCTAATTGTCTCTATTAAGCCGAATACACTTCGTTTTTGTGTTAATTAGGTTGCACTTATGCTACATAAGCTGCTGCCAGCTTCGCCCGCATAAAAATAGAAAATTTTTCCAAGGGAATATACTCATGGGAATATAAAAGTATTATTACAGAACATGGTCTACTCGTATGTCAAAATTCGCAAAACTTAAGGTCGCCGTGCACAGTCACAAACGCCTCCACGAGAAGCTAGAAGCGGCCACAAAAGCAGCTGAAGCGTGTGACAGCCATTTGTGGGTGGTAGCTGCTGCTTTTTTAACCCATAAGCGCAGTATCATAACGGACTCTGACGAAAAAGGTTTAAATGTACGAGTGGTGTGTGACGGCGTTTTGTATCGGCATTTAGTGGCCAGTGCGGGCCATAAGAAGCGAGCAGCGGCAATTTGTAGCGTGTGGTGGCCACCGGCGTCAACCGTGTGAGGCGAATCCATATAAAATGTATGAAAACTATAGCCGGTGGCGACGTTTTGTGGTTGTGGCCGGTTGCCCGTGTGCGGCGTCCGTTAAGAAATATCCACCCACACACTTACAAACTTTTGCTTTAAAACATTAGGCTCTAAATCAATTTTTAGGGTTCCGTACCTCAAAAAGGAAAATACAGAACCCTTATAGGATGACTTTGTTATCCATCCGTCTGTCTGTCTGTCTGTCAGTCAAGACCTTTTATCTCGAGGACGCGTGGAGGTATCGAGTTAAAATTAAAACCATATACTAAGGTCTGCGGTCCCTTGAAGAAGAAAAGATACGGCCGTTTATGTCGTAAAAAAAGGGAATCAAAATTCATAGGGTACTTCCCGTTGACCTAGAATTCTGAAATTTGGCATGAAGCAAGGTCTCATAGCACAAGTAGGTATAGGAAAAAATCAGAAAACTGTAAATTTGTAGTTACGTTACAAAAAAAAAAAAATTTTACGATTCGGAAAAATCTTCGTAACTCAATTCGGAAATTGAACTATTTTCCTAGGTTTGTACGGAACCCTCAGTGAGCGAGTCCGACTTGCACTTGCCCAGTTTTTTTTTTTACTGTAAAACCATAAAAGATAAATGTAGTCTAGAGTAACTTGAACCATGATTAAAATAAAACTAGATTATTATCAAACGCTGCCTATAATAATTAAAACCCAACATTACTTAGATGGAAACTCGGCAATTCTTTAAATGTCAAGCAAATGATAATAAACGTATTTTTTCACACAAGATCAAAGTGATAACTAAAATGGGTGAGATTATTGGACTCGAATATACCTGGCCACTCAGAAAGTTTTGCGAAAAAATGTTTTTATGTTTATGGCACATGTCACTTATAATTATTTTTTAAACTTTGGCTATTTAAAAATAAAAATATCATTGTTCGAATTTTGAATTTCCCTCCACATTTTTTCGAGAGCCAAATCAAACATCGTGTCTCATTTAAAAATGGATCTGCATGGAGAACATTTTCGTGCGATGATGTTCTATGATTTTAAATGTGGCCTTTAACCCGATGTGTCATTTGATCAACTTCAAATTGCTTTTATGGATGAAGGATCTTCAAAAGCAACCATCTACCGCTGGTATAGCGAGTTCAAGCGCGGTCGCTTTACTTTGGAGGATGAATAAAGGAGAGGTCGTCCTACGACGGCTGTCACGGAAGAAAGCATGTTGGCAGTAAAAAAAAATTAAGAAAACAAGCAAATTACATACGAAGAGATTCAGCATACGTTGCAGATTGGATTGGGAAGCGTTCACAAGATTCTACACGAACACCTTCGCGTGAGGAGGATTGCTACTGGGTGCCGCACAACCTTACCGAAGCTCAGAAGCAGGCCCGTGTGGAGTGGTGCCGTGATATGATTAAAAAATTTGAAGTAGGCTCGTCTTGGTGCGTTTGCGACATTGTAACAAGTGACGAATCCTAGATTTATTAATATGATCCAGAAACAAAGCGTCTAGTTTATTATAGTAGTTAGTTAGTTTTTTAGTTTCTCAGAACTTTCGGAGTGTCCCACGTAAACGTCGAAGATGTGGCCGCGGCGGACTGGAAAAATGGTTTCGAATATTTGTTTCAGACGCATGAAACTTTGCATAGAGGCTGGTGGAGAGTTCTTTGAAAAAATTTAATAAAAATATTTTATCCATAGAAGTTAGTTTTTTTAGTTTCTCAAAATTTTCTGAGTGTCCCACGTATAAACTCACATACAAAACACGGAGGCCCGGAACAATTATTTGTGGGTCACACAAATATTTGTGCCATGCGGGAATGAACCCGCGCCACACAGCGCAGCAGCCAGTCGTTCAACCACTTTGCCAACCGTGCCTTAATTGGACCCCTCTACGTAATAAGAACTGACGTCAGACTAAAGCAATTCCAATCGACGGAATTAATTTTGACGCTTTGCAGAATCGCGTTTCATTAAGGCGCATAGAGCCCCGCTAACTTTTTGACTGATTTACATATGCTATGAACATTATGAAGAATACGTAACCAGCTATCTTTTTGTGTAAACATATTTATAAAGATCAAGGCCGTTTGAAAGGAATAGGGAAAACAAGCGAAAAATTGCATTTTATTAAAAACAAAAAATTCAATAAAGTATTAGTCATACGAAAAAACCCAGCCGTTACCGAAGAGTAGGCTTCAGAAACTCACTGTTTTATGGCATAAATGAGATCAAGGGCCTTAAGTCGTGCGAAAATAATAAGTCCACTTCTCCAGATGTATGAAGAAAACGTTACAGAAAATATTAATTTTGTTTGGATAATATTATTTAGAGAGGGAAAATTTTCCTATTGACATTCTCGCTACGGAAAAATACTGAGGAAATATTTAATGACTTCCAGGAATGTAATATCCATAAGATTTTTTTATTTATATAATGTCATGATCATTTTCGATTTGTGATAAAAAAATAACTGTTTCTTTGAAAGATAACTGGCAATTTATTAAGCTTTCGTATTACAGACACAATTAAAAAGCCATTGTGTCCCGCATACATATGCGTTCCACAATGGAATGGAACAATACAACAGGTTAAATACTACATATATAAAGGGAAAATCTGACTGACTGACATATCAATGCACAGCCGAAACTACTATAACTATGAGTTTGAAATTTTGCACAAGATTTCCTTTTATGACGTAGGCAATCACTAAGAGGATTTTCCAAAATTTACCGCCTAAGGGAGTGAAACGGAGTTCAGCAGGGGCCCAGCAGGGTCGAAGCCAACTGGGGCCACGGTAGTGTGAAAGCGAAACCCGGGGCCCTGGGATAAAGGCAAAGAAGGAACAAGAGTGGATTTTTATTCAGTAAAAGTCTGAGACTATCTCCCGCTCCGCCCAATTGCGGGATTTGTATGGAGAAACCTACATTCACGCACATACATAGTAATATAATAATATAATAATTTCGGATATGTAACACTCGAGCGAAGCTGGGCCTTTATCTATGTCACAGATATTTTAATGAAGTTTCAAATTATTGGAAATTCTTGTCAAAAGATTCACAAATAATTTCGCTAACTTTACGTCTATGATTCTCAGTAAGCCATGATGAAATTCCTTAACTCAGGAATGTGAATTGCTGCCACTTCAATGTAACAAGAATACTTAATTAAAGCGAAATATCGACTAAACTACTACCTATAAGTCAGGTAAAAGCGAATGCTCACTGAATTTAATAATTAATAAACTATAATCTATATATTTAATCCAAGAAACTCTATTTCACCTGAAAAGCTGTCTAGAGGGCCCATTTAATTGCCTGAAATAGACTGAAACTACTTTTAACTCTATCTAGCATAGTCGGCCTTATAATGTTCCCACTGTTAGGACTCACGCCTCCTCTCTAGGAGAGGAAATGGGCCGTAATCCGCCACGCGGGCCATGTGCGGGTTGGATGTCACATGTTTTCGAATTTTTGGTTCTAGGACATGCCGGTTTTTTCACAATGTTTTCCTTCACCGTTTTGAGAGCAGTGGTGATGAAATAAATTACACAAAGTAATGCGCCTGGCTGGGTTTGAACCCACAACCTACCACTCGTAAGTCGGGGTCGTTACTACTCGGCCACCACTGCTCTGAAACTCTATCTACACTATATTAAACATAAAGAAGTAAAGTTTGTTTTTTTGTTTGTACTCATTTTTTCCATCGACATAAATCCTAGAGATCTAAGACAAGCACTTTCATGGAAACAATTTGTCAAAACACTGAAAATTTAAAACAAAAGTTCGCTACGGCGCTACATTGGCATTACGCCATTTAATAGAACTATTTAAAAAAAAAAAACCCGGAATAAAATGTAATCCTAATCGTAGGGGCCCAGTAGGTTCGAGGCCTACTGGGGCCACGAATAGTGTGAAAGTGAAAGCCGGAGCCTGGGACGAAGGCAAGGAAGAGACAGGAATGGGTTTTTAGTCAATAAAAAACTAACGCGTCCTCTCGCTCCGCCCAAGAGCGGAGGATATCATTGGATGATTTTTCCAGAAATAAAAATTGCTATTCTAGGAAATGGTGTGCACGCGTAACAAACATACACACAAACATATGGTTTTATATTATTAGTGTGATAGTGAAATTTAACTTGATATCCATCAGTCATGTCAGTGACAAGGTTACTTCTTTATCTTTATTAATTTCAGTCATTTTTAAAGTATTTCGGTTGCCGCTACAACAACAAATACTAAAAAAGCAGACTAAAATAAATATTTAAAGGGTCCCACACAACAAACGTGTTTTTTTTTTGCCATTTTTATAGATAGGGAACTTTCATGCGCGAGTTGGACTTGCACTTGTCTGGTTTTTATTATTTTCTTACTATAAATGATATCAAAGTAATGTTAGACACGTTCTTATATCTACGAATATTTAAAAATGAATCAAAAAGACAAGACATAAAATCAACTTTTAAAATTTATGAACTGACTATAAAACCCAATGAATTCAAACTTAATTAGCATAGAGATTACAGTGAATATACCTACGTAACCGAGGCGAGTTAATTCAAGTATCAAATTGCATTACCGGTGACGCACGCAACGGCTATAACTCCCTTACCTCCCCTCTACCGTCGAGCGATGAGATTTCCAATAAGCCCCGTTCCACCCCTTCCGTAAACATTGGCTGTGACGGCCCAAATACCTCGTTTCACTGGCAGACGGGTTAAATAGAGAGATAAACGTGACATGGTTTGTTTTATAGGTACATTGTGGTGGTATTTAAAGTTGCATGGCGTTGCGCCACCGGTACATGGTAGACTTCCTTCCCATACGCACAAAGCGTTTTGGGAACACATTTATTGTGCGTACAGCCATGGACTGGAATTCCCTGCCGGAGTCTGTGTTTCCTGATAGCTACAACTTAGGGGTTTTTAAGTCAAGAATGAATAGGTTACATTTAGACAAGCGTGCTCCATCGTCGACCACATCATCACTTACCATCAGGTGAGATTGTGGTCAAACGCGAGCCTAACGATTATTAAAAAAATAAATTAACACACACATGAGAGTTCTAAACGAGGGGGTAGTTAGCACGTCGTGACGTCACAATCCCACCGTCATTGTTCTCAAAGTACCGAGTGGCACATTTCCTCAGGAAATTGTTATTATGTCGTCGGGAAAGACGTGCCACTGTGGGGTTACAGGAAAGGGCCGCGCTGTTTCTTTTTAGACGAAAGTGGCTGTTTTCTTTGCAATCACCTTTGAGGGTTTCATTTAGGGGGGAAATGGAGGGTTAAATGTGGAGAAATGATGATATTCTGTTTTACACCTTTTAACGGCGTCTCCGCCAACACTTTCGTGTTCATTTCACCAATAGGTCGCACTTCCACGACCGAATACTCCATCTCATCAGCTCTTCTGTCACCTATGGGGATTGAAGAGCTAAACGAGATGGAGTACCCTGTCGCAAACACACGATCCTGGCGAATAGGACGCGAAAATACTCGTCGGACCAATCCGACGCAAGCGGTTTAAGGGTTAGTAACTGTTACATGTTCATTTATGTCTTATAATATCGGCCGGCAGTATTGCTATCCAACGTGGCAATGCTATCAGCGTTCTGGGCACTTTTTCTAATTATGTAGATGATTTTTTTTATGCCTAATGAGTTCTTTTACTACCCGTTTGTACAAATTATTATTTTCAAATTGCAGTTTGTGTATACAGGTTTATTTGTAAAACACTAACAACATTGCAGGACTATATTACTAACATCATAAACAACAACTGTTGTTTTATGACTTTTTACAAAACATAATACATTTACCAAAAACAAATCTTTAAGATTTCGTTGTTCCATCTAACATATTTCAACTCTGTATTTTGCTTTACCTACCTACGCCTCCCGCGCACGATCCCCTCCGCTATTATACTATCGCTTGCTTCGCATAAACTTCGTAACATTTAGAACGTTCCATTTAAATATTTTTATTTTTGTATGAAAATCTGATGATTGATAAATTTTTAAAAGTCATAGAAATAAAGTTGTTGTTTATGATATTTTTAAAACAGTTCTGAGAGGTTGCCAGTGTTTTACAAATAAACCTGTATACATAATTAACCTATAATATTTGTAATTGGCAACTTAAAATGTTATTATCGTCAACAGCTGCCAAGCCTTTTTCCCAAATTATAATAATAATAAAGACCGGATTCTACTAGAGCTGCGCCGGAAAAGTTAAATAAAGGAACTCGCTTGAGTTTTAGCCAGTAAAAGCCTGGCATTCCCTCTGGATGTATATAAGCATTTTATATAGAGCGACAATCTCTCTGGGCTTTATTACCTTTACCACACTGTACCTTAAACGTAACTTACATAATGAGGACGGTACTATTTACCTCATCGAGTAAAAAAAGACTAAATATTAACTCAAGTTAGAAATACTATTAACTACAATAAACTTTCCTTTCGTTAGAAAACCGAGATAATTCTATTAAACAGTATCTATGAGTGGAAAGTTTAGACACTTTCATTTAAAAAGTAATCTTCATAAAGTAAGATAAAAGCCTTAGTTTCAAAGTTTTAGACGTCTATAAAGTCGTGAAGTATAAAGCGTGATCACTGGATAGGAGAGAATCTAAAAAGGGATATTTATTTTATTATTTTCTTTTACTTAACCTAGAGTAGGTACATGCAAAGAATGGACCCTAATACTTTTACTCTCTGGCCTTGTATATAGGCTAATAGGAGTTTCAAATACCAGTTTACCGGTTTTCCTATCCACTCTTCACTGAACCATTCATCAGGAACATTTTATCTTCCTCACTGGTTCATGCAAAGGTACCGTGGTTGGTCATGGGATCGAGTTGGTAGAAAAATTTGGTGAATAATTTAACTAAGTTTAATAAAATGGAACGTCCTATTTTACCAAATATTTCATTTACTGTCATAAACTAAAAATCAAATAGACTAGAAATATCAGCGACATCTAGCAAGAAAATAAGGTTTGCTTCGAGAAAACTCAGTGTTAAGTAATCTCGCCTTTGTACATGAATTTTCAAATCACTGTGTTTTAATATTAGGTTTTGCGTACAATAAATAATTAAAGAAAATTGGCGACACTCGGGCCCTTAACTTTTACCTCAAAGTCTAAAATTACTGGATATTTAATGTTTAGAAAGCGAGAGAAGTGAAGTGACTGACAACTTGACGCAATAAATCTTGGGAAGCATTTATTTAAGTGCGTCCTTGCCCTTCTGAAGAGCGACCGCCCCCGCACTTACGCTCGACTTGATAGAGACTTATAATCAAAGTGAAAAATACACTGATTTTTAACTGAAGTGTTTTCATATTTTTAATTTGTTGGAAATCGTTGAGAGATTCTTTTTCACGAAAGTGATTTGTAAATCTTTTGATTAAACCTTCCTCATGGATCTTTATTATTTCAATTAGTGAAACCTGCATGACGGACGCAGTTGGGACTTCTATTTTATAGTAATATAAGTGATCAACGTGGCTCTCTCTACGAAGTCTTATCTCATCTATTTTGGCCTGAGGGACTGCTTACCTGACCAGCAAAAGGCATGATCATCCTATTAATTTAAGAAATCGAAAGCTTGCATACTCTAGAGTAAACCGCGAAATTCATTCATTGATTGTAATGATTATAATGCTGTAAATAAAGATGTGTTAGGGCCGTCAATCATATTTTAATCAATATACAACTTGATACTGACCTGAGAAATGCAAAAAAACTTAAGGAAATTTGAATTTCGCGGGCTAGGTAATGTAGTACTTTCACCTCAAAAGTTTAAAAGAAAAAACTATCCATATGCTTATTGAAAATACAAATATAGCTCTCATTGTATGCCTTCTCGAATCGATATTTATATCTGGTCTAGCCAACGCGAAATATGACCTAGATCTTTTTATAGACCGGTATATTGATTGTGTAAAGATCAAGTGGGCAGGGAAGACACGAAGATAAGTGACGTCTATCCGTGGCTGTGAAGATTTTGAAGGTGATGATCTCGGTGAATAAATAAGGTCTTAAAACGATAGACATTAGTTTTATTCTAACCTTGGTTTATTTAAACTTGAATAAGTATGGGTTTTAGGGTTCCGCACCTCAAAAAGAATAAACGAAACCCTTATATGATCACTTTGTTGTCCGTCCGTCTGTCTGTCTGTTCGTCTGTCTGTCTGTCAAGGCCTTTTATCTCGGGAACGCGTAGAGGTACCGAGTTGAAATTAAAACCATATACTCAAGTCTGCGGACTCTTGAAGCTGTGAAAAAATCAAACTTCTAAGTTAACGAAAAAATAAGTTACGATCGTTTATGTCTCAAAAAACGTATATTTCGACACCCTCAAGGGAATCAAAATTCATAGGGTACTTCCCGTTGACCAAGAATCCTGAAATTTGGTTTTATACCAAATTTCAAGGTAAGCAAGGTCTTATAGCACAGATATAGGAATAAATCTGAAAACAGTAAATTTGTTGATACGTCACAAGAATTGAACTACTTACATAAGTTTGAACGGAACCATCAGTGTGCGAGTCCGACTCGCTCTTGCCCAGTTTTTTTTATTAGGAATAGTTTGTTTACCAGTATCTCACCTGATGGAGCACGCTTGCCTAGAAGTAACCTATTCACTCTTGACTTAGGAACGATGGTATATACTTGACGGCACCATTGGTGCAATAGTTGAGCGATTGGCTGCTGCACTACGTATCTCGGGTTCGATTCCCGCATGGAACGAACATTTGTATGGTCTACAGATAGGTGCTCTGCGTCTGGGGTTTATATGTATGTTTGTGAACACACCCACGACTCAGGAGTTATTCCTAGTGTGCGGCAATGTTTATAAAAAAAAGTATATTGAATAAGAAGTAAGTTATGGATGCTAATTAAACGGATTTCATTCAGATTCATAGTCATAGTCATAGTCGGCCTTTTAATGTTCCCACTGTTGGGACTCAGGCCTCCTCGCTAGGAGAGAGAATGGGCCGTAATCCACCACGCGGGCCCAGTGCGGGTTGGTGGAGGTCACATGTCTTTGAATTTTTGGTTCTAGGACATGCCGGTTTCCTCACGATGTTTTCCTTCACCGTTTTGAGAGCAGTGGTGATGAAATAAATTACACAAAGTAATGCGCCTGGCTGGGTTTGAACCCGCGACCTACAACTCGTAAGTCGAGGCCGTTACCACTCGGCCACCACTGCTCTCAATCAGATTCATCCTCCTCGAATTGCAATGATCGTCCTTTTTTGTGGCATGGCAAAGTTATTATGACCTGCAATTGAGAAAAAGTAGTATAAGTAGTAGTTTATAGGTGCATACGTTAGTCACTCGATCATTTGAATGGTTATTACTATAAATTTGCGATATTTACCTTAAATACACTTAATTACACTCACTTGGTTTCACTGTTACATTATTTTGGTTTCACTGACAACTTCGTCATCTGATCGTAATATTTTTTTTCCTCTAATACCCGATATTTACGTAACACGAACTACGGTGAGTTGAATCGCTTGGGATCGGTTTTTTGTTAGCCGCAAGGACTGTGGGGTCGAATTTACGTATAATTTTGATGATTCTCTATTATTAATTTTAACACTAACCTACATATAATAATATACATATATTTATTTACCTCACACTAATCCAACTGATGAACATCCGTAGACTCATATCAAGGTTCAGTTGAAAACCAGCGTCAGGCAACTGCTACGTAGTGGCCTGGCATTATGCTGAACTGGACCTATTTGGCGCGGCCGTGAGACACACAATGTTGATGTATTTTTAAGTTTAAGTATTTAATATTTTTAAGTTACATATATTACTTAAGTTTCTTTATAATTGTTATCTCATAGTGTGTACCTGTGTGCCAAATAAACGTGTTTTCTTTCTTTCTATTTCTTTTTAATTAGCACCCATACTTAAAACTAACATCTACATAGCCTTCTAAAGTACTAAGTCACCTACAATCAGGGGCGCCGACTCTGTGAATGCTCGGGAGCTCGAGCATCCATGAGAAATAAACAGTGGGTGCCGAGCACCTCTGAGAATAGACATCAAAAAACAAATCAGTAATCGCCTTTTAGGGATGGGCGTTTTTTCATTACCCGACGTCCCGTTTCACGACCCGTTTAGCGCAGTGGTTTATAGCGCCGGTTGAGACGCAAGGTTTGATTCCCGCACCAACACAAATGTTTGTTGATGAAACAGATATTTGTGTTGGATCTGGGTGTTTGTGGTACCTTCGTTATTCCGCAGTATGTAAGTAGGACATTTAAATTTATTTGTCGGTCGATCAGTGTGCATTTCTCTTCTCACACTTCGCCAGTTTTTAGAGTCATCAAATGAGCATGAGCACCCATGAGGTTTTCTAAAAGCCGGCGTTTTCAAATTTCATCATTTTGTTAATTGTAGGCAAGGGCTACAATTAACAAAATGATGAAATTTAATGATAAATAACAAATTATATTTATTTTGCCAATAGGTTTAAAAAAAACACTTACAAATAATTTTTTTTTTTGTTCAAAAAACCGTAACAAACATGCAGACACAAACAAACTTTCACCTTTATATTATTAGTGTTCACACACAAAATACTGCACACTGGTATTGCGTTATTTGCTGCCTCCTCGTTTGTATAGCATAGCATAGCATAGTCGGCCTTTTAATGTTCCCACTGTTGGGACTCAGGCCTCCTCTCTAGGTGAGGGAATAGGCCGTAATCCACCACGCGGGCCCAGTGCGGGTTGGTGGATGTCACATGTCTTTGAAGTTTTGGTTCTAGGACATGCCGGTTTCCTCACGATGTTTTCCTTCACCGTTTTGAGAGCAGTGGTGATGAAATAAATTACACAAAGTAATGCGCCTGGCTGGGTTTGAACCCGCGACCTACAGTAAGTCGAGGCCGTTACCACTCGGCCACCACTGCTCCTTTGTATTCCTCTGTCTAAAACCTAAAATTCTGAACTCAATTTTAAAGACTTACTTTAAATTTGAACTTTTGGAAATTAGCACGTCATTCGCTTTGAATTTCAAGTTTGAGCACAGGTGTAGGATAGCCAGCCTTTTGGTATTTTACAGGATTTATTTTGGGGAGTGTGCACGGGAATTGCATGACTTGATTTCGCCATCTCATTTCTAGCTTCGGACAACCTGACGTACGGCGAGTATCCACCCTTACGTTGTTGAAACCTCTACGGTCCAGACTAAGCTTTTCGCCTCATTGTTTATACCGCGAACATTGAAGGAATGGAACAATTTGCCTGCTGCGGATTTCCCGTCCGATTATAATTTAGGTGTTTTCAAGGCTAGAGTGATAAACTAGTGCGCCTCATCATCAACGATTGCATCACTGCTTATTAGGTGGGATCGCAGTCGCACTAGTTTATAACATTAAAAAAAAAGTTAAATGGAACTGGAAACCTACAGATGATACCTATTAAAATTAACAGCTAAATGAAAGAGCTGCTAAGATCTCGCTACCTTCACAAGGTAGTTTAAGTCTTCAAGCTTTTTGTTTATTTAACCTAAATTGACATAGAGCTACCCCTCTCCGGATGCCAGAGAACATTTTATTACCCGACTCTACATAGATCTAGTCTCTACATAGAGTTCGTATAAAAAATGTATAGTTCAGAAGTAGGGCGCAGACGTCTCTCGGCTTTTCTCTATAAAACTATTTCTTTTTTGTGAAAGCACTGCGGTCTCTATGTAGAGATCCAATGTACTTTATTTATTTATGTTATGTCCTCGTGTTCTTTTTGTATCTTTTGAGGTTAAATAAGATGAATGGAAACGTTTCTGATACAATGTAATTCGTAGTTACATGACCTAAAATAGTTTTTTTTTTTTTTTAAAGGATTTTTGGGATATACGGTGTTTAGCTAGTTTTAAAAGCAATATAAGAGGCGCATGGTGTGTTGATATCACACTAATTTAATACAGTGTAACCTGGATAACATATGCCAGTGATGACATATGGCTCTGAAACATGGTCGCTTACAATGGGCCTTATCAGAAGGCTTACAGTCACCCAAAGGGCAATGGAAAGGGCTATGCTCGGAGTTTCCTTGCGTGATCACATAAATAATGAAGATATCCGCAGGAGAACCAAGGTCGCCGACATAGCCCGAAGAATCGCCAAACTAAAGTGGCAGTGGGCAGGGCGCATTGCTCGTAGAACGGATGGTCGATGGGGCCGAAAGGTTCTAGAGTGGCGACCGCGCACCGGAAGACGCAGCGTTGGAAGGCCTCCCACAAGGTGGACCGACGACTTGGTGAGGGTCGCGGGAGTGCGGTGGATGCGAGAAGCACAGGATCGGTCGTTGTGGCGACGCTTGGGGGAGGCCTATGTCCAACAGTGGACGTCTTTCGGCTGAAATGATAATGATGATAATGAACCTGGATAACTGAATGGATAATGGACTGTAAGGGACCTGAGAGTTCCATTAATAGAGGTGAAAATAGAGGATATTTCAGATATAGAGGTTTTTTTTTATTGGGTGGGAGAATCATCTTATGACAAATCCCGCCCTTGGCCGGAGCGGGAGATAGTGTCAGACTTTTACTGACTAAAAACACACTCCTGTTTCTTCTTTGTCTTCGTCCCAGGGCCCCGGGTTTGACTTTCGCACTACCCGTGGCCCCAGTTGGCTTCGACCCTGCTGGGCCCCTACGATTTGCTGACGTCTTCCTGAGGCGCGCGTGGAACAGTACGCGCTGTCGACGACTTGGGCTCGGTCCGGACGGTTACCGGACGGTCGAACGGCGAGCCACCCATTGATCGCCGTCCGCAAGCCCGCGTCTACGGTGGCCCGAAATCGGGATCGTAATCCCGGCAGCGATTGGGGCGTGAGGACCGTTGTCTTACGCGATCGGCCGCCTCCTTTGCTAGCATTACTGCTTCGCAGAAGGAGGCGACCGCCTGCCACTCCTCCTCGTTCCGGACCATGGCCTGTACCACGGCGCGAGAGATCGCGGCTCCCGATCTCCCCCTCGAGGACACGGCATTGCTCTGCCCAAGCAGGGCACACCTCCACCGTGTGCTCCACCGTGTCCTCCGTACAGTCCCTACAGTGGCGACACTCGGGCGCCTATTCCACACAAATCCGGTGCAGGAACTTCCCGAACTTACCGTGTTCGGTGAGAACCTGCGTCATGCGGAAGGTGAGGACGCCGTGAGGTCTTTCCAACCACGCCTCAAAGAGGGGACTTACCGTCAGATAAAGAAGTACGATTATTAAATAAAATAACTAGTTAGAGAGGTGATAAATTGATGTTATCTCAGATACAAGAGGTCAGTGCTTATAAAATTCAAAGAAAACAATTTAGTAAAAGTATTCTTTAAAATAAAGCCTTAGTAATAGAGATAAAATACACTCGCTGTCTTAATTATAGAGGTAACTAGGTATGACGATAAAAACGAAAGAACGAATCCCAGATAATAATAATAATAATAAACTCCTGGACACTGCGCGCATCGTTAGGAGATTCCTCTCTCAGGAGCCCTAACCACCGGTAGCTTGGTCCCTGTTCCCGATGCCGGTGGGCTACTATTTTTTATATTTTAAAATGTTTTTTTCTAATTTTATTTTTTAAGAAATATTTAAAAATGTAATCAATATGTACATAAATTTAATAAATGGAATAATAATAATATTCCACAACTATCACACAACGCCGTCTAGTCCCAAGCTAAGCAGAGCTTGTGTTATGGGTACTAGACAACTGATAAACATACTTATATATTTCTAAATACATACATACACACATTTATAGATAAATTACATCCAGATACAGAACAAATGATCGTGCTCATCACACAAACATTTGTCCTGGGTGGGAATCGAACCCACAACTTCCGGCATAGCAGTCAGGGCCACTAACCACTAGACCAACAGGCCAAAAATGAAATATATAGAGGTTTGCTTTGTCTCACTAACAGATGTAGCGACATCTATGGCGCCACATAAGAACTAATTCTGCATCGCGCAATTAAAGTTCTTCGTGCGATTTGAACGTATAGAACAGCCCAAAATCATCTATCGGGCAGTCGCCCATCAGAGGACCCTCTCTTTACAACGGAGGTTTGCGGGACTTTACTCTCTGTTCCGCATACCTCCTAAATATTATGAAATAAGGTATACTGGTAATTCTTATTGTTCTGAGACGATTCGAAGGCAATAGCAATTAACCTTGATGACCAGATTTTAGCCTAGCCGGTCTGGTCTAGTTATACTGAAAATGCGATGACTTTAAAAAAAATCAAAGGCTCCCCGACGCGACAGTAAAAAGAAAAAGTATAGAAGTAGTAGTGGTGGTGTGGAGTGTGGTGTAGTAGTGGTAACTTGAAATAGTAGTATTGAAGTGTTGGACCTCAGCATGAGTTCCAGCTATGGAGATTTTTCACTTATCCAGGACCCACTTAACCGAGTTTCACTGTACTACAAAGGTGAAAGTTTGCGAGTGTGTGTGTAGTGTATATGTGTTTGTGTGTATGTTTGTTGCTTCGACACGCTCATAGGGCAAACGGGTAGACCAAGTCCTGGAATAAATAAATAAAATAAAATCTTTTTATTTCAGACATTTAGTCCATACTATTATTAATTCAATTCAATAGCACATAGAATATTTTTTATCTCGGGTGTATGTTCCCTTGGGACAATTCAACAATAAAGAAATCAATACAATAAGAGAAAATGGTTTGAATTTAGCATAGTATGTAGGTAAATAATTTATTTTCGTATAATGTACAACGTGTTCACTAATTGTTTGTCCACAAGACATTAGGAATGTCGTCTCGGAAGGAACTAATTCCGTTGTGTGTTAAGTTACGTGGGAACTTTGTCTTTCTTCATTAACAGTTAATTACTCACTTAACAAGGACGTAAGTAGGCTGCTAATCTATATAATAATATATAAAAGAAGAAACTGACTGACTGACAAATCAACGTACCGCTGAAACTGCTGGGACTACGAATGTGAAATTTTGCACACATTCTATTGTAAATAAGTGAGCACTAGAAAATATTTTAGGAAATACAACCCTTATGGGGGTGAAAAGGGGAAAGGGCATTGCTCAAAAGTGTTCACACCCAACAGATTTGAAACAGATGTCATTCGAAGCGTCTAGTTGAATAGAGTTTTTTTGATTATTGCGACATATCTCAAAAGTATGAGATTTAGGTTTTATAAAACATTTTATTGTGACCTAACCTAACCTAACATTAATTTTAATAATAATAATAGTTCTTTATTTTCAGGCAACTAAGGCCCATAGACAGAATACATAAAATAATCTTAAAAATAATAAACTAATACATATTAACAACAAACAATAACTAATCTATTTTTCTTTTTTGCACTATTGTACACGAACCACAAACCACAACCACAAACCCACAATTAATGCCACAGCGCAAATGCTTGGCCATTTGTAATTGATGTTTGTTTGTTATATTATTATATTTTCACAACCATGAACAAACTGACATGTATCCTATGTCTGTTGTCTCCACCCTGGAGACGGTGGCCATACAAAATCCGAAAATGCTTCTTTCGTTTGTATGCAAAATCTTATTCCATGGGTAAATATACTTGAAACTTGGTAGGAATTCCCTGCCGGAGTCTGAGTTTCCTGATAGCTACAACTTAGGGGTCTTTAAGTCAAGAGTGAATAGGCTACTTCTAGGTAAGCGTGCTCCATTGTCGATCACATCATCGCTTAACATCAGGTGAGACAGTGGTCAAGCGTATGCCTATCAATAATAACAAAAAACAACTGGGTAAGTGCGAGTCGGACTCGTGCACTGAGGGTTCCGTACAAACTACAATTCCCGAATGGTGTCTCGAAGATTTTTCCGAATTGCAAACAATTTTTTTTTGTGACGTAGGTGACAACAAATTTACTCTTTTCAGATTTATTCCTATATCTGTGCTATAAGATCTTGCGTTGTGCCAAGATTCTGAGTCAACGGGAAGTACCCTATAAATTCATTGACAGTATCTAAATATACGTTTTTTGCAACATAAACGGCCGTATTTTTTTTAACACGCTTTTATTAGCTTCACTTGTAACTAAGTACGTAAGAAAATCTTGGAATCTTAATTTGACCCACTTCCCGGTTTTAGATTAGGATGAAATTTTGCCCACGCTCTGAGTTCTGATGACAATACAAAAAACGTCATTACAAATCCAATATGGCGACTTCCCCAAGATGGCGGACTGGCTGTTTGAAATCCACCCCCATGACATGGGTATCAAATGAAAGGGTTTGCTGTCAGGAAAGCGAAAAAAATAGTCACGTGACTTAAATCCAATATGGCGGACAGGCTATTTGAATTGCACCTCCATGATACGGGTATCAAATGAAAGTATTTGCTGTCAGGAATACGAAAAAAATAGTCACGTGACTTAAATCCAACATGTCGGACATCCAAGATGGCGGATTGGCTATTAGTGCGTGCTAAAAGCGTGTTTTTTAGTATTTTAAACTATTTTGACCAATTATTATTCGTTAACTTAGACGTTTGATTTTTTCACAGCTTCCTGACCTTCAACGCGATACCTCCACGCGTTCCTGACATAAAGGGTCTTGACAGATCAACAGACTGACAGACAGACAGACGGACAAAGAAGTGATCCTATAAGGGTTCCGTTTTTTTGAGGTGCGGAACCCTAAAAATAATGTAAATCATTATTTAACCAGAAAATCGCTTGTTAATTTTATGCCATTGTAAAGTTAGGTATATATGCCTGTACCGCATACTGTGCGGGTGTCGCCACATACTATATACGAGTATATTAGGATAGTACACAGACGCAAATAAAACTTTCACAACGATGTGAATTTATCGAAATGTTTGTGTTTTCCGCGTCCAAGCGATGAGTCATGCTTTAAAACTACGAATCTAATGGATAGAACTTGTAAAAATGGTTGCAGTATTTTCTCTATTTTGCAAAAATATCGATGTCTCTTTCAGTACTTCTTCGGTTCTGTATTTCAAACCTATTGATTGTCAAGTGTACACCAGTGGATCACTTTAGAAAAGGCCTCTGCATTTCATTGAACTAAATGGTTCATCCCTCACAATTTTAATATGTTTTTTTGAAAATTGTGAAGGCGGTCGAAAGGTCGTTAAGAGTGGTTTGAGTTCGGTTATTTTTGTTTTTCTGCGAGTAAGGTTTTGGCGATAAGAATGGAGAAAGATGACTGTCAGTAATGATGGATGGTATGAAAGATAATGCGAATATGCGAAAGAGAACAGCATCCCTGATGTGACGGATTAGGGGGAGTGCCAACAGCATTTTGAGGGTGATAGCTGACCGGATTGCCCCTTCCTGGGGCACTGGACACGTATGCACTGCTGCATATGAATTTATTTTATTTTATTCTATCTATTTTAATGAGCAATGTTGTGCTCCATCTTCGGCCACATCATCGCTTACCATCAGGTGAGATAGTGGTCAAACGCGAGCCTATCAATTAATAAAAAAAAAAAAAAAAAATTTTACTAACATAGTTTTTATGTGCTACTAACATAATATGGGTGTATCTGACATAAATAATAATAATGTCTACTGAGACGAAAATTTATAGAGAAGTATGGGAAAAGAAAACATACATAAACGACACTAAATATACTAGAAAAAAAAAAACTAGAGATTGATATTTTGTTCAGGTAGGTTACATTTATACACAAAAATTGAACTGCAGGATTGTTCGAAACAATAACCTTGGCCTTGGAGCGCAAAGGGCAACTGAAGGAACACAAGTGAGTTTTAGTCAGTAAAAGTCTGACACTCCCTCTCGCCCCACCCAGAGCGAGAGAAGTTATTTAATGATTTCCCAAGAAATAAAAAAATAATAAAATACATTATAAAATTGAAACTCAAATGAGTGTCAGATGAAATAAACACTATTACAAGCAAACTTAGACAATTTCCCTCTCCACAATAAACGATACTGTAAATGCTACAGCGTGCCCATTGATCGGTTATTGGGTAGCTGTTCTCATTTTGTATGCGAAGGGCTCATCAAATCACGGTAATAGGCCATATCCACATGAATGAGTAATATTGAATGGATCGATGTAAGCTAACGTGATTATGTGCGTATGGTGTGTGAAAAGCCTATAATGATTTCATTATTGGTAATATTTGGCGCACTAGATATTAATAATAAATCGTTGAGTATGTGCGTAGGCACAAACTCCCACAGTAACATAGCCTTGTAACCTTTGGGTAATGGCTCCAACTTACGAGTCGGTCGTGGGTTTCAAACCCAGCAACACATTTTGACAACACCGAGTTCAAAAAGAAGGAGGTCCTATGTTCGGCTGAATGTATTGTTGTATTTTTTTTATGTATGTTTACCGTTTTCTCGGTCAATTGTAGGCCGATTTTGAAAATTATTTTTGTAATTGAAAGGTGTTACTTCTGAGTTGGACCCATAGAAATATTGTTATGATCTGATGATGAACTTCAAAGATATGAAACGAAGCTCCTTATAGGGTCCAGAAAAAGACCCTTTCGCCCCCCGCGTATTGCGATTCTTGAAATTGAGCTTAATCAATGCTAAATTGTTATAATAAAACAAACGAAAAGTCTGGAAGTCGGTGTATCAGATATTGCTTTTTCGTTGAAGTCGAAAGTTTCATTTTTCGTAAAAAGCTTTTTTTATTTTTCACTTTTTAGTTTTAGTTCTCCACAGCTAAAATTAAATGGTGAGCAAGTTATCTGGTGAGTTACCTAATATATTGATAAAATAGCAATCCTTTCACGGTGTTAACACAAAAAGAATCATCAAAATTAACCCTATTAACACGTAATTTGAACATAATTAGTGAAATAAGGGTATACTTTACACGTCTTCAGTACCCCTTCAGAGCGTGCTGGCGTGATGTTATGTTATGAAAACAATATACAGACATGCGATTGCAATATTTTCTGAAAATTCGCTATTTATTGAAATATTCTATGGTTTATCTCCGAAGTTCTGCATTAGATCTTCTCAAAATTAAAATGGGACACTCTGGAAACAAAACTCGTCCAAACAAAAAAACAACATCAAAATCGGTTAACCGGATAATGTCGCCGGATAATATCCGGCGCGATCAAGATAAAAAAAAAACAATTAGACGACTTGAGAATAAATCTCTTTTTTTGGAAATCGGTTATTTTCAGAGAGTAACTATAATAAAGACTGATTTGAAAATAAAAACACTTATTTTAATGGTTTTATTAATGTCGTAACTCATAATTGAACTTGTGTTCAATACCGTGATCACGTGATTACGGTATTGATCACACTAATACCGGTATTGATACCGGTTTTGAAAAAAATCCGGTATTTGAAAGTCCCAGCTATTGGGTAGGCCATACCTCTATCCGACAAAATTTGTATTGGGTTGCCTCTACGAGTAGCACGAGATCAGCTCACGATATAGCCTGCAAGACACTCCGTGGCACTATTGACGCGCCTGACCTACTTACTGTGCTGGCACGTTTCTTTGTCCCGGACAACTACTGCTGCGGTAAAAAGCCCAGGATGTTGACTGTGCCTCAGAGTCGCACTGTTGCCCGTGCTCAGTCTCCAATACCTCGCACTTAGATCAACTAACGATCTGTTTTCGGATGAATGGAAGATGATTTTATTGGCATGTCAGAAGTAATGTGAGAGAAATTGATGAACATTTTGTTTACAAATTTTCTTTAATTTTTTTATTAGTTACTGTAATTGGTGGTCTAACCGTTATATTTAATAAAATAAATAATAATAATAAAAGTTTAATTGAAAGAAATCTGTATATTTTAGTTCATGTTTATAGCAGTTGAGCCTAAATAACAGTTTTTCTTCTTGTTACAGCTGGTGAGCTGCATAATGGCATCATGATATGGCTGCTGCTGTGCACTGCTGCAGTTATCGCGGCTGGCTTGCTCACCGCAATCGCCTGCTGGGTCATACATCGTCGACACTCCGTGGCTCACAAACTAGGTGTGTACAAACTTAAATATCTACATTCACATGACCAATAGTCACGAGAAATAAGATATCTAGATATACTGTGACATTATTAAATCTACCTTAACATGTGCTATTCAAGAACGTGTACCCTATTCAGGGAGCCGTGAGATAAAAGGTAAATAAACCATTTATAATACTACTAAATTAACTATATATTTACTAAGTTTTGTTACTGTTTTGGTGAACAATAAAATTTTATTCTATTCTATTCTAAATTATTAAAATTATAGACCACAGATACTGCAAACATTTTACATAAAAATGTGACGTTTTGTCATCGGGCGCGTTATAATTCGCCATCTATTTCACTATCGATCAACTGGTTGATTTGAGATATTTTCGTTGAATTCTTGTTATTCGCCAAAGAAAAAGCGTGCAAGAAAATGCCAACGTATTCAACAGAAAAGAACACTGTTATTAATGTATTCAAACACGTCAAAGAAACTTGGTCGAAGGTACCTACATTGTTTTCTTTGTTTGCATTTTGTCTCAAGCCCAGATGAATAGGGTATAGTGTACAACAATTGGTTCTTAATTATCTAACCATCAAATAGGTGGTTTGTAACCAACATATTTCTTGAATGGCTGAAGTTCATCGTCAGCCACATCATCGCTACTATCAGGTGAGATAGTAATAAAAAAAAGTTAAGACAGAAAACGTGACAATGTATATTATTTTATTGCTCATGACTATACGACAAATAAAAAAACGTCTGGACGTGCCACAGTGGCTTGTGGATGGACAGCCTTTGATTTTTTTTTAAAGTCATCGCATTTTTAGAATAACTCAGACCTACTATACGATCAGTATTCCTAAAATCTGGTCATCAAGGTTAATTGCTATTGCTACTGCCTTCGACTCATCTCAGAACAATAAGAATTACCAGTATACATTATTTCATAATATTTAGGAGGTATGCGGAACAGAGAGTAAAGTCCCGTAAACCTCCGTTGAAAAGGGAGGATCGTCCGGCCAGACGGGATGTTATGTCTGGTGGGCAACTGCCCGATAGATGATTTCGGACTGTTCTATATGTTCTAATCGCGCGGAGAACTTCAATTGCGCGATGGAAGATTAGTTCTTATGTGACGCCATAGATGTCGCTACAACATCATTTCTTCTGCACAGGCGGTAAGCGCGGGCCGGACAAGGCGCTGGTCTTCCAGCCTCCTCGCCGCGCCACAGCCGTGCGCTCCCCCGGCTCGGCCACTCACTACCTGCGCAAGTCCCCCTCGCCCACTGCGCCCGCGCCACCCGCCGCTTCGTCCCCCCCGCAGCCCACGCCGCAGCCGCCGAATGTCAACTCTGCTACCACGGTAAGAACATGAAAGATTAGCATAGCATAGCATAGAAGGCCTTATAATGTTCCCATTATAGGGACTCAGGCCACGCGGGCTCAGTGCGGGTTGGTGGATGTCACATGTCATCGAAAAAAAAAAAATTACTCATCATTAATTTTAATGAAAGATTACTCAGTTTCAACTAGATTTATGTAATAAGAATATAATCTCGAAAATAAATCCTTCTACAAGGTCAACATTACAGAATGTTTTGGAAACAGTAATTCTTTTATTTTCTTTTGGGCACATTTCCAGTCGTCAGCGATATAGAGGTGTTCTTTGACGCCATATTTTAGTTTGTTTTTAGTTAGGTTTAATTAGTTTAGAATTTCTTTGAATCCTGAAAGGTGAAATCTTTCCTGAAAGGTGTCATTATTCTCATGATTACGAACAATTTTTTCTTTGGAACTAATGTTAAAATAGCGAAAGAAAAATCAACTGCCCGATTATTGCTTGTTTGTCATTTTTCGCAATCTCAGGATTGGTCCCATATTAAAAGTGGTTCATAATGAGTTCATCATTATGATAACACTATCCCCTTTTTTAAATACGATCACACACACAGTACGATCACTGAATTATCGAAAGAATAAGCAGCTGTTTTCAATGTTATTAATGTAGCCACCTATTGGGCCCAAACAGTTTGACGAGATTACATCGAATCGAAAAGAAGAAGAAGAAGTAGCTGTTATTTATATGTTCTTCTCTACAAAACGTTCCCGGTGTAATGGACATTGAATATAAATTATTAAGTTTTAAAAACGCTCACACTTGGCCACTTTTGTGGCTATATCAAATATGCCATTAGCAACACGATAACTATTAACTAGGTAGTTAACAGTACACACTACACATTACATTAGGTAGTGTAATGTCCATATTATGTTACGCACTGTCAGGTGTCGATATTCCCATGCCAGCCCTCAATTTGTAAATGATAAGTCATATCTAATGACATTTCAACACCATGGTAGCATTTTGGCCTCGACTTCAACTAGATAATTAAATACATATTAGCGGTCTCGAGATATGTTGTCCGATCCGAAGACTGACTTCACCTTAGAAAAAAAACTGAGAACCTACCAGGTTTAGTTGTATTATTAATCATCCAGGGACCTACTTAAACATACAGACAAAATTTCATCCAAATCGGTCAAGCGGTTTCAGAGGAATTAGGTGACAAACACACATATACAAGAATTATAACTATTTATTATAAAAAGATGTTCCAAAACATATGTACAGTATGTACTGGGCCCAAAACTTTAAAGACACGTGATATCACGAACGAACTGCAACTAGCTACGTGATAAATTACAGCCCATTTTTTCTCTCTCAGAGGCTGACATGTCTGCTATGTACTAAGTACTAACTCCTTAATTGTTCTTGGCCCCTGGTACAGCCAACCGGCGGCAACAGCCCTCACTCGCCCACCGCACCGACCGAGCCGACCACCCTCAGTAAGGAGCTAGCCGATGCCAATGCCACCGAGAAGACCAAGACCGCTGAACCCGAGAACAATGATGGAAAACTAGGAGATCTGCACTTCAAGTTACGGTGAGTGGCTTAAAAACTACACTGATTAATCTCGTCCTCAAGGTATTTAAACACGCTCGATTTTGGTTCGACGGACCAAATCCGTTCTCGCGACAGACGGCCGTATTCTGATACGACAACTGTCCGCAGTTCTATGTCGTCCATCGTCATCATGTCTTCGTTGTCCAATAAAGCTGAATTATGGTGGTAGCGGTAACGTTACAGCCAACACGTAAAAAACGACAAAAAAGAAGGTAATGGGCAAAATTGCATTTTAGAGAACGCGATATATGCCCCGGAAAGTAGATAAGAACTTTAGATGAAGATGGTTTTAGTAATAATTATGATCGCTGGATACTCCAAATAACTATGAATTGATTTGGTTTGGACACGAACCAAATTCATGGTACGATCGTACCAAGTTTGAAGTTTGAGTGTGTGATAATACTATTAACCTTTCGTATGCCGTAATTAGAGACACAATTAAAAAGCGATTGTGTCTCGCGTGGATCCGCGTTTAAAACACACGAAAGGTTAAAAAGGTTGTAGATGTTATGATAAAAATTCATATACAAGCCAAATTCTGCTTCGGAAAATTATCTGTCGGTGTAGGATCTAAAATCAATAACATTATTGAAAAGTCTGGAAATGTCAATAAGTGATTTTTTTTTTAGGTTGGAAAATCATCTAAAGACAAATCTCGCTCTTGGGCGGAGCGAGAGATAGTGTGACTTTTACTGACTAAAAAACCCACTCCTGTTCCTTCTTTACCTTCGTCCAAGGGCCCCGGGTTTCGCTTTCATACTACCCGTGGCTCCAGTAGGCTTCGACCCTGCTAGGCCCCTACGATTTGCTGACATCTCACAATACGCACCGTCGACGACTTGGGCTCGTTCTGGACGGTTACCGGACGATCGGAAAGTGACTACTAACCTAACCTAACCATTGCTCGCTGCCCGCAAGCCCGCGCCTACGGTGGCCGATAATTACCGGCCACCGTCCTCTCACCCCAGCCAGGATTCCAATCCCGATTATAATCGAGGACCGGGACCTGGGGTGAGAGGACCGTTGCCTCGCACGGTCGGCCTCCTCCTTTGCTAGCATTACTGCTTCGCAGAAGAAGGCGACCACCTGCCACTCCTCCTCGCTTCGGACCATGGTACCAAAGCCCGACGCGAGAGATCGCCCCCACGAGGACACGACGGTGCTCTGCCCAAGCGGGGCACACCTCTATCGTGTGCTCCACGGTGTCCTCCGGGCGGTCCACACAATGGCGACACCCGAGCGTCGCTTCCGCACGAATCCGGTGCAGGAACTTCCCGAACTTACCGTGTTCGGTGAGAACCTGCGTCATGCGGAGGGTGAAGAAGCGTGAGGTCTTTCCAGCCACACCTCAAAGAGGGGACTTACTGCCATAATTGTGGCGTGCCCAGCACTGGGTCGTGACAGTCGCTGTCGCCATTTCACATGTCAATAAGTGATCAATATAACCACTGAAGAAATACTTGAAACTCCGAGAATTTCAATTAATCGAGTTCGCAGTATTTAATTTACAGGATTTTAGATCGAATTCCCAGCGGTTTACGAGTACATACAGTAGGTGGTGTACCTACGGACCACATCGTAGTCGCAGTCTAGTTCATAATCCGGTTAAACCCGATCAATCTGAACATCCAATGTCAATAAGTGCTCTATTCATTCGTCCCTGATCTAATCTACTTCGCAATTTATCAAAAGCAGTATTCTGATGGTAGAGGTCTGAATGACCTCTTTTTTAATGTTGGAAGCCGAATTCTGTTAGCTTTTCGTGAAATATTAAATGAATATTCAATTTGTCGGGACAGCCGCCGGGAATTTCCATGATACGTCAAAATGTAATCAGCTACACAGATTTTTCGTTTTATTCAAGTAGGCTCTCATTCCTTTCTCGTTTATAATTTAATATCTCAATTTCTTGTTTGTTATGAGATAATTCATTAACTTTTCATACTTTATTTCAATCTGGATACTTTGTTCACAATATTTTCAGACAAAGCACATTATTTTTAGACTTAGCCCCTTATCTGGAAAGTTTAACCTAGCAACATGTTTCACAATCACGAATTTGGGGTCGGTATAAATATCTTTCCTAATTTCGTTAGCTACCCACACGTTTAATAAGATTAGTGGCCATTAACGACCCCTAATTAGCAACCACCTGATACCTCATCGAGCCTAACTAGGGGTCAACACAATTATTAAAGTGATTTCTTAATTAATTGCTCCACGGTTGGCTCTAGGCGCCATACCATGTATCCGCTATACTTAATGTGTACGCAGAACTAAAGTACCGTGGAGTAGTGCAATTATTTCCGAGTCGTATATTTTTTCTGTATTACGGATACAGAAAAAATAGGTATTGCATTTCTCTTATGCTTGCTTCTGGAAAAACACTTTGTTATTTATTCCTATTTGCATTTAAATTGGAATTAAAGTTAATAGTGTTCTAGAAAGATGGAAGGTTGTATTAACTTGTGTTAGACTTGACTTAACTTACTTGATCGTTACAAATTATGTCTTCTGTTACTGTTTTATTTTGCTTTGTTTTATATTTCATTTACAAACCCAGGTAGGCGCATTACTTTGAATAATTTATTTTATCATCACTGCTCTCAAAACGGTGAATAAAACATCGCAAGGAATCCAAGTAGTCAAGTACCAATTTGCACTGGGTCCGCAAGGTAAATTACACCCCATTCCTTCTCTCAGAGAGAATCCTATAGTCCTAGCAGTAGGAACATTGTAAGGCAGATTACGCTTAATTACGTATTTACGAATATCTTAAACCTTTTTACTACAACAAACACAACACGTAAAAAAATATATTTTTACGTCCAAGTTTCACTGTCTATGACTCATGAATCACGAAACGATAACATCGCCACACCATTTCACTTAGTATTTCATGTCGACAGTCACAACAGTGAAGTACTCACAGACCATGTATTACAAAGCCGATATTCCCAATCCCACATTATCGACACGTCACCACTCTATGTAATGGGGAGGCTAAAGTTGAAAACAGACTGGAGTATTTACTTGTATCAAGACATACTACAATTGCTTTATGATGTTGCGGGTGTCATCTGTCGGATCCATACAATGTACTTAAGCTTTTCTCTCATCTTAAAGATGTATATTGTCGTCCTGCTGTTATCGATGACAGAATATACTGCTTTTTTTTAATGTTTCTTTGACCCGCTACGGTAACATTTTCTGCTGACGCAGTCAGTAGGTCCTCTTGTGTTGTTTACAATTTATGTGTAATTTTGCGTAACATATATTGTGTAATTTTGCGTAACATATCAACAGAATCACAATCAAGATTAAACACAAAATAGATGCGAGAAAGTTGCTAGTTCACTCGCCAAGCATTACCTCGCACACCGTAGCAAGAAAAAGAACATGGATATACTCAAAAAAGTGCTCTAGTGTAAACTCACCTTACGAATCAATAACTACCCTCCTGCCCCGTCGCCCACAATTACTTCGTACGACAACGCACGACATCGCACGAAGTTTCACGAATCCGCACGACACAGGATTTGTTTTGTGTTCACTTTATCGTAACGCATGCCCCTGAAGTATGCCTTTGTAATAGCAAGTCTTTGTTTACGATAAATTGTACTGTACCTTTGTTTAGCGTAGTAAATTCTGAAGCCGGCTTGTCCTAAAGGAAAATAATAGAATTGTGGAAATGGCAGAGATTGTGAATCATGATTTTATACAATTTTAAATTTGTTTTGCCGTTTCTTAACTCCTTTCGTAAGTAAACTTCGATGCTCCGATGTCTCTAAAGGACAGATTTAAGAAAACTCCATTCTTATTGGCATACCCATAGGGGTCTAAACTCAGCTCTATCTTTCGATCCTATCTATGCAAGACCGTGTGCTACTTACTCCACCAATTTCTTTTTAATGGTCTATCACCATCTTCGCATTATTACCTGCGCTGCATCAGTTGGATGGTTTCAAAGTCTAAATGGACATAGGTAGGAACAATAACTGTGTTATATATATTAGGATTAAAAACCAATGTCAGCCATTCAAATACCCTAGATTTAATATACTGAAATTAAATCAATTTTGCGCTCTCCGTTTCAATTTCACAAAATATGTTCCGCTAAGTAATTTCAATGCACTTAGGTAACACAGATTTTCCGTGTGATATGAACAAATGAAATGCTAACGGAAACCGCTATGCGTCCAAGGTCTTCGGCTAGACATGCACTCATGCTAGTCTACCATGACCACGGCCAGTGGCTGACCTTGGCTATAATCTGTAACCCGTGCATGTGAAGGATATTCTGTATGAAACGTATTACTGAACTTAAAAAAAATATGTATCAAATAACTCATAATCCTGTTTTATTTATCCACTAGTGATGCGCCCCGGCCTCGCACGGGTGTAAATTATACACACAAGCCTTCCTAACTCTGTTAGTCATCATCATTTCAACCGAAAGACGTCCACTGTTGGACATAGGCCTGCCCCAAGTGTCGTCAAAATTAACGGTCCTGTGAGTCTCGCATCCATCGGATTCCTGCAACCCTCTCTTGATCATCGGCCCACCTTGTAAGAGGTCTTCCGGTACGCGGTCGCCACTCCAGAACCTTTCTGTCCCAATGGCCATCTGTTCTGCGAGCAACGCTATTAGTATGCTTAATTATATAGTTATGACTTTAATTAAATCTATATATATAAAAGCGAAATACCACTCACTGATTAATCACGAAATCTCAGGAACTATAACACTTACAAACGTAAAATTTAGCCGGTAGGTTCCTTATAGGGTACATCCGCTAAAAACGGATTTTACGAAACTCCACCCCTAAGGGTGTAAAACCGTGGGTTGGAAGTTCGTATGGAGAAACCTAGTACTTTTACGCGGGCGAAGCCGCTGGCAGAAGCTAGTACTAAAGAAATGAATAAATCGATGATACACAAAAATTACTAAAACTGACGTGGGTTGACGTCAGTTTTTAGGTCTCTATCACAATTAATATTCGGCCACTTTTTGGCCAAAGCCAAAACTGGCAGAAATCAAAGCCAGATCTCCGGTCGGTCTCTAAATATAACCCCTCTTTTCTAGGAAAAATCCCGACTATGTCCATTATTTCTCATTACCGTCGGAAGGATCACAGCGAGGGTCGCATTATCTGTGAGATGATTATACGCGACGAGATAATGAGAACGGAATATTGGAATAAAGAGAGGAGAGATATTCTTTGAATAGTTTGCTGTTGGAGAATTATTTTATGAGAAATACTTAAGACGGTTTTCATATTAATTCCTGAAAGCATTAAACGGAATAGGTATTTTGTTTTATCTCACGAAGACGAGTTGCATGGGCTCGGTTATGTGTGTAATTTGTGTGATGTGCGTAAGCTATTTTACTATGAAACCGAGAGCCTTTCCTTTCTTTTTCCTTCCAAGCATTATACGCACACAGAAAAACCAAGTGTATGTGAACCTACATACACTTCCAATCCAAAAAGCCATTGTGAGATAGAAGAAATTCCTAAACTTGTTTCTACATAAGAACCTTACAAAAGTATTTTTGTATAATACTTCATATTAATCATCAAGCAGCAATTACCATTTCAAATATTGGTATGAGAGTAGGGGTGTGGTAGGAAGATCTGGCTGTCTCTTTTGTACACATGTGACGTAATGGCAGTGACGTCATATTGCAATGTGTGCATCCTTATTTTGTTCTTTAACAGTTTTCCCTTCCAACAGATTTCATAGGTTTTTAACTTTTTTGATATTGAACGGAATTGAAATATTCTTTCTATTTGCGATTTTAAATGAGTAAAAAGTTGAATCATCTACCCAACTTTTCCGTATTTAGTCAATGTCGGAACTAGTATTTTTTTATGCCGCTCGCCTTGCTCCTGTTGGCCTATCTCTCTGTATAATATTAGTTCATAAAAAGAAAACAGTAAGAAGACACAAGTGGTGATCATAATAAAGATAACATTTTCTTAAGACTTAAGTCGCACTATGGAGGGGCAAGCACATCTTCAAGGGTATTTCATAGGCTGACCTTCCGAGGGTCAAGATTTCTTCAACCTCGAGTAGACAAGGTCGATAAATTATATTGCCTGTGACCCAAGATTGTAACAGCTATAGCCCTTTTTTAGATTATATTAGCTAACTTAGTTTTGTTCCTGCAGAATGTCATGCGTAATGAAACATATTATCTACCTACACTTGAGTGATACTGGGCCAAAATAGGTATTTAGGTAGATAGACAAAAAATATTCTTTTAATATTTATGTATATTTATTTTTAACATAAGAATTTTATATGGCACCTACAAGAATTCACAGTTATTTTCCATATTTCTCTCTCGTTAGAGCTTTTCGTATTTCATAGTCCAGTTAACAAAACGTTTTTCGTTATTCATCATTCAGTGGGAAAACTCCAGGGTTTTAATTGTGTGTGATGCGAAAAGTGAAATTCGCATGTCCCAACGCGTCGACAGACCATTAACTTTTTTGTACAAAGTTAAATTGTCTCATTAAACAGTTTCCGTTGTTAACGCACCGGTGTCGTTTTGTTTGTCGACCCGACTGCGAAGTCGCCGGATCTCCGGAGCTCCGGTAATTTGCGGAGTCTACAGAATAGAGTTTTGGCCAACACTATAGTTTTATCTGTACATTTACATTTTTTGGAAATCTATAGTGTTTTATAAATGCCACATATAGGTGTTTTATTGCAAATTGAGAATACAGTAGTGGTACTATATTTTATATTTGCATATGCACTAGTGTAGGTGTAAGTAATTTATTTAAAAGCTTATTTCGTGAATATGTTTTAATATTTCTATTTATCACACCTGATACATTATATTTTTCTTTTCATAATTTTTAGGCATTGAAAAAAAAGCTCAAAATATGCGAGGCTGTATTTAATTTTACGTTTTTTTTTTATTCATAATTTTACTTACTTTTTGTACACGTTTTTTTTTAAACTTGTAGGTACGAGTATGTAATTTTTCGCTAGTTCGGAGGTTGGCAACACTGCTACCGAGTTAATTTGCGGCCTTCTAACAATATTTGTCTGCGACAGCCGCGGGCACCCTGCGGTCATTATGAACACTTGAGTATTTCACGCCGCCATGAAATTGAGTTCTCGAGTTTAATATACTTTACTTTGTATATTTTCTTTGCTTCAGGTGATAATTAAGCTGTGGTTTGAACAGCGATAATAAGCGTTTCCTTCATTGCTTGTGCATCTATTTTTAGTTTGTCGACAGCTGGGAGGTTGCTTTAGTTTTATACAAATGTTTTATTAGGTAATACATAATATAATTGCTTGTGAGTACAGGTAGGGAAGAGACGGTGATGTCACGACGTTTAATTTAACATAATTATATGGAAACGCGCTTTCGCGTTATTTTCATACCATATTTGCGACGCATCTGTAGCTTTAGTGCGATTTTTTTAAAGTACTCGATCGCGTATTCATTAAACCCCAAGCGAAGGCGCGTTCGCTCGCTCATTGTCTTTCTATTGTGTCTCTAATTACGGTACTCGAAAGGTTAAAGTAAACGTCGATTTGTACTAAAACTGTATTTAAGCGCGTCTGGTGGTAACATACGAAAAATTATCTAATGACTTATCTCGCTCTAAATTGGAGCGGGAAGGCGTGTCAGACTTTTACTGACTAAAACAAATGTTATCCTAATTTAAAGAAGTTTTTCAAGTTACAGAAAATTAAACTTCTGAGGTAAAAGCCCTAATAAACCTTAAGCTTTTCACGGAACAATTACTCATGTAATGCGCCATCTCTTGAATTATCACAAAGCTTAAAGCTTCCTTAAGCTTATAATCTCATTTAGAAGACTATTGTATACCTAAGCCTTATAGATTCTGGGATTTATTAATATTTAATTATAAACCTTTTTGAAGACGCGAACATAATTAATAAAGCTAACTTTAAAGATATATGTAATTACGTACCTAATAAATTATGCCTGCTAGGGCCAAGGGATAATGTATGAAAGGGATACTAGTGATCTTAGAACGCTAAAGGCAACTGGAGGAACATAGGTTTGGCTTTAGTCAGTAAAAGTCTGACACCCCCTCCCGCCCTACCCTAGAGTGGGAGAAGTCAGATGACTTCCAACCTCAAAGAAAACCTAGTAAATTCATCATCAGGATGCCCTTGTCCCGTGTTATTTGGGGTCGGCGCAACACGTTTTTTTCTTCCATTCTGCCCTGTCACTCATCATGCTATCACTAACTTCCTTTTCTTTCATATGACTCTTCACATAACCTAGTAAATTATGCTTACAAAATTGTACTATGTAGCCTATATAGTAGGTTTTACTTACTTTTACCTAAATAAATTGGACAACAAAGAAGACACAGATAATATAAATCAGAATCATGTAGAGGTTTCTTTATCGTGTGCTTCTTAAGAGTGGGTAATCCTTCACATTATTCAAACTGTCTTGTTCTTGGAATGAATCGATTTGAATAAAACTTGGTACACATACTTACGCAAGATACCTAGTTCTTAAAAATTGCTACGAACATTTTCGAAAAAGCGTATAGGGAGAGAGATAAAGTGATGTTTCATTACTCATACTCGAAAAGTAGGTCTAAAGTTGGCTGAAGAGCGGGTTGAAAGTAATACTTTTCATCCCTAGGGAATAAAGTAAAAAAAAAAACAGTTCTATTTTCACATTTCTATTGAACCAAGTCCCTATTTTCTATACAGCCATTCAATTACAAAGCACGATGTACAATTGAAATAGCATAAAGATAAGTATTAATTAAAGAATACATTTTTAAATGACTTTATTATAATTTCTTTGGATTAAATTTGGGAAAATATTTACCATTTTTTCAATATGAAAATGAAAAATAATAATAAAAAAACAGAATATGCGAGAAAGCGGCACTCCGATCTTCATTTGTTTTTTCGAGTTCTAGAGTTTTGTTTACACTTTACTAAATCTCTGATAACAAGATAATTTCATCATATTCAGATATAGATTTAAAGCCTGATTCATAAGAAAAAAGGCTAAAGCAGTAATGGAAAACCTTTGACCGCCTAAATCATAAGAAAGATCAGATAAGTACCTAAAATGGTACGTAATGAAAAGCACAGTGTTTACCTCGGGTTAAAGCATTATTTAAGTCCCTCGAAGTATTGGCGACCTCGCTGCGCTCAGACGCCAAACTCCTTCTCGAGACTAAATAAGTTACTTTCATCCCTAGGGTAACAATGTACTATTTCACCTTCTTTAGAAAATTTAAATTACCCATGACCGTCTTTCTAAGCCCTTTTTGAAAGTGTTTGTTATTAACTTAACCAAGTTTCAATAAAAGCGTTTCTTCATTTCCAAGACTAAGAAAGAGGAGAAGGAAGTAACGCTATTAAGTTATAGATGACCATAGCATACTCATATTAAGCATAAGCTTAATCAGCCTTGTAATGTTCCCACTGTTGAGACTCAGGCCACCTCTCTACGAGAAGGAATGGGCCGTAATCCACCACGAGGGGCCCAATGTTGGATGTCACATGTCATACATTATAGATGAAAAGTTCAAATACAATTATAATGCGCTTGTTATAATATCTAACCCGGATTCCGATCCCGATTTCCGGCCACCGAAGGCGCGGGCTTGCGGACGGCGAGTAATGGGTGGCTCCCTGTCCGACCGTCCGGTAACCGTCCGGACTGAGCCCAAGTCGTCAACGGCGCTTACTGTTCCACGCGCGCCTCAAGGAGATGTCAGCAACTGTAGGGGCCCAGCAGGGCCGAAACCTATTGGGGCCACGGGTAGTGTGAAAGGGAAACCCGGGGCCCTGGGACGATGGCAAAGAAGGAACAGGAGTGAGTTTTTAGTCAGTAAAAGTCTGACACTATTTCCCGCCCCGTCCAAGAACGGGATTTTAAAAACCCAACTGTTAAAAATGCGGTACATTCATTATTAAACCAGCCGTAGCCGCGACTGAATTGATATTAAACTTTAACGCCAACGGAGACTTTATCGTTTTACATAAATAATAAATTCAAGTTTTTTTAGGGTTGTACATCATCATAACTTACCTCTCCATTCGCTAGCACTAAACCTTTCAGGATATTACTCTAGTCACACTAAAAAGTAATCCATTTGTACAACCCTTGGGGGTGTTTTGTTACACGGGGCATAAAAGCCTTTAATGGTATCTAAGCCTTTTTACTGTGTTTTAATAATAAACTGTCGTAGCGTCTGGGCGAGGCCGTAAACTTGGAATATGTTCGTTTTACGATAGTCAGCCGCTTGTAAAATGTCCCTTATCAGGTACAAATCAACTATTTTCAGGATTATTGTTCTGTAAAAGTTTTTAGAGGTGACTATTTTTAATTCTGATAACAAGTGTGGTACTTAGGTATGTGCAAGTTTTCGGAGGGTTCCTGTCGTATTCAGTGGGAAGAAACGCCCGGGTCTCACCAATTGATGGGGCCAGTTAGGATCGACGCCTGCCAGGGCTGCGGTTTTTTTGAAGGATTTACCGCCGCCCTCTCAGAATAGGGCAACTGAAGGAACACTATGGGTTTTAGTCAATAAAAATCTGCTATTTAACCCAGAGTGTAAAAAGCTATTTGATGATTTCCCAGGTAAAAAAAAAGGGACGTGCAAGTGAATATAAAAATTATAATTGATAAATATGGGCTTCATGGTAATGCTGAACGAGCCACTTTAAAAATAATGTAGGGTTTCTGTGCTAATATTACGACAACATTTGCCACCAAGGTAATATTTGATAAAAGTGTTCGTGCTCGTTTCCTCAAGGAAATTACAACGAAATTTTCCTGTTATACTTTCAATTAGAATATCTACTTTTCCTGTCTACAAAAAGTTTACCATCTTTACCGAGCTTCTCGCTTAGATGTTACAAATATTTACAGTGATAAATGTTTCATCGTTTAACTAAGTTAAACAACATGAATTAACTAACTACGAGTATATCGATGGGTTCTACGTATAAGACTGGCCTGTTGGTCTAGTGGTTAGTGGCTATTACTACTATGCCGGAGGTCGTGGTTTCGATTCCCACCCAAGACAAATATTTGAGTGATGAGCACGTTCATTTGTTCTGTGTCTGGGTGTAATTTATCTATGATAAGTATGTATTTACAAATATATAAGTATTTTTATCAGTTGTCTAGTACTCATAGCACGAGCTCTGCTTAGTTTGGGACACTAGATGGCGTTGTGTGAAAGTTTTGAAATATTATTATTATTTATTGATATTATTATTAACGGCTAGACTAACAGTACGATGATTTTAACATTTTCATAACGAATGCATCTTATTGGTTTCATCAATTTTGTAAACTAGTAAATAAAATAACTTCTTAAGAGGACTACAGGACCTAATGCGAGGGTACTCTCGGACCGCATACAAAAAAAAAAGATTCGTAAAGACACAATACGTGCAAAATAGGAAGTACTTTTAGTGATTTACTAAAAATCTACAGATTTAATTATAAAATTAAAACACTATAAATAAAGGTAAAACGTTACTTGTAGAATAAACTCACAAACAATGTTATATGTTTGGAACACACTAGCTTGCATCTAGAAGAATATTTTTTTTTTATTATGTTTACTGCAGTGGTTCATAGACCTACTTTTACGCATTATAAAACTAGACATGAGCGTATGTGGTCCTCTTAAGGGGATGCAACTCGACATACATTTTCACTATTTTTCATACAACCGCTCTTACGTGATTATGAGACGTTATTACACATTTTTCATTAGATATTTTGGAAACACAGTATCTCGTGGTAATTATCTAGGCTTCTATTGAAATCAATTCATAAAATTGTGTAAAACTAATCCAGTAAAGACCTCTAAATCTGATAAATAAAAGAGTTGAACGATAAACCATAATTTGATTTATAGATAAAGTGAGATAAAGATGACCGGCCAATAGGCACGAGTAATTTTTAGTGTTCCGTAACGTAAAATCGACAGAATTTTTACTTTGTTTTTTACGAATTGACAAAAGCACGCATCTGTACTGTCTGAACTCATCAACTAGTCAATGCAAACGCGAGTTTCTAATTTTATTTACTACGCTCTAATTGTTCAAGGGGCATGGCTAAGCTGAGTGACAACGATGAGTCACTATTTTCTTAATGCGAATGGGCTAAAGTATCTACCTATTAGTCATATCACCTTCAACACCATCCAAGGACCCATCCATCTTTCGGTCTGCCAATTTATCGCTATCAATCCTAATATCATGTTCATCAATAAATTGATTGATTGACTAAACCGACACATTGTGTAACACCGTCTGAAATATATATACCAATAAAACGTAAACTAAACCAGTCCCTAGAGGGTTAATCGTAAAATATAGGGAAAGTGTCACCCGCGCCCATACCACTGCGATCTCTATAAACTTCGTAACGTGTTTCTTTTGACCCCTATTCACTCACGGAGTACAGTCAAGGGCACAAATATATACCGTGTCTCAGACATCGACACAAGCGTGTACCATGGATCCTGTACATGGTTCTGGACCCCGAAGTAGTGGAATTGCTTTGCCGGCTTTTTTCTCGGAGTCCCGAGTTTGAATTGATATAAACCAGTGCTTGACTGCGATCCCACCTTAAGGTAAGCGCATTGATGGTGAGGCATAAATAAATAAGTAAATAATTATTTCGCACAAAATTTCGCACCATTAGTTCTGAGATTAGCGCGTTCAAAAAAACCATTTTTTTAGCTTTATAGATAGGGCCAGTTTCTGAATTGAATATTTTAATTTAAGAAATACTCAGTTCAAAAATTTTTACAGGTTTTTTAAGGCTAAAATAGAATTTGAGAAATACTCAACTTCAAATGCCTAAATCAGAAATCGGAGGATAGAACGTCTGTCTATCTAATCACCACATTTGACTTGCATGACTGTAATATCGTCGATCCACTTACATAGAATAAGGAATACTAAATGAATTTAAGGGTAACCTACCTGAAATAATAAAAATGTAACTCTATATCAACTGGATCATATTCTTGTTCCTGTGTGTGTTTACCCCTGAGTTTGTTTACCCTTGAGTTTGTTTCGGTGTTTCTTCTCAGGGTAGTCAGCTAGGAAACACCGGCCTCATCTAGTTTAAAAATGACGAAAAAAAAATTGACCTGTAAATGTATTTTTTTATACCAATTTACAAAATAAATATCATTTATCATTATCATTTGTCTTAAACCACCCGTTCGACATTACGATACGCATTTCATCAGCAAGCTATTCAGATCATTTTCAACTTACTGTTCTTCCATATATTTTTGTTCCTGACTGTACTACACTTCAGTTCTAGGCTCACGTACGTTTACAGAAGTATCCTTATCTATTTGGGGCCACCAAATAGAAAGTTTATTAGTTTTTGGGTTGTAAATGCGATTACGAGAATATGTTGTGGTAAGAAAAGTTTTCGTCGGAAAATTCAAAAATCTAAATTGAAACAACTACAATTCTACATAGTACGAGTATCCCTCATAAATATTCGAAAAATCTTAAAATCTTCTGTAAAATACAATTCAATTACATATCTTTAATTGTAAAAAATAACAACTTAAAAATAAATAATTCGTTGCCCCCCACACTAGGAATTACTCCTGTATCTTTAATCTAAAATTCTTCGTTTATTCTTGATAGGTTCGCGCTTAACCGCTATCTCATCTGACATATATCTCACATTACAAGTCACCCAGGCCCTTAACAACTATAAGTAGACCATACAAATATTTGTTTCATGCGGTAATCGGACCGGCGACACGTAGTACAGCAGCCAATAGTTCAACCACAGCGCCAACCGTGCCATCGAGATCGAGACTAACCTTACTTTTAATAGGAACAGATGAGTACTCTGAAAAAAAGAACCCTGTTACAGAAATACCCAGAAATAACAACTCCTCGTATCAACGGTCGATACCAAAACGAACTAGTATAACTTACAATAGTGCCTGTACTTCTACATGGTGTCCCGATATGACCTAGTTTACAAGTACTGTACAGCCTAATGCATATCTACAAGAGGTTATTGCCTTCATTCACGACGGGGCAAAATCGATAACAAATACCAGACGTAATTCGGAGAGTACTGAGTATTCGTGTTTGGCGAATATCGGTTTCCGTGCAACTTGGTCGTATTGGCGAAAGATATAGAATGAGTTTCCATTTGTATTTTCGTATATTGATTTGTATAACGCATTGATATATACGATACGAACATACAATCTTTATTATCTATGTGTTCAAGAAATTGCGGAAAAATATCAAATGTGAAAAAGAAGTGAAAAGAAGAAAAATCTTGATGGGATTTCAGCGAGCTTACATTGTGAAGTTAACGATCTTAATTTTTTCCTTAAAAATATCAAAATATTTTTCTTACTAAAAATAACGAGTCCTAGAGTTACTAAATCCTAGCATTATTTAGACGTAATTTATTTCATTTTGCACTCCGCGCCCATAAATTTGATATTTTATCTAAATATAGGAACGGAAATAAAGTCTACAAAAAAAACTTTTCTAACTGAATACCTTTCGATTACAAACTCGATTACTCAAGATGATAACATCGAAACCAACTTTTTCGACGTGACGTGACGTGACACGTGATGACGTGTTAAAATGTCCGGATAGAGCTCTGCTAACCTTTAAATCCATTTTCTTTGCGAAATATTGATTGATTCACATGTGCTATGAACACTCTGAAGAACACTTAACCAGCATTTTTTTTTGCGTAAACATATTTCTAAAGATCAAAGCTGTTTGAAATTAGTAGAGAAAACAAGCTATAAAATATCATTTTGTTAAATATTTTTTTTAGACAAAAGTAATAATCGCACGAAAAAATCATAATATGTTGATAATGTTGTACATAATTCTACGATAAACACACATTTTTTTCAAATCTATTAGCCCAACCGTTACCGAGGTTTCAGAAAGTCACTGTTTATTGCACTGCTCGGGCCTTATCAGTTCAGTTTAGCTCGTCAAATAGATCGCCTTAAGAGCTCATAGTAGGGCCTCAGGCATGGACTTTTTAAGGATATTGTTTAGTAGTTATTTTATGATGTATTTTTTTTTCATCCTTAGATATGAGAATGAGAAGAATGCTTTGGTGATATCGGTGGTATCCTGCCAAGGTCTGCCTGGTCGCGAGCCTACCGGCCCGGACCCCTATGTCAAGCTGCAGCTGTTACCTGACAAGCAGCACAAGGTTAAGACAAGGTCAGTACATCATCACAGGCTTCATGATTTATGCCAGCTGCAGCTGTACTTTGCACTATCACAAAGCTTAAAGCACGTGAAATGGTGTACCAACATCAAGTGTACGTAAGATAATCAACAACCAACAACAAGCAAGAACAATATAAAGAGATAACAAAGATGTACAAATTAAATTTTCCAGTTGTTTGATATTTATAACAAAAGTATGTAAACACTTGCTCCAATTCAGTTTTCAAACAAAAACCATTTTTGCCGTCTTATAACAATATTTTGTATTTGCCCAGCTAACTTTTGCGAAATGTGAAACTGTTCGTCTGTTTCCAAAGTTTGTTGATCGAATACGGTATTAGTTGCACAAGAAGCGTAACTTTCTCGAGCACTTCTTAATCTGTGTTATTTCGTAACATTTTCAGAGTTGTTCGCAAGACCCGCTGCCCGGTATACGATGAGGATTTCACTTTCTACGGCATCGCCCCGCACCAGATCGCTGCTATCACCTTGCACTTCGTTGTCCTCAGCTTTGACAGGTAAAAATTTATCTTTGTCTACTTACACAGTGCCCATACAACATTTTTACCTCAACAGCAACTTTATTTGATTTGTAAAGGCGTCAACAGCAACTTTCTTTGATTTGTGTTCCAGATATTCCCGTGACGAGATAATCGGAGAGGTGGTGTCCCCGCTGACGAACCTGCAGCTACAGAGTGGCGAAGCCATGGCGCTCTGCCGTGAGATACAACCACGCAGTCTCAAGGTAAACAGAGGATTTCAATAGATAAGTTAAGATATTTATTTTCTAACAGATTTTTGTGTGATGATGAAACGAACTGAAGACACTACGGTGTTTGACTCAATTTTGAGTTATCTTATGTACTAACAATTGAGGATCGTGCGTATGACAGCTGTCGAATTCATACAATGTAGCTTCCTATCCTTTTCTCTGATCTTAAAGAATCATATTTTCGTCCTGCTGTCATCCTACCCATGCTATGTAAGGGCAGCTTAGTTTGGCGAATATTGTGTTGAAACATATTCATGAGTTTTTAACCTTGAACTCCGACATTTAGTATTATGAGACATGAAAACCCAGTGGTAGGGGGTAACGAAGAAAACGAAGACACTGTACTAAATTTCCAATCCCTACGACACTGGATGGATTCAGATAGCCTTTACTATGGTTTGTAATCACACATCGATAAAAAGTTGTTATAATTACGATCAATTTTTTACCCAACTTTGGGGAAAAAAGGAAAGATCCTTATTATTTAATATTAAGGTGAATCAATGGCGTACTTAGACGACCACTGCTCCTACCTAAAAAAATCTAGTGCTCCCTTTTTCACGTAAGAAATCATCTAATAACTTCTTTTGCTCTGGGTGGGGCGTGTACGAGTAACCATAATGAGTGTTGCAACCTATTTTATTTAGACTTTGAAGGTAGGAGAATCTTTCTCTAGGTCAATAAGAGGTTTGTTAATAAGGGTTGCACAACCCCCCCCCCCCCTCCCCCCGAACAAAAGAGCCCTGGGGCACTGCCACTGCCCCGCGTAGCCCTTTTGCTAATAGTCCTGGTATCAAAACAATAGGATTATACTAGCATACAATTCTTGTCTATGATTCTGTAGATGCGTAGCGTGGGTCGCGGCGAGGTGCTGGTGTCGCTGTGCTGGCAGCCGGCGGCGGCGCGCCTCACCGTGGTGCTGCTCAAGGCGCGCAACCTGCCCAAGATGGATGTCACCGGACTTGCTGACCCGTTAGTATTTAACACTTCGCTTAGACCTTTACATCATCATCGGGCTTTTTCTTTTTGTTAACGTCAGTCTACATGCCTTTGAAAACTACCACACAAACAACAAAATCTTAAAATCCAGTAATCCTATATTCTTAACAATACTGTAAACGTTTTTTGTTACAATTTCAATGTAAATATAATAAAGTAATTTCTATCTCTCTTTCTTTATTCCGTCTATAATTAAATTTATTCGCATAAGATCTAAAAGATAATTTCATGCGTTATTGCTTTAATTTTTCGCACAGGCACTTAGAATAGAATAGAATAGAATAGAATAGAATAGAATAGAATAGAATAGAATAGAATAGAATAGAATAGAATAGAATAGAATAGAATAGAATAGAATAGAATAGAATAGAATAGAATAGAATAGAATAGAATAGAATAGAATAGAATAGAATAGAATAAAACTTTATTGTACACCAAAATAGTAACAAAAACTTACAAACTAACTTAATCTATGGGTACAATGGCGGTCTTATCGCTAACAGCGATATCTATCAGACAACCTTAGGGATTATTCTGTACTAGTTACTAGGTAGTTTCTAACGATGGCTTCGCCGGAGTGAAATTAGATTATGTATACGTAAAACATTACCTATATAATTTAGTGATAAAAGTAGGATTCGACTGGTGACAGAATTTTAAAAATCGGCCCAGTATTTTTGAGTTTATTCATTACAAACAAAAATACAAAAATCCAAATCTTATATTAGTAAAGATAACATGTGGTGTTATATGGCTATACAATGACAGCCACAGTTTTTTACAACTACAATCGCTATTGTATGCATATCAAAGTGTTCAATTCACAAGTCATCGCTAAGTCACACTTTATTTATTTAAATACATCTTAACTATTAAATATTATAACTTAATAGGTATTTAAACAAACTGAAAATAATAATATGTACAAACAGGTAGAAAAAGAACTCATAGGGCATCAAAAAATTCGTCCACATCGATGTCAATGGGAAAAGTGCATAGAACGCTGGCAGCATTGCCTCGCTGGATGACAATGCTGACTCGTTGACCGAAGAAAAGAAAAGCCCGAAGAGTGGACCAGCTGTTTGTTGATATCCCGAGCAACTCGATGAGCGCTCGGACCCCATGGCCCCAGTGTTTCAACCCCAAACGGGTCAAACATATAACCTCCGATGATTATTATATTTTTGCCGTTTGAGGTTTTTTGCGCTAAGTTGTGTCAGATTTACGCCAATAATTTTAATTATTCTCAAAAACACTTATTCTTGTTCACAGCTATGTGAAGATGTACTTGCTGTACAATGGGCAGCGTATCGCCAAGAAGAAGACCCACGTGAAGAAGCGCACGCTGAACCCGGTGTTCAACGAGTCGTTCGTGTTCGAGGTGCCCGCCGCGCCCAACGCCACGCTCGACCACGTGTCGCTCGAGCTGCTCGTGCTCGACTGGGACAGGGTTACTAAGAATGAGGTTGGTCACTTTTATATGGTCAAATTCAAATTATTTATTTCAATTATTGCATCACTGCTTACCATCAGGTGGGATCGCAGTCAAGCACTGGTATATATGAATAAAAAAAAATAGGCCTACATGGGCACTTATAAAACGTCAGAAGCTAGCGCACGGTTCCAAATGGTCATTTCCTATGGAGAAGAACCGGCAACAAACTCCATGGTACTGCCTCGGCTAACATTGTTCTATCAATTAAAGAAAAAATTTAGGGATTACGATAGGAGAGTAAAACATAGCCCTATCCTACCACATATTCCTGTTCCTGCTAAATATATACAAAAAAAAACATAAAAATTGAGAAGTTCTTTAACAAACACTGTGACACGAGATTTTCAAATAGGTACTTCTCAGATTTTCTTGAGATTTGGTACGTAATTAATGCTAAACAGGAGAGCAGGAGAGTTCGCTACTACACCAGTAACGGGATTGTTAAAATGTACCAATTAAATCATCATCAAGATGATTAAGAGCCCACAGATGTCAACTGCTGGATTTATATGCCTCGATATGTGTTCTTTTTTTTTAGGTGGGAAATTCCAATGACTTTTGCCGCTCTTGGGCGGGCGGGGCTTTTACTGACTAAAACCCATTACCATGTTGAATCAACTCACTGAAATCTGCGGGTTTATAGGTACCTGAAAAATTTTGTGATCTTCGGGTCACGCATCTACACCTGATATATCCACAAGGGTTCCAGTACTGCCCAGGATTGAAATATTAAGAAGGTGCGCTCACGTTCCAGGTGATCGGTCGGCTGGAGCTGGGCGCGGTGGGCGCGGGCAGCACGCGCCACCACTGGCGCGAGGTGCAGGCGGCGCCGCGCCGCCAGATCGCCGACTGGCACAAACTCAAGGAGTGAACGCGCTCACACGCCCCTTCCGACCCATCCCGTCCCCACTTCATACTGCACCAGTCGTCTGTTCTGTACGAAGCCTCCAGATACCTACCACAATGAAAGACTTGTAATATATTCGATTTCATTTAGTACATCTTGAAAAAGTCAGAAGTAAGTCAGCTCTACTATATATGTTTGAAAAGGGACAATATGATCTATGATCCAATGAAGTAAAGACGAACACGATTTTTTCTGGTCGTGGAGCTCTTTGGACCGGGACCGCGGTCCCAACTTCCACCGATATATTTTTTTTTTTGTAGTATTTTGGGACCACAAGGAACAAATTATTAAAAAAACAGTTAACAAAAAAACTGTTATTATTTTATTTGTGGTCCCAAAATACTACAAAAAAAAACATTTTTGTGTAGGTGGAAATTGGGACCGCGGTCCCGGTCCAAAGAGCTCCACGACCCATTTATCACGAATAAATGCAGACTGTCAAAAATAAAAAAAAATAAAAACAATTTAAGGCCTTACCACAAACTCTTAACGTGATCCATTTAACGATGTAAACTGAACAGAAAGGGATGGAGCTATATAGTGTATTGCTCCATCTCTTTTTCTCGCTCGCACATCTGACATTTTAACACGTCATGGTAAGGCCCCAGCTAGCCAGTTCCACAATTTTACAAGTAAGTGATGCTACTAAAGCTATGGAAAAGTATGGCACAACACCTGTTTTGGATAAGAATAAACTGACACAGTATCCATCATCGGCTGGATGCACATCCAGCTGATTGGAAGTAATTATATTAAAATTTGGATGAAGGACAGGCAGAAGGTCTACAGGGTCGGAAAGCTGGTGCAGTATCAACAAGGACTTCACGTATTTCCCTTTCATCATTCAACATTTTTAATTTTTTAGGCTTAGATGCGTTATAATTTCTATGTTCAGAGCATTAAGCTTAATGAATTCCTTAAATTTCTGAACAGGAAATATTAAAGAGGTATCTGAGTCTGTTGTCTATAGCTCACTAGAATTCCATCTAATTTTGATGTAGTCATAATTAAATATTTTTTTCAGAGACCGGACCTGATTCGGAAGGTCTCAAGTTTTATTTCCTACAACAATCGGCCATAATCATTTGGTTTGTTTTTTTTTCTCACTTATTATTATTGCACAGAGTACGGCAAGTAGGATGGCAAAGCCAAAGTCCAGCGGAGAGTACGAAGAGTTTGTTTTAGTGTTAATTTGTAAACTAAAAATGATATTGTATATTAGATAGACGAAATTATTTGGAATTTACTCGCGTGAAATATTTTGTATATGTTTGAAAGCGCACAGCGTCCCTCCCCCTCCCCTTTATTGTAAAACATTGATGTATTATGTGTAATCACAAGACACAGTGCAAACTCGTGTTTACTCAAATGTAGATCAACTTAACGTTTTGAAACGGGAGCGAAGTAATGGCGGTCGAGAAGACGTAAAGAAATCAATCAAAGAAAAATAAAGATTTTGATTTGCGTAAAATTATCTACGTACACCATTTCAAACTGCTTCAATAGTCTGCTGGAAACCAAAAGCAGAAAGCTCAAAACTATTCAAGATTATTGTGGACTTGACAGCCGAATATATATTAAAACAATCTCTCCCGTTTCAATATCTTCTAATTACTCTACATATCTAAATGTAAGAACACCTTGATGTAATGGAAATTCACTCGTTATTGATATCTATGTAATGTCTGACAAACTAATCATAAGCCTAGTGGTATTCATTATCAATCTAGCTCTCATTAACCTTCGTTCAAGATTCTTGAGATCTTTTGACAAAATCTAGGTTTGCTTTTTTCTGATAAATGATTTAGTAGTCCAGTCCATGACACGAGCAGCAAGAATTTTAATTAAGTTAGGAAAATTTGTTTTAAATATTTGTACAGATTTTGCTGGTTTGTTAAAACTTTAAAAAGCTTATGAAAAGCAGGTACCTACCGTGTAATTGTAATTTTAACTCCAAACAATTTCAGTATTTCTAAAAATAAAGTCATTTGATTACGTGTCTGTTTTGACAATGGCATCTGAGCAAGAATAAGAATAGACGCCAAATTACCCATTGGGTAACAGATTGGTAGCTTGTCGCCCATTACATGTTGTTACCACCGGCTTTGTTAACACTGTCCTTTGTGAACATATTTATGTCATAATATATAGCAACAAAGCTAGATTCAACAGCTGGGAAAGTATAGGTTAATATTTGGGATTTATTACCATCTATCACTAGTCTGCCAAGGACGTAAAGTAACAACGGAGAATAATACTATGATTGACAATCCCGTTACAGACCATAACAGACAAAGTTAATATTACTAAAATTATTTGAAGTTAACCTTTCATCTACCAAGGGCACAATGACAGTTTAATTTAAAAGATCGAAGAGTATCAACAAAATATTCGAGGTTTTATTCATTCACATATAGTTTGTGCATTCAATACTGTTCATGCTATAGGCGGGAATGAAGCATTCGATTTTCAACCGCAAGCATGCGCAGGATTGGACGGAAGTAATACTCATTGGTCGACTAGAACCTAATATGTATAGTTTATAGGTTAGAAAAATAAATCTATTTTATACCTAAAGTTACTTTGATAGTCGTTTAGATATGTGTAAGCTCAGGACGAAGCTTCGAGCTTTCTGTCTCGTAATGTACTCTCATAGTGTCGCTGTGTCACCATAGATGGCGCTTCCACGAATGATCTCATTTTCATGATATACATATTTTTGAAATTGTCGGATATTGTAGAGAATATATTATTTATTCATTGGTAATGTACTGGACGATGTCCCAGATCGTAGAGACAATATACGAATTACAGATATGATAAGTATTTCTATAATATGTACGATCAATCGCTTTGTATGCCGATATTGAAATCAACGGCAACGGTTGAATTAGTTAACTATGTTCAGTGTTCTCGTAGTAAAAATTAAAGCGTTGTAGCTATATGTTACTAATTAACATCATTATCTCTTTGTTTAACTAAATCCATACTTAAACATTCCAAAAATAAGTAAGTAAAATTGTAAATAGTCATTGCTTTGATCATCAATAAACCGCTTTCTCATTCTAATTGTTAAAATAAGAAATTATAATTAGATGTAAGTACTTTACTATCACTAAATGTTTCTGTTTTAAAGATCTCATGTGTTTTACTTTGTATAGTTTCATAATGTTCATGTGTAGTAGATGAAACTCATGCGAAACTGGTTCTTATCGCTAAAAACTTACGGTCTGTTTCGTTACTAGGATATGCTGTAAGTAATTTGAAAAGTTGACGAAGTATAATTTTTGTATGATTTTGTGAAGCAATGAAACAGATCTTAGGTATAATTAATATATTATAATGCCATTTTACCAAGACATTATAAATTAAACTGATGATGATCTTGAAAATATAAGAACCGAAATATATGAGGAGGAACCACTGTTGGGTAAAGGTAACATACTTGTAGTATACAAAGATAAACTCATAAAAAGACTTGTCAGTTTTCTACTGAAAGAATAGACAAATAGAAGACGAACCAAGTTACGCCCAGCAAGCCACAATCGGGACTAAAGGACCAAGGATCTTCTCTGAAACTATCAATCAATAGGTCCACTAATTTATGATGTCTTAGTGAGATTGGTAGCAGATAACCAGATGTACCAGCACTTGTAGTATATAGACCACGTCATCCACATCACCAATATCAGATTTGTATACTAAGGGAATTTTAGTGAATAAAATTTATTGACTGGTGCTTTCACAATAATCGTTCGTTTTATTTCTTTGCTGTTTCCTCCTAAAACCATAAATACACGAGTGCTTGAGTGAGAAAGGATTGTTAAAAAGTTTAAGTTAAAGCCGAGAGTTAAAGGAAATGTTTTTTTTTTATGCTCGCGTTTGACCATTATGTTTTAACTTCTGACAATCGTCATCGCTGACAGAAGGTCGCTTTGTCGCAGTTCTAGTCCCAAGTGGACCAGGGCTGCGGGAATCATTTGAAATAGTCACCGTGGCTCTGGAACGCACATGACGACAAGTTAATAGGGGTGAGTTTATGGCCATCAACCATATCCTCAGAGGTACCTACGAAACAATTCCTAATCGGGAAAAGCAAGTTACACTCGTAGAGCTATTCTGTAAAAATTTCATTGTGAAAACTAAGGTAAAATAAGCTGATAACGATCCAGGGAAAGTAGGAAATCAAGCTCGGCAATCACAAAACCGCGAGGCCCACCTACAGCGTACTATGTTGATATTAAGTTTTCGGCTCAAAAATCATGACATATAAAATGTCAAACGTGGAACAGTTCTATTTCGTCGTTAAATAGATCGCACTAAGAGGTCGTGGGCCTTAAGTCTCTCTTTATACAGCCTCAAATCAATCTGACCAGCTTTTTTCCTACTATGATAGAGTTGGCTTCTAGTCTAATCGGATGCAGCTTAATACAAGTACTTTATATGGACCGAATGCTTATCTAACCTCTACAACCCAGTAATTAGATAACACAATACCCCTTGGTAAGACTGGTGTCAGATTTCCTGGCTTCTGAGTATCTGTAAGGACTGTCAAAGAACTACAAGTGACAGCCGGGACCAAGGCATGACGTGTGTGACGATGCCATGTGTCTGATGATGTGTTTCCGAAACATGGAGGTATAAGTTTGAAGGTCGACCCGTGTGTCTATTATTATTTTTGCCATAAGCCCTTTGCCTTTACGGCGGGTTCATGGTTACTTATTGACGTGACAACGTCTTATAAATTGGTTTGCCGGGTGACACTTCAAGAAACTGCGTTACGCTCCGCTCACGTTATGCGCTCACAATGAGAGCGAGTGAGAGGCACGCGTCCCTTCCACTCGGGCATGGTTAGCCCGCCTAAGAGCGAGAGAGACAGACATAAAAAGTGAAAGGCACGCGTCCCTTCACTCAAAGTCGTTGTCACGTAAAACTTTCGCCCGTATACCGACTTTACAGGCAACCAATTTTTTTTTAACCATATCTACGCTCCTCTGTCTCAACAGCCTGTTCATCGTTTCTTATTTTTTAGCCATAAACTCCTCTCTCTCTGCAGCCTGTTCATCGTTACCTATTTTCTGATCTGGGTATTCTATTCTATCCTTATTCACGTTGTTTTAAGATTGTTGTCAAGAGATAAAAAAAGATGTGATCGTCACGTAGCTCCAGTGACCGCAGCACGCCTATGGCGTCGCGCTTGTGCGGTGGTGAACTATTGTTATTTTGGGCATCATAGTCTTTTTGAAAGTTTTCACTGTTGTAAAATTTTTGTCTAAGAGTTTGGACAAGTTTGGATACCTACTTAACTGTTAGGTATATGAAACAACGCGTAGCGTGGTATCACAACATTTAAGTATTGTCTGAACGTAATTGTTGGAAAGAGTAGGCGTACTGCTTACTGTGGGTATTTAAATGTTAATAGGTTTACATCTACGAAAAATAAAACCTCAGCCGTCGTGTAAATATGCTTATTCCTTTCGAATATCTGAGGTACTAAGAGCAAGCTCTTTTGTCTAATCACAATCATAGAGATAAGCCTTGTGTGAGAAAGAGAGAGCGGTCCCGCGTTCCGCGATAGGAGTTCAGCGCTCTCTGTCCTGCATACAGTTTCTAGAAACTTCGTGCAAACAGATAGTCCGACCGCGGCGGTCAATAGGAACGCACGCTAACTGCGTTCTACGTTACGTCTCCCCGCTGACGTGAACAAAGACATCGCCGCCATGTCTGAAACAGAAAAATTGATTGAATTAGTTAAAGAAAGAACTTTCCTATACGATATGAATGATCCGGAATATAAAAATCGAGCAAAGCGACTGGCAACTTGGAAGGAAATCACTGAAGAAATGGGCTCAGGCAATGGTACGTGAATCAATGTTCTTGACAGCGCCATCTATGATTCTGTTTCAAACGTTTAAAAAACATAACGCTTCTTGCAGTCGGGTAAAAAAAAACCATTTAGGTGTGTGTGTGGTGGTGATAATACTGCGTAGAAGCCGAAGGGTGAAGGAGAAGGGCAACGCAATGATTAAGTAAAAAAATACAGTAGTATCCCATATCGTTTTTAGACAGTGTCGAGCGTTGAATAAAAAGTGTTTAAAAGTTTTTGGACCTGTTGCCCTATATTTTAGTAGGTCAATAAACTTTATTCACAAATATTGTGAAGTTAACATTTATTTTGGGAATAAAGTGTAGAACGGAATAGAGGATTTCAATAGCCTATTGGGATATCTAGACAATCTAATTCATTATGCGAGTTCAAGACATAACCTAATTTGGTGACTGGCCTGTTGGTCTAGTGGTTAGGGGACCTGACTGCTATGTCGGAGGTCTTGGGCTCGATTCTCACCCAAGACAAATGTTTGTGTGATGAGCACGATCATTTGTTCTGTGTCTAGGTGTAATTTATCTATATTAAGTATGTATTTAGAAATAGATAAGTATGTTTATCAGTTGTCTAGTACCCATAACATAAGCTCTTCTACACTTGGGAGCAAATAAATCGAGCCACTACCTTTTTTCACGTAAAATGGTCAATATTTTTGGTAATATGGAACGTATCAATTCGAACTATATATCGCCTAAAAGTTTAGTTAATAACCTTTACAATGAGGGTAAATTATTGAATAATAACCTTATTGAATGATAAATTATTGGCTCTGCAAGAAAAATGGTAATTTTGATAGAAAATTTAGTAGGGCTAAAACAGTCCATAAAAACAATAAAAAACAAAATTATTGCAAAAAAAATATTCTTAATAACTGGTATTACCCCCCCGGGCCCTGATACATTCTTGTAGCCTATTAGTCATCGATCTGATCAGCGTTACGATGACATATTGTGGTATGTTCTCCCACTCTTCAAGCACAGCGACTTTAAGCTCGGGAATGGATGAAACAGCGGGAACCCTGGCTCGGACTCTCCGTTTTAGCTCGTCCCATAGGTGTTCGATCGGGTTCAAATCGGGACTTCGTGCTGGCCATACCATTTGTTGAATCCCGATCGCAGACAAGTATTCCGTAACGATCTGCGCGGTATGAGGTCTCGCATTGTCATGCATAAACAAGAAATTTTCTCCGACAAAACCAGCATACGGCATTACGTGGTTTTCAAGAATGTCAGTTATGTATCGGTCAGCTGTTAATCCACGTGTACCACTGCCATCGTTGGCGGGGTCGACGAAGACAAGTTCCGTTTTTCCGTCTAGAGAAATTCCTCCCCACACCATACAAGAACCACCACCAAAACTCACCGTTTCTCGAATGCAACATTGGGCAAATCTTTCACCAGGACGTCTATACACTCGGTTTCTCCCGTCATTGCTAAAAAGACAGATTCTTGACTCGTCAGAAAACAAAACTGACCTCCAGTCTTCTAACGTCCAATTAATGTGTTCTCGAGCAAACTCCAAGCGAGATCGGCGATGAGCTACAGTCAATTTTGGGCCAGTTGCTGGTTTGTGTGATGTTAAATTTCGTTCTTTTAGTCTTCGTCTCACTGTCCACCTACTGATTGCGACTCCTCGAACGTCACGTAACGCTTGCTGTAGCTGAACAGCATTAAGTCCACGGTCGCGCAACGAATTGGTTGCAATAAAGCGGTCGTCACGTTCTGTTGTTGCCCGTGGTCGGCCAGTTCCAGGTCGCCGAACAAAAGCACCAGTCTCCAGATACCTGCGGTATTCCCGCTGTACCTTTGAACGACTCAAATGAAGTCTGCGTGCCACTTCACGTTGTCCGTGTCCAACCTCAAGTAAAGCTACAACTTGGGCAGCTTCCGTCGGTGTAGTATCCATTTTATCAGGTTATTTTGATTACACAGACACAGATAAAGACAACAATAACAAGTAATATGGGTATGATTAACAAAAACCTCAAATTTAATCTTTTCTTAACAGAGTACAATAAAAATGTCATAAGCAAATTAAATGCGATAATTTTATTCTACCCTTTAAACTTTAATAAAAATGAAATTTTGACAACTAACTACCCTCATTGTAAAGGTTATTAAATACCCTTTTAGGCGATATATGTTTCGAATCGATGCGTTCCTTAATACCAAAAATAATTACCATAATGCGTGAAAAAGGAAGTGGCTCGATTTATTTGCTCCCAAGTGTAGTTTAAGGGACTAGACGGCGTTGTGTGATAGGTTAGAGTATATATAGTTATAGAATATCATATTATATTAATTATATAAATTAGGTAAATTTTTGAGGCTAGCTCTAGTTGCTCGCGGATAAAAATGTCTTAAATTATTGAATATTTTTGAGTAGCCAGCTCCGGGGTATAATAAAATAACGTGAAATTTAATCGAAATAATTATTCCCATATACATTAATTAGTTACTCTTGACCAATTCTATAAGTATCGATTTACTTATTCTACGAGTATATACCTAAGTACCTATTTATTTTCTTTTGGTTTGTCTTCCTTTGAGCAGCATGCATATATACCATGTTCTGTCTTTGCACCACGTGTAGCAAAACTGAAATGTAATGCCCAAGGCGTTGAGTCCATTTTTGTGTGTTTACGTTTACCTATAAGAACAAAATAAGATAGACAATCGGAAATGAAACGACACCTCCGTATTTACGTGTCCTCCAATCCGAAAATTGGCGTTGTCACTTCACTAACTTAAATTACGGTTCAAGTTCAAACTAAATAAAAAAAATAGACTGCAACTAAATTCATTCTGGTGAAAAATACTAATGCCTGGCTTGACCACTAGAGCGACTAGCCACTCAGCGACCTTATTAAGAAATCATCAGTGACTCACAAGTGTTTTTATTTAGGTTTAAAGACAACAACAAATACAGAAAAGTTACACATAAGTACCAGTTCCACGTTATCTAATTACCGTCCTCAGTAAATATGTCAATATGTTTGTCTACCGAGTAGAGCTGTAAATTATAAATCGTCATTCAATACATTAAAAAAATAACTTTCTTTTTCAGCGGATATATGGAGTGCCAAGTGGAAAGGACTGAAAGACAACTACGCAAAATTCAAGAAGTCTACAGAACCTCCTTACTCAGAAAATTATAAAAAGTACAAAAACTGGCCGTGGTCCGAACACGTGAGGTTTCTCGACGAATGCAGTATTACCAGCGGCAAAAGAGTGACATCTAAAGCTGGTATGACCACTAGCATTACCGATGGTACCCCGGAAGAGTCAAATGAAGAAGTAACAAACAACAGAAGAAGAAAAAAGAGACGTTACATCGAACAACCTGAAGTCGATCAAGAGAACCATAAAATTAAAAAGAATAACAAATCACCACCGGACGGAGTAGACCAATTCTTTCTAAGCTATGCACAATCTTTTAAGAAGCTACCAAGCAGAATGCAAATTATGTTAAAACTAGAGATAGCTACCTTGTTCACTCGATACGAGTTACAGGCGAACGGAGTTACCCCCGATTCAGTGGATAATATTCCCCGAGTTGTACCACATCCAGTTAAACATGAATTTGATTTTTTTAATACCATTGACGACTAAAATGAAATTGTTTCTATAACAATAAGTAGGACATCATTAGAAATAACAACTTTAGACTATACCCTTCTCTGTCTGGGCTGCGGATTGTTTGGAGGACTCAGCGTCGGCAGCTAAAGGAACACTGTGAGTTTTAGTCAGTAAAAGTCTGACCCTGCCTCTCGTTCTACCCAGAGCAGGAGAGAAGTCATTTGATTATTTCCACATAAAAAAAGACTATACCCATCTCAATGTGATATCTTATATCTAGTTTCTAGAACGACTATTTTGGCAAAAAAAATGTAACAATTTATCAAGCGCGCGTTTATTGCTGTAATATTTTAATTAGGAACGTTTCTGTAATTTCGTTCTAAAAATCGAGTGTTATGCATAGTGTATGGATAGGTATAGATTTTGTTTTCTAAATAAACACATTTTTTTTGTGAATGTGTGTGTGTTAATATTTTGTAGCATTAAAAATACCTCAAGAAAAATGCGTTGTTTCATTTCAAAATCGGGCTCGATCATATTAAATGTTTTCGTTTGGTTTTCACACCGCCCTAACATATTTTCATGCTAAAATATTTATAAATTAACAGACCCAGGAATTTTATCAGGTTATTTTGTCAGGCTGCATTCAGAAACAAGATTAATACATTAGGTTTATTGTGACGCAACTTTCAACCTGCTACATAAATTTGTTGAGCTCCTTAGTAGTCCTGAGTTGAGTTATACGAAAACTAACAAATGCTTGTATTGACTGTTTAGTTCTTTCCCCAACAGACTATCTTAGACACTACCTAATCTGCATAGTTCTCTCATTATACCATATTAGCATAGCATAGCATAGTCGGCCTTATAATGTTCCCACTGTTGGGACTCAGGCCTCCTCTCTAGGAGAGGGAATGGGCCGTAATCCACCACGCCGGCCCAGTGCGGGTTGGTGGATGTCACATGTCTTCGAATATTTGGTTCTAGGACATGCCGGTTTCCTCACGATGTTTTCCTTCACCGTTTTGAGAGCAGTGGTGATGAAATAAATTACACAAAGTAATGCGCCTGGCTGGGTTTGAACCCGCGACCTACAACTTGTAAGTCGGGGCCGTTACCACTCGGCCACCACTGCTCTCAAATTATCCCATATTACTTGTACTTTACATGTTTGCTGTATGGACCGGAATGAAAAATTGGCGTGTAAAAGTGTTTTTTTTAGACCTACTCGCAAAATATATATTATTTACATTTTTTTTAATTATTTTTTCTGTGCGGTGCCGCTTTGTAATTGTCTTTGTATGTACTAACAATAGATTTATAAGGTTTCTAGTGTTACTAACAATACACAGACTTTTGTCTGAAATAAATATCATTATTTAAACATTATCATTTTTTTTTATCATTACAAAAAAGAACATTTTCTTCTTCCATTCTGTACGAGGATGTCTCCCTATTCAATGTTGAACGCTCGATTGTTTCGAAACAATATTAAACCAATTATTCTGTTTTATTTTTAGCAGATACGTGGTTGGCCAGGTGGAAAGGCCTGAAAGACAACTTCGTAAAGTACAAGAAGTCCTCAGAACCTGCCCACGCAGACACTTATAAGAACTACAAAAACTGGCCCTGGGCTGAACACTTGATGTTTTTAGATGATTACTTCACCAGTAGGCGAATGCCAAAGTACATACCAAGACCTAGAGAAGAGACACAAGCTCCTAGTTTTGTTGAATACATCATTCCAAATGAACATACGACTAACGAGGAATCAGAGGATCAATCAGAACAAGAGTCAACCGATGAAGAACAAGACACCCATAAACTGGACGGAGTAGACCATTTTTTCCTAAGCTATGCTCAGTCTTTTAAAAAGTTACCAGTCAGAATCTTTTAAGAAGCTACCAAGCAGAATGCAAATTATGTTAAAACTAGAGATAGCTACCTTGTTCACTCGATACGAGTTACAGGCGAACGGAGTTACCCCCGATTCAGTGGATAATATTCCCCGAGTTGTACCACATCCAGTTAAACATGAATTTGTTTTTTTTAATACCATTGACGACTAAAATGAAATTGTTTCTATATCAATAAGTAGGACATCATTAGAAATAACAACTTTAGACTATACCCTTCTCTGTCTGGGCTGTGGATTGTTTGGAGGACTCAGCGTGGGCAGCTAAAGGAACACTGTGAGTTTTAGTCAGTAAAAGTCTGACCCTGCCTCTCGTTCTACCCAGAGCAGGAGAGAAGTCATTTGATTATTTCCACATAAAAAAAGACTATACCCATCTCAATGTATGTGATATTTTATATCTAGTTTCTAGAACGACTATTATGGCAAAAAGAAATGTAACAATTTATCAAGTGCGCGTTTATTGCTGTTATATTTTAATTAGGAACGTTTCTGTAATTTCGTTCTAAAAATCGAGTGTTATGCTTAGAGTATGGATAGCCTGTATAGATTTTGTTTCCTAAATAAACACATTTTTTTTGTGAATGTGTGTGTGTTAATATTTTGTAGCATTAAAAATACCTCACGAAAAATGCGTTGTTTCATTTCAAAATCGGGCTCGATCATATTAAATGTTTTCGTTTGGTTTTCACACCGCCCTAACATATTTTCATGCTAAAATATTTATAAATTAACAGACCCAGGAATTTTATTAGGTTATTTTGTCAGGCTGCATTCAGAAACAAGATTAATACATTAGGCTTATTGTGACGCAACTTTCAACCTGCTACATAAAGTTGTTGAGCTCCTTAGTAGTCCTGAGTTGAGTTATACGAAAACTAACAAATGCTTGTATTGACTGTTTAGTTCTTTCCCCAACAGACTATCTTAGACACTACCTAATCTGCATAGTTCTCTCATTATCCCATATTAGCATAGCATAGCATAGTCGGCCTTATAATGTTCCCACTGTTGGGACTCAGGCCTCCTCTCTAGGAGAGGGAATGGGCCGTAATCCACCACGCCGGCCCAGTGCGGGTTGGTGGATGTCACATGTCTTCGAATATTTGGTTCTAGGACATGCCGGTTTCCTCACGATGTTTTCCTTCACCGTTTTGAGAGCAGTGGTGATGAAATAAATTACACAAAGTAATGCGCCTGGCTGGGTTTGAACCCGCGACCTACAACTTGTAAGTCGGGGCCGTTACCACTCGGCCACCACTGCTCTCAAATTATCCCATATTACTTGTACTTTACATGTTTGCTGTATGGACTGGAATGAAAAATTGGCGTGTAAAAGTGTTTTTTTTAGACCTACTCGCAAAATATATATTATTTACATTTTTTTAAATTATTTTTTCTGTGCGGTGCCGCTTTGTAATTGTCTTTGTATGTACTAACAATAGATTTATAAGGTTTCTAGTGTTACTAACAATACACAGACTTTTGTCTGAAATAAATATCATTATTTATCCAAAAGCTGCACCTGAAGTAATACAAAAAAGAACATTTTCTTCTTCCATTCTGTACGAGGATGTCTCCCTATTCAATGTTGAACACTCGATTGTTTCGAAACGATATTTAACCAATTATTCTGTTTTATTTTTAGCAGATACGTGGTTGGCCAGGTGGAAAGGCCTGAAAGACAACTTCGTAAAATACAAGAAGTCCTCAGAACCTGCCCACGCAGACACTTATAAGAACTACAAAAACTGGCCCTGGGCTGAACACTTGATGTTTTTAGATGATTACTTCACCAGTAGGCGAATGCCAAAGTACATACCAAGACCTAGAGAAGAGACACAAGCTCCTAGTTTTGTTGAATACATCATTCCAAATGAACATACGACTAACGAGGAATCAGAGGATCAATCAGAACAAGAGTCAACCGATGAAGAACAAGACACCCATAAACTGGACGGAGTAGACCATTTTTTCCTAAGCTATGCTCAGTCTTTTAAAAAGTTGCCAGTCAGAATGCAAATAATGTTAAAACTAGATATAGCTACTTTGTTCTCTCGATACGAGTTACAAGCTGATGGAGTTACTCCCGAGTCGATAGATAATATTCCTCGGGTAGTACCGCATCCAATTAAAACTGAATTTGACTTTACTTTTAACATTGATGACTAAGGGTTGAGCTACTTCTGTTAGAATCTAACCACACTTTCCGATGTTACTATACTTTTCCACTTAGAACCGTCACATGGTGAAATCCACGAGGCGGTCGGCAACACTACGCTGACAGATGTAGTAACCCTTAAGGTCGATTTATACCGACATGGCAGCAGCCGGCAGCGACGCGCGGAGCATTTTTAGTGTAGAATAATTTTAAACTTTATCTAAAGCCTTAAAAGAACAGTATTGCTAGAAAGGTTCAAAAAGGGCACTGCGAGCAGTTAAGCGGCCGTGCGCAGCTACCAACGACCGCGGCCGATTCCTCCAGCCTCTTTGCGTCAATGCCGTCCGCCGCCGTTCCAGTGTGAATCGGCCCTTACTTACCAAGCGACTGTACTACTTACTGTAAGCTAAAATATGAAGGATTTTTAGTTTAAATAACAACTCAGAAACTCTTATCAATTGTATATTTGATATCAAATCTTATTAGAATAACACAGCTTAACAAAAATTATTACATTTAAGTTTTGCGCTCCACCCGTCTAGAACGCTTTGATGACGTTCTTGAGAAATAAGGTGAAATAGACCTACGATCAGTAAAATGTCATGTACGTGCCATTATGTGCAGAATTATACATCGGTTATAGAATTACTTATGTCTTTAGCGGTATTGAAATTGGAGAAAATAATAAAAACATTGTGCGTTTATAGTTTTCTAAAAATACATAAAACTAATCAACAATAAATAACGACATTAAATAATAAATTATTTAGTGTTTGAATAAACAAATTGGGATGGAAATATTTCATTCTAAATCGGAATAAACTGAAAATAAATATTGATTGTTTCAATTTCAATACCGTCTAACATAGTGTCATGAATGCTTCTCGTAATTTTTGCATTTAATGTGTTCTGAAACAAACTTGTAATGTGAGATCTCTATTAGGACATTTAACTTATTTTATTAAATAAAAATATAAAATAAAGACATCATTCAAACTCACTAGTTCATTTTAAACTGACTCAACCATAGAACTTGAGAGCTATTTAATTCACTGAAATTTCGTCACAAATTTCATTCTAGTCTTTCAAATAAGTATACTTAGAGAGTTTGTGTAACATAATGTTTCGAAGAACTTACGCTCACCACGCTTGATACTCAGGGTCTAGAAAATACATTAAAACATTATTTATAGCCGTAAACCAAATTTCCTTTTTCAATGTTAATGCATGATAAGAACTAATTTAATATCCTCTCAGGAGACGGTACTAGCTCCTGTAACACAAGTTAATTACCTAGTACAGGCGTCAAGGACTTACTGAATTTGTATTATATACTTTCTTATGTAAATAAAGATTACTTTATTTCGGCTTACATGACTTCACCGAAAGAAAAAAATTGAATCTCTAGAAAAATCTAACACATAACCTCAATAGGTGAACGTCATCTCCATAAAGTATATATATATACAATAAAACATTTAGAAATTGAGAAACTAACTCCTAACATATAAATCACACCAGTTTTGTAAAACCAACTAACTATAAACATTCATTTCACATCAATTCAGTACACATCGTAGAGACGCGTCTAGGAATCAACATTTATTATATTACACATTGATATTGTCTTTTTTAATACAATCCCTACTTGGACGTCTCTTTGATTTCATCTAGCTATGACATTTGGTGGTTCCCATTCAGAAATGCACATACGAAACCACACATTACTTCAAGAATCTAATGTGAAGTGACTAGATTCATACATGAAGTTATTTTTCCTAAAATTTAATAACAAATTAATTCATTCATGGCAAGTACGAAAAGTGGAAAGTAACAAAGGAAATCTCACGCCAAATCCAGGTCTTCGATAACTAATGTCTTCGTTGCATGCTCAGAATTTACTGGCCCGAGACCATCTCTAACGTTGAGCTACTGGAGAAATGCCGCGAAAGCCCAATCGACCACTAGACTAAGCGTCGCAACTGGAGATGAATTGGTCACACGCTTTGGAGGGATTTTGATCACACACCTAAACAGACGTTGGATTGGAATCCTCAAGGGAAAAGGAAGTGTGGCCGTCATCAGCAGACCTGGCGACGTACCGTCCTGGCAGAAGTGATGGGCATCGGAACTTTTAGACCGGTCACGATAAATCACTACATCTCTTAGATTTTGAAAGAATATTTAATCAGTGGTAGCGTTTGAATCGTGTGCCAAAGTACACGTTCCGAACCCAAGAAAGAAATGCCAATAATCATTCCCCCTGTAACAATTACGTATGAAATGGAAATTACGTGAAAATACGTACGTGCATTCTCTAAATGGAAAACGCCATAACACCAACACATATTGTATAAAACACTAAACAGTGACACGATTAGGCAAGAGCGTTAGAGATGTGCGTTCTACAGTGAGAGTACCGCACTAGACTACAAATAGTTTTACAAAACAATATAGTTACGACTATGACTATCCATTTAATCAAGTTTATTGCTAATAAAATAATTAAGATATGAATTCTAGTTCAGATATGTTAGAACTGTGTAGATATTAAAGTTTTGGTCCAAAGTATTTTATAAAATTTTGCAAGAGTTCGATTTTTTAAGATTAATTTTTGTGTGATTTGTGTTCGATTCAATACTTAAATGAAAATTGAATTAGACAAAATACATTATACATACATCATTGATATTTCTACGTGTTATAATACGGATATGAAGAATACAATAAGATATATTTCTTAGATTCAGATTTGATAATAAAATATTCATTGAAACATTGTAAAAGATATTAAATCAACCATTCTGATTTCATAAATATTAATACAACACCTAGAACCAATTCATAAACAGAAAAGTACAAACTCCAAAATGACCTATTAGTATTTATTATAGATGACTTCATTATATTGAGTAATGCAATAGGGCCTTAGTTTGATAGATTCCGTATATTCGTAGATGTGTAGGCTTATGTTTGTTTAAGTCTATTCTTTCGTTTACATAAGTTAACATATCAAGGCTTCACAGCCAGATCCAGAAATAAGTAATTTCTTCAAAGGAAGCATACATTATTTTCTTTATTCCGTTTGAAGAAATTTATTGACTCATAAAATATCTACGGATCTGAATGTAAAAATGTTAAACATACACATTATTGATATTTTAAAAGAACGACTTACCTAACTGGTAACTGTCCTCTTATAAGTATTTTGAATAAAACTAAAATATAATTACAAAATTAAATTATTCGAGTATACCTTAAAATATGTATTATATACAAACTATTAAATGCATTCTAAAATAATAATGCTGTGTAATAACCTTAAAAGTCGTAAGACAAGGCAAGATAATATGTTTCGACATAGTCATGCATGTTATACTCCTAACTTCTTCAAATCAATAGATAAAATTGGCAGATATACGGCAGGCAAGTTTATATTGGAAAGAAGGATTATGAATATAAGCAGTCAATATTACTGGCATTGTATTTTTGTACTGCAACTGTAAGCATTGCTCAAATATAGAAAGAGCGATGTAATTGCTGATACTCATGCAGTCGTCAATATAAAAATCCCTAATCCTGTTTTACATGTCATCATTATGACTAATCATTGGTATCAAACCACAAACGTTAATCATCTACGTGTTTTTATATGCCAATAATTTATACCTGATGATTAAAATCCACGCTAAAATGCAAAACAGAAAAAAAAGCATTAAATCACGGGCATCTGGTGTTAACCCGCAGCGAGATCCAAAAATAATGCCAATAAAATAGTTTCAGTTACACATATTTTACAGAACATTATACATAGTAATATAATAATTAAATGTCAATACATACATATTTCAACATAAACTCACTGAGTATTCTTAGAAGTCTTGTAAATTGCCATTGACTTCATATTCGGAATCATAAAAGTCTTCGCCGCGGAGAATAAAGAGAGCTTTTCAATGGCGTTTTGAATAAACATTTTGTGTGCAGTAAGTGAAACGAACGCTGAAGTGATAATGCCCTACATCGCAGTGCCGGCTTTGATTCCAATGATGCTATTTCTATCATATCTTATCAATACACGTTTTGTGGTTAAAAATACTGACTTATATTTCCATGTCAAATATTGTTTCGTTTACAATCTGCGAGTATAAAAATTGATCGCAAATGTTTAATATAATTACTTATTTTTTCATGCATAACATACCAATTCGTCATCGATTTTAATTGTATCATTGAAACAAGCAAAAGTCAAAGCCGGCACATAGTCGAACCACCGACTGTGCAAATTGTATATACATACAATCTAACTAGAAATATTGTTGATAATAAAAAATCAAATCTCCATTTGTGGAGATAACGATATCGTAAGTGTTCCCATAGTCGAGTTTCAGGGACCTGAATCCCGACGGCATGAAGCCTCGTCTGAGGAAAAGCGTCCAAATATGTTGGTACGTCTAGCTTTGGTTAAGGACGGCACACGATGTTTGGTAGTGTGAGATTATAGAAGGCCTCTGTCCAGTTCTTTGCGCAGCATCCTGGATAATTTTAGGACATCCTCATCGACCTGGCCGGCGAACAGTGCGTCGAGGAGCTCACCTCGAGACGCGATGGCAAACACTCCGGCCAGCCTTGATACTGACTTGTCTGTGAGGTGTCGCTCTACTACAGCTCTGGAAATAGAAAATAACATTGTTTTAGTAAACACGATGTCAATTTATCCAGGTTATTAAAGCATTAGTTAACAATTTCAAACTCAACTCTACAGTATGTAGCCTTTCTTAAAAGACTTACTTGAGGGACTGATGAGATTCGCGCAGCGCATCCTGGAGGAATCCGCGGTCGTATGAGAAGTCGACCTCGCAGAAGGACACTACAGCCATCAGTACAGTCTGGATGACAAAGCAGGAGAGTGTAAGTATTGGAACTGGTGGTAAGTTATCGAGTATTCAGGGCATAATTAATTACGATAAACATAAAATCAATGAAGATCATCATATGCGTTTTCGTCGAGGTCGAGGTCAACCGCGGCGGAAGTGGTATGACGATCTGATCACGTTTGCGGGTCAAACTTGTAAGGAGCAAGGTGCTCAGCAGTGAAACACCAACTAGGCTAGTAAAAACGCGATGTTACTTATAACTCCCATTATACCACGTCTTGACCATGTTTATTGAATTTGGAAATTTAACAAACATGATCAAGACTTGTGTATGACGTGCTTTTGTAACTGGAGTTAGGGTACCTCTATCTTTTTTCAATTGGAAAATCATTAAATAACTTTTTTTGCTCTGGGCTCAAGCTCACCCGTGTTCCTTCAGCTGCCCTTTGCGTTCCAGGGCCACGGTAACTATTTCGAATAATTCCGCATTCTGCCACACCCATACCTTAGCTCGCAGTATTTTAATTTAAAATCGGATCATAGGTTCTTACATGAAACTTAGAGCGGAAGGCTGCGAGTGCACGCTCGTCAGCCGCCGATAGCTGTCCATGTCGGCGTAGTACACCGAGCTTCACCGCTGACTTGATGACGTGCTTCACCAGCTTCTCAGCTTCCCTCTTCTCGAGGCGCTCTCGGAGTACCGTCAGGAACTGAAAGCGATAAGGTTGAATATAGATAAAGCAGGTCAAGGGTAAAGGTAAAACAGGTAGGTAGGTTGAATCTGCCCCAGAAGGCAAAAACTAAGAGTTGGGATACGTTTATGTCCACCGACTGTAATATGGCTATATACTCGAAAAGGCAAAAAGTGAATTATAAACTGTGACACCTTTAGTTTACTTGACGATTCTTTAGCTTCCTCAGTAGGTAGGCGCTCTGTCCCAAATCAGGGGTCTGGGCATTTTATCTTAACCCTTAGGTTAAAATGAATAAAAAAAGCCCAGCTCTGGCAAGAAACCACCTCCACGGTTTGTAGTTTGCCAGTCACGCGGTTGCACGTTATGTATTGGTCATAGATTATGAATTTATGATATAAATAACTAAGCCAATTAATTAATCACCTCCTAGTCAGCTTCTTTATAGATCTAAAGTGAAGTATCAGTTTTAGTAGTACCTGATCTAGCAGCTTGGCGGCATGCTCGTCAAGAATGAGCGCACGCGCACTAGCAGCGCCGCCGACGCGCGACAGGAACTTTTTCTGTGCGCGCAGCGAAATGTCGCGGGCGCACCACGCGCCGCCGTCCATTGCTGTTGACAAGAAAAACATAATCATAAATAAAGTAAGTAAGAGCCAAGAAATAATGTTGATTAAGAAAAGTAGAAGGCTAGCATCGAGAAATGCTAAAATGACGAAGAAGGTTTTTTTTATTTATTTTTATTTTTTTGTTATGCGTAAGCTCGCGTTTGACCACTGTGTCACCTGATGGTAAGCGATGTTGTAGTAACCTAATCAATCTTGACTTAAAAACCCCTAGGTTATAGCTATCAGGAAACACAAACTCCGGCAGGGAATTCCTCTCCTTGGTTTTCTTTCTTTCCAACAATAGAAAAGCGAAAGGCTAGAAACTCTGTTTCCATGCTCAAGACTTTGGTTTTTTTGTTATAATTTTGAAAGCAGACAACAAATAAAGAAACGTATAAGACATAAATAAAAACACGCTACAGGTGAAAAAAAAACATAAAAACAATTTCCAACACAGCAAAGACAGAAGAAAAACATTTAATGTAAACGATTTAAAGATAGGCAATACCACGCCATTACTAGAGCATTCCAACGTTCCGTGATGATAAGAATAAACTTTTTGTAATTTCACCGTTCAATGCTCATGCGATTATTCGTAATTACTCGCGCACCTAAATCTGGATAATAAATTGGAAGCGAACGATGATCAAAAGATCGATAATTTGTTCTAAAACAAAATGACCTCGATAGACTAAATTAGATTCGCTAATGATGAACGATATACCAACGCCAATGCAATTGAAATACTAGATCAGGCAATTTTGTTAGGACTATGGAACAGTTATATTCGTCATGAATATTAATTTATGCAATCGCATCTGCCCACAACTGCCATCTCGACTGTTTACAATGCCCCGGAGGAATCTATTTCAATTCTGTGCAATGAACAATATTGTTTTCAATTGAATCTCTGTTAACTAGGACAATGCATTGTGGGCTGCATGCTTTCATTACATCTATATCTAGCGGCATCTACAAGAATATAATCGTGTGATATTTTCTGTTCTAGTCTTGTTCATATATTTAAATTGTTTTTAAAAAATAAAATGGGAATGTGTGTTTAGTTTATTAATTTCAATCTATTTTTGGATTCAATTCCAAAGAAATATATTTATTTTAGTCCCGAAGAGGAAACTTTTTAATATGACTAAATCTAAATTTAACAAAAAACATGTATATGATGACATCGCCAAAACGCCAGATACGAATAATAAAAAACTTATAATATAAGCTCTTTGTTTCATTTTAAGTGAACTGTAATTGTTCTTATGGGAAATAAGTTCTTTAAACCTAAACTGTAGCCTAATATTAATGTGATTAATGACAATACATACCAAACACTTCCATATTTGAAGATACTGTCAACAACGTGGTCAAAATAAACTTTCAGTAAATCCGTTTCAAATACTGTTTCTGTAGTTTGCAACTTGATCTATCTAAAAACTAAATCGACCAGCCAACTAAACTCAGGTGTCTGTAAACAAGAAAGCTTATCCCTTTTTCGTCGGTTACCATGGCGACCGACGCGATGGCTGCAGACAATCCGTCGTCAGATATTGCGATCTTAGCCGAAGGGTGGGATTCGTGAAGCTTGAGTGTAAAGCAGACAGCCTTGCTCAAACAGAGAACAGGTGTACTCGGGCTAGTGAATGGCCATGTCACAAGACGATCCCGGATCTATTAATAGTATTTTTTTTTTTTGTTAGCGAGTATTGTTATAGAATATACTCTGGATTGTTAAAGTAGAGACTGATAATATGGCACACCGGATTTTAAAAAAATATTTGACCCTATAAAGTTTTGAACCCATTTATATAATAGTGGCTTTTTAAACTCGATCTGCCATAACAACGGCCGTGTACTGTTTATCAATTTGTCATTCATAAGATGACCTTAGAGCAGCTGCATGTTATAAACACTGACTAAACAGCTTTAAATGCAGCTGCTAAAACTTCCAGCTGTTGATTTTTACAATTGGCTTAGACTGACCAATTTAATTCATTCAATTGTTACATTTTAACAAGCTTGGCTATTAGGTTTCATTTTTTTGTCCTATTAGCGACATTATCGAGTGGTGTAATAATACAGCGTGCTGTGTGCGTTTTCTTCAAAAATCCAATGAACCAACTTTAAAATGTATTTCTGAGTATTATTTCCTATTCTAAATAGTTTAAAATATGGCCATCCACGCTCACTTGCAATTCACTCTGTATCTATAGCAGTAAAAATAGACTGATCATTTGTTTACATTACAATTATATATAATTTAATGTTATATATTTAGAATTTATTTGATGACTTCATCTATGTCAATAATAAATCGTGCTTTTGAAAGGACAAAAATAACCTACGAATTGAAGAAAATACAAGATCGTGTTTTTTTGAGTTTAGTGGTCTCTCACCACAACAAAAGCCCAAGAAATGCATGTTGTACGTACTCTAACGTGCGCAAGACAGAACAATAGATGAAAAAGTGAAATTAAATAATAAGAAAATGCTAGAGTATCCACCTTGCAACACATTGGTAATCGGTGCAAAACAAAAGCTGTTTTAACATAACCCACACATCCTCAAAAATCAAAACAACCGATTGGGGGTAGAAATAACCATTTGAATTGTTGCCAAAAGCGATATGATATTTTGTTCTGGCAGCACTGGTTACCAGTTGCGGGATGCCGGCTGAATGTCCAACTAGATCGTATATACGGACTCTGTTACTAAATTTCAGGTGTGCTTTACGTATTTGACTTATATTTTGTCTCATTTGTTTAATGGTTCTAGAATTGGTAATCGGCTTTATCATTTATTTTTTAAAGCGGTTGTTAGTCATCTCTAGGGTGGAATGAAAGGACGTATCAGATTGTTACTGGCTAAAACTAAGGATAGCAGCTTTTTTTTTTTAAGTCCCACCAAAACTTGCAACGAATTGAGTAATTACAGAATAACTTCTCCCACTCTAGCTGAAGTGAGAAGGAGTGTCAGACATCTAAAACCCAACGATATTTCTTCATTTGCCCTTTGTAATTTAAGCCCACAGTGATTCTTTCAAACAACCCCGTTGTTCAAATTTTTTGTAGCTAACTTCAAATGTGCAACGCTATATTAGTAACGTGTTAGCAATTCCTTGTCCAATCCAATTAAACAGCCTTTCATATTGTTTACATTTTCGTTTTCATTTATTTGAAAGCAAATGACAATGGCATAACGGCTTTAGAGCCGAACCATTAGTTTCTTTAAAATTTTCAGCCAGTCATGCCACCATTGCTTAGTCACCTGTATTCAAAAGTTCATTGTCAAAAATATAACCAAGGTCGAGGTAAGTTATCGATTTGATTGCGAACGGAATTATTATCGTTTGATGATATTTGTCATCCTGTAGATTAATTATGTTACTTTAATGGGAATCGACATTGCTTTCAGTTTATGTGGTTTCTATAATTTAAAACGTATAACTTTTTAGTTGAAGTGACGGGTTTGCTGGTTTATATCTAGTCAAATTTTTTACTACCACTTTATTGGAGACCATAAGTAGTATGAGTTTCTTGCCGATTCTTGTCCATAGGAAACGACCAATTGGAACCGTGCGCTAGCTTCTGACGTTTAATAAGTGCCCATGTAGACCTATGTGAAACAATAAATTTAGAGTTTGAATTTTTGAGATAGCTAAAACTGGCAAGACAATTATACTTTTTAAGGTTTTTCATATATAGAATAAGTATTTGACTCTGATAGATAAAAGAAAAGCATTGTTTTTTTAAGCAAATGATTTAGTATAGCTGTCAAGCCGCTAGGCGGAATTGATTAAGAACTATATAAATAATAAGCATGCGTGCTCACACGTACATAAACGATTGTTATTGTTACACGCTTGGTTCATCGAATTTTAGTATTTGTAATAATGGACGAATGGTTGTCTCCTATAACAGAGGACTTTCCTAGCATAGGGGGCATAACATTATTCACGAAATACGTAAGAAAAAAACAGAAAAAAAAAATCGATATTGTGTAAGTTCATCTAGAAATAAACATGATAATTAGATGTATAATAGTCTTTTATTATTCTGCACCCCTAACAGTAGTAAGATGGTAAGTTCTATGAATTCAGAGTTCGTGTGATTAAATGCAAGGAAAATCTTGCTCATAGAAGGCTAAGGTTAGTAAAGTTAGAAACTACTACTTCAAAGTTAGGTAGTGAGTGTTAGCTTTTATGACTAAGTCTGCTCCGTTTCCAGCAGTTTGCATGCAGATTATCAGATAACTCGTCGAAACTTCTTCAAATACAGTTTCAACAATGTTTTATAACGGTTCTTTAAAAGTGCACGATTTGCATGATAATGTTGCAGTCTTGCTACATTATTGACATAACGTATATTTTTACCCGCTTAAGCGTCAGCAAACACAAGGGTTATATTTTTGCTTTTTTTTTCATTTATTTCAACCTCAATTTTTTCTCTATATGAGATTATGCAAATGTATTGTAGTGTAAAAATAGTACAAGGTACAATAGTACAAATGAATCCTTAGATACCCCTTCTCCCAACCTTCAAATTCAAAATATCTTAACTGTTATCTGAACTCCAATCAAGATCCCGATTGTCAAGCCTGCTACCGTTCTTTATAATTTTATCCTGTTATAAAAGGAACTGCCTATCATAAAATTCAAGATTACCTTTCAATTCTTTTAAATCAGATCACAATTATCGATAAAACTTGAAGCGTAAAGAGCATCCGACTTATTTAAATGAGTCGCGTCCCAAAGTTGGCAAGCTTAAAAGTTAAATTCACCTGTTATTTTATAATGAAATATCTGGACTGCAGAAAGGTAGAATGGTTATCGTTATAGGGTCATTTTCTGATATTGGACAACGCTATTGTTCGTTCCTTGATTAAATTTTTAAAAAGGGTGTTTTTAACTGTGTATCATAAATCTAATTCTTCACTAAAATACTAATTGTAAACTAAATATTAATGGACTTTTGACAATTATTAAGGAACTTGAGGCATCCCGACTAAAATACGGAAAAATAATCGACGCCGCTATCAACTTCTAATCCAGTCTGATTAGAAGTTGATAGCGGTGTCCAATTTTTTTTAACCCCCCAAAATAGCATATTTTAGTGTACAATTACTATTTTTGGTGAAACAAAGATATTTTTTGTGGTAAAAAACAGGAATAAATTAAGGAACAGGTAGTAAATAAGGCTAGTATTTTTTTAAAGATGTCAATCCTTTACAAATGTTAAATAAGACATAGACCTATAGCATGACAACAGCGGTTATTATTTACAAAACCTATTGGATAGCTATTTGTAAACCACATGACTCACAAGTATAAATTAAAATTCTAAATACTTAATCAAACAATGACTAACCTTGCTAGGTAACAGGTAACAGTGACTAAGTATCTACTAATTGTTGTCTACTAAACATACAATTTAGAAACCTATATACAAGAAGGTAAGGTTGAAATTTAGAAAGTAGAACTTGAACTTAAAGTTCTGAAGTCAAACTGATGACGAAGCGAGTAATTTTCTCAGTGTATATATACAAAAATGGCGGGCCCATATAGCACTTTCCGCAGGAAACTGATAAGGTAATATTACCATATAGCGTGCTCCACAAGCCTTGAAGATTGGAGGGGTGCCAAACTTTCTACCAGCGTCTAGTCATTTACAGTAGTTTAGACCTGCTATAAAGGGGATGACACATACGCGATCGTCTGCCTCACTTTATGAGAATGGGTGTGTGAAACTTTCTTATGAGCTAGGTGTTAGGAGGGGACAAAGACAGGACAATGTTGTTACCTATATTATTTTATGAAGTGCGTGCGAAATATGTGCTAAAGAAAGGATGAGATTAGAGCTGTAGAAATATGTATTGCTAAGCTTTTGAACGATAGATCAAAGATAGCTATAGCTTCAGCCAGTGGCATCGCCAACGTGAAAGTAAAAAAAAAGATCAAGGAATCATACTCCCAGGAAGGATAAAAATTGCTATCATAGGTGCTGTTCCAGGGTAGGTATGATCTATCAGTGTACCAAATTTCATCCAAATCTCGAGTAAGTGACGGAAATCCTGAATGCCAAGAGAGCTTTCAGACGTTATCTCTCTTTTTTGGCGTTACCTCTTTATCAAACATTGCGCTGGATCATCTAAATCGTGCTCACGTTGATGTTAGACGGATCGGGAAGGACCCTCTTAAGAAGGTCCTTTTCTACTCACCTATCGTCAATATCGAGCATGGTTTAAAAGCTTGTTACTTCTTACTTCATCTAACGCAATCCAACGCGATGTTTGACGAAAAGGCAACGCGAAAAAGACAAATAACGCCTGAATACTCTGTTAGCATTCGGTAATTCCGTGATTTACTCGAATATTTTACCAAACTTGTTCCAGGAAATACGTGTTTTTATTAAACCCTTAAATTACGGATCTTTTTGTGTCCGAAATAAAATAAATTCTATTCTATTCTATTCTTAAAAGTTTTTGAAAAAAAATTTCGTTATTCAGAATCTTGATTAAATTGGCAAGGCTTCTATTGTTATGCTTTTTTGACTTTTTAATTTTCGAGTAAATTATGAAGTGTCAACGTTTATGCAAAATAGCAGATTTTCAGAGGTCTTTACTGGAATAATTTTACACAAATTTATAAATTGATTTCAATATAAGTCTGGATAATATCCACAAGACATTGTGTTTCCAAAATATCCAATGAAAAATGTGTGATAAAGACATAATCGCGTTAGAGAAGTATGAAAAACAGTGAAAATGTATGTCGAGTTGCATTGAAACACGTTTGCCACGTTCTTAACACAAAATAATCAATACAATCTCTATATCCGTCCATAGTGTTTTGATTGGCTTAAACCACTACTTCAACTTACCAAAGCCAAAAAATGCTGCTCAAAGTGAACCCACTGTTTCCTCACTAGGCAAAATCACGGGTACAATGTCAAGTTCTAAGCCCGCCCCGGCCATGTCAATGTGCTGATTTAACTGGCCCAGACCTTGGTCCGGTCATCTTGATAACGGCTTGCGTAACAGGCCCTTCTATCCCGATGGTAATGGCTTTCGGCGAGGCTAGATTACCTCATACTAGTGTGTGAGGTGGAAGGAGCTCTATTTTCGGTCAAGTTTAGATTAGGAGGATCTATGTGTTTCTCGTATCATCTGTTATAAGGATTGATAAAAGATGGTTGGGTGGGACTGTTGAGGTAAATAATTGAGATGTTCAAAATCAATAGTTTTCTAGTATCGTTAATTCATCATCATCATTTTAGCCGAAATATGTCCACAGATGGACTTAGGCCTTCCGTTAACACCGTAACATTAGGAACGTTGTTAGTAGGTTTATATTCGCAATTTTTCCTGCGAAGAGGGAAATTTCTGTACTTTTACTATTACTTATGCCGTGCCATGGGTATCTTTATGACCAAAAAGTTCGACCATAAAAAAAAATTACATCATAACCTGCAAAAATGTTTGGTAGCCACGTGTATGATCGAAAGTTCTATTTAAAAGGTACAATATACAGTATTCCTCACATCTGTCACGCACAACAACGTGATGTGGGTGCGGATGAATTGCCAATACACCGGAATACTCGTATCAGGATTGATTTATGCTTTACAAACACAGAATTGAGTTTGCTTGTCATATAGAACTACATACAGTAAGCGAAGCCAATCTACACTAGAATTGCTATAGGATGGTGCGGGTGACAGCTGTCGGATTCATACAATGTAGCCTATCGTTTTCTATCATCTTAAATATGTATATTTACGTCTTGCTGCCATTCTTCCCATGCTGATCACGTGACTCAGTCACGTTGAGATGACGTCAGAACAAAGGAATCGGAGGCATGGCCGACACGATGCGATCAACGAAAAGAGAATCGAAACGAAACGGTTGTAACTTGGCTAGGGGGGCAGGGCCTCGCTAACTTTTTCGAGCAATATCGCATCCTTGGCAACATACTTTTACCCCTGTCATATGGGTAGACAAAAAGGACACATTGATAAACTATGCCATTTTGAACCAAATTAACTAAGTTTCATTAGAAAGTCATGGATTGATTTGGTGTTTCAGATGCGAACAGTTTTGCGTCGCTAAGCCAATGGCACCCCACACAGGCTTTGATATTGAATCGGTTTGGTAGGTACACCAAGGGGGAGGGGGGGGTAATTCTGATGATTTACTTTCCGGTTTGTACATAAGTAGTATACAAAGAAAATGTTGTCTAATAAATGCGGTAAATACGATATACACCATATTAATATTAAATAAAAGGCCCAAAATAAGTACTGAGGATCTTATTTCTAGGAAAACTGAGAAGTCAAAAGCCGCATTAACAGCAGGACTATTTATGACTTGTATTAAATAAATTTTGTTCACAGACCTCTGCTCCCAATAACGCCCCGATTTTTATCAGAGCCCCAAAAATTTTCTACGTTTCACGTTCAGATTGTAGATTTCATTTAATTTATGATAATGAGTTTTGCCACGAAAGCGTGCAGTTATTGCTGGATATAAAATAAGCCATCTTTAAATTAAAGTAAAAAAAAAAAACACCAATTTGCTGATCTACAAAATTTAATGGAAAAGAAAGCATTCAATATCAAATTTTCCGACCCTAACTAAAAAATTCATCAATCTCACGCTGAAATGATTGGAAACGATAAGTTATGGGGTCTAAGTTCTTAATACCTACCTATATAGTTAAGCTAATACGTAAGTAAGGACAACAAAACAAGCCGAGTTTGGCAGTAGTCTAGCTGCATCAAATCGCATACAATCGCGTAATTTGGAAGCTGGAATAGGTCGTAGGCAGCCTTGCTCAGAGTGAACGACTAAAGGCGAGTGTAGGTGCGGTGGCGGACGCGATGAAGTGGCCACAACGCGTCATGAGTTATAGGCAGCGCATGGCGGACCATAGTCACTTAGACGTGTGTCCTCAGGGTAAAAGAATAGGAGATCGCTAGCTAGCTAGCCACTAAAGCCACTTTAAACAAAACTGTCGCCTGCCACTCCTCCTCACTCCGGACCATGGCCTGTACCAATGCCCGGCGCGAGGGATCACTGCCGCCGATCGACCCTACGAGGACACGACGGTGCTCTGCCCAGGCGGGGCACACCTCTACCGTATGCTCCACCGTGTCCTCCGTACGATCCACACAATGGCGGCACCCAGGCGTTTCTTCTGCACGAATTCGGTGCAGGAACCTCCCGAACTTACCATGTCCGGTGTGGACCTGCGTCATGCGGTAGGTAAGAACGCCATGTGGTCTTACCAGCCACTTCTCAAAGAGGAGACTTACTTCCCAAGTATGGTAACAGTTACTATATTCTTTTAGCTTTGCTTAGAAGCACACGTCTCACATAATATTACTGAAACACACCTTCCAATATAAAGTAAAGGATTAATAAATAGTTATTATTCTTTAAATTTTTTTTTTTTATATTTTATATTTATTAAATCCTTAAAAACGAGTTTGCTTTGGTGTCCTTATTAACCCCAACAGAAAAAGCACAAATTTAGTTTTTAAAAACAACAGAAGGTTTACGTCATAATTACGTCACGAGGCGCGGTGATTCGCAGAATGAACCAAAAAAATATAATAATAAAGAAACCCGTGGTGACATTTTTTCTTTCGATGTGTCCAGTTTTCCACGCACCCACCCCTGCGCTTCTCGCTTTATTCTTCCGTTTAGAGTTCTGCCCCCTAGCCAAGTTACGATCGTTTCGTTTGCGACGCGGCGTTCGACGCAAAAGAAACGATCGTAACTTGGCTAGGGGGGCTGTTATAAATTTTGCTGAAGCAGAAGCAGAAACAGAAGTGAAAAAGCTTGCGGTACACTAGTAGAACCTGAAAGATATTAATACTGGAGCGTGGGGAGGATTGATGCGAGTAAAAAGAGGCATTTACCCAGACACTAGAAAACGTAACTATCTCATACATAGTTCAGACACCTTACCATGACGTGTTAAAATATCAGTCGTGGGAGCGAGAAAGAGGGATGAAGCTATGCACTGTATATAGCTCCATCTCTAGTCACGATCGCGTTAAGAGCTCCTGATATAGCCTCTGGTCACATTAGGAGATGACTAAACGACGCGACTTGTTACTCCATCTAGTGAACAGTTCTCCATCCACGTAATCATATTACCCATAGATATTACTGATTATGTCGCTCAAAGTAAAATACTTTTAATCAGTTGCATCTAATCTGGAAGAGAAGGCCAGGAGTTCAGAAAAGGCTTTGCAAATGAAGATCGATCCTATTTCTATATCATTGTTCATACTTGTCTCTTGTCGAAAAATTTTCATCAGATTTTCATCGCATTTTCCTCAAACACAAATTTATGCTCATCACATAAATATGTATTCTAATGACAGAATCCGTTAATCTTGTTTGCTAAAGTGTCTTCAGAATTTGTCGAAATTTATTTTAATTTTTATACTTGTACCCATTGGATGAATATTCACTGAGAGCACCTGTTGTTGCACTAATGACATCCATATTATTGTCATTAACCTTAAACATTAAACTAACTCGTATGAGATTTTCCTGTTCATTGTTTACATAATACATGGATATTTTGCTGGCAGTGTTATGGCGATAATATTCCTTGCTTACTTACATAAATGATAAACAAGTTAAAAGGAAAAACAGCTTTTTCATGTCTTTCAGCCTTGAGAAATGTCAGGATCTAAAACATATTAGTTAGTCAAGGAACACATACCCTAATTCCATTTTTTCCTGATTGAGACGTAGGTAGCTCAAAAGGAGGATATGTGTTGTTTCTTTAATATAATGAAGCTGGACTTCATCAGAAGGCTTAAAGCCACCCAAATGAACCCTCTTCATTACCCTTTGGGTGGCTCTATACTCGGAGTTTCCTTACGAGAATAAATCTGGGATGAAAATATCAACAGGAGAACTAAAGTTACCGATATAGTCTAAAGAATCGTCAAAGTTAAGTGACAATAGGCGGGACACATAGCTCGCAAAATAGATAGTTGATGGAGTCAAAAAATGTAGCTTTGGAAGGCCGAAACCCTGATGAAGGTCGCAGTAATCCGATGGATGCGAGACGCATTGCACCGCTCGTTATGACGACACTTGGGAAGGCCGACATCCAACAGCCAACATCATCATCGTCATCAGTTATCATTTCAGCGTCTATCCGCTGAAATGATGATGATGAGAATAAACAAATATTATGTCATCCTATGGAAATTTAGGAACAAGTAGTAGTAATAGTACAGGCAGTTAGTGACAACCTCCTCCTCCTCGAGTCGTATTCCTCATTACTGAGGGTCGTGAAGTTCCCGCTGGATTAACTTCTTGCTAATGGTATTTCGCCATCTGTGACGGTTCTTAGCGTCATGAAGTGCGACGTGCAATTGGGAGTCCAGTGTGGAGCGGACCTGATCTGCCCGTCTTTTTGGGCTGCGGCCTCTTGGTGGTTTGCCATCAACCATACCAGTTACGATGAGCTGTTCAAGCTTAGTAGGTTAGTCACAAACCGTGTCATAAATATTATTTGTATGACAATTTAATGACATACGTGACATTTGTCACGGCATGCTGGTTCCGCAGGTCTTATAGTTATTGGAACAGTTCATATAACACATGCTAAAAGATTGGTTGGACTGCGTTGTCCACTAAGCCAATCTAAGACATTAAACACAGCTGTAAAACAGCCGGTTTCTTCTGCTCATCTCAAAGTGAAAACTTTAGTGAGTTTCAAGTGAGCTATCATTCTCATGGGTGCTAGGAACTCACTTCATGTTCACTTCACCTAAGTTATCACGATGAGGTGCGAGTACCTCTATAGGCAACTACTAGAGCTAGAGCGGTGTCCACAGGTGGCCGTTCCTGGAGGGGTGCCAAATTTTTATACCTAATCCTTTTTGTTTGTATTGTACTTTTTCTAGGGACGCAGTTATAGATGCCCGCACCGGACATATAAAAGCCTAGTTATGTCACTGTACACACGTACTGCAGGGTTAGCGGACACCATCGTGGGCTGAACAAATATCAGGCGAAATAGTGATGGCGGATTCTTTTAATATAAAATAACTTGACATAAATATTTTTTTACTACCAAGCTTTTATTTCCACACGCAGTGGTTCCAAACAGCCAGAGGTCGTGTTAAAGGCAAATAAAATAAAAAGGTCGCCCCATATAACACTTGCTTATACAAACATTGCGGAAAATAAACAAAACGTGGTCAAATTACTGAGTGGCTTCCCTTACACGTTGCTTTTTATTGTAATTTTGTTACCGCGCGTAATAAAGTCATTGAGAGCTAATTGATATTTTGAAGGAGTACGATGTTTGGTTATTGCTTTTTTGTTTGAAATTGAACCGCAATCAACCTTTGGCAAAATTAAATATTTGGCTAGGCTGGAAACAGTTGCGTAAAGCCTCAGAAACACTAGGGTACAAAATTTGCCCCAACATTACGCGCAACACTGTCAAATTGCCCAATAACATGCCCCTCGTCCGGTGAATGCATTGCATATTGTTGGGGCGCAACCTGCGGGACACTTGGCAACGTTGCAGCGTCACGAGGATTTTAGCGAAAACTTCATTAGAACGACGCACACGTGAGCCACGCCTGATTTGTAGTAGAACCGAGTCGCGTGGCGTGGATCTAATGTACAAACCGACACGCCCAGATCGGCGTACGTGGCCCACGGGCCACGTACGCCGATCTGGGCGTGTCGGTGACACACGTGTGTGTCCAATGTAGTTCTACCTTGAGCTTTGCGCGTCATGTTTAATTTTATTTTATTTATTAGGGACAAAATAACAGTTACATGTTAAAGAGATACAACAGACTTATTAGATAAATAGGTATAATAATATATAATAGAACCAATAGCGATCAAATTCAAAGTTCATGTTCATTTAATAATTAGCTTAAATCATACACACATTCATGTGCTTAAAGGCCAAAAATATGATTAATAATAAAAAAATACATGAGGTAAACCAAATTAACCTTTTGAAATAATCGTGTAAATATAGTGGTCTTATGAATATGACAGCAATTGCTTAGAAAACGTTCGCAGTTCATTAACTCTGTGATACTAAGATATTATTTCAAGAAAATTCAATACAATTACCTTTCGTAAATATTTTAATCATGTAACCATTAGCTTAATGATATGTAAAGTCTTCTCACACGAATATATAAGCTATTCATTCGAAGTGATGAGCAGTTGCAGCCGACGTAATTCCTACCTCGGCACCTCTTCTTGCCAACATTTCAAGGCTCTTTGGGATCCCTAGCAAGCTCTTAGAGCCCCTCTATTTGCACTAAACATGTGTTAAGAGTATGTTTTTTGGCAGCGAGAATATAAAGGACAAGATTGTGAGACACCTTTTTCCGAGTTTCCGAGGCCGAATAAAAAATAATGGTGTTAGCACTAAGTATGACTAGAGTGTTGTTTTTTCCTTTTCAATTTTGTTTACGTATTTGGACATGCTATCGTAATTATTTTTCCTTTAGTGGTTTACATATTATAAAATAGATATAACACAAGTTAGTTTATCTGCCGACCTTATATGGAGTATACCTTAATATGGATATTTTAATAACAACCACTAATATCTACTCATATCTACATTGCTAAATACCTAATAGTAGTTAATTGCTACCATCGGCGGCTCTGCCCGCGCGAAATAAAAACTTTCTAAGTTTATATCTTATAGCTTGTGTTAATCCAGGATATACCTACAACATTATTTTTAATATATGTGAAACCTGAATATAGTTTGTTCAGAATCAGTAACTGAATCGATTCCAATATTTTTTACACCATGCTATATTTTTTCCCAAAAATATTTTAAAATGGCCACAAGTTGGACACCACCAAAACTAGGCACAACTCAGATCATATCAGGTCATAGCAGACATTATGCGCCAGCGCATAGTTGGGTTGGTTTGTAGTGAACAAAACAACCCTTCAGACGCCCAGATGGCTTGGTAACCATGTATTTGTGCGGACACGTATTTCGGATTTACTAAAACTAAAGTTGTATGCTATCCTGGTACCAAATTTCATCCAAATCCGTTCTGATGTTTGAGTGTGAAGGAGTAAAACATACACACACACAATTAGTGTGATTATTTTATACTAGCTACTGCCAGTGGCTTCGCCCGCGTGAATCTAGAAATATATAGCCCATGTCACTCAGTGATAAAATAGCATTCTAATAATATAAGAATTTTTAAAATCAGTACAGTTGATTTTGAGTTTATTTTTATTACAACCACAAATAGAAATCTTTCTTCTATATTATATTACACCGGTACATGGTGAACTTCCCACCCATACGCCCAAAGCTTTTTGGCAACACATGATTATGCGTACAGATAAGGAGTGGAATTCCCTGCCGGAGTCTGTGTTTCCTGATAGCTATAACCTAGGGGTCTTTAAGTCAAGAGTGAATAGGTTGCTTCTAGGCAAACATGCTCCATCGTTGGCCACATCATCGCTTACATAGGTGAGATAGTGGTCAAACGCTAGCCAATCGAAAATTAAAAAAAAATATATATTAGAGTAGGTTATTTTATATTACAATTTAAATAGATCAAGAAAGAAAGTAAGCCACGTGTATTTGTATTATGGGTACATACCCATTATACAAAAAGCAGCTGGCACCAGCTGGGGTAGCTGCCTACCTAAGCCAAGTTTTTTTTAAAAGCTTTTGTTATCGTGTTTCGGCGTTTACTCTTTGTACTAGACAGGGTGTAGTCAAAGCTTTGTCAATATTAATAATGTGTAACACAGGTACATTAACTTCGTCCATTACAAACATTCGACCTTGGCGGCCCGCCCAGGAAATTGCTCCCTGGGGTAGCCGTTAACCCCTTAATAAAAACACTATCTGCTGAAATGAACCAAAAGACCTTTTTTGTGCGCAATTTATAACTTTAGTTAAGGATTTTCATAAAATTAAAGACGGGTTACTGAATTGTTTTGGGTCGCGAAAACTGGGTATCCATTTTGGGTCCTGAATGGCCTACATGTATTTTAAGAGGTGTCTCCGGTGAGAAAAAATATCATACACAATACCTCTAAAATGTATAGACAAGTTTTCTCATAAAAGAAACCAAGTGAGCTTATACATTCTTAAAACGGTAACCTCTTGGGCACAGGGATTTTGTAGAAAAAAAAAACTGGGCAAGTGCGAATCAGACTTGCGCACTGAGGGTTCCGTACAAACTTAGCTATGTAAATAGTTCAATTCTCAAATGGAGTCTCGAAGATTTTTCCGAAAGTTTTTTTTGTGACGTAACCACAAATTTATTGTTTTCAGTTTTATTCCTATACCTGTGCTAAAAGACCTTGAATTATACCTTTCAGGACTCTAGGTCAACGGAAAGTATCCTATGAATTTTGATTCCTTGAGAGTGTCGAAATATACGTTTTTTGCGACATAAACGGCCGTGTCTTTTTTTTCGTTAGCTTACAAGTTTGATTTTTTCGCAATTTTAAGAGACCACAGACTTGAGTACCTACATATATGGTTTTAATTTCAACACGATACCTCCACGCGTTCTCGAGATAAAGGGTCTTGACAGACAGACGGACAACAAAGTGATCCTATAAGGATTCCATTTTTGCCTTTGACATGGGGAACCCTAAATAGGACCGAATTCCTTTTTTTGTTACCTTGAAAAGAAAAACGATAAAGAAAGGATTTATCGTTATAATTTACAACTGGTGGGAAAGAAAACTTCTTTTTATGTTGTTCAGCCAAGTGTTAAGGTACGTTTTTACGTAAAGTTTTCAGCACTTCAAAATATTTTATGACCTACCGTTTTATTATAGATTTTCACATGGCCGCCTTAGACGTGCTCTGCTATTCTAAACTTGTCACGGTAATAACAAGACTAATAAGGGCGGAATTCACCAATAAAACTAATCGCGTTTAGCTGCTGTCACTAGTGTCACTTGTAAAAATACAACAAAAGAAAGATACAGACAAGTGACACAAGTGACAGCGGCTAAACGCGATTATGCGAGCCAAACGTTAAAATGCGATTAGTTTTATTGGTAAATTTCGCCCTTATGTTGTCATCTCATTATGATTTAACCTATTGAGTAGCGTAATTAGAGACACAATAGTAAGACAATGACCGAGCGAACGCCGGCGTTCGCTTGGGGTTTAATGAACTCAACAGTGAATTATTATTTGCCATTGTATTTATTTAACATTGTGACATTCAAAATAAAATGTGCTGTAATCATTAATAATTTTATTGCTATTTAATAATAATTATTAAATAATCTAAATAATCTAATTATGTTATAATTGTATGTTATTATGAGCGACCTTAATGTTACCTATAGGTACAAATTAATGAATTACTTAATATGAATATGACTTTCATGTGGTTTTACAGGACGGATCCGCAGTCCACTATAAAACCGTTTTAAAACTAGGTGTTACTTTTAAGGAAACTAAAGAAAAGAAAGAAAGAAAAAGAAAGAAAGAAAGAAAAATATTTTATTTAGCACACGTACACAGACTAAATACATTTTCACCTAGAAAACTTAAATAAAGCAAGTAAACTTCCCGTATCAAAGGTAAACTCTCAAGTTCGAGAAAACCTAGTTTCACAAAACTTAATATTGAGATCTATTACATACAAGCACACAGGAATATAACAAAGTTATATGCCCGTAACCATGGCAACGCCGGAGAAACTAGTAGATAGTTTGTATCGGGTATCACGCTATTCAATATTATGGATATCGAATGCATTCACACAGTTCTAAACTCGTGTCAAGAATAATAATAGAATCCGTAGAAATAGGGTGTGAGAATGATTTTTCTAAATAGCTACAATCGCTCTAGAAAGCATAAAGTATTGTCCCGAACTGTAGCTGGACCACCTCCCCTATACTGCGTGCTAGCGATGTTCAAAGTGATCGTGGAGACCAACCCTGAATTGGACTTGTTTTCTGATGACTAGAAGACGATATTGTTAGACTGTTTGCGATTAGTGAAAGGAATAATATATTTTAGTATTAATAGATATTGTGCTAAACTAAATACTAATAAATAACAATTGCATTCTCGTACAATCTCCAAGATTGTAGGAGAATTCAAAAGTCATTGTCTTACTATTGTGTCTCTAATTACGCTACTCAATAGGTTAAGATCTTTTAGAAGTTTGATAAATCATAAATCTTTAAGCTTTAATAAAAGAGTTACCGTAGACCACGCCAAAAGTGCAACTGAAGGAGGAATATTGTGGGTTTTATTCAGTAACAGTCTGACACTCCTGCTCGCACCACCCAGAGCAGGAGAAGTCATTTAATAATTTCTCACGTACAAAAACAGCATACTTTACGACATGATTTATGATTAGGTACTTCATGGTTTTTAAATACAAATTGATTACTCTTTAGTATTGTGTCAAAGACATAAATGTGGGTAGCAGGATACCCATCAAAACGTTTATTCTGCCTACCACCATTAATAGTTCAAATTTCACCCAACAAGTACATTTCCCCGATAAAAACGACAGCTTTAAATTTTTGTTATACTACATTTCATTACACCATTTTTATCTTCAAAATAAACTACAGCCACAGAAGCGCAATGTTCAACTTTGTTTTACTCGGAAACGACTGGAAAGCCGCATTTTCATTAAAACTACACGGGAAATTAAATTTGATATTTGTCTCAACCTCGAGCGAGCAGTCAGGGTTAGTTTCTGCGCTTAAAACTGAAAATAATATTGAAACTTTGTTTTTATTGTTGAAAAATATGCTGGAGTCATCATCTTCCTGCCCTTGTCCCGTGTTATTTGGAGTCGGCGCAACACGTTTTTTTCTTCCATTCTGCCCTGTCACTCGTCATGTTATCAGTAACTTCCTTTTCTTTCATATCACTCTTAACACAATCCATCCATCCATCTTTTAGTAACATACGTTTCATCCCTCCTCTTTACATGACCATACCAAGACAAACGATTCCCTTTCAACTTTTCAGTCACTGGCGCCACTTTCAAACTTCCCCTAATATACTCATTTCTCACTTTATCCATTCTCGTCACACCACACATCCATCTTAACATTCTCATCTCCGCTACGTGCAATCTTTTTTCATCCGAAAAATATGCTGGACTAATTTACTATTTTAAAAATCGTGAAATAGTTTTTTTTTTTTTTTATTCTTCGTCATCATTTCAGCCGAGGACGTCTTTATTGAACATAAGCCTTCCCGAATGTCACCACAATGACCGGTCTTGTGCTTCTCGCATCCATCGGATTCCCGCGACCCTCACTAAGTCGTCGATATACCTTGTGGGAGGCCTTCCAATGCTGCGTTTTCCGGTACATGACTTCAGGACTTTTCGGCTCCATCGACTATATGTTACATTTGAATATATCCGCAGGAGAATCAAGGTTACAGACATAGTCGAAGCCCTTAAGTGGTGTGGGTAGGACACATTTCTCACAGAACAGATTAGTATTACAGAAGTATTTGATTGTTTTGGATTTATCTTCTTGTTTTTTTTTTTTTTTCTTTAAATTAAAGACTGAACTTTATGTGAAAATATAGGTACTAATAGATTTTTCTCAAAACCTACGATATCACGGCTACGCAGAGGGTTTCCAAGAATGGAGGTCTTTCACACCGGAGCTGTTAACATTGTTTTATAGACACCCACACAAAACTTTGAGTTCACAGACCTGTCTAAGGAACCTTTCAATTATTTTGATTCTCGAGCTTGTCAGCTCTTGATCCCTTGAATCCACCTGTCATTTCCAGTATTCCCCAAGTGATATTATTGTTGGAATATTTTGCCATACTTAGACTGTCAAATTACAAAAATAGCCTAGTACCTGAAATCTTCCATCGCTTTATCCGTAGCAAGAAAGTTAAAAGATTGTTATTTACTTATGGTAGGGTTAATATTAAATCACAGACATTTTTGTAGTAAACACTCTTTAAGGAAGGGCTTATAGAATATTGCATAAATAAAATGTTACTTTTTACATCTACCTGAATTGCACATTTTTCTAGAAAGGTGCAATTAGCATCATTTTTCTGACTGACTTCTAGACATTTCAAAAGTGCGTCTAAATGGTTTATGTGAAATAAAATGCTTTAAATAGTCCTATCTATTGAAATTTGCTATCTAAAATTAAAATTACCATCAGTCATATAAAAATAATAGCACAATTTAAAAATTCCATTATCATACTAAATCATTGAGCTTTCGTATAAAACAGAATTCAGAAATCGTCCCTTCCTCGCAAGGTCTCGGCAGACCATCATTAACGATGTACAAAGATGAATTATTGCGGATATTAACACTGTAGGGTCATCGTACCCTGACATCAGAATTTATGGAATCAATTCATAAATTTGAACGACTCAACGTTCATCTTTTAGGGTCCTTTTTGTAACTTCCTTGTTCGCAATTTCTCTAATATAGAGAAATCTATCTTTACTTATCTTTTTTTATCTATCTTTTTATTTTTCTAATATAATCACAAGACATGACTGTAAAAAAAAATTAAGACAGTAAATCTATATATCAAAACTTTGGAAAATTACAAAATTTTAGGCAATAACAATAATTATCTGTTTAGGCATTCATCATTAGAAATTGTTAACAGGCAAAAAAGCGATCCTTTTCTAAAGGATCCAGAACAGTATAATTAAAAAATTGTTCACCAAATCCCCTCGAACTTTTCCTAACTTCGCTCAAACTTGGCTTGTTATCGATAAACAATCGTTATTTACTCGCAAAGACATTTGAAACTTGAAGTACACACTTAACTCGAACAACTCTTAACAATGGATGATTACGGTACAGCCCTAGGAAAAGGGCTGAGTCAACGACCTCGCCGAAGAACACAATTAAGAACAATGTTTTGTTAGTTGGAGTAAGTGAGAGTTAGATGCTCAAGTGCACGGCGCTGAAGCTGGGAAACAAATGACTAGCAATGTTAGAGATGTTCATGTCGTGGCCAGATCTTAAAGATTCAAAGATTCAAAGCATTTTATTTCAAATAAACCATTTACAGGCACTTTTGAAATGTCAAGAAAATAAAATTTAACTTAAAATGATATGGCCAACTAAAACTGGCCACATCGTTTAAACGTTAACATTTGATGATAATTATGTCAATCCTCGTTTGGCCATATCATTGATGTCTTGATGATAAAAGGACTAAAGAAAGTAGGCCAAACGAGGATTGAAATATCATCAAACGTTTATAACGATCTGACCAGTTTTACTTGGCCATATCATGAAGTGAAAAAATTCTAAGATCTGGCCACGACATTCACATGACGTTAGAATGAGGCATAGAATGAATGAAGCTAGCGTTCCGAGTGAAGATTGAACATGATGAAAATGAACAAGATTATTTTAACTTTTGTGTTACGTTGTAATTTACACTAATAACTTTGTTTCACTTTTCAAATTATGGATTTCATACAGTTGTTACAATAGGTGCATGGTTCACGTGTAATTTTTCATAAAACTTCGCAGACAAAACTCATTTGTGCGAGCACTTCAGCAGCAAACTTAAAATAAAGTTGTTCAATGTCAATAAAATTAAGGTACTTTCATAAGTGAATAACTTTTAGTCCATAACTTGGAAAAATCCCTCACTCCCTGTTTTCCGTAGAGGCGGACAGCGAAAGTTTCGACAAAACTTAGTGAAACTTGTCGTCAACTGCTGTAAGACACGGCTCTTTGTTGATATTCTGATATACAAGTTCTTTTATATACTTTCACATATAATTATAAGCATCTCAACAAAGTTATCCTACAGTTAAACTTACCAGTAATGGAATTCATTTAACGTTTGTTAGTCCCGTTTCAGATCTAGAATTCAACTGATAAGGAGCTTAGGAAATCGTACTTTCTGGTCCAGTACCAATTCGTTTATACGATACAACTTGATCAGAGATAAATCTAGTTCAGTAATTTGCATAGTTTTCTAATGTATTACAAAAGTATGTATAAAATACTATCGCTCGCGGTATTGGAAGACTTTCACAGGGGACCTGTTCAAAATTCATGCCGAGTCTGGGATCCTTAACAAAAAGTGTTTAGGGCCGTTTCCATTTGAGATTTGTAAGCTGTACCTCCGAAAAGTAGGACAAGCAATAAGCAAACAATCAAGTCCATTCAACAGGAAAACGATATTTGTTCAAACCTTTGTTCGATTTTGCTCAACCTGAAAATTTTGATCAGATTTGAATTCTCATCTTCTGTTCAATAAATCCGTGTTGAATTGATTGAAGTGTGCGCAGCTGTTTATTGCGAAGGCAAGGTTTCTTTACAAGGAGTTCATAAAGTAAATATTTACTGGAAAATGTCGGTGTTTATATCTCGGCTGTCAGGCAGGTTGCCATGAATGGTGGAAACTAGTTCCTGACATGACCTAGTTTTATCTTATTCATGACGCTTGGTAAACAGCGCTGGGATATTAATGTTACATTACTGAGAAATATTTCAGTCATCTCTAGTGAACCCGGAAAAACAAGAAACAATCTAAATGACTGGCCTGTTGGTCTAGTGGTTATGACCCTGACTGCTATGCCGGAGGTCGTGGGTTCGATTCCCACCCAGGACAAATGTTTGTGTGATGAGCACGATCATTTGTTCTGTGTCTGGGTGTAATTTATCTATATAAGTATGTATTTAGAAATATTTAAGTATATTTATCAGTTGTCTAGTACCCATAACACAAGCTTTGCTTAGCTTGGGACTAGTCGGCGTTGTGTGATAGTTGTGGAATATTATTATTATATTATTATTCTTGTTCGTCACCATTATCCCCGCGATACAAAATATAATTGTTTGACGAATGGACAATTTTTGAATAATAAATGTGAAAGAACCACCAAATCAATATACGCTCACAGCTTATGATTGAACGAACAAACTTTATAACTGAGGACGGTCCCTCTTTCAAAACTTTCCGGTACTCAATTTACGTAACAAAATGTATATTTTTTATTACAAGAAAAAAGTAGATGGAACTCTTGGGGCATGAATGATTCACAGACAATGTCCCTGACAGTCGCAGTGCAGGGATATTTATTACTTTGTACCGTAGGCTCAAATGTCTTTTACACGCCCTTAAGGGTGATTTTCCATCGTAGATACAGTAGATAGATGAGGAAGTGCAAGTTAAGTTGCGAAACTAAGTGACCATTTCCACTGATTCTAAGCTATGTAGCGGGGCGATTAAGATGTGCTATAAAAATGCGCACCATAGCACGCATCCAAAACACACCTCCAGGGCAAGCATCCATCCATTAAAAAACATAGCTTAGTTGAACCCACGGTTTCCACCAGTGCTAACCTGTATGGACCAATGAAAATGATTGGTGGATATCAAAAGCATCCATAGCAACGTAGCATAGCACAATTCTGGTGGAAAAGCTCCTTAAGGCTGCCCTCACACTGGCCATTCGCAATCGCCAATAATGGTCAGCAACAATCGTTTTTCAATACTTTTTACCGCAGCGGCTAATAGATACGTTTACGATAAACGTTCGAAAAGTTGTCGTCTTGACGGGCCCATGAGCGAGTGGCCTAATTTCATATAGTTCCTTTTTCAAAAGGGACAATCGATCTAAGAAAGTTCCTTTCCTTTTAGTCATAATTTGTGCTCATGAATAATAGAATATCAGGCAAATGCGGTATTATTTTGTACTCGTTTGGTATTCTATTAGCATTCGTAGCATAAAGATATTATTTCGTGGTCTTGTACGTCTTTATGTTATGTCTGGCCCTATCAGGTCCCCCAGTTCTTTCTTATTATTCATGTAGTATGATTTATATTTTTTGGGGTAAGTATACGAATATTACTATGTAATAAAAAATAATGTGAAATAAAGTGGTACTTCCTATGAGTTTTTTTATTTGTGATTGGTAGAATATCTAATTCTAGTTATAATGTTTTTTTTTGAGTTGGGCAAACCGTCAAGTAATTCCTCAACGATTTGGATGGAGAGGGAATGTCAGGCTTTTACTTACTTAAAAACCCACCTGTGTTCCTTCAGTTGCCCTTTGCGTTCTAGTGCCACAGTAATTCTTATGAACAATCCCACATGCCACTTGCAATGGTTCAGGTATTTTTCAGCGTTTATTAAATATCTGAGCTTTAATAAATGCTTTAGACCTATGAAACTTTTTCAGAATATAGGCTATAAAACAGCATAAATTTCTCCATACATTATGTGAACTCATAGAAATCCGAGAACAGCGTATATTAAAAGCACCCACGGTTAGGTGTTGTCCATCAGTGTTTTAAATAGGGATGTGCCAATGAAACTAAAAGCTAAATCTGCATCAATTTACAAGAATTAATACAAGCTTAAATAAACACAATGACATAAGGTGTGTCTACGCTAGAGGAGCACAAGCGGAGCACGGGCAGAGCACAAATTCTTATAGTGTCGCTCGTGTTCGGCTTCTCAACAGTCGGCCCACACTACATGAATTTGAGCTAGTCTCGTGCGCCTGCGCCGCTCGTGCTCGGCTCCTCTAGCATAGACCTTCTACGCTTCTGCAGGTGTTTACATTAATCGCGTCCATTTGAAGCTCATCATATAGTATCATTATCTTTTATTTCATCACCACTGCTCTCAAAATGGTGAAGGAAAACATCGTGAGGAAACCGGCATGTCCTAGAATCAAAAATTCGAAGACATGTGACATCCACCAACCCGCACTGAGCCCGCGTGGTGGATTACGGCTAATTCCCTCTCCTAGAGGCCGACTATGCTAGGCCGATTATGCTATGCTATGCTATATAGTATGTGAGAGCAGTGGTGACCGAGTGGTAACGGCCCCGACTTACGAGTTGTAGGTCGCGGGTTCAAACCCAGCCAGGCGCATTACTTTGTGTAATTTATTTCATCACCACTGCTCTCAAAACGGTGAAGGAAAACATCGTGAGGAAACCGGCATGTCCTAGAACCAAAAATTCAAAGACATGTGACATCCACCAACCCGTACTGGGCCCGCGTGGTGGATTACGGCCCATTCCCTCTCCTAGAGAGGAGGCCTGAGTCCCAACAGTGGGAACATTAAAAGGCCGACTATGCTATGCTATGCTATATAGTTACATATGTATCTATTGCTATTTGAATAAACTAAAGACAGATATCCACTATATTTACTTAGTTTTCCTGACAAGTACGATTGAATTCAGGAAAATTAGGCAAGGCGACTGCTCATAAAAGTAAAGGCCATAAGATACAAAAAAAAAGGCGGTAAATCGAAATTGATGCAAATCTCTATTCACCAGTTATCCGTTGATATCAGCGGATATGAATACGGGATTACGGATACTCGGTACTGACACTAACTGCTACATCACTAGTTGCGTGACACACGCCACCATATCGATCCACGTGCTTCCAGAACGAAACTGTCTCTAAGTATATAAAATAGATTTATTTATAGAGTCGCCATAGGCCTAACGTTGGATGATACGCCAAACTTTAGATTACTTTTAGTTCGTTAATTTAATTAAACATAATATATCGTACAATAATTCAGTTTTAAAATAATCCTACTCAAATAGTTACTTTTTAAGTCATTGGAAATATTTTCTTCTTTTAAACAACATATATTATACTCGTACATATTGTCTTCTTTTTAGTTTAGCTTCTAATTTTATTGTTTTCTTTATTAAATGTTTGATGTAAATTGATCGGTTGAAATACAGGTTTTCAGGCAGGTCCATTACAGTTAGAATAATGCTTTTTTCTCGATTGTAATTAATGTAAATCATAATTTTACTTACTTTTTACTTAAATAAAATATTATTATTATTAGTTAGTTAAGTAAGGGTTTTTTATTTTATTTAGAGTATGTTTAATAATGATAGAAATGTGTTTTTAGGGTTCCGTATCTCAAAAGGAAAAGACAGAACCCTTATAAGATCACTTTTTTGTCCGTCTGTCTGTCTGTCAAGACCAAAACCAACGAAAAAAAAAATCGGGCTGTTTATATTTTTGTATGGAGAGGCTGATTTTTTTTTTTCGTTTCTGAAAATAAATCTTGTGTAAGGTTTTTCAATTTTGTTTACTGAGCAAGCCCTTAAAGTTTGCGGAACATCCCATACACCTTTAATGTATATGATTTTTATATGCCATAAGAAACCGTTAAGGTGCGAAATACATAAAACTTATAGAAATAAATATCAAAGTAACTGGGACAAACGTCATTCCGCACTATAAATACTTTAACATGACCTATAGATTAACACGATTATTTATTTACTTTAATTATTGTAATGTATGTTGCAATGGAAGGCGGACTTTATGCCATTTATTGCCATAGGGCCGTATTTATAACTAGCGTGTGCCAGTGGCTTCACCTGCTTGTAAGTGAACAATGTGACAAGTGAAAAATGCACCTTTCACTTTAATTTTTTCTTCTCCTGGCTCAATTATATATTTAATATTTATTAGTATTTTTTTTTATATTGTATGTATGTATTTGAGTTATTATGTCTTATTAGTATTTTCTGATGTTGTACACTGACAGCCCTAAATTCCATCTCCTTTCTTTCAGTCCATCCAAAGGTTGTCTGTAAGAAATTGCCCTGTGCGATAAGATCGCCCATTGTACGCTTATTTTTAATTACGTTTGTCCTGTATTTTGTTTATGTGGTGTACAATAAAGAATACAATAAATAAATACATAAATAAGTGGAAAATTACTCCAAGGGAATATACTCTCAAAAAAAACCTACCCTAAGTGCTATTCCAGAATATAGTTTATCCACGTGCCAAAAATCTAAATCCGTTTCAGCGTAAAGGAACAAACACACACGCAGTCATACAAACTTGTAACTGTCGCCTTTATAATATTAGAGAAATAAAAATAACCATATTAAATGTATGTTAAATTTAAACACTGATTAGCAAGTTCTTAATTCAATTATTTTTTTGATTTGAATTAAGAATCAACATTTAAACATATATTTTTTTTTACGTTAGAAATCATTTAATTACTTCTCCAGCTATAGGGTTTTTTTTTTAAGTTGGGAGAATCATCTAATGATAAATCTCGCTCTTGGGTGGAGCGAGAGATAGTGTCAGACTTTTACTGACTAAAAACCCACTCCTGTTCCCTCTTTGCCTTCATCGGGCTTTGCTTTCACATTACCCGTGGTCCAGCTATAGGGTGGAACGAAAACACGTGTCAGATTTTTACTAAGTAAACCCCATATGTGTCCTTCAGTTGCCTTTTGCGTTCCAGGACCACTGGTAATTTCTAACTAAGCATTATCTACTAGGTTTATAATTTTACAGTAGATCTATAGTCACTACGTGGTTTAGCAGTACATACATAAGGTTGTTAAAAAGTTGTAAATTAACCCAGAGTGATACACCTCTGTAACCTAAGCTAAGATTGAACTTGTATTATATGAATTAGGGCTTTCTAAGTTTACTAAGACAAAACATCAAAGTTCACAATTTCATCATGTGTGTCTGTTTAAATATTTCGCGTACAAGCAAAAAAAAAAGTTTTACAAATATTGTAATTGTACAAAGATTGACGGAATTGACAGGTTTTCTGTCAGATTTTCTTTTTAAGAAAACATGTCGGTCTAAAAGAAATACCTACCAAATTAATTACGAAAATATTTAAATTTTTATATGAGACAAAAAACCCTTATCTTCACAAAATTGTGAAATCCCCTTTAGCCAGATATGACCCTATTACAACAACATTGGTTTTTATTACACAATATTTCAAGATCACCCTAGCTATCATATTGCTTGGGATATTTCGTATTAAAGCTCCTTGTTTAGTTTTACGAGCCGTAATAAATTGACACATTATTTCGTTCATATAACATGTGAATTTTTCAATATGTACTTTTCTAAGTTTATCTAGGACATTAATAACACCCTGTGACTCGGAACGGAAAGCACGTACCTAAAGCCGTTGATCCCGGTTGTCATTCGTAGATCTTACACAGTCGTTACAGATAATCAGACACCAGAAAGCCTGACCATCAATCTAGGTAAGGAGTACCATCCCAATTAGCAAACTGACTATTATAACACACTTCTAAACGTCTTTAAGTATGGAATTGGGCGCACCTTGTAAGATTATTTGCCCTTATAGTAGTTGTATGATGGTTTCATTAAGTGTTTTTTTTTCATCTTACATTAATCTTGATAATGCTTTTGTAAGAACAAATACACTTACAAGTGTCTTTTAGCACAATACGTCTTATAAGGTGCCTTTATAAGTTACACAATCTCTTCCAAGATAGATATAAACCTTCTATAAGGTCTAAGCTCTTAGTACGGATTATTCTTATGGCTATTTTGCTATTTGGGATGTTGCCCAGTAACTAGGTTGTGGAGGTCTGATAGGCAATTGCTCCATGTAAAACACAGGCATCCAGTCGCATCTGGTTAGGCTGGAAGCCGAAAAGGCTAGAAAGATGATGATGAGATGTTTTATTAGAAAAACCGTAAGATACGTGGTTCCTCATGTTTACGACATGTTCGTTTATAAACGGACAGATGTTCAAACAGATATATCGACAGTGTTTAAAAATGATGCCCGGCAGTATAGTTTCCCGTTGTATCGTGAGTTAGATTTAATATTATCTTTATTAGTCAAATGAAATTAATAAATGAGGGAGAGGATAATTTTATATCCTACCATAATGTTTATTACTTTAGTCGTCTTTAACTCTAGGTAGACAGGCTACACGTACTTGTTGGTTGCAGGGAAAGATTACTTTCTTGGAACAGATATAAAACTTTTTATTTAGTAGGTGTTTCTTCGTTATTTAACTCTGACTTCAGAAATTTAAAGTTATATTGCACTTTTTAGTGTTTTGAAGTCCGATGTAAAAAAAATATTTTTGTAAAAAGGTTTTTAATTTTACACTTTGCGCTGCCTACTGGGGCCCTGTAACGCTAAGGGTAACTGAAGGGACCACTCTTGGCTAGAAAAGTTTTACAGATTACGATTTAAGTCTTTTTATAGTCATGCATGAGCTTTATATACACCCATAGGCTACACATATAATCGGCGGGATTGTTAAAAAAAGACTGACACTCCCTCTCGTCACTCGTTATTTAATAATTTCCCAAATTATTAAAAAAGTGACGTGTTTGACAAGGCTGTCCACCTTGAGCATGCGGCAGACATGTCCAATGGCCTGAAATCGCACGATGGGGTTGCAGCAGGCCAAGGAGATGGTGGGACGACTTAGATGTAACAGGAACAATGGAGGGAATATAGTGAGGCCTTTTGCCCAGCATTGGGACAGTAAAGGCTCGACACGATAGTGCGACATCCTTTTCTCATACAACTAAATTTCTTCCACGGATAATATATCCGATAAAAAGCGGATACATCGATATTCCACCCCCTTTCTCAGTAAACCCTTAAACAAATTAAAATGTCCTCACATTCTTTAAACATACAAACAAAGTGAGTAATGGCTATCCGTCAAAGAGACCGATTACGTCGGTGTCACACCACTAACCTAATTGGACTGGGCACTAACTGGCGAACCAACGTGAAATAGTCTATGACTAATGGATTACCTATTATCTACACAACTAAAGACTCCACATCATTAGTAGGTATATCAGAACTGTAAAAATTGCCTACACTGAGGTCTAACGTAATTTTTTCCGACTATCTTTGCGAAAAAGCTCTTAAACTCTACGAATATAATAATTTCTTCTTTGTCTTCATTTTTTCTCATTACGCGGGGTCGCATTACGCTCGTTTTCATCTGAGTGCTTAGTGCGAGTTTATTTTACGTTAAATTTATGGCGCCGAACGCTGTGGTTGGCCCGCTTCAAACTCTTAACCAATCAGAGAGCCAAAAGCGGTAAACGTTTCGACCGCGTTTACCTTTTAACCTCCTACATCGGATATATACCGACAAACACTCTCGCGTTTATTCCGCCAAGATCGCACATCCACAACCAAACACTCCATCTCGTCAGCTCTTCTGTGACTTATGGGGATTGAAGAGATATACGAGATGGAGTACCCAGTCACAAACACACGACCCTGGCGAATGAGACACGAAAACACTCGTCGGACCAATCCGAGGCGGACGGTTCAAGGGTCAAATAACAGAACTTCAAACAGAAAAAATAGGTTATTTATAATAATAAAATACATATATGTATATGCTAAAATTATAAACTAATAAATACTATGAAAAATATCAAATCATTAAGAGAACTTAATAACAATTCTGACGAAGACCGAACTAAGGTTAAGAGGACTTCAAGTGGTAGTTCTGAATTTTAAATTACTCTGGACATTCAGAATTATTGTGGCCTAACTTTGCCCCCGTCTATTTTGTAGCCATTGAAAGACACTTTTTCATTGCTATTACTCGTATCTATCTCTATCTATCTCATTTTTACTTTACCTACACAATTACGGCCAAAACTGCTTCCATCATAAATAACATTACTGAAAAGGCCATCAAAACTAAGCGATTAGTTTTCGATAAAATCGTAAGCCACGCCAAACGGATATGGAAAAAATATAAAAGCTCGTTCACTATAAAGAAAATACAGATTATAGCGAGGTGTTTTCTTCAAAAGAACCGGCTTTTACTTTCATGGGAGTGATTGACCTCATGGTCATGACCGTGAACGTCTTTCATGTGGCCTTTAGGCAGGGAAATCATTACTTAATGCTTGTGTACCGAAGAAAGTATTTTCTGATTACATTCAGTGAGTAACTAAAGCCATTTATGTACAAAACGTTTTTGTGCTAATTAATTCACTGATTGGTTTATAAAATAAAGTTTTCTTTTTAACTTCTGGTATAATAAAGAAAAATATTTTAATTGACGTTTTACGTTGTTAATAACGAAAGTTTAAATTGGGCAATAATTCAATCTGAAAAGTATCGTCAAGTTATAACTTGAACCAATCAATCTTTTCCTTAAATAAAGACATAAAATATATGAAAAAATGTTACGGCTACGTCGGTTCTGATGATAAAATATCCGAATTGGCCATACTTTGTATGGTAAAGAAGATATAACTCGTATACTTCGCACAATGGCAGTAAACATGAAACAACGGCAGCTGTTTGCAAAACGAAAATATGAAATGCCAATGTTTGTGTTTTGACCGGTTTAAGTTTGAATTCTGATACACTTGGCTGTTCAATAAACTTAATACCTATATGTGTAAATATGGTGAGAAATTATCAAATTACTCCTCCAGCTTTTGGTGGAGGAGCCATGAGCCATTGAGTATCAGACTTTTACTAACTAAAAATCATTTGTGTTTCTTCAGTTGCTCTATGCGTTTCAAAGCCGCGGTAAAAACTACTTAGTATATCTACGTTTTACACACGAACATGGTTTTTTTGCTGCAACAATATCTAAAGAAACCAAATCAAATACCGATCCAATGATGTCTACGGATGACGACTATTATCTACGGATATAAACAAACCATTGAAATGCTGTATTGTCTTAAGACCTAATAAAAACAATATTGATCTTACATAATTATGTCTATTGGCTCGTCAAATGCTGGTATTCAGCTGCATACTGTAACACCAGAAGCTGAGCTCACCACAATTGAGTAGATGGCTCATAAAAAGTAACTTAATTCTAAGTCTTCAAATCTGTTCAATATTAAGTTAGAAACTTTTTAAATCTGTTGGAAGGGGAAACTCAAGTAACGAAATATAGACGTACACGCTAAATTGTCACGTCACCACAATTAGGTTACATGCGCACAAAAGAGATAGCGATATGTTCCCACCACGCCGTCTTCTTCATATCAATATTTGTAATGCAAATTGCTGCTTTATTTAATAATCAATATCGATACTGTTTTCAGAAAAAGATTGCTTTTTAGTGTTATTTGATATAAAATATTTTGTTAAAATAAACACATGATAATACCCAATTGGGAAAAAGCGAACAGGACTATCCATATAACGATGCTTAAATTGGATTGGATTGGATTAAGCTGTGATTCTGTGAATACCTTCGTCTGAAATGAGGATTGAGGATGATCATAATAACAACGGCTACTTCCAACAACGTTAAGTTATATGAACTTGACTGAACAGTGACAAAATAGTCAGAAAAACTGAATAAGCATTTCCCTAACCCTTAATCTTAATATAACAAAAGCATTAGCGACAATAATCACATAGAATGTACTTATCATTGAACAAAATTCAAAATGGAACGTTCTATTTTCAATTTTGTTCAATGATACATTTCATGCCATAGCGCAGATCAGTGGCGGATTAGCCACGTAGCAAGAGTAGCAAATGCTACGGGCCCCGTGCATTGGGGGGCCTCGCAAGGACGTAAAAAAGATGTCAAGATACCTCTCTCATATGAATTCTAACCAGTTCTAGATTTTAAATAAAGACAATACCTATGGACCCATCGCTACCTAAGAGCTTCGGGGCCTGTTTGAAAATAAGTTAAAAGAAATTAATTCGATCATTTATAAAGATTTAGGGGGGCCCTTGGCAGAATTTGCTACAGGCCTCGCGCTAGCTTAATCCGGCACTGGCGCAGATCAACATGTTTGTTCACTCGAGTGAGTTAAATATTCAAAGGTAAGTCCCGTCTACTCATTTATTAGTCTGAGCCCATTTGTCGCCAAGCAGTCTGGGTGATAGATGCGACACCTTTGTTTATTGCTCTTTCCTAACTCTTTATTGTACAAAGAAAAGAAAAATATTTCTTTTTTGCGTCTTTTTTCTCAATCATTACTTTTCCTTTTGAGCTTTTGTTGTAGTTTAGACTTGAACAAATGGTACTCCCATTTGTAACTGTCTAAAATTAACAAGTGTGCTAATTACGGATGCTTTCAATTATTAAAACACATGTTTTGGACATGCAAATGCTGACTTTGCATGTCCAAAACATGTGATTATTGCGACACTGCGGGTATTGACAAACAGGACCAATTTCAGACCTTCGTATACAATATAGGTTCTTACCTACATATGTATATTTGTGACATCAGACATGAGTGTTTTTGACAATGTTAGTATAACTGAGAGTCCTCTTCTAACGTAAATATTAGAGACCGACCAAAGGTACGGTTTCGGTTTCGGCCAAAAAGGAGCCGAATATTCGGCTCGACCAAAACTAGCGTTTTTGTGGTGACGGTTGTGATGAATACCTAAAAACTGACGGGCTCATTTGTCTATGTATGTTATAATTTTTATGTTATCGGCAATTTATTCGTTTATTTGGTATTTTATGAAAGTTATAACTATATGATTAAGCATAACGACATTGAAATATCTGGAATAACTGTATCGAAATATAATTTTTATATTTTGTCAGTTTTTTTGTTATCACGTCAGTATCGGTTTCGGTTAGGCCGAAACCGGAAGAAGAGCCGAACATTCGGTTATGGTTTCAGCTGCAAATCGTGTTCTGGTCAGTCCCTAGTAAATATAGATAATTATTATAATTGAGTTACAAAAGCGCTGTATATCGCAAACATTGTCATGTTCAGTATGACTCAGAACATCGCTTAGCTATCGCATTATTATTATACAAAAGAAATTGCTGAAACCACAAATGGGAGCTACTATATTTCTATCGTTTAAGAGGGTCTTTTTCCACTCGCCTATCGTCAACATCGAGCATGATTTAAAAGCTTGTTGCTTCATCTAACGCAATCCAATGTGACCGAGAGACGACAACGAGAGATACCGCCTGAGAACTCTGATGGCATTCCGTAATTCCGTGATTTACTCGAATATTTCACAAAAGTTGTTCCAGAAAATAAGTGATTTTTTTAAAGCCTTAAAGGTTTTTCAAAAAAATAGAATTCTTCATTCAGAATCTCGATGAAATGTGCAAGGCTTCTATTGATGTACTTTTTTATATTTTTATTATTTGAGTACATTGTGGAAAGCCAAAGTTCACGTAAAATAGCAGATTTTCAGAGGTCTTTACTAAATTAGTTTTACACAAACTTCTGGTTTGATTTTTATAAAAGCCTAGATAATATCCAAAATAATATATATGAAAATGTACCTCGAAAAGGACGCTCTTTAGAATGATTTCTAACCTTTTTTGTTCTTTTTTTCCGTTTTTTTTTTATTTTATTATTTTTTGTTTTTTTTTCCCTAAGGTCGACTGGTATAAAATGCCTAGGCATTAAGTCCACCTTTATACAGTGTTTATTACTAGTGCATAAAGTTTTAATAAATAAATAAATAAATTTCTAATACTTTAGAGCTTTTTTCAATAGATAAATAAATTGGCATGAATTTTTAACCTTAATCATTTATAGATTCTCAAACAGAATCAAAAGTTCCCAATTATCTCTTCCGAAGCAATTGAATCAAAGCAAACACTTCAACGCCACCACAAAAGGTGTTAATTAAGCCCAAGAGGTCTGAAATCTCTTGAAAAATCACTCACCCTACATTTCCGTCCAGAAACATCCGTTCCGAATGACAGCAGGCTTCATTAGAACTCTTCATTGAAGCAAAAAGCGTACACAAACGGCCGCTCTCATTACAACCATCGCAAAAGTCGGTGTAACGAACGACTTGACATTTACCACACCTGCTGGACGAGAAACGTGGAGGCTAATATCACTTACCATAGAAATAACGAACGGTGGAACTACATTGAGATCTCTATTTTCTAACACTTCTTCCATTTTTTATGCGCACAACTTCACATATTTTCTTAGTTATTTTGTTACTAGTTACCCCTTTTCTAGCCCTATCATCTTTCGCAAAGTACCCCTCATCATTTCTTAGTTCGTCCTCTTTACAGCCATCCAAATCAATACTCTCTACTCTATACATTAATTCGTAAAAACGTAAAGTGATCTTCAATATTTTTAATTTCATTTACCGACGACCTACTATTATAAACTTTCAAAGGATCTGTAGACTTAAAAACCTCTCATAAGCTACTACAGACATTAATACTCGCTTGTATAACCGGTCTAAAAGAAAACTGAGAATAGATCCCGTTAAATAAACGTACATTATCTCTTACAAGTTGCAAACTAACTTAAAACGGGCGCTGAAAAGCTTAAAGACTTCTACTGTCCACGTCTACAGTTCCACTGGTCTAATGTGCGACAGGATGAATAATGTATGAACATCCTTCCTTATTCACTGTCCATTTTACCGTTGTTACCTAAGGGAATGGTAAACAAGCAAAACTACACTTCCTTAACACTTCGGTGACGCTTAAATCCAATATAATTTGCTCCGGAATGAGACTTCTTTCACTATTTGTAGGTAAGTTGACTTGTGTCGTGTTTTCGGCTTAAAATAGAATACCCCATACATTTCCCATGGGCGACGTAAAAGGCTGGTGGGGTTATGTCGAGAGGTCGGGTCTACCTGTGTACTAAGCTATCTATGTTTGTCATGCAAGGTACTTTTGATATTATAGCTTTAGTTTACTCATTATATTTACAAACGTTAAAGACCGCTTCGGACGTTGTTCCCTACCATCAATCAATTAACTTTGACTTGTGCTGGTTATAGACCCGACACCACCCAGTTCTCCACCTTCCACATAATATATTAAAGCAAACTAAAACATTTTCAAAAATTCAAAAGATGATGGACTCATAACTAACCATTTTGAATCGTTAGAAGCAGAAAGGTGAACGGCTGCTCATCTTTTTTGATGTAATATAACATTATTATTAACACCCACTGCTGAAACGATATAAGAAAACTAATTATTAGCGGATAGGATAATATGTCTTTTAATAAATCATTCATGCGTAGTCCCAATTATTGGTACACCTACGTAAAAGTTGCGGAGTTTTAGTATTAGGTGCTAGCGATAAAGCTTTTCCGACCTTCGTGTCAATCACCTTTGTATCTGATTATAAGTCATCAATCCAGCAACCCGTGGCGATACGGGAGATTAAGGGAGAACGTCTGAATTGAATTTAAAAAAAAAAAGAATGCCAGTATTCTATAGGCGGGAACCTAAAAGAAAGAGGCCACATGATGCTTCACAGATGATGAGAGAATAAACGACGAATATTTTATTATTTGGATAGAGGAAGTGTCCATCAGCACTATAGGAAAATTAAGAACGAAGTCAGCTAAAGATTGAAACTTAACAGATTAACATCCTAAAAGAAACCTAGCCCCGACAGTGATAGAAAACTGGTTGAAGATTCTTCATCTCCCTAACCTTGTCATCTAGCTTGGGGACGGCTTCCAGTGTTTACGTGTTTTTACAAGGAGCGACTGCCTATCAGATATCTACAACCCAGATATTAGGGGACATGATACTCCTTGGATAAATTGATGGTCAGACTTTCTGGCGTCCGACTACCTGTAACATCTATCAAAGATCATTCTGCGAATAAAAACCAACGGCTTTACGTGCTTTCTGAGGCACGGGATATCAGTAATATGATATAATATGGATAATTTCACCAGATTAATCGAAGTTCCCAGCATCATTTCGAAACCAATGGCGAATTACTTAAATGCACTGACAATGATGCTATGTAAGCAGACAGAGCTGTAGGAAGGAATGTCATTACCAAAAACAACGAAAGAAGCGTAATAGAATTTAAAGCTCTCTCATCGAATTTATTTTGTGAAGAAATAGGATGCGGGGAAGCGGGTTCAGGGAATAATTCCGGGTCAACAACCTCAAATACTCATTTTCCTGATTTACCCCAATGAGACCCGTTACTGGTATTGATGTAAATATATATCTCTAGGTACTTTACTGTATACGGAAGTAATTCGCCTAATATATTTCCAGTTTAACACAGACTTCATTTCAAGGGGTGATTCCAGAAATTTGAACTTGTGATGTTTTTGTACTAAAGACACTTAATGTTTAACAAATAAAGGGTTTTAGTTCATCATCATCATTTCAGCCGAAAGACGTCCACTGTTGGACATAGGCCTCCCCCAAGCATCTCCACAACGACCGAAACCGACCGTTTTAATTAATATTCATGAAATAATGCCATTTGAAATATCAAAGCGGTTGACGATACAGGCCGTTATTACAAACATAGACGACATTTTTTGACTACATATTGAGAATCTAATGAGTTAATTTTAATTTCATTGCAAGAATACCAAAGTTTATTGTGATACCCCTAATGTTTTGATATATTTTTTTCTTACACGGGTAGATCATGTCCTGGAGTACATAGGATATTTTTATCCCGGAAGTGCGTTCCCTCCCCCGAAGAATCTAGTTATTATATATTTTTATACTTCTAACATAGAAATCGCGCCATGGAAAGAAGCATTTTGAATATAAAATTAAAAGATAAACAAAAAAGTACCACAATAAGAAAAAAAAACAAATATAATAGATGCTTTAAAACACCCACATAGATTAAAATGAAAATGGGCAGGCCATGTAGCCAGATCACATAGAAAGAAAGAAAGAAAGAAAGAAAAACGTTTATTCTTGACTAACACAATCGTATAAACTAAAGATACACAATAAAAAAAAGAAAGATATAATCAGTGCGAGACCAAAAAGGCAAGTAACTCAGCATATGCTGCATTATTTAAAACGATAAATAACGCAGCGCTGGTATTATGTTATGTTATGTTGTTATGTTAGGGCCCGAAAAGCAAACGCAGACTGGGAAGGCCTCAAGAAAGATGGGTCAATGAGGTATTTAAGTGGCTGGCCAGCGATGGTTGACAGTGGCACAGGACCGAGAAAGTTGGCACAGGCTGAAGGACGTTATTACCCAGAGAGGGGATCCTTAATTAAATAAAATTAAACATTAGATGTTAAGTAAACGCTAAATTATAATTAAGGAATAAACTGGCTTTTTAATTTGTTTTTTATTTAACATAGAAATAAGTGCTACTAACAAATATTGCGAATCAAAAATTTTCGTATAAATCATTTCTATGTAAGTATACCTTTAAGTTTGCTAAACCGATAAAACAAATAATTTTGTGGAGGGTTGTTAACCTTTAAAGCTATACTTCCCCAAATTATATGAGACTTCTATTCTTTCCAAAAACAATTCGATTTAACAAAGTTAAGCCACTTTGATCCTTAGTTACGTGACGGTATAAAATTCAATTGTGTTCTAAGACAGGTGCTATTAACGTGCCTCGACAGCGCCACAGGAGAAATACGATATTCTGGTGTCTTAGGTAATACTGGCCAATAAGATGGAGAGGATATACTCAACGATTTTTTTTTTTTGTAGAGGAAATGTCTGTTAGGAACACATTTCGGATTCTATACTGATTATGAATTGAGATATTTGCAAGCTACGAAAGACACAATAGATATTACGTGCCCAGATCGTAGAAATTGATCACTTCATGATATGGCCAAGTAAAATGGGCCAGATCGTTTTAAACGTTTAAGTTTGATGATATTTCAATCCTCCTTTGGCCTACTTTCTTTAGACCTTTTATGATCATAGAAATTCTACATCAATGATATGGCCAAACGAGGATTGACATAATATCATCAAATGTTAAGTTTAAACGATCTGGCCAGTTTTAGTTGGTCATATCATGAAGTGATCAATTCTAAGATCTGGCCGCGACAGATATCATTGAGTAGTAGTACTAGCTTCTGCCAGCGGCTTCACCCGGGTGAGAGTAGCAATTTATCACTAGGGAACATTCGAGATAAAACGTATCTAGAATATCTTATACCCGTGTGCCAAATCACACCTAAACTCGTGTTGCCGTTTGAGCGTGAAGAATTAAAAAACAAGCATCATTGAAACTTTCGAATTCAAAATATTAGTGTGAAATGGCCAGTAAGGAGATGAATAGGTAACGAGATATGGGTTGGTGAATATGTAGATAATATGCAAGTAGAAATAAGAGCCGCAGAATGATGGTAAAGATATGAAAGTGTACAGGTAATATCATAAAACTTAATCAACAACCTATAAAATCCTCACACGTGATATTATATGCAAATCAACAAACCACAAGAAAAACAATAATCTAGAAACACCTTAAACTTAATTATTGTCATTTATAGTCAAGCTTTTAAAACTTGGAACACGCGTCGTGGCTTTCACGATCTTCCATCGTGCTTTATCTACCAACCAATTAAAAAGTTAATAAAACCTTGTAAATACTAGCAGAGAATAAACAAGCAAGACTGCGACTAGACTACAAATTCACGGAAAAAACGTCATCAAAATGCTACGATGAGTTATGTTACAATACTTTGTCCAATTTATGCTCGGAGAGATTTATGCCCGAGTCTCCGTTCTGCATAGCTAAATAGTTCATGTTTTTGCACAGACTGTGATCATTGTTCAACGGAACCATTAACACTGTAAAACTCTTCAATTTTTAAAATAAATTTTACCTTAACTGCATAATTTCCTACGTTCTATTGTTTCAAATTCGTCGTTCTATTGGTTGAATGGTCAGAAAAATCAATATTTTATAATGCCCACATGTTGATAAAGTTAAAAATAAATTTATTAACCAAGATAAAAATTTAACTATATGGTACTTGAATAATAAAGGATGAATCAACGAAAATGAAAACAAGACGGTCATGTCATTTAGAAAGTACAGTAAGAACCGCTTCATAGTGCATACAACTGTAGTTAAAAACATATTAGAGAAAGGTTAATCATTATTACATTGTGAGAGTACTATTTTTCCATAGGCAAGACATATGTAAGCAGACATAGGTTATGTCTGAGTGTGTGTGTCTATGCTCTAAGTCAGAGGTTCTGTACCTGATGCATGATAAATCACGTACGGAGCAACGTCATTCGATAGTCTTGTTATGGAAAGCTTGGCTTGGCTTTAGTGGAATGAATGGAGTACATTGTACGTACAGATTGTGAAAGGAAAACTAGCAATACGTAATGGCTATTGTTCATATGTGGATAAATAATGTTTATGCTTATGACCCAAATTGACTTTTGGGTCATAAGCATGTTTAAGTATAGTAGCTTGACTATTGTTCACCTGTGGTCATTTTAGTAACAATATTTATTCACTTTTGGCAAAACGAATTATTAATATTTGCTTAGAGGTTTTTAAATTACTTCTAAATTCTTTACTAATTTTGAATACTGTAAATCGGCCTTTTATTCACGCTACTGTCACAAAAAAACTACAATTACTAAATTGTAGTATTGAATGCTTGACAGTAGCGTCTCAACAATAATTTGCTTACGGAAAATATTTCAACTACTGAAGACAAGAAGCAGTACAACAAAATTTATCGCAAACAACCATTCTTTCACTCCACGATTCGTTCAAGATAAAAAGCAAGCCCGCAACCCTAAAATCACCAATTTTAATTGAATCTGCTAGTATCTTACCCATAAAAGCGTTATCTAACCCTGCACGACCTGGCTTCGAGGCTCCGAGTCTCCAAGGATACCCTAACGACCTGCCAGCAAAGCCTTATCATGTTCCACAAGATATTACACCGAGCGAAGAGAATATTATATGTACACTTAATTTTTTCGGATTATATTATAACGTAAGAAGAGAAGTCGCCTTTATTTTGCCTCCCTCATAAAAAACTGCTCACATTTTTCTTCGCGCGACAGGGCTATTAAAAAAATTCGCCTGTGAAATTTTATCAAGGTAAATTAAATAAGTAATATGCTGCCTGAGCTTGGTATGCTTTAAAAAGTAAAAGAAATGGACGACACCATTGTTTTTCTTAGAAAACCAACTCTTGATTGAAATGTTGATTGCATTTACAAACATAACTTTAATTAAACAGTCTGGCGTATACATGATATTGTTGTTATTATTTTCATAGTTTATATTCAAGCTTCAAGCATATTGAATCATTATAAAGTGAAAAAGCAAACTATGTTTATTTTCTAGCAAGTTTCCGAGAAATTTACATTTGAGAGTCTTCGCTACTAGAAACCTTTACTTTTAATTGTTCATTTACGATATCAGCATACATAAACCGTCAAGGTTTATATAAGTTATCTTACTAACAATGGAAAGGAAGACTGAATAATGTATCAAAAAACCTTCTATTTTAAATCGTATATTCATTTGACTAATACGAGCAGTACACGGTACAAGGTAATATCCTGCTTATGAACAACCTTCTAATCAGCTGCTTATCTAGATGATCTACATATTTGTAAGACCTGCAACTTGCAATGGAATTCAAAGACACTCATTCAGATATGGAAAAGACTATATCAAGGTACCTATTATATATTCTTGTTAACGGAGACTAATTCAGAATATTAGGTGATCTGCCCCCCTAGTCAAGTTACGATCGTTTCGTTTGCGTCGAACGCCTCGAGTAGGCCACGCCTCCGATTCCTATGTTCTGACGTTATCTCAACGCTAGGTAACGTGGTTAGAACAAAGGAATCGGAGGCGTGGCCTACTCGAGGCGTTCGACGCAAACGAAACGATCGTACCTTGGCTAGGGGGGCTGAAGCTGAAGTAGACGATATAGAAATGGCAATTATTGCACTACTGCAGTGTAGTCAAGACACATGTCTACCCGTAAGACATACCCAAAGACATTAAACATAGTATCTCTTGAAATCTCTTTGGACATACCCGTAGGCCCATAGGAGGGTAGACATATATCTTGACCGGGAATCGACAATCGTTGCAAGGTGACTTTTAGCAGCTGGATAAGAAAAGGTAGGTATTATTATACCTGGCATTTTTCTGGTTAATCTATTAGCATACCAGTGCTTCGGGGATGGTCGAAGGAATCGCCACAGCCCTGAAACGCAAAGGGCAACTGAAGGAACACACTAGGTTTAATCAGTAGAAGTCTGACACTCCCTCTCACTCCACCCAGAGCCAGAGAAGTTATTTGATGACATCCCACCCCAAAAAAAAGGTATTATAGCTAATGATGATGTGATTGAACTGGCGACGACGGTTAACGTAGTTACCTATACATACGTGTATATTGCGAGTATTGCGACACTAAAAATAATAATATAAACAACAAACTCTTGTGCCTTTATCCACATTAACATTTCCACTAATGAATAAACTCAAGTAAATTAAAGACACATCGTTGCTCTACGGAACCCGAAAGCATGTTTAATAAACCATTTACCATATCAATGTTTACCGTACATTTCCTTAGCACATGTGATGCGGTCACCTAGGGCGTGTCAAGGATGTGCTGCTCTAGTTATGACTTCAGACCTTCAAATGCAAGGACTATGCTAACTGTTATTTATTGGCCGAGAATTTCTAATTGCAGTGTGGTAAATTTTACCTTGCAAGTCGAGTTGAAAGCGTAATTATTTAAAAAGATTACGTTTTGGAGTAAAAGAAACGTTTCTTTTACTGCACAAACTTGTTTGAAAAAAAAACGCAACTTCCGACTTTGTTCCTTGGTGGTATGTTTATTGCTGCGGACCAAAACCGCGGACACAACGTCATCTAGTCTCAAACTAAGCTGATCTTGTAGATACTATAATTATTAGACAAATGATAAAATATACTTATACATTTCTAAATACATACATACTATAGATAAATTACACCCAGACACAGAACAAATGATCGTGATCAATCTTTTCACACAAACATTTGTCTTAGGTGGGAATCGAACCCACGACCTCCGCCATAGCAGTAAGGGCCACTAACTACTAGACTAACAGGCCAGTCAATGAAAAGAAAGCTGAAGTCTTTACACCAAGTTGGTTCTCTGCTTCTCTACAGACTTTGCAAAATATTAACAAGAATGGAATGAGCATATTACCGCTTCAGATTTAATTTTCTCATACGGAAAAGACTAATTAACTATATGAGATTATGAACGCTTCCATTAGCATTAAGAAATATATTTCTGCAAACACGACATATCTTATTCCCAATATTAAAGGGTGTTTTACTTAATAAAGGCACAACTATCAAGGCAAACTAGCGTCCCCAATTAAGACTTAATTGCTTTTGGAAAAGTTTCTGAAGGGAAAGCTCTTTGATAATGAGATATTTTGATACTTCTGCGAACAATGTCATTCAATCAGTGGGGTATTCCGAAGAAGCGTTTATTGATTTTAAATGAAAGAAAGATGGAATATTACCCGACGTTTCAAAGGAACCAGGGAAGATAAGATTAGCTTTAGGTTTTTAAAATATTGTGGCAACTCAGAGATTATCGTAGGCGCGGGCTTGCGGACGGCGAGCAATGAGTGGTTCGCCGTCCGACCGTCCGGTAACCATCCGGACCGAGCCCAAGTCGTCGACAGCGCGTGCTGTTCCACGCGCGCCTCAAGGAGATGTCAGCAACTGTAGGGGCCTAGCAGGTTCGAAGCCTACTGGGGCCAAGGGTCTGATTCTGAAAGGAAGACTTGGCCCTGGTACGAAAGGCAACGAAGGAACAGAAGTGTGTTTTTAGTCAGTAAAAGTCTGACATTATCTCCCGCCCCGCCAAAGAGCGGGGGATGTCATAAGATGACTTTCCCACAGAATAAAAAAAAAACTCTGAGATTTTTAAAGCAAATAAAATATTCTTATTGAGAAGTGGTCAAACATGAAAATCTATCTAGAACATTACTATTAATGTAGGTACCACTAAAGCCAGTTCTTAGAAAACAACATCCGGCCGATACAGCTTCATCAAATAATTACATACCTATAATAAGGAAAAGATTAAACTTCCGCACTATACAACTTACAGCAAATTACTAACCTACAATCTGTATGAAAAGATCAATATATCTCACGAATAACTATATGCCCTTTTCCGGGGAAGTAGGTAGGTACGTCACTTTGCTGCAATGACCTTGGACCTTCCGGGTGGCACTCGGTTACCTTGGTGGGTTACCAAGGAGACAACTTGGAATTGGGAGGTTTTATGGTCAACATAAAATGTTCGCAAATTACTGAACGCTTCCGTATGGCTTTTGTCATGCAAAGAAGTTTTTGGACTTCGTTTTATGTTTTTATTTTTCACTTCTGGGCGTCGTGTTTTGTTTTATTTCATGTAATGAGGGTGTTCTAAAATGACGTGCACCAGGTGGCAGCACTGAGGCGTCAAGTCCAGGCATTTGTCAAAACGCTTATGTTATTGACATTATAGACATCAACGTCAAATGTTAGATGTCAACGTCATGTCATTTTCAAAGGAAAAGACCTGACGGCTAAGTGGCGCCAACTGGTGGTGTAAATTTTCCCGAAAACCCTCATTGGATGGTAATTCAACCATTTTGCGTAGTGATAGGTTGAAAAACCTATCACTATATAAATAAGAAATTAATTGGCGACTAATGATGACATACTAAATCGAGCGGCATTTTATTATGTTTACGATTATTTGAATTCTGTACCTACGAAGGCTGGACTTGCTACATTTCATAAATACGAATTACTTACTTTGATTATGTTTTAAAGATGTCACCTTTCAGCCTCAAGTATTGAAATAATTTGTTCCTCTTCGCAGAAACTTTAATAAATATGGCGAATCGATCAATAACCAATATCGCAAATTCACTACGCTTCACAAACCCCAAATCCGTTAATCCATATTTCAACAAATCCTTAAGAAATCTTCATGAAATTCCGCATCTAGACCTTCCGGAAACCCTGTTATCTCCACCCGGTAGATAGATTCCAATAGCTGAGATACCGAACCCGGTTCACCGGATTATTTTTACGGCATCTCTCGTCCGGGTGAGCTTTATGTCAAACATCCGGAAAATAACGTCAAATTGAATTGTCTCGGCAGTCTTGGGCAGGGACCTGTCCGTTTACGGAAATGGAAAAATTTCGGGTGACATGGTCCGGATTTTGAAGATATGGTCTTGTGTTTATACGATTAGTTTATGGAAATGGAGTTAAAAGGACTAGAAGTTATGTATGATTCATGTTTTTAAAAGATGTTAGAAAAAATAGCTTCTGCAAAGAAATTTGTTAGTATACACGAACATAAAAAAATAATAGAAATTAAAATAAAAAACCAAAAATAAAAATATAAAAACTTACATGATACCATGAAGAAAATTTAAAGAAACTTGTAAAAATAAATAATATCAGCTACACATCCAGCTCCTGTAAAGAAAAAGAAAAAAATAAAATTAACAAAAAAAAACAACAAAAAAAAAGACAATATACCTAACAAAAAGCCGGCCACGTGCGTGTATACGTATTGGCTTAGTATTATTTTGAGAGCTTGACTCTAACAAAAATTAGCACCTTTAAAGTTTAATATTTTGTAAACGAGAATCAATAAATATTCTTCACAACTCCGATTTTTTTTTTTTTTAGTACTTATACGACGATACCCCACACCATGGGAGAGACGACAAAAAATCATCCTCACTTTAAGTGTAGGTCCCTAGAATTTTTTTTTACTTTTACTTTTTGTTTTACAACTTTATCGGCGTGAACAATTTGTACGTGGGACAATCAGAAAGTTTTGAGAAACTAAAAAGCTAACTTTTATGGATAAAATATTTTTATTAAATTTTTTCATTGAACTCTCCACCAGCCTCTATACAAAGTTTCATGCGTCTGAACTAATTTTTGAAAATTTTTTCCAGTCCACCGCACCTCTTCCACGGCCTTCTCGAACGCTGCTAGCGCGTCTTCCGGCGATGAAAACTGTATCCCTTTCAGCTGTTTTTTTTTTTTTAATTTTGGGAATAAAGAGAAGTCACTCGGTGCCAGATCAGGACTGTAAGGAGGGTGCCTCAAGACTCTGACCTGTGTGATGTCCAGGAAGTCCCTCGTTTTGAGCGCTGAGTGCGCGGGCGCGTTGTTATGGTCAAGCAATACTTCGCGGAGCCGGTGTTTGGTCGCTTGTTGCTCATTGCAGACAAAACTTCTGGCAGGCATTTTGTGGTATACCATTCGGCGTGATGCTCCTTTGGTCTCGTAATGAAGTTGAAATCAGATACCCCGTCAAAGTGAAGAAACTAATGATAAAAAATTTCGCTGCGCTTCTCGATCGCTTCACTTTCGTAGGCGTTGGTTCGTTTCGAAACAGCCAAACTGTCGCTTTGTTTCTGGATCGTATTGATAAATCGAGGATTCGTCACACACGTGTCGTAAACGCGCCGAGACGAACCTGCTTCAATTTTTTTAATCCTATCACGGCACCACTCCACACGGGCCTGCCTCTGAGCTTCGGTAAGGTTGTGCGGCACCCAGCGGCAAACTATCCTCCTCACGCGAAGGTACAGTGTATGCTGAATCTCTTCGTAAGTAATTCGCCTTTTCAATTTTTTCCTACCAGAACATTTTCTTCCGTGACAGCCGCCGTAAGACGACCACTCCTTTGTTCATTCCCCAAAGTAAGGCGACAGCGCTTGAACTCGCTTTTGAAGGTCCTTCATCCATAAAAGTAATTTGAAGTCGATCAAATCTCATCAAGTGTTAGGCCACATATAAAATCGTAGAAAATCATCGCACGAAAATGTTCTCGATGCAGATCCATTTTTAAAGGAGACACGATAATTTGATTTGGCTCTCGAAAAATGTGGAGGGAAATTCTAAATTCGAACAATGGTATTTTTACTTTTAAATAACCAAAGTTTTCAAAATAATTTCAAGTGGCCGGTGCCTTACATAAAAACTTTTTTTCGCAAAACTTTCTGAGTTGCCAATTATATAACTCTTACAAAACTACAGCTTTTATTTAGTACGAACTGTCACCAAACTAAGGCGCGGACGATCGAAGAGATGGTCAAAAAGACATGGCGAAACTATAAGGGTGCCTTGTTAGGACTACGGAACCCTAAAAAAGAAATCGAGATTGCGATTTAAAATTTTAGCTCGAAACGGCCGCCGCAATATTTTGCTTTATGTTTCTATCTAATCAAAATAACAGCCAAAGCAAATTAGTTTTTGAAGTTAATTTCAAGCTACTCAACATTAATTTACAGAACGTTCAATCACACAGACAATCTCCATTTCAACGTTCAGTTGAAACGTAAACAACTCAAACGAAAATATAACAAACAACAAGTATGATTCACAAATGACTTTCATGTTGTCGGTGTTGTTACAAATTAAAAAAACGCATTATAAAACAAATGATATAAAATGTACAGTCAAAAAAACGGATTGTTTATCATTTGACTTTTGTTTTTTTAAGGTAGGAAATCATCTAATGACTTCTCGCACTCTAGGGTGGAGCGAGAGGGCGTGTCAGGCTTTTACTGACTAAAACTACACCTATGTTCCTTCACGTGGCGTTTTAGGACAACGATTATCTTTCTAGGACCACGGGTATTCCATTTGACGGTAAGACCATATATTCAACAACTATAGTTATCATAATCAGTCATGAAATACATATAGTTATAACACGGTTAAATTTTATCGCTACAGTTTAGCAGCGAAACAATATCTTTCCCTGAGTATAAAAGTAAGGTCTCGCTTGCACCACTTCAATGAACATATTGCGGTAATCTAAGCTTTTACTAACAAGCCACATGAGTAACAAAATAGCCGTTACATTTTTCCCGTTCTATATTTAAAATCCTTTTATCTCGCACGTCGCCACTTGCGTCCGGATGCAGTGGTCACGAATAAAAAAAAAAGAAAATGCACCCTGCGGTCGATGCCATATGCGACGCAGTTTCTCACAAACGCCTAGAGCCGCTTAATCGCTTTATCGTGTTAATTCTTTATACGTAGGTACATGAAATATAAAGCGCTTTTTATGCAACAGCGGGAAATTGACAACTTCCGATATTATAGTATCGAATGTTGGTATAATATCCATAGGTTATTAGCATTCACATGTGTTTGTCACACTGTATAAACAGTCTGGTTTTATGTATCCTCGATATTTTTACGGTTCACAACAATTTATTTAACGGCGTGTGTTTGCACTTTTAACAGTATCTAGCCATCTGATGTTTCCAATCTCTTCCTTATTGGCTTTCACACATTCGTTTTTGCTATATAATGGATATATTTGTTTCTTTGTAAACGAGACGACAAGCTCATATTTCAATTAGCAAACACGTGTCACTGAAAGTCTGCCAATGTTGATACGGAATCGCACTTGACCGGTTTTCTGGTCTGTTAGGCGAGTAAATAAGGGAAAAGTTATTAAATACGAACTTATTTGGCACGAACGGTGTCAGTTCTAAACTAAGGAATACAACACACCTGCAAATACCTGCTTGGTTAAAGGATCACGTTTAGGAAAACGTAAGAAACGGGACTTCGATTTGAATACTTTATGCCCTATTCTCATCTTAGACCTTACTGAAAAAAAGCACGAAATAGGTGAAAATAAAGCAGGATTTATATGCAAGGTTTAAATGTTCATGATAAAAATATTTTGGTAATAAAAGAGCTCCTCATAAACAACTACAAGCAAACGTTGAACTCACAACGCTAAACCGACAGACGAAAATCGCAATGATATATGGATGACCCAAAATTTTTCATTTGATTGAACATCTAAAAATACGAAGGAATTCAAAAATATGCCAGAAGCCCACACCATAATATTTCAACAGAAACATTTAAATGCATTAGCGAACTTCTGATAGATTTATATTGGTAAAGTTTTATCCGTGTGCCTCACAATTTATCCTCATCTGTTTCATAGGATTAAGCATACCTACGTGTTATGAGAACGATTTAAAAGTAATTTACATCAAGTTTTTCACTCATGTGAAGATGTCATTCGAACTCTTATATATATTTGAGAACTGAAACTGTGAGAGTCAGTTCAAACTCTCTCAAAATAACAATCAAATATCGACAATTCCTCACAAGGCGAAAATTTCGTTTACCTCCTAATCTGAGTTATACACACGCGCTCACTGCACTCTTCATTTATATTTATACTATTCACTCCTTACTTTCATTGAGGTATATCTACTGGTCCAAAATAATCACGATTGACTGATGCCGTTTATTGTTAGATATTTCAGACACCGATGAAAGACTAACTACAAAGGCGTCTCAGATGACTGGACACGAATACAATGATGTATTAGTAAACATATCTACACACAAACAGACAGATGCACAAAGATTCTGAGTCATCATAATGAAAGCATATTTTGTTTTTTTTTTAAACAACTGCAGTTTAGCTAATATCAATGTATTACTTAAAAGCAACAAACAATAAAATGAGAGATACAAAATTAGCCCACAGACAGTAAATCTATACATATCCAAGTGTATTTTATCATTTTATCATTATTGACTCAAGAAGTAAATACTTCAAAAACATTGGCACTCTCTAGATAGTCAGCATAACCTTGCTGAATGGTTTAATCTTAAGCACGACATGAGCTTTAGTTATATGGCCATGTCGATATGAAGACGTGGAACAATTCAATAAGCTATTTTGAAAATGTCCAAAACTATGCTTACTTACCATGAGCAGGACTAGATATTAGTCGAACTAGGACAACAAAAGGACGTAGAACTTAGCGAGACAATCACGCAACAAAATTTCACGGTTCTCAAAACACCCAGACTTAAAAAACACACCACAAGTCAAACGAACACAAACTCTGAGTCACAGCTGAATAGACGGTTAACGGTGACTTAATCATTGTTTACACCATCCTTGAATTGAACATGTATCTCCTACAACTGTGTTCGGTAAACTGTTGTTATTTTTATACCATTTAACGTGCGATGAGGACTATTGAGGTCACCGTTTTCCTTGTAAAGTTAAGTTATTTTGAGTTATAGTTGTAACTTTGTAGTTGATTGATATAGTAAATCTAAATCAGACGAATATAAGAAGACATGACCAATGCTATGACTACTTCAGAAAGCAGCAGATGGTAATATTGTAGCTAGAACTTACTCAATACATAAACATGCTGTAGTTACTGTAGGTAAAGGTGGATTACCTGACTCACATCGTTGAGATCCCACGAGAATCAGTAGGTACCTAGTTTATACGTAACTGCACGATTTACATATGACCAATACATTGTCGTAACAAGACTAAAAGAAAATTTGCATCCGTCGATCTAGACGGTCGGTAGGCAGCCGGTTTGCGACACAATACAATATGATTACAATAAGGAAACTATATTATCATAACTGGATATACGTACCAGTAGGTACTTTTTTCCTTACAAATCTTGAATTTTACGTGAACTGTAATAAATCCGTAAAATAAGGTTCGATTTAAAACAAGCTCTCCGTAATTATGTACTTAAGATTTATGTATATTATTTTTAACTGTGCTGATTGTCTTAATCTGTAGTCTGTCACTGTACTTATTAAAATAAAATGAAATAAAATAAATTGTGCCGAGCTGGTTGAATCATGATCTTTATAAATGCTTGAACAACAGCGACACGGTCGTTCTGCGGTCTGTTTTATTTTTTCTTCAAATCCAACTTTAGTATATTCACGTCAACGAGACGGTTATTTATATTACACTTATTGCATTTATTTAATAAAATTGATGAAATAAATGTTGGACATGATCAATCGAAAAGGGCAGAAAGTTTTTTGAAAACATCGCTTAGAAGTCCAAAAAAAATCACAAGTATTTTTTGTGTCGTAACACAGTTTTCCTATACTTGGGTTATGAGACCTTGCTTCATGACAAATTTCAGGATTCTAAGTCAACGGGAAGTACACTATGAATTTTGATTTTCTTGAGTGTCGAAAATTCGAAATACACGTTTTTTGCAACATAAACGGCCGCATCTTTTTTTTTCGTGAACTCAGAAGTTTGATTTTTTCACAGCTTCACTTCCGCAGATCACTCACGCGTTCCCGAGATAAAGGGTCTTGTCAGACAGACAGACGGACCACAAAGTGATCCTATAAGGGTTCCGTTTTTGCCTTTTGAGGCACGGAACCCTAAAAACGACAAACAATATTCAAAAAATATGAACACAGGAAACTCAACAATGAGCAAAAATAAAAAAGACCAGTCCGGATTCAACGTAATAAACGATCAATACAAAATAACAGACCCGAGAGCAGTACAACAGGCTCCAATAAGGCACCTGAAGAAATCCCTTCGCCCATTGACACATAATACCGTCCCGACGGCATGGTTGAATGGGGACCCATCCAATTACATACATAGGTAGTGTTACTCCTTTGATCACGTAGGACATAGCGTCCCCTTTTGACACATCATCATGAACGAGTATTCGCAACGGTGAAGGTTTTGATCAATTCCATTGTAAGCATGAAACTTCATTTTAAAATCTGTCGCGTTTTATTGATTTAGGTGCTAATAAGTTTTGCGATAATAAAGTGAACCCTAAAGTTACTCCGACAGATGGCGAAGTGAGATAGATTAAACCGGATGGCTTACTCTGAGATTAATTATGCCTGAAAGCAACAACGATTTTGGAAACTGAAAAAACTAAAACTTTGTTAAAATACCCAAGTTATGCTTACATTCATATCGGCGAGAGCAAGTTTTGCTCCTTCACTTCCTGCCCCAAACACAACACTACAACGGATTCACATAAATGCCTATTCAACTTTCCATAACAATATTCATATTCCGGTGTAAACGCAACGGGGTGAGATAGAATGCCGTGCGTGAGAACATTCGATACCACGGCCTCCTCTCACACCGTTCCGGTTTCATTCTGTCCCATTCCCAACAAATATAGATGTTCCGTCCTTAAGATTAGACTGCATATTTAATTACGGCTTTATCATTCGTGCGGTCAATGCCTGATGTGGAGCAAAAACTCGTTTCACATATATGTAGCAGTGACAAGTTTCTTAGCGTCCGGTTGTAAGCAAATGAGATTAGATACTCATTTGAATATTATGTTACTTTGGACTTTCTTGTTTTTTTGGTTGATGGAATTTTTCATTAAAGTATCAATCAAACTGTAAGTCAAAGGCTACGTGAACGAAATACACAATGAAGATGAAATACATGAAGCTTTGAAAAAGTTGAAGAAAACGTTCCTGATTTCAGAATTTAATTAGCTTTTAGAGGTAAGTTCCGTGCTATACCAATTTCAATCCAACTCTACATATACACAATAGCTCTATAATAAACCTCGATCTAGTCAATGAGTTGGTCACAAGGAGATCGTATCGAAAGTGAAGACGCAGAATGTCAATTAAATAACAGCGGAAACACTATTTGAGTACAAACATAATAAATGAATCATTTCCCCTGACTTTCGAGAAACTAGTAAAATCGTGAGAGATGTTGAACAATAAGCAGCCGACGCCGCCGCTCATATTACGTCTCATAAGAGCAACGCGGTTGCAATTATAGCAGACATTAATACGCTTCTTGCTTACATATGTTAAATAGAACGAGACAGTATCTCCTCTACTTTTTATTTGCGCACACGTTTCATGCAAACCGAATCAGACTATTATCGTAGAGAACTTATAAAATACAAATAAAACAATATTTGTTAAAGTAGCAGTATATTATAATCATAAAGATAACTTTTATTTCAAATGGCATCTATAATATAAAAATGAATCGCAAAATGTGTTGGTAAGCGCATAACTCAACAACGCCTGGACCAATTTGGCCAATTCTTTTTTTAAAATGTTCGTTGAAGTTCAAGGATGGTTTTTACGAGAAAAAATCGAATAGAGTAGGGTAGAGTAGGGTAGAGTAGGGTAGAGTAGGGTAGAGTAGGGTAGAGTAGGGTAGAGTAGGGTAGAGTAGGGTAGAGTAGGGTAGAGTAGGGTAGAGTAGGGTAGAGTAGGGTAGAGTAGGGTAGAGTAGGGTAGAGTAGGGTAGAGTAGGGTAGAGTAGGGTAGAGTAGGGTAGAGTAGGGTAGAGTAGGGTAGAGTAGGGTAGAGTAGGGTAGAGTAGGGTAGAGTAGGGTAGAGTAGGGTAGAGTAGGGTAGAGTAGGGCAGAGTAGGGTAGAGTAGGGTAGAGTAGGGTAGAGTAGGGTAGAGTAGGATAGAGTAGTCAGTTGACGGGAGCGAAGCCGCGGGCAAAAGCTAGTAACAAATAAAAAGATAAGAGCAATAAAATGTTAAGTCAAAACAAATGAAGATCAAATCGTCACAGATGGTCAAGAACATCATGGTATGACTCAAAGCAGTAACAGGACTTCTCGAACATAACATATCACTTACAAGCATCACCTGCCCCTACAACTTCATTTGAACATGTCACATACCGACAAAAATCACTTAAACTAAAATATCTAGTAGTATAACTTGAGTAAATCACTTTAGTGATTCTCAGAATCGTGACACCGACGAGACACAAACATTTCCCTCAACATCCTGTCACAGACTTAAAAGCGTATGTAAGCCAGTCTACCGGCAAATAAAAATGACGTTACGCTCCCCATATACAACTCTAATGGACTCTCTTTGTACAAAGAATGTCCCTACACGCAAGGCCAGAAAGCCCCTATTTCATAATTAAATATTATACCAGAAAATTGACGTCTAATAGGAAATAGTTATCATAATGCGCTGGTTTTATGTCAGCCATAAAATGCGCAAACATATTCAGTGGACCAGAGCACACAACTTTATAGCTGACAGATCTTGAAAGATATACATACAAAGTTGTACATTCATTTCATCTGCTAAGCGATTTCCCGTTTAATCAAAATGTATCCAGAAAGAAATTCTGAAAAGATGACAGGGATTATTGAAGAGGAGGAAATGTAATAGGCACTTGAGAAAAAGACCAAAAACAGTTTAGCCCCAATTTGTTTAGAAGCAGCAAAAACGTTTGCTCTTTTGCAAATTAAAGCGCTACAACAACACCTTGTAGGCTTTTTCATAATATGGATTCAATTTGTCTGACTAACAAACTGGTTACCTACTGCCGAAATTAAATTTAAGGTTGACGTCATTGTGGCCCTGCCATGAGGACTGAGAGGACAACATCGAATTATTGAGCGAAGAAACCGGAATGGGGTCATCGTATGGCTAATCTTGATCCACCATGTCCACCATAAACTGAAGAATTCACATTAAAATTAGTCATTAATATGGATTAAAATATAACGGAAGATCAAGATAAAAGTAATAACTCGAACGGGATATTAGCCGTCGTCGTTGAAGAACGATTAATCTTTTGTTTCGGAAGTGTGTCTTGGATCGGCAACCCGGAACAAGTCGGCTAGTCTTACAGTATTGTAATACAATCTTTCACATAACAAAGGCCAACATTGTGGTGACAATGGAGCTATCAAGTATCCGAGTATGTTGTGTAATGTGGATACAGGGCTAGTTCAGAGACGCAGACAATGGGTAGTTTGGGACACAAGCTTTCTAGAAGGGATATTCGATATTACAAAATTTTTATGAGTGTTTGACATCTTAAATTGCCTCAAATAGAATGAATGTAAGTAAATAAAAGACTTTGAGTGTACATACATAAAAAAATAAAATATCTTCACACAGTGTAAGCAGTAAAGCTTCTTAAGTTTACAAATCCATTAATCATGAAACCATGAATATAAAATTCAACCACCAAGATGTTCACCAGGCGCCAGTTCACAATAACAAATGAATTAAAATCGAACATGTGCAAGTATTAACAAAACAAAAACGATCGATACTCGAATTCAGCGGTCAATTTCACAGAAGCATCGAAACTGTTCATACTGAAACGGAATAATCAATTAAGCAGACCAGCGACGCGGGCGCATCGCGGCCCAAAAATTACCAACCGTTACTATTACTGTTACAGAATCTTGTTTACAAGCCAAATCGCGATTCACATTTTGAAAACCAATGTATTAAAATTAATACCAATTTAATCAATTTCATTTTTAACTTAAATTCGTATTTACATTTGTTTACGAGTATTAAAATGTATCTACATGGCTTACCCCTAAATGATCGGCTGATATTTTATTTTTATTAACTCAGACATAAACATATCATTAAAGCTAGAAAAACAGGCTGTCTGGAGGCTAGACTTAACGACCTTGTCAGTTTAACCTCACCTCAGCCTACGCATTATAGTTTCTCAGCAAGTAGCAATAAGGACTACAATTTCTCAAGTGAGTCTGTAAAATTGCAATACAATACCTGTATTGTATGGTGGTGTGGACTATTATTTATCATTTGAATAATTGACAAACCATTATAGTTGTTATTGCGAAGTACTTAAGATGATCGACGATTGGAAATAAAATATGGGCAGTCAGAATATATGATACTAAATGTTGCAACAGTAATTGGAGATATGATTTAGTTGAGTACTTTATAATCGCAGACAGGAACTTGCGTGGAGGTATTTGCGATTAGTCAGTGCAAGGTTATAGCTTCCTCGAATATATAGTCACTGCTTGTTTATCAAATAAAATCACTAAAAAAGTAATGGTCATAAAAAGACGAATTCTAGAACTAAAATTGCGATCTCATTAAGTTCATTTCTTGAAAGAAAGAAAAAATACAGATGGAAATGACCACACAGAAGTTGATAAGACTGGCAATAGACCACAGCATTTGATGCAGGAAAATCCATGTTTGGAAAATTCCTAGTTTAGCAACACAATTGGTGGTAGGTGGACAATGGAATATTTTATTCAATAAACCGCTTAAACTGTTACCAACAAAGTGGAAGCAAGTCAATACCGTTTCAATTCAAACGTGTCCAATTTTACGACGGACATTTATAAATCATCAGCCATTCAAGAAGGCCACACCAAGTCAAAACTAAAATAGACTCCTTACGTTGTAAGTGCAAAGGTTAGCAACGGTAGTCGCCATATAAAATCGATCGGTTCGACTAGTTTATGCTAGATGGAATATGTGTAAAGAGTATTATAATCATAAAAACTTATAATCGTTTAACGGTTACAAACCGGACTTGTTTGGCACACCTACACAGATTAATGCGAAGTAGGTGTATCGAAAACACATCGTCCATATATATACCTATATAAAAACCTGCATGACGAACTTGGTAAGTAATAAAGATCCTTTTACTACGGTAACAATTTGATTGCGTCTTCATATTTGTTGTAAGAAAACAAATAGGAACAAGACAACAGAACCATTATAGGCGAAGTTGCTCATGTTCAGTAACATCTTGGCTTCAAAGTTTGCAATAACGGCTTGAACATCAGAAGTTATGTTGTGAGAGTTACAAGGACATAAATTATTACATATACATTCGTAAGATCATATTGTTGCTGACAAGAGGGAGCAGAGAATTTTCCATCTACAAAACAGACTGCTACACAAACTATTATACTTACCTTTAAAAATCCTCCTTCGTTAAAAGAATGTGTTCTGTTCAACATTTTATGCTTCTGAATCTATACATACGTGTTTTGGATGTTCGATGTCTGTCAGTGTATAAACTAATTTAAGAATTTTACTTTCTTCACGCTCAACCGGTTGAATAGATTTCGATAAAACTAAGTACACGGGAAGAGCATGACCTGGAATAGCACATAGAATATCTACTTCTTATCCTAGGAGTTCTTTAAGATAATTTTCTACCTTAACACGGGCAAAGCCGCTGGCAGAAACTAATGTTAAATATCATGTCCTGTGTCATAGTAATGACTAGTTGGTTAATTTATCAACTAAGAAAACCGTAAGCATTAGTAATTCGCTACGTCCGCTGTGCCTGTTGAAACACACTCGTTTCTTTCGCAGATAAGCGAACAAATTCACCATTATTGTACAGTAGGTTACTTGTAATACTTGTATAGTGAGTAATGCAGATAACACGTTCCATTCAGAAACATTAGTATGTTTATATAGTTCTTTGTAGGAAGATTAGAAATAAATTTAGATTAATCTATCTAGCAGACTTGTACAAATACAGTTTGGGATTAGGACATTGAAGTAGCTAAAACAAAGACAATCCTATTTCTATTTCTCCATTTAGTCTATGACCATCTTCAGAATGGCAACTTGTGTTTGTGTCCAGAAGTGTGTTATTTTGAGCTGCAAACAACAATAGATTCTCAAGAATAACGATGAAAACAATAACCCAAATGACGTCACGACAAAACCATTCACTTTTGGAATTTTTGCAAAAGATTATTGCGACAGTAGCAACTGCAACGCAATGGTTAATGCCAAAACTTGCAACAAGAGTATGTATTTTGTAACACAAGGAGAATAACTGTAAATAATTTAAAAGTAAATACCTATGTAAAAAATAAAGAAACCTTTAAAAACGCTTAAAAAGGAGAATAACATGTATGCCAGCATATTTTTTTTTCAGAAGTGGCCTCAATATATCTGATATTTTTCTCGAAAATTATCAACTGTTCTTTCGGTACCTATTCAAAAATTATGCTCAATCGACCACATAAATATAATTTAAGTGAAATTAATAAAAAGGAAAACTCATCAACTTTGACGGTAGCCAAATCTCCTTCAAATACAACTAAAGACTTTAAATAGAATATCAGTTTGAACTAAAGATCTAGTTCAATAGCGTCCTTAAGCGCGAAAAACCATTTGATCTGATTGCTGAAGTTAAGAACTCGTGAAGAAACCAATCAAACTTCTTGTTTGCCAACTACGATTGAGTTTTGAAATATCTTTCCAAAAAGCCTTATTTCCGCTCAAGAAACTGTGATATTAGTTTATGTCTGCGTCTATTTTGAGATTGTTTTGATTTAAATCAAAACAGGACTATAAACTGAAAATCATTAGGTCAAGACAATAAACAACCGAGGAAAAGATGGCAATTAAATTCAAAAATACGTTCGATGTTTTTATCCTGAAATCCGGAAAATTACTTGAAGGAGAATAAGGAGATCTCCGGGCAAAGAACAATGACGGATAAATGAGAATACCGGGACTAAAGGATAGAGGTTAAAAGGAGTCATTATATTTGATGCTCCATTAAAACAGTCGTCTACTTTGCTTAATCCTATTAATGCGTAAAGACCAGATTCTTGACGAAAATATAGACCTCAATTAATTGAGTTTTATGACCCTTTAAGAACATGAAAGTATCGTGTGCGAATATGCAAAAACCTTTCATTAATGAATACCTCAAGCACCGTACAGTTCTTGACATAATTTTAAGGGTCATTGCTTTGGTAGCTGAAGGGCGAAGAAATTTTCAAAGAAAACTGGACCGCCCACGTGAATTCTTGATCTAAATACTTTAGCAGGAAGCGAAAGAGAAGCCTTTATTAAATCAAATAGGTGGGCAGTATCATACCTATTACCAATCAGTCTCTGACGAGAAGTACATTTGACATGAATTAAATTACCAATATGTAAGTTTCAAATCTCATTATAGCGTTGGTAATTTTTTTTAACAATCAATGTAATAATACTTTTTCTATTTACAGAATGACTTGCTTAAACAATCTTTTCACGGTTCAAAACGATTAACATTCAAAACCAAAGTTCGCGAACTAATTCGTAAGAAGTTGGCAGGAGTGTAATCACAGCTTTAATGATTTCCAATTGTCGATCTGAGCCAACTGTTGACTTTATTAGTACACACATACTAATATATACTATGTAGATAGTTTATTAATTTGTGTATGTGTATATAATTTTATGATATTTATGGTTTATTAGTATATCTATTCTTGTACCTACCTATTCGCCTTTTCTCTCTCTTTTATTGCACCTACCATTATTTATCTCTACATCACCCTAAGCTTGACTTGAAAATAATAAAGTGTTAATTAATAAATAAATAGTTCTCCATGAAAAGATTATCTAAGCAATTTATGGTTTGCAAAACTAAACTATATATCTTGATGTGGGGCTGGCCTTAAAACCAGGGCACTTCGACCCTTCTGGAAACTATATAACTTCGCATGAAGATATACAAACATGGTCAATATTTTTGTTTTTGTTTTTGTCATTACTGATAGGCTGACGCTTGGCCACTATCTGACCTAATGGTAAGCGAAGATGTAGTTGACAATGGAGCACGTTTGTCTAGAAGTAACCTAGTCACTCTTGGCTTGTACACAGGGGTCTATAGGCCTGAGCTACAACCTAGGGAGGTTTTAGCTATCAAGAAACACAAACTCCGACAGGAAATTCCGCTTCTTAGCTATACGCCCAAAACTTGATAACGATGACCGTGTTTCTTTATATTTTCAGAATGACTTGCTTAAAAAATAATTGTTGTCATGGTTCTCCATGAAGACATAACCATCGTTAATATGTACAATATCGCAAACTTGTTTAGTAAGTATAGTAAGCTCGTCATTAATCATTCATTACGAAATATTTCATACGCGGGCTCAAGACAATGAATTTATTATGTTCCGATACACACAGACACAAGAATTTTATTTATATGGATAGCTGGCGCGCCGGCCCTTTGTGGATTTGTCGTCGTTTATTGTTTGTTTGTAGGTGCGGAGCTAATATGTTTAACAAATATATATGTACATATTAACTTCCAACTTCCACTTGGCCATATGTCACTTCTTTTATTTTTTCTTTTAGGTGGGAAACCATCAAATAATTCTTCCCGCTTTGGTTGGAGTGTCAGACTTCTACTGACTTAAACCCACCTGTGTTCCGTCAGCTCTTTGCGCTCCAGGGCCGCAGTAATTCTTTCGAACAATCCCAAAACCCTGACATAAGTCACTCCTGAACCGAAAATATAGGGTGAATTTTTAGAAAGGGCTATCGGAACACAGGTGGGTTTTAGTAAATGAAAGTCTGACACTCCCTCTCGTGTCACCCAGAGCAGGTGACACTAGACGATTTCGCATTTCAAAAAAAGGTTCCGATTTCCGGTCACCGTAGGCGAGCAACGTGTGGCTCGCTGTCCGACCGTCCGGTAACCGTCCGGACCGAGTCCAAGTCGTCGACGTCGTGTATTGTTCCACACGCGCCTCAAGATGTCAACAAATGTAGGGGCCCAGCAGGGTCGAAGCCTACTGGGGCCAAGGGTCCGATTCTAAAAGGAAGACTCGGCCCTGGTACGAAAGACAACGAACAAGAGTGGACTAAAAACTTAGTAAAAGTCTGACACTATCTCCCGCCCCGCTTAAGAGCGGGGGATGTCATAAGATGATTTTACCACTGGAAAAAAAAAACTCAAAAAAAGGTCAGTAGGGTTAATATTACCAGATAATTAAAACTTTATAATGTTTTATAAACTGTCAAGTCACGTTAAGCCTGTATTAAAAATAGACTTCCCCTATTGATTTTCATAACACCATTAAGCGTTATTGGGCGACCCTGACCCGCAATCATTATTGGGTCATGAAACAATCTACCAAGCTGTCACACGATTCATTTTTTTGCCGTCGGATCTTACAATAGAATTCTTACTATAAGTTTCTAGCTTTTTACCACGAGTCACCCCGGTGGAACAGGAATCGTGTTTTTTTGTATGGCATTAGGTTAGGCTAAGGGAGTACTTTGGCCCTCACTTTCGGCAGCTGACGCCCAAGTTGATGGGCGCAGCGGGCGCGCTCGCAACGCTGCTTCCTAATCTAGGGGGCCCGAGCACTGCCTGTAGGCGACTATACTTGGGCATCGTGCGATCCATGGCCCTGTATGGGGCCCCGGTATGGGCTTCTGACCTGACGGCCGGCAGCATCGCAATCCTGCGAAGACCACAGAGGGCGATGGCCGTCAGGGCTATCAGGGGGTATCGCACGATCTCCTACGAGGCGGGCTGTGTACTGGCCGGTTCTCCGCCCTGGGAACTGGAAGCGAGAGTCCATGCCTCACTGTACCGGTGGCGCGAGGAGATGAAGACGCGGGGTGGTGAACCGGTGCAGCGCGAGATCGAGCTGCGTCGGTCTCAGCTCCGCGAGGTCATGGTGGCGGAATGGCGGGACAGGCTTCTGCGCCCTACCGCCGGCCTCACCACCGTCGATGCGATCCGACCAGTGCTCGACGAATGGCTCGGGAGGAAGCACGGCTCCCTGTCGTTTAGGGCGACGCAGGTGCTTTCGGGGCATGGCTGCTTCTGAAGTACTTGTGTCGCATAAACAGGGAGCCGGACGCTCGGTGCCATCACTGCACCGACTGTCGGGAGGACACGGCGCAACACACACTGGCCGAGTGTGCCGCATGGGAGGAGCAGCGCCGTGTCCTTGTATCTGAAGTGGGCCCCGACCTGTCGCTGCCGGCCGTCGTTCGTTCGATGGTCGGGGGCGTCGAGTCGTGGGATGCGGTGATCTCCTTCTGTGAAGCCGTAATTTCGCAGAAGGAGGCTGCGGAGAGGGAGAGGGAGGCCGTGGCCACTCTTCCGTGCCGCAGCAGGCGAACCGGGCGTCGGCGGAGGGCAGACAACGCCCTCTTCCAGCCCCCATAAAGAGGTCCGGAGGGACGGTGAACTCGGGGTCGTCCGCCGTCCCCCATCCAGCAAGACCCGAGGCGGCGGCGCGTAGTGTTCCACGCGCACCCCTATTAGACGTCGCGGGGGGAGGACACCTCACACTCCCCGCGGGCTTGAGGTGGCCCGCGTAGGCGGGCCGGCACTAGCCGGGGATCATGGATGGCGTATCAGCTCCCACGATCCCCGGTCCAAGTGTGGGAGGGAACACCGAGGTGGTTTTTAGTCAGTAAGAGTCTGACAGACCCCTTCGCCTGCCCCAGGCGAAGGACATCCATGAGGATTTTCCACCCCGGCAAAAAAAAAAAAAAAAAGGGAGTATAACTTTCATTCAGAATTTTGCCATGTTATGTTTCTGAACCACCCTAAGATCAACTGCTAGAAAGTAACTAAGATATTGCATGGCGGACGGAGTTCCGGCGGGTTCTCATGGAAAAATGGCGACAGCGACTGTCGCGACCCAGTGCTGGGCACGCCACAATTATGGCGATAAGTCCCCTCTTTGAGGCGAGGTTGGAAAGACCTCACGGCGTCCTCACCTTCCGCATGACGCAGGTTCTCACCGACCACGGGAAGTTCGGGAAGGTCCTGAACCGAATTCGTGCGGAAGCGACGCCCGGGTGTCGCCACTGTGTGGACCGCCCGGAGGACACGGTGGAGCACACGGTGGAGGTGTGTCCCGCTTGGGAAGAGCAACGCCGTGTCCTCGTGGGGGCGATCGGCGGCGGCGATCTCTCGCGCCGGGCCTTGGTACAGGCCATGGTCCGGAGCGAGGAGGAGTGGCAGGCGGTCGCCTCCTTCTGCGAAGCAGTAATGCTAGCAAAGGAGGCGGCCGATCGCGTGAGGCAACGGCAACGGTCCTCACGCCCCAACCGCCGCCGGGATTCCGATCCCGATTTCAGGCCACCGTAGGCGCAGGCTTGCGGGCGGCGAGCAATGGGTGGCTCACCGTCAGACCGTCCGGTATCTGTCCGGACCGAGCCCAAGTCGTCGACGGCGCGTATTGTTCCACGCGCGCCTCAGGGTGACGTCAGCAAATCGTAGGGGCCCAGCAGGGTCGAAGCCTACTGGGGCCATGGCCCTGGGACGAAGGCAACGAAAGAACAGGAGTGGGTTTTTAGTCAGTAAAAGTCTGACACTATCTCTCGTTCCGCCCAAGAGCGGGATTTGTCATTAGATGATTTTCCCACCTTAAAAAAAAAAAAAAAACCTAAGATATTACGTCCGCTTTTGCACAATGTTTTTCTAGTGCATAAAGTTAAATAAATTATAATATCGTATCAGTACTTCCAGAATTACGATTAAAACCGATTGGCTAGCAACTCAGTGTCGATGTTCAAGACTTTGGAGCTTTGACTCAAAGAATGCATGATTGAGGCTCTTTTCTCAATTGACTCATTGTGATTGGAAAATCATCCAATGACATCTCCCACTCTTGGGCGGAGCGCCCCTGCTCCTCCCAGCTTGAAGAAGTAACAAACATACAAACCCACCCACTTACAAACTTTCGCCTTTATAATATTAGTTTGATTACCGCTAAATAAAAACCAAGCCATGTTTTTTTTTTAATTGTTATAAACTAGTGAATTTTTTTCTGATCTTTGTTATATTTAGTTTGGAAATCAAAATAGGTAACGCGGTGTTTTTTTTTTTCGGTGTGAAAATCATCTTATGAAATCCCCCTCCCTCGGGCGGTACGGGAGATAGTGTCAGACATTTACTGACTAAAAACCCACACCTGTTCCTTCGTTACCTTTCATATTAGGGCCGAGTTTTCCTTTCAGAAGCAAACCCTTGGCCTCAGTAGGCTTCGACCCTGCTGGGCCCCTACGGTTTGCTGACATCTCCTTGAGGCGCGCGTGGAACACTACGCGCCGTCGACGACTTGGGCTCGGTCCGGACGGTTACTGGACGGTCGGACGACGAGTTACCCATTGCTCGCCGTCCACATGCCCGCGCCTAAGGTTGCCGGAAATCGGGATCCCGGCTGGAGCGTGCGGGCCGCTCTCTCGTGCGTGCACGTGCGGCCTCCTCTTTTGCTAGCATTACTGCTTCGCAGAAGGAGGCGACCGCCTGCCACTCCTCCTCTCTTTGGACCAGGGCCTGTACCAACACCCGGTGCAAGAGATCGTTACCGCCGATCGCCCGCACGAGGACACGGCGGTGCTCTGCCCAAGCGGGGCACACCTCTAACTTATGCTCCGCCGTGTCCTCCGGGCGGTCCACACAGTGGTGACACCCGGGCGTTACTTCCGCACGAATCCAATGCAGGAACTACCCGAACTGACCATGTTAGGTCTCACCAAACATGGTCAGTTCGCACGGCGTCCTCACCTTCCGCATGACGCAGGTGAGAACCTGACGCCGTGAGATCTTTCCAGCCACGCCTCAAAGAGGGGACTTACCGCCATAATTATGGCGTGCCCAGCACTGGGTTGCGACAGTCGCTGTCGCCATTTCACCATGAGGTCCCGCCGGAAGCTGAGCCTTAAATCAATAAATAAAGCACAACACTGAGACAAACTGAAGAAAGCTTGAACTTAAAACAAGTAATTAGTACAAGTTTGTGAATGGACAAATTCTAAAGTTATGACTTTAGAATCGGAGGTGATTTCTACTAGCAAATCGTTCATTATAGAACCTCCATGTTGAACCAAGTATTAATGGCCTAGCCGGCAGACGGACGAGCTCTTAGTAATTTAATTAAGGGACCAACCTGGAATGGCTCGGATTATATCCAAGCACAATAGAGATTCCTGACTTTAACTTCAATCGGAATAATAGTTCCAATATCGAAATTGTGGGGATGCCAATCTATCTACGAGACGAACAGGACCAAAACATTTTTAATGGGTAATAAGAGAAACTTTAAAATTACTATCCTTCAACTTGAAGGTAGAGAGCAATCAGTTGAAAGGTACAGCAGTAACAGTTAAAGTGAAATGACAACTTGTGAAATGGCTCTCGTTAACTACAATGGAATTCGTGAGAAATCGGGTAAGTAGACTAGTCTCTAAAACTTTATTAACTTTAACTTGATGATATACTTAATTAAAAGAAAAGTATTGAACAAAAATTATTTATTTATTTCCAAGAGGATAATGACACCACACATTATAATGGGTTGGCAAACCAAACCAGTGACAAAAACATCAAAGTCTGTGTAAATATAATGGAAATTTGGAGAATTTAAACCGTATCCACATGGATTTAACTGAAAAACACTTTAAACAAGATTTTGAATACAAAAAATGCAAGTCAGAATGCTGAATTTTGCTATCGTTTTTAACATTAATTTACTCATTTACACAAGTATTTTAAAGGTAAGTAGAATCCAGATTGAATTCTAAACAATCCACAGTTAACCGAACAAGGTTCGCGAGGCAGCCATATTCCAATTAAAATACATACTCGCTTAGTCACGGTACTGTCGCAATGCCAAAAGAAAGAAACGAACCTTGATGGGTAAAACATAGTAAGAACTTTTCACAATAGTACTTTTTTGCAACCATTACATTTTTAAAAGCAAGTAGTTTGAATTTGAAAGAGAAATGTCGGGTCGCACACGCCGGCGACCGTTACAACGATGGGAAGGGCAGCTGGGATCGCACCTGCTACACAACAGCTGAGCAAGGAACCAACATATTATTAAGTTCCGATAAGGACTCTTGTAGACGAAGGGGAACTTAATACAAAAGAACATTTTCGCTCACGTTTCAACTTCAACGTCTTTAGGATACTTTCAAATTTCGTTAGCTACTCAACTGAAGTGCTAAAATCTTTTAAAACTGAGGACCCAACAAACGTGAGACTATTTATTACGTAGTAAATAGGGATTGAAACTACTGAAATAAAGACGTTTAGGGACCTTTTATGCCCAAACAAACATGATATACGTGGAATGGTACATAAAATCCACCGTTAGGGAATGCAGGTCGGCCATACGTGGCGATATTCCGAGGTGCGAACACTGGACAAAAGCTCGTGACCTTCGGAATTCGGGCTCGGCATTCCACACGTGGAATTCAGAGTAATCCTTGGTCGAGCACTTTGGTAAATTGCGGTCAAACCGATGAACTGCGATATTCATTCAATGTAAATTTTTCATGGTCATAAAGAAACGGGAATATAAATTAAAATCTTTCCGACCAAAATGTCTATGAAATCTACGATTCCTTTTTTGCAGCAAATACAAAGACTACCTATAAGATGTTTCTTTGTTGGGAAATCAGACTATTTCTTACCTGCTCCTTCCTTTGCTGCAGTTTTGGCTGCAAAAACCAATTTAGTACCTAAACTTATTAGGAAAATATTCTTATTTGCAGCTAAATCAAGTTCATTATGGTATTTCGTCGTTTAGGCAACATAGAATTGTTTCTTAGCCCTTCTTTTTCCTTGCTTTCATTGGAATCGTCTTAATCAAAAAGTGTTTCTTTGTCTGAACATCAGATTATTTCTCAGCTTTTACTTCTGCAGGAAGTTCTGGCTACAGAGATCATTTCAAAGTAATCAACATTAAATTTACTATTATGGCAAAGTAGGCTCTTGGGCACATTTTATAATATCATGCGCCATATCAGATATATAGTCCTCGCATGGTTGCCTTTGTTGGTATTGCTACAAACAATTACACCTTGTTGTCCTAATTAATTTTAATGAACGAATATCATACTGAGTCCGCCGTAATTAATCACCTACATGAATACAACACATAAGCTCCAAAAATAAGATATTATGTACCTATGTATAGTAATAATAAATAATAATAATATTACACAACTTTCATTCAACGCCGTCTAGTCCCAAGCTAAGCAGAGCTTGTGTTATGAGTACTAGACACCTGATAAACATACTTTAAATACATTTCTAAACACATATTATAGATAAATTACACCCAGGCACAGAACAAATGATCGTGCTTATCACACAAACATTTGTCCTGGGTGGGAATCGAACTCACGACCGCCGGCATAGCAGTCAAGGCCACTAACCATTAGACCAACAGGCCAGTCAAACAAAATAGTCAATCAAAGATCAATACAGAGGGCTATGCTTGGAGTTTCCTTGCGTGATCGAATCAGAAATGAAGATATATCTACATATCCACAGGACCGACACAGTCCGAAAAATCTTCTAACTTAAGTAGCAGTAAGGGCACATTAAAACAGACGGTCGACTATCTTCTGGAGTGGCGACCGCGTACCGAAAGACGCAGGGTTGGAAAACCTTCTGCAAGGTAGACCAATGACTTGGTGTGAGTCCCAGGAATCCAACGGATGCGAGACGTACAGGAGCGGTTCTTGTGACGACACCTAGCGGAAGCCTGTGTCCAGCAGTGGACGCAAATGATGAAGATGATAGTAAATTCGTTTTCAAACTTATGGTAAAATTTTAGTTTTTTTTTTTTTTTCAAATATTCTACTGCCATTTTTACTAGTCTACTGTCTTTTAACCTCTGTCCAAAGTTGTTCCAGGGCCTCCACCAAATCCTTCCAAATATCCTTTTTTGAACCAATTCAAACCAGCCTTTGCGGTAGAAGTCTACGTCGTTAATAAGACATTACTTTACTAATCTTTTACAAAACTTAACCAAGTCGTTACAAGAAACGATACTATTTCTAAGAAATTCTAATCCGTGTCTTTTAAATCGAAGGCGGTATGCAAACATTTGTCGTAGCCACAACATTTTCATTTGGGTTACTTTGAAAATTAATTTATCTTAAGGACTCAATTTTAGCGTAAATAAGTACTGAACTAAGTTTTCGGAGATAATCTTGTAAATCCTTCTACAGATCTGTGGAACACTTTATATCCGTTTAGATAGATATTCTTTATTGTACACCAAAAATAAAAATTACATTAGGAACTTAAAATAAAGGGTGTCACAACGGGCGGTCTTATCGCTAAAAACAATTTTTTACAAACAACCTTTGGTTACTTCGATTTTAGGGACAATATAATAATAATTTTTCACTTATCTGTTCTCTATTAATTTCTATAATTTTACAGCACACTTTTAGAGATACTGGTCCATTGATTGTCTAATATTGGATTTCTTATCTAAGCACAGCAAATGGTGTGGCATCGTTGGAAAGAGTTACCGCGGCCCCTGATGGCAAAGGGCAACTGAAGGACAAAAGTGGATTTAGTTAGTAAAAGTCTGGAACACGGGAGAAGTTATTTGATGATTTCCCGTATAAAAAAAGACGCAACAAATGTATGCTATCTTTACGGCACCATTTATATGAGTTATAGTGTTAAAAATAGCTTTATATGTTATGGCAGTCACGATTTTTCCTCAACGACTACAACAAAATTGGCAATTTAATTTTGAGTTTATAAGTGTCAATAGCTCCTATAGAAAAGCCGTTTCAAAGTTGTTGTTGTTGTATTTTTAGAAAGTTCAAAAACTGTAAAATTTATTTTTTAATAATACTTCTCAGATTTCTAGACTTTCTAGATTCTTGTAACAAAATTGAATGATGTTATTACTTTATTAGTTCTCAGCATGAATCTTGCAACATTAGGATCGACCATAAACTCAATATGCTACGCAATTGACTGGATTTATTTCTAAAAGTTCCTCACGTAAATGTCTTTAATTATTTTGCTGGATAATTAAGTTCTCCATTAGGTTTAAGTATCGTAATTATTAGGCGGCGCTCCATGATCGATGTTGGAAATTCCTTATTTGGACCGCAGTACGGAGGTACTGCGGCATCAGATAGGAGTATCTGGATGTGATTACATACCTACTCGTTTTTTTTTTCATGATAACATTTTCACTGAATATTTTGGTAATTTTCTAGAAGAACATCACGGTATCACGAGGTTATTATATCTGACGTTCTTCTGGTTGGTCGCATTTATTAACTGCTATGAAAATATACAAAAATGTGGCATCTGGAATAAAGGGAAGGAAGCGTAGCACGCCTTAAAACGCATTTTGTCACAGCGATAGAGGCAAACTGCGTCACATTATATACATGTAAGTAGTTACTCACAAACGTAACACATTGTCAACAAACGGGTGTGTCTTGAAACGAAGAACAAAGTATTAACCTGGCGTATTTATTGAGTACGCCACAGTAAACATAAAACGCTATATAGTTTATGCGTTCCATGTCGTTCGGGCTGTAAAGACTTGGCCGACATCAAGGACACGTCCTTGGTGAAGCTCCTGTGTGTCAAGAAGACTTAATCGATCAACAATTTACCTTGAAGTCACTCCGAATTGTATGTATCAACAAAACAACAGAGAGAATAAAAAAACAGAAGACAGTTGAATTGCTGAACGAAATGCAATCTACACTGAGAATTTTTCGGCTCCAGTTTCTAAACCACCCTTAGCAGTAAATTCTTCAGAGACGGAAATTTAATTAAATCTGTTCAAAAATTTGGCTAGTCACGGATAGGATTCTTCGGCATAGCAGCTTGTAAACTCAAAAACCTTCCAACCTAATCTCAGTATGCGAGAAAAACCTTTGCAAAAAAAGAAGTCAAACTGCAGAAACATGAATCAATTCTTACAGATTTTCCGCGAATTTGCATAGCCGTTTCATGAACCCAATTTGCTTGCCAGACAGATTATTATCAAGACAGTGTATGTAATAGGAAATGGCAATGCGTTAGACTCGAGAGCATGTTTCTGATTGGGATCAGACGTGATTGGTGCCGAGTAAAAGCCTCTTCCGGGCAAGTTGCTCGCAAACTTGTTGCAAACTGTTCACGATCTTGTTAATTCTTATCTTAGCCTTAATTTAATGTTCAGAAGATTTAATACATTTACAAATTATACATGAACTTCTTTGTCCCTTCCAATGCACCGTACGGGGAGTTTTATTCGCATTTTTATGTTTGAATGTTATCCTCCATCCATGTGAGAGCCGTGGTGGCCGAGTGGTAACGGCCCCGACTTACAAGTTGTAGGGCGCGGATTCAAACCCAGCCAGGCGCATTACTTTGTGTAATTTATTTCATCACCACTGCTCTCAAAACGGTGAAGGAAAACATCGTGAGGAAACCGGCATGTCCTAGAACCAAAATTTCGAAGACATGTGACATCCACTAACCCGCACTGGGCCCGCGTGGTGGATTACGACCCATTCCCTCTCCTAGAGAGGAGGCCTGAGTCCCAACAGTGGGAACATTATAAGGCCGACTATGCTATGCTATGCTATGTTATCCTCACTAAATCATTACTTTTCTCTTTAATCTTGGTCCTATATTTCTTCTTCCTCTCTAGTCTTTCTTTAGGCAGTACCGTTAATAATTCTCTCAAAATAAAGTTACATTCTGGACTGGTTCACAGTTCTGTATCTGGCTGTATAATGGATTAGGCAGAATTGAATCTCCTCTCATGTCTTATGAAGCGAAACAGACCCAAATTCAAACTTCGAGCTGCTATTTAGATATTCTGGATAGAAAATCCCGATAGCACTTTACAAAAGATATGTTATAATTATAATTAGCAGACACGCTCCCTAATGCTCTCATGCTTCATTGAGGACTAACAGACACCGTTTCGGACAGGGCATGTGTTCGTTTATGAAGATGGCGAGCAATTAACGTTAATTAGGGGTTCGTCCGAGCGTTCACGATAGCCCGTGATCGTTACTTGTTTCTAAGAAGCGCCTCTTATCTAAAGAGATTGTTCATGGTCCATTTCGAAATAGGAATTGATTTGTTTAGGCGGTGACGTTTTTTTTTGTGATATTCTTATTCGCCGTTATTGATTTAATTCGATTTCATGATGATTTTGTGAGTTACCCCAGATGGCGCCTAATTTGTGACGCGTCGTTAATTTATTTCAAGGTTTAGGCAGAATATTTGTGACTATTGTAAACATTGTCAAAACACTTAGGGTCTTACCATGACCTGTTAAAAGTCAGGTGAGCGTGCGAGAAAGAAGGATGGAGCTATATCTTATATGGCTTCATCCCTTTAACAGTTCAGTTTAGGTCATCAACGGAGCTCGTCAAAAGGCTTCTGGTCTTCCGTAAAGACAGCTTGGGGAACGGCAGCATATAACTTGAAAATTATGAGGGCACCTCAGGTCAACGGACGAGAAGAGGTTCCTAAGGATAAGATTTCATGTGAATGGCAATAACTCAGGGAGACGTCAGCAAATCGTAGGGGCCCAATAGGGTCGAAGTCTACAGCGGCCAAGGGTTTGTTTTTGAAAGGAAAACTCGGCCCTGGGACGAAGGTTAGAAGGAACAGGAGTGGGTTTTTAGTCAGTTAGTTGACACGCCCTCGCGCACCGCCCAAGAGCGAGGGCTGTCATTGAATGATTTTCCCACCGAAAAAAAATCATAAAATATAATAATCTTATAGCATACTAACTGGATAGTGTGAAAGTAAAACCCGGGGCCCTAGGACGAAGGCAAAGAAGGAAAAGGAGTGGGTTTTTAGTCAGTAAAAGTCTGACACTATCTCCCGCTCCGCACAAGAGCGGTACCTCCTTAACCTGGTTCTCCAGCGTCTATTCGGTCTAGTTTTCTTGTCGTAAAAATGTTATACGAGTTGGTTTTCATGAGATCACTTGGTTTGACCCAATAATTTCAATAGAAGACGTTATGCCTATACAAATAAAATTGAATTCCCAATGCAATTAATTGATTTCATGTTGGTCTGAGTCACAGGACGTAATTCCCGACCTGGGTATTGTACTTACATTAGTTCGGCCTGACGGGTACAATAAATTTAAAAAACGGAGCTATAAAATATATTTAATGCGTTGATAGTTACAATGGATGTTGTTTTTGTTTAATGAACATGTTGCTATTGTATAATTTAATTAAAATAATAATAAAAAAACTATAATAGAATATTTATTATGCTTCATCTTCATTATTATTCTAGAAGTCTGATTATAAAATATTTTTATATTAAAAAAATGTGGCTTAACTTCAATAAAACAACAAATAACAAGCCACGAGGTAACGGAAACAGGAACGATATAAACAGAAATAAATTGAGGAAACCCGATGTTTTTTTTTCGAATAAAAAACAAATAATTACAAAATATTTGACGTGATTAAGCACGCGCCGTGTCGTGTGGTGGATATCTGATGAATTAATTATCATAATAATTGATACAATTACTACTTACAGCTGCTGGACACATGGCATTCATTCAGCACACACTGGTAGATTATCCAGGATTCCAATTCAATCATCGTGGAAGCGGTCATTTTTGACACAAAATAATATTAGCACACAGTCAATAAGTCAAATTCGAGCCTTATTATAACAAATACCACTTAAATATATCACTGCACCTCTGTAAACGTTAAAAGCTTAATATTTTCAGTCAATGTTTTCAACTTTTAATTTGTAAATAAAACGCGCGGTCTACAGGACAGTGTGTTGTTTTGATAGGTATCGCCCACACAGGATCGCGAGCTGAATGATTTGATTGGACCTTCAAGCCATACCGGCCCGCCCGACTGGAACCCGGAAATTTAGATCGGTGTTGCCACTTTAATTGTTGGTCTCCCCAAAGTTACCGTCAAACGTCAAAATCGTTTTGTTAATAGTTCGGTCTTATTATTTCAGTTGATGATAAAAAATACTAACTAACATCTGGGTAACTAACTGTTGGTGAAACTTGCAAAATAAATAACACTATTTTCAAAAAAACTTAATAAGTCTCAAACTTCTGAGTATGATGTCATAGTATAATCTCGTAGACAAAACATATTTCTTTTCATTAAAATATAAATTCACATCGACATTCGAAATAATTGTCCCTCGAATATCAAAGTCATTCCCCATAACAATGAAAAAACGTTTAACTTGGCAACATTTTTTTCATAGACATCGCGCTGCGACGTAGACGATAAACAAATCGATTCGAATGATTATGAACAACAAATTTAGCTTCAATTGCACGATTACAATAATTTTGCTAATATCTTGATTATGTTATTAAACATTTCTACAGCATTTAAGAGGGTGCGCTAGAATAGCTCAAAGCTCTCGCTAGCAAGAAATTCAAATTTTCCGTAAATTTTTGCAGGTCAGTAGCGAATGAAACTTTTTGAATAACACACGACTGTGTTATTCAAAAAGTTTCATTCGCTATCGTGAAAAAGTTCAACCCGACATATAAACATAAAAATATATCTTTCTAAATTCCAATAACCATTGGGTTATTATATTTTATGAAATCACAATTTACGATTTAATATTTTATGAAATTACATCACACTAATATTATAAAGGTGAAAGTTTGTGTGTGTGTGTGTGTATATCTGTTACTTCTTCCTGCTAGAACGGCTATAATACTAATATATTTTTATAGCATGAGTGTGTTCCCTTGGAATAATTTTCTAATATCACGCAGACAAAGCCGCTAGCAGCAGCTAGCAGTATTATAAAGATGAAAGTTTGTGAGTGTTTTTTATTAAAAGCATAATTCTAAGTAAATTTAAATTGCGCGGGCTGGCGGAAAGTTTTGCTTTAATAATTAACACATTCATTACTTTGAAATTTCGGAGTCTATTACATACAATTATGTTTGATTTTACTAATGGAATCGAATGTAGAAATCGATTTAATATCGAGAGATCCATTAATTTACTACAATACCCAACACTAGACACCCCAGCTGTCAGAGTAACCAGTCTATTTTGTTTTTGGTTTTTACAAGTGCTGCGCGCAGTTAGAAAGTGGTGTTTATTTGTAAATATTGCTGAATTGTAAATATTCATAATTTTCAGTGTTTTATCGTTTCATTTGTAATATTACTTGAAGTGAAAGTGTTTTATGGAAATACAGAACATTATAAGGACATTTTGCGTTTTATAAGGTAAGTTATTTTCGAATGATGTGCAAACACCTGTCGTATCGTACGTAATTTTCATGCAAATGCAATTCATTGTTAAATATAGGGTCATTTTATTTTCGTAATGAGTTTAATTCTGTTGTTTTGTCTGGAACGTCGGCCAGTTGCGCTGTTTTGTGTAACCTTGAGCGAACGAAGCGGAGTGTCATCGTCTAATTCGGCCTTATGCTTGTGCCCTACAAGTATTTATACGGCAACGTAAATAGGTACTTCAGGTATGTATGTATATACTTGTAGAGAAAACAAGTAATACATATCACGCACGTGTTTTAAACACGTTTTTTACGCTTACCGTCATATTATTTTTGTTTGTCAATAGAATAAAATAGTGTTTGAATTTAAAAAAAAAACATTCGCTGGATAAAATGTGTTTATTTTGTCTATATCTGCATTGCATCACAAGAATTTACACTCCCTACTATAAAATAACATTACAGGTAGGTAAATAATAACATTGTGGTACTTAATTGGTGATTCAAATAGTATATAAATGATTCCTTATCAAATAGATACCTATATATTCAGTACCTACTGTAATTTGGAAGAGATTGTCCTCATTAGACAGCCCACAAAGCGATTTCTTCACACCCCCATAAACAAGTAGACTTTTCTACCTTATTACCTGTTTGGTGCATTATCATTTATCAGTGTAGAACCAAGTACATAGCTTGCTGATTTTGTATGTCGATCTATAGCCTATAATTAATTTAATCAAGTTAAATTTTACATTTAACCCACTTGCACTTAGTTTAGTAACTATTTTCATAAACTTGTTTCTACTAATATTTAGTATTTGATGATAAAAGTTTCATACATCCATCATGTTATGTTTCTCACGTTGTAGACAAATAAATAAAACAATAATTATGTCTTATATTAAAAAATATGTGAATCTGAACTAATTTTATTTTTATCTGGATGGATGAAAAATCTTGTTTCTAGGCAGTTCACAATTTCTCGCTGGCTGGTAACATAATACATGATATTGATACTCTGTGGTTTTAGAATGTTTAATTCTGGAATTTGTGCTTTGAACACCTTTGTTGAGATGCTTTTGTTATTTTTTTTAGAATATATACTTTTATAATACCACAACTGAGGAGCGTACCCCCTCCGGGTCCGTCATAATGTCTGTTGTCTGTGGGAGGACCGCTGTGGTCTCCTGAGTCTTACATCAAAATATAAGAGACAAAGAGAGAGAAGATCCTCCCCCACAGACAGACATTGGTAGATGGTTGGTTGATGGACCTGGAGTGGGTACGCTCCGTCAGTTGAGTTGATATAGCTGCTTAAAAAAAAATCTTTTGTTTATAGCCTAACGTACCAAAAGCAATAACCTGTGTCAAAATATGATATTATTATAAGTATGCTAATTCTACAAGTTTCTTTGATGAGCGTGTTTGAAACTTAAGTATTTATTAGAACAGCTGTTTGTTTCTTTTTCAAACTGTTTTCAATTATAGCCTTCTTATGTTATGTATTCCACTAGAAAACAGTCACTTCATTAAATAATTCAAGTTCAATATTATATTTATAGATAATAGAGCAGTGAGGTAGTATTTTTAAGAAACTTGTCACCTTTTTTATATCTTTTCATATCCCCTTAACTTTAAAAATAATAAACCCCATCCATATTTCTTGCATTCCTCAATAGCAATAATATGCTATTTGGCAATGCAAGAAATATTGTCATTTATAATTATTATTATATAGAAATATTATTATAATTTGAATTGGGAATTTTTCTTTCTCACTTTATATTTAAAGTGAGTAAGAAAAATATCTAATTCTATTCTATCAATTCAAATTAAAAGCTGGTAGAGTATTTTGTCCACATACAGCCATAAAGATAAGGCTTCTAATCAGGCAATGGTATGATGCGTCATGTGTGTAAACTCATCACTCACAGCTTAACTATCTAGTAAATAAAGTAAAAGTAGTACACCAATATTAGTACCACATACTGATAAGCTTGGTAAAATAAAATATATTAATATAAGATTAACCTATGTATGTAAGCACTGTATTTTGTGATAGTATTTGATTATTAAATTGAATAATAAGATAAATATATGAAATCAACTACATAATGTTGATTAGTAACCTGTACTCATAGTTGCATACTTTTATGTAATATACTGGTCTCTTAAACATACAATGAATCTGGTAGATCCATAGACACCGCAAACCTGCAGTGTTTATTTATTTATTAAAACTTCATGCAACATAAAGGTACAAAGGCGGACTTAATGCCTTAGGCATTCTCTAATAGTCAACCAAGGGTAGTGAAGAGAAAACATGGCAGGTGCATAAAAAAAAAGGAAAGAATAATAAGAAAACAATATGGACCTACCTGCCTGGATTACTGCTACCTACTGTCCTCAACATCATAACTTATGATTTTGTTGAGGGCAAATAAAAACAACCAAATAATAAACACACGTAACATTAGGGCTGCGGGAATATTCAAAAGAGTTACTGTGGCCCTGGAACGCAAAGGGCAACTGAAAGAACACAGGTGGATCTTAGTCAGTAAAAGTCTGACACTTCGCTCCACCCTAAGCCAGATAAGTTATTTGATGATTTCTCACTTCAAAAAAGACCTTCTTAAATGTTAATAAATATTTATAAATTATTCTATAGCTTATTGGCATCCTTAGAATACCAAACAGCCAGAAATACCAAACGGCAACTAAAACCATTATACTTATCTCGTGTCTAAATAAAAACAACAAACAAAGAAACATCTTTGTCAAAAAAAAAAGAAACGGTATTGTACAGTTTTTTTTTTTCATAATCTCCATCGTATTTTTTGTGTACAATCTTTCATGCGAGTTGACGTCATTCGTTCATCATTATCACTCGTTTTAAAAGTGTCTGGCGATATCCTGAGTTTGTCAGAGCGTATTTTTAAAATTATTTGAATTTGGAACATTCTTTGTCCTTGATTGTTTACTGATTTCTATTTTTACTTTTTTTTACAGAAGTTTGTGTATGTTATTAACTTTTTATAACATTTTTGTCCTTTCATTCATTATAATATATAATAATAGTAAAGAGTTATACATCAGTAAAGAGCCCCACTTTAATTTGAAGTAGTTGCCTGTAAAAAGGAAAATCGTTCAGAATTTTAAACTGCAGATAACAAATGACGCTATACGATAGCAACTATCCATTTTTAATCGTTCGATTAGATTATTTTCTGTTTGTTCTTATTTAATCCTTAACTATCACGTTTTTCATGACGAGTTAGTAAATGAGACATCGGAGGGTGGGAAATCATCATCATAATTCCCAATCTGGGTGGAGCGAGGGATAACAGATGTTTATTGCCTAAAACCCACCCACGCCACGGTCCTTCAGTTGCCTTTTGTATTCCAGGGCCACAGTGACTCTTTCCTACAATCTCGCAGTTTATGTGACATCGACATGAGGATGTTGATGTTTGAAGCATTTCACAGAGCTTTTTTTTTTTCGGTGGGAAAATCATCTTATGACATCCCCCGCTCTTGGGCGGAGCGAGAGATAGTGTCAAACTTTTACTGACTAAAAACCCACTCCTGTTTCTTCGTTGCCTTTCGTACCAGGGCTAAGTCTTCCTTTCAGAATCAGACCCACGCCCCCAGTAGGCGTCGACGCTACTGGGCCCCTACGGTTTGCTGACATCTACTTGAGGCGCGCGTGGAACAGTATGCGCCGTAGACACTGTATTCCGGTGACGATTTCCAACAACGAACAAGTACTGTTAGCAAGAATCCCTTGAATTAACCAATCAAGTCAGCAAGTCCAGGTCAGAAACCCGGAGTCTGGATTACTATATAATGGAGATGGAGAGGGCTGTGCTCTTAGTTTGCTTGCGTGGACGAATCAAAAATGAAGAGTCGCCAAACTTAAATGGCAGTGGGCAGACATTGCTCACAGAACAGATATTCGATGAGGCCAAAAAATTTTGAAGTGTTGACCGCTTACCGGAAGATACAGGCCTTGAAAGCCTCCCAAAAAAGTGAACCGATGACCTGCCGAGAATCGGTTTTTGGCGACATGCGAGTGATTTATTTATGTCCAGCCGTGGTCGTCTTTGGGCTGCAATAATGATGATGGCAATCTCCCCCTCTCTCGCCCACTATTACATGGGACTTCAAAATAACTCTAGAAATGTGAATGTATAGGTTAGGTAGTTGTTATAGGTACACCTCTGCCAAACTGTTATGTGAATTGCAGGTCTACTCCTTGACTGCGGGATTATTTGAAAGATTTACCGGTGCCCTGAAACGCAAAGGGCAACTAAAACAACACAGGTGGATTTTAGTCTGTGAAACTCTCGCTTACCCCGATCGGGAGGAATAATTTGATCATTTTCTCACCTCATAAACAAAAAAAGGGTCTACTTACTGCTTCCCAAAGATAGACCTGTCCCAAGTAACGCCAAAACACGCGAGGCGGGCCCGGCCTTGCTTGAATGTTGACCTTAATATTGTCAAAGACTCCGTAGTACCAGAACAGCCGGCGGCTTGAGCTTAGTTTTACAAATCCCTGGAACACAGCCGCTTGAGCCTCAAGATCTCTTCATTATGTGTGTCAAGGATAAAGCTGTTTATACAGAAATAAACCTTTGCATTAAATATGAGATTTTTGTAGTTTGAATCCTGGACAACGCGGCATTTATTGTAGATTACTTAGTGATAGCAAAGACACAATGCTGATCGAGATCTCACAGTTTATATTCTCATCTCTTCGTAGTAAAACGTCATCCAAAAAGATAGAAGAAGGAAGACAAAATTGAGAATTCGATTGTACAATACCTAAATTGGAGCTAGACAAGTAAATACTAACGACGACTAAAATAAATCCACGAATGGAAGACTGCACCGCCCACCTGAAACCAATCTGAATTAAAGTAGGATAAGCTTATAGACAGAATAATGACAGGAAACACGTCATCTTCTTCCTGGGACTTCTTGAAGTTGCCTTCAGCCCTAATTAGATTCACGTGTTCTCGGGCTTCGTTCTGCTGGCAGTGTCTACAGTCCTCATTACATGGACGTCGCGACAGGGCGTCAGCATTGTTATGCCCTTTTCTGCAGCTGCAGGAGTTCAACTTTGTGACGGAACATCGTAGTCGATGTCGTCACAAAGTTTTGGTTTGACAGCTGCTCGCCATCTTGCAGTGCCAAACCAATACAAAACGAACTTAGGATACGAATCAAATATAAAGTCCGTCTCGACTTTTGACGACTTCCAGTAGAAATTACAAGACGATACAACGTTCAAACTGCCGCATACCAATACCTAATACAATGTAACTTTCTCTCGTGCAATGACATGTGTAGAAATACGATTCGGCTCGCAATAACCATCGCTCTTCACAAAAACTCGATGCGAAAGTTGTTCAAATGATAACTCGTTGAGGCTGATTTTGTAAGTACTCTAGGCAGGTGATGGTCAACTCGTACCTATACGGGATTAAAACCTTTCACTCCTAAACCTAATGCATTTGTGCTGCGAATTCGGTTAGATATTTTAAAAGGACAGCCTTATTAGTAGGACCTAAACTTGGCAATTCCAGTAGGACCAACATTTTCAATGGAAGTTTTGCTAGCTTTCATTGAAAATAAAGCCATTTTTCGCCGCCAGATCGTTCAAAGGTGAGCATAAAGGCCCCCTAGTAGATTGTGGTGTTTACTCCAAAAAGTTCTAGTGTCTCCATGATTCAATAGCCCTAGTTCCTAGTAAGTAGGACTAAACGTAAAAATCGGCCGTGACAAACCATGCACAATAAGGTCAAAGATTCCTGCAGTTCGATCAACCAGAACCCTAGAACTGAGAATAGCGTGTAGATATTATTGTATAGCTAGCTAACTTCTGATGGAGTATTCTCGATTGCATGATTTTAACCAATATGAGGCCATTATTGAACTGTGAGAATGAAAACCGCGTGAGATTATAAAATAAAAACATGAGAAAGTGTTGACGCTAATACGCTGGTGGATAAAGAATTCAATAAAACACGAGTGTGATCAAGTGACTCGATGACATTGAAACATCTTAAAAGTCATGGTGGTTATTGACATAAAATTGGTGATGGAAGTTTGGCAGAGTTCCAAAGTTTGAAGATACTTCCCGAAAGTGATACGGTCCAAAGTGAATAGCGGCTTGGAGTTTTCTCAAGCATCCTTTTTTATTTCAAAACTTAAATCTCAGATCAGACTTTTTTCTTAAAATGACTACTCAAAAAAAAGTAATTTAATTGATTTTTTAGAAGGCGTTCACTCGTTCTCAAGTAGATAGGTACCTACTTTCAAGGCAAATTCGTCGACCCTCGAACATTCATTAAGTAAAGTTGAATTGTTGTAATTTGCTTACGCATGCTAAAAATCAATACTTACACCTAAGTTAATTAAACATAGGCATGCAAGGTAATTAGTCAACAGACTTAGATTTTAAATGTTTCGGTACAGTTTCGTCACTATAATTCGTCACAATACTGCCAAAATAGTCGTTTTTCAACAAAGATACAAACCCAAATTTAAAAACATTTATTCGGCTTACGTACGTAGGTATGTTGCTTGCCACGCTCTCCCAGCTCTCTATAAAAGGCCAAAAGTAAATTTATTCGGCTGGAAGCTGGAACAACGCAGCGTCTAAAAATAAAACACAAAAACCTAACGCAGACAATGAAAACATTCTCGCTACTGTCGACAGTAGATACGCAATGAATGCAAAAGGATAAAAATATAGTCCTGATTCCCACCAGCCACATGGTGGTACTTAAAGAGAAAACTTTCCATTCCCAGTTCCCACATAATCTGGGTGGCGTCACTGGCACGACGTCAATATCATCTGTACTGTATTAATTTTGAAACTACCACACTTCCATATAAAGTAATATGTCCCGCTCTCTGTCTCGCATTGTGAATTCAATGTCATCTCCATTCATGGGTTGACCGCTTATTAATCTGGCCGTGACGTATTCGGCGGTATACGTCATCCCGCTCAATATTTTTATTATATGGGATTACGGTCATCGAGTTCCATCTACGTCAGGATATAATGGGAAACTCTAGGAGGCTATGTCGTAATATGAATTCAAATACCATTGAAACCATTTCAGTCTTTAGCAGTTCATGAATTAAAAACAGAAGATAACCTTGCCTAGTTAACAAGGCCAGCTTGTTCAATACTAACAACATTTTTTGATATGCCATATCAAAGATATTACGAAACTATACATGATTGCAATATTATATCCAGTAAATACCTTGAGAAACTAAATAACAGCGAATTTTATTCTAGATTCGCTACTGAAGCCAGAGTAAAGAATAATAATAATATGTGGAACTTACATAAGTGATGTAAAATGTGTTAATGTTCTCTACAGCCACATTCTTAGCACTTAAGTGTTAATTAAGTAAACAAAAGCGTAGTCAGGACCGCCAGATTGCTTAATTTGGGAAATATATCGCTTTCAGTTTGGGTAATTAGTAAAACTGACCTCCATATTTCCTCCTTTATTGCTTTGTTTTTGTTTTTTTATTCTTCAAGGAAGGCGATGCCGGTTCATTTCCTCATGTTTTGATACGTCGGAACCAATACAAACGTGAGTCATCGCTAGATCTCAGTCGGCCTTGTTTCAGTCGCTCTCTTATCTACGTGCTATGTGTCACTAGAATACGAAGTTATCGTTCAATCGCGTATAAAAACCTCAAATATCTGATACATGCACAGACATGCCATTACATTCAAAGGCCTCTGTTGAAACAGCTTTATCATTTCAAAACATGGATGCCTCATACATTTCTATGTATAACAACAGTTTTCAATGTCCCCATAACAGGTATTAACAACCATTGGTCGAAAACAAAAACAGGCAGAGAGGTGATACCTACACAAATCTTAGTCAAGATCTACTTTTATGGGCACTCACAGCTAGCTAATGTGTGTATGTAGGTGTCGTTTAGTGTAGGATGTCAAATTGCAAACATACAACAAACAGATCGTAACTTAAAATAGTATATCAATAATTCTACAACTGATCTGTTTGACTAGTGGCATGTTCAAAACATACTGCTTTTGTTGTACCATCATTATAAACAACGAATACTAATGATCGAGGAGGCGCAAATTGCCGTAATTATTTAATGGCATTTATTTTCCAATAATTTATCATTTATTACGCCGCTGCCGTAATCTTGTAGACTATAAGAATAAATCACGGTATATAATTCGCTTACACACGATATACGCGCTACCTACTTGGCTTGATCCAAGAAGCTATAATTAAACATTAGTGTCCGTTTACCTGTTCGATTAGGTATTCTAATGAGGTTTGTTTATCGATATTGTCACCATAACCATCGTCACATCATGTAAATAAAAGAACACCAGTTCTCTAAAACCTCCCACCTGGTCTTGATGACTTCTAAACAAAGCTACGTATCATGTATTTTGTCCAAGAACAAAATTAAATTGACAATCAGATCTGGCAATTTAAATCTATTTAAAATCCCATGTGGGTGGTTGGACGTGTTATTATTGCTCATGACGATATTTCTGGATTTAATTCGTCATTTTCTACGCTGGCAAGTCTCGCTGTAAACACTGTTTTTTGTCCAATAAGTAACGAAATACTATTTGACTTGTTTTTGTTTTTGACGCAGTTGGCTTGTTGGCAAGCAAGGTACTATCGATTCACATTTAAGCCCTAACGAGGACTATTTTGTAACATTGTAGTAGAATTCCTTTTGTATTTTAAACAATCTTGATTGAAGAACTATTTTTGTTGCAGCTTAGGTAAGCCGGGATGGTGATGGAAGCCGACCCTATTGCTGGCAAACATACAGATGGTAAATATAAAAAAGATCCTTCTTCAATCATTTTGGCGTCACATCCATTTAGAAGCTTTATTGAATTTCTTTATTCATTACGATCTGTATCTATATCTGTAATCGAATAAAGTCGAAGTCTTTATGACTGCCAAAAAGTAAATTATGGAGCACTTACTGCAATAACGCTGGAACTATTCAGAGTTCGTAGCGTTATACTTCTATTCGTAGGCGTATTCATTTACATAATTTTACCACAAATATGTAATTAATGCTTGGTTAATTTTATGATTTTCTTTTAGACTCGTTAGAATTTTTCAAGTCCTACATAGAATGAACTAATAGAGTTTCTGTATTCGGTAAAAAATCATGAAATGCTAACTGAATTTTTCTTTGTCAGTCGTTGTCCGTAGTCGTGTAGTGCTAATATTGTGTTGCTGTGTGTATGCTGATTTATAACACGTGTCAGGTGCGTCATGTCCCGTTTGACGTCTATCGTCCTATTTCCAATCCTCCCATTTTCGACTTTCACTCACAAGTCATTGCCCCAAATTTTGTCTGCTTGATGCCTCGCTATAAATACTGGGCACGTCCCTGTTTTATCTCAATGTCTGGCTTAAGTTATAAACACGAATTTTTGACGGATGAAATGAATCATTTTTGTTTATGACCACAATACTAGATTATCATTATCGATATCACTGGTATCGGACGACGGCGACGGTTCGATCGTTATCAATTCAATTAAGACTCGCTGAACGTTATTTCCTAGATTTATTGTTAGAATGAAATTTGATAAGCCTGTTTTTTCAAGGGACGTGTCGATAAAATCTATTTCTGATTTCCGTAAAACTAGTAATATTTTTAAACCGTCTCATGTTTTTTTTTTTGTAGTTAGGGCTATCGCTATAAGAATCTTTCAACAAAAGTGTTGTTATCGTCATCATCATCTTCCTACCCTTGTCCCGTGTTATTTGGGGTCGGCGCAACACTTTTTTTCTTCCATTCTGTCCTGTCACCCGTCACACTATCACTAACTCCCTTTTTTTTCATATCACTCTTTCCACAATCCATCCACCTTTTTTTTTGGTCTCCCTCTCCTTCTATGAAGAAGAATCCACATATATACTCATAACTCTTTTAGTACCATGCGTTTCATCCCTCCTCTTTAAATGACCATACCAAGACAAACTTTAAAGATTCCCTTTTAACTTTTCAATCACTGGCACTACTTTCAAACATTCTCTAATATACCCACTCATTTCAAACAAAAGTACTGTATAGGTGTGCAGAAATATTTCGTTCCCATAAATCGATACTTATACCAATGAGCTTACTGGTTATATACCCAGAAGAATCTGTCCGACTCTCCTAATTTGCGGGAACGGAACTAAAATGTCGGGACGTGGACACAAATCAGTGCCAGACATAACGTTGCTTTGATCTTCGAGCGTGATTTGTAGCCATGTCTCCTTGAAAACTTCTGTCTAGTGTCTTGGTCTTCCTGTACCCAGTTCACTGCATCATTATAAATAGCTTTACAGTAATCAGGTTCTTGTTCTCTATATTCAGAAGTAATAAACGCTTCAAGAGAATATTGCATCGAAACGTTAGTTTTTTTTTAATTCCCATTACTCCTATTCATTCGCTTTACTAGTTCCCTTTCAATCTTTATGAATAAAGGGACAACGTGTAAGATAAGATTGTCAATGTTTTCTTATTCATCTTGTAAGATTTTCCATTGGTCCTTCCTAGCTTCATCTATCTACAAATTCGAAGTTGGGTGTCTAGAAAACTTATGCTATTCTTCATCCTAGTGATTGATCTTTCATCGTTTCCAGCTACCAACCTCCATATGTAGCAATAATGCGTAGATATACAAAACACAGAAAGTTAGATGTGCACATTGCATTTTAAATTGAAACAACGATTTACAAAGATTCAATGTAGCGTAACTTTATACGATGACTTTGAATGGCGGTCATTATTCAAATTGGCCATTGATGTTGTCAATCGAATCGAATCGTACGGTCTTGCTCCGTCGCGTCTTTTCTGCTTGATTTTTATTTATATATCGAAAACATCTCGTTGTGGCGCCACTGATAAATCAATTTAGGTTTTATTACATTTGTCATTTTGGATATTTTTATAGAGATTTAAGGGCTGGTAGATAGGGACAGCTTTTCCAGCTTCAGCTAAAATAGTTCAATGCCATATTCTCAACCTTCCTTAGGTTTCGACTATTTCCGCAGTTTTATTTACGTTTTTCTTTTATTCCAATACATACTAGCTTTCCCCGCGGCTTCACCAGCGTCTTTGGTTACTAACCTGCTCCTATAACAAGTCGTAGCGTGATGTTATGTAGTCTATAGAGCTATTATATACTAAAATATATTTTTTAAGTAACAGTAGTTTTTGAAATAAGCGCGTCCAAATAAACACTTCAGTTTTATTGACTGGCCTGTAAGTTGGTCTAGTGGTTAGTGACCCTGGCTGCTATGCCGGAGGTCGTAGGTTCGATTCCCACCCAGTACAAATGGTTGTGCGATGAGCTCGATCATTTGTTCTGTGTCTAGGTGTAATTTATCTATATATATATGTATATGTTTAGAAATACATAAGTATGTTTATCAGTTGTCCATAACACAAGCTCTGCTTAATTTGGGACTAGACGGGGTGTTGTGTGATAGTTACGGAATATATTTATAATATTAGTATCTAGATTCTATTTCAGAATGTTAGCCTTAAGTATCCCCGAAACGGTTCATTGCGATTGACAATATTTACGTGAATGACAATGAAAACGTATTGACAATTGCCTCAATCGTTTAAATTGATCGTTTTGATACAAAAAATTCATGTTTAACCTATTTTTGTATCAATTTTGCGTCAATCACGTAAATATTTTCAACCGCATTGACCTTTTTGAGTTTCCGGGTGTAGTACATAATATATATCGATGTTTTGGGGACCCTTTACTATCTTTACTGACCGGCTATACATATCTGCTTCGATAATAACTAGAGGAAGTGGCCTAAATTATCCACAGCTATCAAAAACGTTTCAAATACAAAGTTACCAAATATTGTTGTCCATAACGTCTCCAGAGGAAGGACTGTCCCCAATCAAGCGTATAAAGTCGTATCCAATCCATTGTTCGTGACACACTGCCCCACAGGAAATGTAAAATAGTCGCCATTGCGATACATTTTACGTGACTTATCTACTGTCAGCACTGCAATTATCCTTAATACGATATATGGGATTAGCATCATATCCCGGTTTTTTTCCGTTATTGTAAATTCTTTGCATGGGTTTAGGTTGGTATTTTGAATTATAGTTAGCATTTTCCGTTCCAAAAATTCAGTATTATTTAATGCTTAGTTAGTATTCCATGTGCAATCAGTCACAGCGTAGTGTTTTGAGTGTCACCTCTCATTGTCAAACAAATTCCCTAATAGCCACCTCGTTTTACAATAGGTCAGTGCTAAATTCTATTAGGAGCTTAAGTAGACTTCTTGTAAACGACCGTCAGAGTAAGTAACGAGACACGTATGTTTATGTTTTAGTTAATTGCTTAGCGCAGTTAGTTAAGTCATTTTAGCTCATGTTTGTAATATTGAAACTCGGACTTTCTCAAAATAAACCCTTGAATGTATTCGCGGATCGCAGACTAAAATGTATAATATGAATCAGTGTTTGTTATAAATAGTCGTACGTAACACAGTGATGCGTTATAATCACGAATTGTCTCTTTCAGAGAGAGTGCACGGCGCATCGTTGAAGGCGCGGGCTGGCGGTGACGTCATCTCTCCGGAGCGCTCCGTGGGAACCCTCGACCTCAACATGTCGTTCACAGCTCCTTCCAACCTGGTGCTCACACCTGCTCCTGAATGTAAGTGAAAAATAGTGTTAATAATTGAGGTCAATTAGGTTCTTGAAGCTGTAGGTAGGTACTTCTACAGTGAACTAGTTGAGCCTGATGAATCGATTAAATAGTAAGGGCACGTGAAGCACAGAACCTTAAGGGAAATCTAAAAAGCGTCCATAGTTGGATATAACCAACTATGGGCACCTTTTCTATTCTATATACGATAATGACGCGCCTGGTATCCAAGTCCCGCTTAAAAGTCCAAACTCTCAATGAGCATGTTTTACATCAACCAAACAGCTTGTAAACTAGTATTTTTTTTCTATCAGGTCGAAAGCTATCCCGAGGCATCTCTCGCGCGACAGACAACGAGGGACTCGTGTGGGCGTTACGCAACAATACAGAACCAGAGCCAAACACAATCAATTCCGATCACATACTACTGCTTCCAGATATTTCTGTCTACCCACCTGATTTTAGGTAAGCACATAATCTCGATAATTTAATATTATGCGAACAAACTAAGGTCGGACAACTTAATCTGGTACTAAAAGTGGATTGCCTTTTGGCTATATTCGACGCAAGGCCGAGCTGGCATGCTGAAACATGACTTGACAGCTCATCACTGACAGCCTAAAATTAGGAGCACTCCGCGAGTCTTTGTTTTGATTACTAAATGGATTTCCGCAAACCGATGTCCGATTTGATTTATTGCTTGGTTATTTAAAAAATCCAACTCATCATATGAACGTTTCGTGAATGTTAGTACCAAACAAAATGTGGGGATGATTTGCTAGACAGAAAAATAAAATGTTAACAAGAGCGTGTGCCGCGCACGCTACGGTTTGCATTTTTTTGGATTGATGCCCTTTTAAATTAGTCACGAATGACAAATATAGTGGTAGACTGTATACATACACGTAGGTATACGTAAAAGTATAATGTCCGTTGGTTAGTGCGTACGTACGGTCGGCAGCTAGCCAATATTCATTATCGTTGCACACGCAATCAGACCGTTTCTTGTCGTTGAACTTTCTGTTATTGTTTATCGTTCTTTAACCTTTTCGTGTTTCGGACACATGAATCCGGCATTGGCCACATTGATTTTTTTCGCGTAAGCGGAATTCTGGCAACGTATGAAAGGAAATACCAAGGTTCTCATGGTTAAGGAAAATTATATATGTGTTCCACTTCCGAGTAAGGTAAAAGAATAATAAGTTGGAATTCCGTATTAGATAAGAATTTTCGTTATATCAAATCTGTTAGTAGAAGCAAAAACGTGGGTAGTACTTATGGTAATAGACAATTACTAAAGTTCAAGATCGTCCACGACACATTAAGGCTATACGCACTGACAGGCGGCTTTATTAGCGTCTAGAGCCTAACCGAGTAGCGAAGTGAAACTAACGTTCTTAAATAGAAAAGAACAAAAATAAAGCAAAGAACAAGTTCGATGATAGTGATGGTTTCGTTATGGTGCAAAGGTAGAAGCGTCCAATGCAAACCAACAAGAATCGCTGCAACAAAGCACCTGCAACTCCTAGCGTGAGTCTGCGTGCTGCTCAGCCGAACAGGCGGGAGATGTACAACCTGTGTACATCTCCCGCCTGCATCACACCACATGAGTGAAGACATCGTGGAGTACGTGCGCCATAAGACTAAGTTCGCAGTGAGGGTACAGCTGCTGGAGTCGCACCGTAACGTCAATTTCAAGGCGTTCGTGGTGCGAGTCCTGAACACTTTTCTGCCCCTCATGTTGAAGGAAGACTTTTGGCCGCAGGGCGTGTTGTTTCGTCGCTTCCGCGGACAAGTGCCACAGAACAGCACAAAGTGGACAAGTGCAGTGTGAAGTGATACTAACATAGTCATAAGTCTTATTTATTTACAATAAATTGTATTTAATTTACTTTATATATGTTAGTCTGTAAGGCATTCATCTATGGGCCAAGATGCCTGAAAATAAATGATTTATTATTATAAAATATTCGTAATCGACCGCAACGCTTACTAGACATTCCCAAGGCGCCTGGGGCCTTACCATGTCTTAAAATGTCATTCGTGCGAGTGACAAAGAGGGATGGAGGTATACACCCTATATAGCTCCATCCTGTTAACAGTTCAGTTTAGGTCATCAAATGGATCGCGTTAAGAGCTCGTGGTAGGGGCTCTAGTCTATCATAGTGTGTAGTAGTGTCAGTGCGTACGTACCCTTTGACACCATTCTTCATTAAATGAAGTTAATAATAATATTCCACAACTATCACACAACGCCATCTAGTCCCAAACTAAGCAGAGCTTGTGCTATGAGTACTAGATAACTGATAAACATACTTATATATTTCTAAATACATACATAATATAGATAAATTACACCCAGACACAGAACAAATAATTGTGCTCATCACACAAACATTTGTCCTAGGTGAGAATCGAACCCACATCCTCCGGCTTATCAGTAACCACTAGACCAACAGGCCAGTCACAGTTAATCCAATACCGTTTCAATTTTTCCAGAACATTCTTAGAAAAGGACCTCTTAGAGACTGCAACACTAGTTACACTAGAATCCGCGAACATCCTCAACTGGTGGCGCCACGGTCGCGTCCCGGGGGCGCCTCGCTTGCTTCCATTGGCTACATCGGGCGACGGCAACTGTCTGCCGCATGCGGCTTCACTGGCCGCTTATGGCTTCCACGATAGACTGCTTGCGCTGAGAACTAAGGTTCAAGCGCTGCTGTCTGGAGAAGGCGGTGAAGTACTTACTAGTAAGTATGCCCGCTGAATATTGAAGTCCAGTACTAAAATCTTGTATAATATATTTCTTAGATTAACGAACGAACACCCTTCATGTCATTTATGAAGGGTGTTCGTTCGTTAAAAGGAAGTAATCGTCCTATAGCAGATGCATTCCCACAACAGAATTATCTGATTTCGCCTTTTTCTGCTTTATTTACAAATAATTTTTCAGTACGCTTACTCTTATTCTTACCGCTTTTAGGCACGCAATTTACTATTTTCCGCACTAGTTCGGAAAAGTGCTCGTGCTCGCTAAGCTACCCCCACGAGTTGCGTGTCAACCCCTGTTTATCTATATCTTCGTAAGTGTATTGAAAAACGTCGTTTGATACACGTGGGAATATGTCACTACAGCACTCGGGTTCATAACACCCTTGCCTGCGGCTCGGGCGAATTCCGCCTCGGTCGCACTTGTATCAAAATGCGCTATTTTCCTTACAGATGCAATAAAACGGCGCTGGCGTTGGTCAGAAAGCATATCCCTGCGCTCTGCCGGGCTGACGCCGTCCGAGGCGGAGTGGGAGCACGAGTGGCAGCAGTGCGTGGCGGCCGCGTCGCCCGAGCCCGCGCGCGCCACGCCGGCCGCCGCGCCGCACTACGCGGCGCTCGAGCACCTGCACGTGTTCGCGCTGGCGCACGTCATGAGGAGGCCGGTCATCGTCTTCGCTGACGTCGCGCTCAGGGTACGTTCCTTTGTTATAAGAACTCATGCACACGAGCGAGTTGTTACCACCAACCTACCTAAAGTGACACTTAACACACACGACGGCTGCCGCAAATCTTCAAAGTTGGAATGTCAACGGCCGCCATCGACGCGTTAACAACTGCCGCTGACGTGATGACAGTTGCCGCCGACGTATCGACGACTGTAGTTACCTCTGCCATTAGCAACATGGCGCTCGTATGTATGAGCTCAATTCCTACTACGAGCTCTTAACGCGATCCATTTGACGACCTAGACAAAACCGTTAAAGGGATGAAGCTAAATAAGCTAAAGCGTTACTTTACTGCCACAATGGACGCCAAACAACACAAAATCCATTCTAAAAATATCTAATTTAAATCTTTGTAGGACTTCCGCGGCGACCCCATAGCCCCCATCCCGTTCGGCGGAGTCTACTTACCTCTAGAACTTGCTCCGGACGCATGCAGTAAGACGCCCATACTACTGGCGTATGATGCGGGACACTTCTCAGCATTGGTGCCCTGTGAGCCTCTGCCCACGGATGGCGCTAGAGTACCGCTAGAAGACCATGCAGGAAACCCTATGCCTATCAGGTGAGTTAATTAGTTACTAGGTGCTTACAAAACAACGACATCAGCATCTTGTGGGCCATTGTCCACAGATGGTTCTAGAATACAGCTATACTCGATTTGAAATCAATATCCGTTCAACTTATTTAGACTTTTCAGATTCTGATATTTTTATTTGTAGAACATAGGTAGGAAAAAGGTTGTCTATTGTTTACCCGAAGATTAAATACCATATTCATCATATTCCCGAATTTCATTTGCCCGAATGTTTTGTTTGCCCTAAAAGACATATGACTTACTGTTAATTGCCCGAAACTTAGATACCATAAGATACGAGTGCCATACGTATTGTTTTTCATATTTTTAAGTGCCATAATAATTATCAAAGATAATATTTAAACGCCATAATGATTATTAGACATAACATTTAAATGCGAGCGAAGCGAGCGAATAAACCCAGCCAAACCTTAAAATATTCTATGCATGGTTGATGGTGGGCTTGGTTGACGGAGCCCCGCTTCGCGGGGCATCTACTTCTGTGTGGTTTATAAAAAAATAACCACGAATGGGATGGCGGGGTCTATTCGCTCGCTTCGCTCGCTTACACGACCCCGCCATCCCCTTCTAACATAACCTATCCGAGTCGGAGTGCCCTAAAGTCCCGATTGCATTCAGTTTCTCCTGATATAACAACCGTTACATACCCAATGTCGATGGCAAATGATGTTATGGCATATGATAATTATGGCATGTGATAATTAGGACATGTGATAATTTCGCGGCTTACAATAATTATGACAAATGATGTTATGGTAAGTGACTTTATGGAAAACAAAGCTTCTAGCACGTGACTAATATAGCAAATAAGCGTAGGGCAAATGAATATTACGTCGTATAATATTTTGCCTGTTGACTATTATTGCAAATGATATTAGCGACGGCAAACGGCGGTATGCCTAGGAAAAAGTACAGATGTGATGTTAATATGAAATGAACACTATGTCTTGACGTCAATGGCGTACAAATATTCACATTACAATTATAATAAAGAATTGGAAAAAATATTCAAAATGTAATTAAAACAAATTCAAAATAATAATTAAAAATAAAATACAGTACAAAAGCATCATTAATAAAATTAATTATAAATTCAACCAAATAGTAAACATTTTTGGATATCGCCAACGCCTTCAATTCCCTGCCCTGGAGTAGCATTAGGGCACTTCGGTATCACCGGGTGCCCGAATACCTCTGTCGTGTGATCGAGGCCTACCTGACGGACAGTTTCATCATCTACCCTGGTCAACAGGGAGAGTGGAAACGGCGAGAGTAATTTGTCTTCCAAGTACTCATTGACTGTATAGTAAGTTTTCTCGCACAATAGATAAAGAAGAGCCCTCTTAAAATGGTGTATACTGTCAAGATCTTTTAATGTATTTGGCAATTTATTATATAACTTGGGTGCCATTCCTAAAAAGCTCTTTGAGTATAATAGCTCTTTTATTGCGTTTTTAGCATGACAAATGGCAAATGCAGTAAATAGTCGGTACCTTTGTGCTTTGAATTTATGCCATCATTATACTTACGGAATAGAAGTCAAAATCGGTTGAACAGTATAAAAGGTTTGTTTTAAATGTCAGATGGAGTATTTTTTTTTTTTTCGGTGGGAAATCATCCTATGACATCCCCCGCTCTTAAGCGGAGCGGGGGATAGTGTCAGACTTTTACTGACTAAAAATCCACTCCTGTTCCCTCGTTGCCTTTCGTACCAGGGCCGAGTCTTCCTTTCAGAATCAGGCCCTTGGCCTCAGTAGGCTTCGACCCTGCTGGGCCCCTAAGCTTTGCTGACATCTTGAGGGGCGCGTGGAACAGTACGCGCCGTCGACGATTTAGGCTCGGTCCGGACGGTCGGACGGCGAGCTACCCATTGTTCGCCGTCTGCAAGCCCACGCCTGCGGTTGCCGGAAATCTGGATCGGAATCCCGGCGGCGGTAGGGGCGTGAGATAGTTATAGGGTTGCGATAGTCGCTGTCGCCATTCCACCATGAGATCCCGCCGGAACTCTGTCCATCGACTTATCGCGGCCGAATCCCATATAGGAAAGCCCATGTCTATCAGGTACATATGTGCAGGAGTTAGTCCCTTAATGCTTGATTCTTTGATTTTTGGAGGCAAACTATCTACAATACTAATTACTTCATGGGTGCACTACCAAACCCCGCATAATATCTCATGTGCCTTTAAATAAATCAGTTCTCGTACCCCTGTTTCAAATCAGAACTATAACTCTGCTTGGTAAAAACAATAACCCAGTTTTCACAAGTGCTAGCAACTCAAACCATTCAGGTAACACCCGAGGCACAGAACACACTAATATTAACACTATGGTGTTATAAAAGCGACAGTGTGTGTTTGTTACTTCTTCACGCTCGAACGTCTAAACGGATTTCGTTGTAACCTTGTACTCAGGTAGACCATGTTCTTGAATATCACATAGGATAGATTTTACCCCTTGGGATAATTTCTTACTATCACATGGGTGAAGCCGCTTTCAACAGCTATACCCTATTCATCTGGGCTTGAGACAAAATGTAAACAAAGAAAACAATGGCACCTTCGGCCAAGTTCCTTTTCTGTTGAATGCATTGGCGTTTTCTTTGCACGCTTTTTCTCCCGCGAATAACAAGAATTCAGTGAAAATATCTGAAAGCGGCACTCTCGTATCAACAAGTTGATCGATAGTGAAAAAGATGGCGGATTATAACCCGCCCGTTGACAAAACGGCACATTTTAGTGTAAAACGTTTGCAGTATCTGTGTGTGTAATTGTGTCTATAATTTAGTAGTATTATACAGGGTGTTTGGTGCATCGTGTGCCAAATTGAAATGGTTGACTGGAGGGGTCATCTGCTATCAATTCAGACCCCTAAAAACTTCTCATGCCCTGTGGATTTTTTTCCATCGACTTTTTATTCAGGCTAGAATTGTGAATGATTCACAAAAGACTCGCATTCAAACAGCTTTTAATACAATTAAGGAGGAAATACGACTTCGTACAACAATTGTCGAAATACGAATTAGATGTTGAGCCTGCATTTACAACAGAGGCCATCAATTTGGGCAGGATTTATAAAAATTATGAAAGAAATGTTAAAAATGCATTTTTTTTTTTTTTCTAGTAAAACCCACGAAAAGATACGATACGAGACAGATTGTACCTTGTAAGAGTGAGATAATATTTTTAATAGGTTTTTCAGGTATCATTTAAGCAAAAATATTTTTTAAATCATAATTTAGAATATTAGTTTTATGTGACTCAATTCATGATTCTAGTGAATTCACAAAGTTATAAAAAGATTTTTATGGCATGTGGCACATCACTAGCAAGAAGATAAACTAGAGAATTTTTGAGAAACTTGGAAGACTCCGGTCACTTTTGTTTTTTTTTTATAGCCATGTAAATAGCTGTAACATGAACAGCTTTAATTTAAGTCCAACACTTTGCAAGTAAAAAATCTCATCAAAAAATCTAGACAGCTAAGTCACTAATTTTAAATTTAAAAGTACTCTAATACAATACACATCTAAATAAAATTAAAATTCAGCTCTACGACATATATATTTTTTTAAATTTGTATTTGAATGAAAAAATTGGGTCTTATTATCATAAAACAATAAAAAGTCGATGAAAAAAAGTCCATAGGGCATGGAAGTTTTAGGGATCTGAAATGATAGCAGATGACCCCTCCCATCGACTATTACAATTTGGCACATGATGCACCAAACACCCTGTATATGGTTTGTTTACCTTTTGTCTCAGGGCTCCCTGAATCGGGTATAGTATACAAAATTACAAATAAATTACTTTCATTTCAGATTCAATGTCGATCCGGGTGAAGACTTCCCCTGGGACGTCGAACCCGACCAGAAGACCATAAACAACATTCTACCCGACGAATACCAACGTTCCGCTATGCTGGCAGCTTACCTAGACCTCGAACCAATCGAATGCATCTCCCTAAGTCAACCTCCTGAAGAACTCCGAAGATCACTGGACGCTTTATCGACCAAAAGTTCGAAGCAAATGAACTCAGTAGCCAAACAGTTTGGAAGTATTGGCAGATCTATGAGTAGTAAGATAAAGAAGAATTTCGGTTCGATGGCGAAATTGGCGGGTAAAAGCAGTGGGAGTCATAGCAATCCTGAAGAGAGTTTGATGCGGACGCAGTCCACTTGTGAGGTGTTGTGTTGTCGAGTGCTGGCGGCGAGGGCGCCCGTGCAGGAGGAGATGGTTAAGAATTATTTGAATGAAGCTTGGATTGGGTAAGTCGACTTTAGTTTTGTTTTCATATTTAAACCAGCATTTTACCCGCGCCTTTGTTCACGTTAATTTTAAATAGGTTATTTGTTTAGGTAAGTATTCATGTCATGTTTATTATTCATTTTTAGATAAGTATTTGTGCCAAATTTCAAGTTTCTTCAGCCCAAGAGTAAGGGTCTGACATACAATCTTTAACACCCTAAAAATCTTCTTGTGGCGGTAGTTTTGAAAATCGAATACCGACAGCCTTTAAATTATGGTCAGCATTCATGGCAAGTTTCAATGATTATAATTATTGTCTCTTAAGATTTTGCATACAAACGAAATTTCCCTTTTAGGTTGACTTTTGTCAAAAATCATTTCTTAGTCCTTACCTTCCTCATAAAAGCCTTGTGTTACTTTTAAATTCCTATACCCAGCAGCTTCGACTGTGCGTTGACATGTCAGTTGCCCAAATTCTTCTTTTATATATTTTTTTATCAAAAAGCTTAAATGAATGTATAACTCTATTGTGCAACGCTGATCCTTTATAGTTCTCTACACACTTTTTTGTTTTTTTTTTGTTTTTTTTTTGTTTTTTTTGCCGTTTCTTTCATGATCGCCACTAAGTAATCGCCCCAGCATTTCATTGACTTCCATCAACGAACGAAAACGTCTGTTTTTAGGCATCCGTCGCGTAGCGTATTTACATTCTGTACATGGCCAGAACGCATGCACGCACGCGTGAAACTAGTTGCGTATAGATTGGAAATCACTTTTTAATCGCTTTCTTTCAATCTACACAAGAATAGTACGCAAATACTCGCGTATACTTCGTAGTGACCTAACCACCTAACCTTATTCCAGTGCCAGTACGATTATTGACTAATCGTGCATAGATCGGAATAATCGCGACTGGATCAGGTCATGTTAGAATAGTGACCATTAAAACACGATGGCGAGCTAACGAAACGATCATGTGGGTTAGGTTAGGTTAGAATAGTGACTATTAAAGCGTGAAAACGAGTGAGCGTGCCGCGGTAGCGGCCGCCGAGCGCCAGATCCCCTTCTATGTTAGTGAATCATTTGGGTTTGGTTAAGTTAAAAGGCTTTATTTTTTTTCTAATTCTACATTAATAATGTTAAAACTTAATTCCATTATATACATAAATGATTTTATTAAACTATATCGCAGCTTTTGTCAGGCGTAAGTGATGTTAACTGTAGTATAGTTTGGAACCAGGACGCGCGCGTAGACGTTACAAATTATACAAGACCAGTGCGCAGAATTTGTTTAAACATTGTAATTGCAGATTTAAAAATAGCAATACAAAGTATTCTCGAGCAGTTTCCTATGGCTGCGTTCTGGCCTTATATACAATGGAAATACGCTATCCCGTAACTATTCCAACCCTTAAATACTAATTTAAATTACCATAATTTTCTTATAAACTTAGGTTACTTTTGTAAGTTGAGGTCTATCGCTAACATTATGGTATAATGTTCAGGTACACAGCCGACAAGAACCGCAAAGAGCAACCAGTCCAGCCCAGCCAACCTCGTTACGGCACTGGGCGCTCCCAATTCTACGCCGAAGCCGCTCGGCCCGCGCACGAGGCCGCGCGCGCCGCCAGCAGCGCGTCCCACTCGTCGGCGCGCGCGCCCGCGGACCGCACGCTGTACCTGAGCCGCTCCACGTTCTACGACGACCGGCCGCCGTCGCCCGCGCCGTGCCGCGCGCCGCTGTGCATGTACTACGGCAGCCCCGCTAACGGCGACTACTGCTCACGCTGCTCGCGGCTGCAGTAACCCTACACTGTGTGATAAACTCCGACAGGCCACTTCCACCAATGACCCTGTACTTAATTACTACATCTAAACTACGTTCAGAACTTGTCATTGCGGTTATATATAGATGTCACTAAAAAATTACAAACGCAGTAATAAATCTTTATTAGATTTTAATCTTTCGATATATTATTTAAAAAAATCGTTATATATACGATAAATCCCATCTATATTTATTTATTTCCAACATAACTGTCTTATTTAAAAAAAATGTCTACACTTTCTCGCGATATTCTACAATCATTTTGCGTTTGCAATTTCTTCGGTGACATTGACACTGACAGCTTTGACGCAGTTTAGATGTACTTGCGTTCTTTCATTGGTGAAATCCGACCTGACAAATCTTTAGGTTAGTACGGCTAACAACCCGTGAAACTATGTTTTATCAAATTTTAATTTAAATAAAGTTGATCTAAAATATTTACTGTACGTCGAGTATTCTGAATTTTAAGTACGATCGGAAATTAGTAGTTTTAATTTTTTTACGATTTTATTTTTTATCCCGACTACTTTCGTCTCTCATACTAACTTCACGTTAGATTCGAATTAAGCTTATTACTTTAATAATTAATAAAAAGTAATTTTAATATCGTTTGCGTGGGTGATATTTTTTTATTGTTACTTAGATTTAGTAAGTCACCTTTGTGTTTGCCCCACCATTATTAATAATGCATAATAATAAGTAAGCACAGATAATATCTGTGATTTAATAATTATATCATAATATTATTACTGTCATTACCAGGATAACCAACCATGGGCGTATAAAGGTGTATTCATGTGATGGGAAAAACTGTTAATGTTGTAAACTAAAACAAATGACCAATGAATGTTGATCTCTCATTTAATACCAAATAGTATCCTAAATTCTTCGGGAGACAGTTCAATAAAATAGTAAATTACTAATTACCATTTTCTCCTTTATATGCGCCTATGGTCTGAATGAAGTATGCGACTGTTATTATATTATCAAGTGCCAAAAAGTGGCTTCTAAACGTATTTTACAAAAAGTATTTGGAGGATGTAAATGTCTATGAGTGTTTAAGTAACAAATGTGTTCAAAATTCAGTGCCAGGTTGGAAACGGGAAGTAAATTTTGGACAATACGGCGACTATGGTGTTTCATACATTTTTATATTATTGTTTATAATTAAAATGTATTTAAAAATTGACAGTGTATAAAACAGGGTAAAATCTGTTTAGACACCAACAGTGTATACCTTAAAATTATGTTGCCTTTATAATCGTGTCTTCTCACATTGAAAAATGAACCATGAGTATTTTATTATATTTTAAATTGAGGATTTTAAATATTTAGGGTGTTAGTTATAAATGTTTAAATATATTTGCGGCTAAACTTCTCAGACTTATTTAACAAAATAGTAAGGATGATAAAAATTTAATACTTAAAAAAGAGACAAAATATTGTAAATTATATTTATCATCAATGGTAATAACCATTATAAATGTTTAGGAAGAGTTTATATCATAGTAAATCCCTACTAAAAGTAGGAACTATTGCAGCTTGAATTCTGACCATAGCCTTGTGGAATTGTGATTTAGAGGTTATGTACAAATAGACACAGATGTATATTTTTTTATTTAAATCATCCGACTACCTCATTGTTGCAGCAATTTAGTGTTTAAAAAAAATAAAAAACAAAAGATTATGGCTGATTGCAACACTATGGTGAAAGATAGTGCTTCCATAGGGGTCCATTACACGGTCATGCAAGCGTCAATCAAAACCATCAATCATGAATGAAGCTTGACTGACGGAATATTATCGCCATACATTTTTCGTCATGCAAACGTCAGTCATCGCATTACACAGTAGGTTTTTTTGACTGTGGCAAAACTGACAGCAAAACCTATCGTGTAATGGACCTCTTAGACAACTTTTTTATCTTATTCAAAGCACACATAGTTGATTTAAATTTTAGTGCCAACAATGCTGTTCTGGAACAGAAAATTAAAGAAATTATACTTTTCCTTTTCGGATTAATATCAGTATCTTTCCTGATAGGATATAATAATATGTCATTATTATAAAGACTACTGTGGTATCTTGATCAGCCATAATCGCCTGATATATTTTGGACTCAGGGTAAAAAAAAAACGATGCACTAAAATTCCTAAGATAATAACTAGTAGATGATTAAATCCTCTCAAAAATAATGAGCTTGGAGTTCATCTCCGTCCTTAATTTGCTGGTTTAAGACATATTTGGCGTTATTTGACCACTGCTGAACTGTTTCTTAACTTGTAACATGAATTAAATATCCCATCAATGTGCTTTTTGGTAGTGGTGAAACCCAGCCTTTATTATAAAAATTTGATCTTCTAGTCCCGTACGATAGAATACTTAGTTTTTAATGTGATAGTAATAAGTGCAGTGATTTATCAATTACTGATGTTATAATAAAATTTAAAAAAATCAGTTGCATAGTGTGATCATGTTGTTTATGTTTTGACTCTAATTGTTAATTTTCAAACTTCTGTCCTACTGATATCTCTTGTTGTTTAATAAAATAAGTACCTTTTGTATAGCTTAATAGATCTGTGAACTTGTAACAAGATTGTGAGAAATCATGACAAATATAAATCTTTCATATTATAAGTAAAAAGTGTACACAATAAATCATGTTGAAATCAGATATAACATTATATTTTTTCATGTTTAACAATATAGAGACAGCATATCATGTTTTGTAGAAATATAAATTGATATTAAACCTAATTATGCAAAATTATAACTGTATTTTATTTTAAACCATCACGTTTAGGGCCAACGCTGCGTTAAACGGGTGCCCGCACGGGTAACCATCGCGCGTGTTTCGTGTGCGGCGGTCCCCGTAGCGGAAACCGGATTATTACCTGCGCAGTGTCGCTAGTTCAACTTTAAGGGCCAACGCTGCGTTAAGCGAGCGCCCGCGCGTGTGTCGTCTGCGGCGGAAACCGGATTATTACCTGCGCAGTGTAGCTAGTTCAACTATAAGGGCCAACGCTGCATTAAGCGGGTGCCCGCGCGGCCACCCGTCGCGCATGTATCGTGTGCGACGGTCTCCGTAGCGGAAACCGGATTATTACCTGCGCAGTGCCGCTATTTCAACTTTAACGGTGTGCATGTAGTCGCATCGGTGGAGAACTTTAACTACCGACGTGAGGCCGCGGCAGGTAGACACTGTCAGATTTATCCCTTCCCCGCGCGAGAGAGCTCTGCGCTCTTCAGTAGCTGTGAGTTTAGTTGCGCTGTCGCCGTTGAGTGCGGTAGTAGTGCCGGCTTCGCGACTTCGGTAAGTTATTTTAATTTGAAATTCCGACGCGGGCTCACAGGCCCAATGTCGGTAGTTACTTTTTTATTTGCGCTACGGTCAACATAAAGTGCTTTGTTACAGAAATCTCATCCACAATTTGAAAATGGATGTAGCTGGGACGTCAAGGGGTAAACACCGTTTACCTACAAATATCCACGCCTTTCCAAAAAACCTCGGGGTCCTATAAATCTTTTAGATCCGATGCTTCACAGCGAGGGTATTGATATTGAGTCACGGAAACCAGAAATGATAGGCGCGACTGCCCGCGACTGAGCACTTTTGTATGGAACCGCGCGGGCACCCGCTTAACGCAGCGCCGGCCCTTATACACTGTTCAGCATGAAGCAAACAACCACTTCATGAACAACAACATTTCAGAACTTCATGCTGTCCAGCCTACGGTTCAACCTGCAGGCAGGTTGTAAGTAGGATGAATTAGTAATTATTATTATTTATGGAAGTCTCAAAGTACAACATATTATTATGTATAACAAAAAGTGATGATAACTTGGCACCCAAGGGCTACGCTTCGTTTGCAACATTGATCAAACTTTAGTTTCAATTCAACGCTATAAATTATTTAATCCAATTGAACCAAAGAAATGATTAAATATCCCGCCAACGGATTCGCCTTTTTTTTACAAAAAGTATGTAAAGCTATCGCTTTGTTTTTTAAAATGACAAACAAACCGAGCGTGCGCTTTTTTTAAACTGGTTTCGCACCACTGAGTACTTTATAAACTGTTTCGCACGGTCGAGGAAGAGGCGACTGTCCGGTCGGTAGAGTGCGGTCGCGTTAACAAGGCGCGTGGCCAAAATCGGAACTAATTGTTTGCCGCCAACTTGACGTTTATGTCATGTGTCACGAGAATGTGTTGTGTTCTGTGTTTTTAATCGTTTCCAAAGTAAATAATCGTCATCATTTAACCGTAAGTGTACTTAAAAATACTTTTTATAGATAAATTACATAAAAATAATTATAGCTACATTGTTTACTAATCTATAATTTTAGAAAATCTGAACATATTTCTTATACAAGACATATCAAAATTGTTTACTTTCTTTTTAGTAGGTGCTCTAAATGTAGTAGAGCTAATAAATTCTTTATATTACACTGATAAGAAAGAGCGTTTTCAATTAAGTTAAGGAAAATAGATTTGTTAGGCTGGCAATATTAAGCACGCCCCCAGCGACGAGACAAGTTAACGCGACCGCACTCTAACAGACAACGATTCATAACAGTCAGTATCTGTGTGACCGATGTTCCAAATGATATATCACTGTTCCTGAACATTTCAGTGATTCAGATGCAAACGTTCCAATCGCCAAGATGACACACTTTGCCCACACCCTAGTATTATATTATGTCGATCTACATAATGAGGGTGTTCGGAAAAATTTACACCACCAGTTGGCGCCACTTAGCCGTCAGGTCTTTTCCTTTGTAAATGACATGACGTTGACATCTAACATTTGACGTTGATGTCTATAATGTCAATAACATAAGCGTTTTGGCAAATGCCTGGACTTGACGCCTCAGTGCTTCCACCTGGTGCACGTCATTTTAGAACACCCTCATTATAATACTAGGCTTTCATAATTTTTAAAATTAAAAATATCACTAAAGAAATCCCTATTTCTATTTTCTATACGATATCGAGAATAAATACCTTGAGTTTATTTTGAATCGTTCAAAAACGAAATGTTCAGCATAATTAGAAAACCTACTTACTATCTGTAAAAACATATTACAAAAAATGCTAAAAATATTCAACAAAAAAGCTCCAAAAGTTTTAATGGTTTTAATCTTTGAAATAAAATCTAAAGGTGGTTCCTATCCTGTTTTTTCAAGGGGTTTTAGAACGAAATGCGTCTATGTCAAAAGCGCTTTTTCTCCCTCCTGTGCTAGAAAGATGCTTTTCGCTAAAATCGCTTAGACGCTATAGAATTTTATAAAAAGTTAGTATAAATGATGTCCGGTGGTCTTATAGATAAAGTTTACATCGGTCTCGATAATGCACCAGCCGCATTTGATATTAAAGGACGTATTTTGGGACCCGTAAGTTTTGTATTTTTGGATTCGATCTCTGCATTCTAAACCGCATAAAATACAATGTAATAAATTTTCTTTCAGAACGGTACTAACTTGGAATATATAAGGTCAGAGACTGGTGTTGTAGCTGTGTTAAAAGGCGATAAACTTGAGCCATTGCATTTGGCTCTGCATCATACTAGATCTGAAGCTTTGGCTGGCGCGAGGTCACTCGCACAGAACTTGATAGAGACTATAAGGGCTGAGTTGGCGCAATGGAGCGCGGCGCAGGCTGGAGGTCCGCCGCCTGCGCTGAATGTGCCTCCACCGACGCTGACGACGACTAGCGCGCCTCCGACCGTTCCACCGCCAGTTGTGACAGCGGCACTATCCACTCCTCCGACTTTAACGTCCACGGCTCACCCTGCCGTCATTCCTCCAGTGGTCAGTGTGGCGCCAGCGACAGCCCCACTCATGACTGTTCGTCAACCCACAATGTTACAGCTGCTTCAACCTCAGCAGCAGTATGTATTGAACCAAGAGAATGGGCAGCTAATACCTATAGTACAACCAGGGATGCAAGTTTCTAATGCTAACTTTACATCTCTACCTCTTGGCCAAACATTGAGTTTGCAGCAGCCAAACTTTGGGACACAGATAGTAGATATATCTAGTATGCAGCCTGTGAATGTGACTCCGTTGCGGTTGAGCGGTGTGCCATCTACTATGTCAATGATTTTACCAAATGGGTTAACATTCCCTCAAGCAAGTCTTTCAACATCTGAGAATACCACTGTAAGCACAGCTACTGCTACTCCTGTTGTTTGTGCTGCTCAGAGTACGAATGCTTGTCAGAAGATCCTGTATAGTACGGACAAGGGGGACAAAGACATCAAGTATCACATACAAGGGGCTGACACTGTGCAATGGACTGTACCAGGCTCCCAGACAATGTTGATACCTTATCAACAGCTGCAAGACTTGGCAGCAGGGCAGCAAGGATTGACCAATTTTCAACCTCAGCAGTTTGTATCTGTAAGTAATCTTATTAACCTAACCTAACAAGTAATATAATAAAATTAAATTCATAAAATATCTTAGAGACTACTATTGTAACTGAATTAGTATATTTTTAAAACAGCTCTTTAGTTGAAGCCCTGAAGCCTTGCCATCTACAATTTTTTTTTAATTGATTTAAATCAGTGCTTGACTATGATCCCACCTGATGGTAAGCAGTGATGCAATCATTGATGGTGAGGCGCACTAGTTTATTAAGAACCTTTTTCCTCCTAATACAGATAGCTCCAGCTGGTGGTCTACAACAAACATCTCTACCACTGACGGCCGGTCAGTTGCAGCAACTACAAGCTACCGGCACTTTCATGCAGCTAAACCAGAAGGTAACACTTAGATTCTTTCTACCGTGTTGCTATTATTCATAAAGTTATTTATTACTTTATGGTTTAGCTGTAAAATGTCAAAAGCTATAAAAGACACAAGTGCCAAATTTCAAAAATTCCATTGAATGGTTTTATTTAATATTTTTGAATCGCAATGCAGGTGTTAAAAGTGATGAAACTGATTGCAGATTGGTGAATATAAAATAAAAAAATATGTTGATAGGTTGAATTTAACACACAACAATTGTTCAATTTCAGTGATTATTTCAAGTTATTAATAATATTTTTCCCAAAAACATCCAAGCTCTACATTTCTTTTTAAATATCTGACTTAATTAAATCAATTTATAGGTAGTGGTGTATTTAGAAGCGTTTATGGAACTATTGTCAATTTGCTCTTTAGACATTTTGTGCGTTTTACATTTGACTACCACTTGTAATTTTTCACTTTTGACATTTTTATCTAAACCTTATTTTTATTAGTGGCTTTAAAATTTCTATGAAGCTACTAAGTAAAACATGTATGGTTTATTAAAAATAAAATATTTACTCAATATATATTTTGGCTAGACAATTTTAAAATGTCTAATTACATGACAATAAATGATGAAAAACTAAATACTAAAGTAAATTATTCTGATTTAATTTGTTTACTGCAATATTTTATGTAGAATATTGTTTTCTCTAGTACAATAACACGGCCAAGACATAACATTGATAATGTTTTAAATTTTCCCAACAGCCAATAGCAAGCAGTGGTTCTTTGATAAACATTATATCAACAGGACAAGCGTCTTCACCACAAATAATTTCTGTGAGCAGGTTTTAATATTAGCACATACTAATATATGATGCTTAACCTCACATGCCTTTGGTGTTTGGTCTAGGGTTTTTTTTTCACGGATTATTTAGCCAATTCTTTTGTCGTCATCCCTGCTGAAACCTGCATTTTATGATAGTTCTTTAATTTCGGCAGTTGTCTTGTTACAAATGTTTCTTTTCCGTTCATGTTTTAACATTTTCTGGTGGCGTAGTTTGACAGATTATATGTTTGGTAACAAGTCTTGAACCCCAAACAATCACATTGCTTGCTACGCCACTGCTAATTCATTTGCTTCTTTAATTTTCTCCCAAGTCATATGCCATTTACAACCCATTTATTTTCTTCAGAAGTATGCATTACCTTTGTATCTATTTTCCGGTTTCCTTCTTCTTGTCTGTTTGTTATATGTATATTAATTGTTTAATAAATAAACAAATTGCTTCTGTCCCAATTAGCGCCCTTTCATTCATCACCAGCAAATGACGAATATTTCTAAAAGATCTTTCGCATTTCAGAACTCGTCAACTCCTTCAAAAAGTGTTGGACAAGAGTCTCGTGGTCAAAAGAGGATGTCTGATGGGACTCCAAGTCAGCTGCAGCTAAGACCCATAGCTCCCGCTGTGTAAGTTACTAAAAAAGAAACTCGTTTTGACTCTCTTTCAGATTTTTTTATTGGAAAAGACATTTGCTGTAACTATTCAGTTTTAATAAACTTTGGATTGTAAACAATTATTAGTACTTTGATATAGTATACTTATTTCTTATTATAGCAACTATCTTTTCTACAACATTCTAATAATCGCAAAAAAAAATACATGGATTTTGTTTAATAAATTACTGTAAGTATTTGAATGAAACTAAAAATGTTAAGGCAATTGGCGTTACAATAATTATAATCACTTTTTTTTTTGCAAATATTAATATGTTTTCTTTGTTTGAAGAAAAAATCATCAATTCGAAAAAACACATTTTTTAGATTTTTAAGCTATCTTTGTTTTTGTTTCCTTACTATTGTGACCAAGTTAGGTAGGTCTAACTTCGAGAAAGAGGTCAACCGTTGAATCAGTAATGCAGCGCGATATCTTCTAGTCTCACATACAATAATGCGCCAGTGTTGACACATGGAACTAAAACATGGTCGCTGCTTATTGAGAAATAAGCATCATCAGATGTTTAAAAGTTACCCAAAAAGCAATGGTGGGGCCATGATCCCTACAACTATGCTTGGAGTTCCCGCGTTTGATCGAATCAGGAATAAAGATATCAGCACGAGAACCAATCATACCGATATAACTCGAAGAATCGAACGAATCGATCGAATCAAACTTAAGTGGTAGTGGGCTTGCTTGCTCATAGGACAGATGGTCGATGTGGCCAAAGGGTGATTCTTTGAAACCCAGAATAATAATAATAAAAATATCAAATTGTAAAGAAAAAACTAGGTCAGACGAATAAGACACCCTCTCGGTTTCAAAGAATCACCCCAAAAGGTTCTGGTGTCACAACCGCGTACCGTGAGACGCAAGGTTGAAAGGCTTCCCACAATGTCTATAGATAACTTGGTGGAGGTCGCGGGAATCCGATGAATCGAAGACGCATAGGATCGGTCGTTGTGGAGACACTTGGAGGAGGCCTGTGTCCAGCTGCGGACGTCTTTCGACTGAAATAATAATTTGTATACAAGCATCTCTAACTTTTCTTATATTTAAATTCTTCTACAGTAATAATGTAAACCCTTAATCTACTGCTTAGGTCACAATAGTAATGGAACACGCTATTTTAACGACTTCTACATAAGAAGAGGTTCTATTTTCAACGTGTTTCCCGAAATGAATACAAACCGGCCAGTTCTACAAGAAAGAAGAAATACGGAAGATATTCTCGTTACAGAAAATGACTTCTACAGTTCTTTGAACTTTCATATCCTTCGCCTCTCTGAAGAGTTCAAATGAAGAACTTCATTTTTTTGGTTTTGAAATGCTTATTTTGTTATGTTCGTATATTCAAACGATGTGATGCTCCAGGTCGCATGTGAGCCATGACAAGAACTCCACGAGAGATTCGCGCACCTGGACCGCGGCACCAGGTACATTGAAGATTATCTGCTGTTTTTATACGTGATCACTTGAATGTAGAATTGCTATTACTTATTTCAAATGCAACGCGTATGTATACCTATACTTACAATCGCATGTCATCTACCAGGTTTTAACCATGTAAACATACCTAACCATGGCATTTTGCATACGCGTATATTTTTATGGTTATAAAGATTCTCTCAGGCAAGCAGCATATGCGTCGTTTTGGAAGTCTCATGTTTTCGCCTTAGAAAGTTTAGTAGGAACACTATACTCCATTCGTAATAACATTAGACAATTAAACAAACCTTTTTTACTGCCCGTTCAATCGATTTTGACTTCTATTCCGTAGGCATAAGGATGGCATTCAAAGCAAAAAGTTTGTAATGTAACCACTTTTTTCATTGCAAATGGAGTATAGAATCGTCATAGGGACTCGACGACACGCGAGACTATATGCGTAAAAGCTTCTAATCGTACAGGAATTTAACTTTTGCGTAGATGAGAGTATAAAATTGATAAAAAATTAATTATAATAAAATTGCAATTAGTTATTCAAGTCATCTCGTGTATAAAATATTTGTGTAACCAGCACCTGCTTACTTATATTAATAAATAAATTAAGGCTTCGTTTGCGTATTTCAATTTGTATTATTTTTAAAGCACCTGCGTTTTCTCAGGATTTACTTCACGGACAAGGCGAAGGCGGCATCTTCCATTAATCTTTATTATTTCTAAAATTTTTAAAGTCAGATTTCCGTTTCGAGACCTGAATCCTGAAGGGGTCACCACAACATACGTAACATTGCCATTTTTATATTCTGTAGCAATATAGTTAGCATAGCGTAGCTAAGCATTACAAGAAGCTAAGCACTTTTCTAATACCTTTCATAGGTTTCAACCCGGTACTTCTTCAAGTCTGCTAAAGAAATCAGCGGATCCTTGTACACTGCTCCTGTCTCGTTTATCCTGTTTTTTGCAGAAGACCGAGAGACTGAAAGCAGAGTGACCCACTCCATGTTATTTACAATTCCACAACTTGAGAATTAGTGAAACCCTGGTTGTTCCAGAGCAAGCCAGCGGTTAAGGGCGCTTGTACATGCTAAGAAATTTTACCGTTTCTGCAGCAGATAGGACCATGTACACGATACGCATTTTGTCGGATCTAGGCAAAAAACTTTGTTGTGGCATCCCCTACCTCCCATCCCCCCTACCGCACCATAGCAACTTCACGCGTCGTGTCTAGCGCAGACAAGATTTCTTTTTTGGTCAGCGCCAAAGCATCAACGAACCGTGTACATCACGGTTCGTTTGTACACGAATTCTTGCGTAGACCCGGCAAGCAAGTAACGCTTTTACTACAACATATAGGCTACAATCCAGGAATGTTTGCTGATGGATGAAAAGTAAAAGTATGTAGATACTATTAGAACTGTATTTAGGTACTTCCGACGGCCCATGCGTAGTTAAAATGCGAGTAGTAATCGTTTTTTTTATTGGCGGGTATTTAGGGTAAATAATAGAAATTGATTTTCATCAAGTGGAGTAACACAGAATAAAGAAAGCCAAAAAAAAAAATTGGGGGCTAAAAAGTGTTTCGAGCAGAATAGATTTTATTATAAAATACTTATATACATTACATAGAAGAAATCACTATCGTAATTAGAGACACAACAGAAAAAAATAAGAGAGCGAACGCCGGCGTTCGCTTGGGGTTTAATGAATTATAGGATTCCGTACAAACTTACCTATGTAGGTAAGTAGTTCGCTCACGAATTTAGTCTCGAAGATTTTTCAGATTCGCTAAAAGTTTAATTTAGTATTTTGTTATGTAACTACAAGTTTACGGTTTCAGACTTTTTACTTTCCTTGTGCAACCTTGCGATTTTTTTTTTGCCAGACTTAGAAGTTTGATTTTTTCATTACTCTAAGGGGTAACAGACCTAAGTATTAATTTCAACTTAATACCTCCACGAGTTCCTGAGAAAAAGGGTCTTGACAGATAGATAAAAAGTGATTCTTTATGGGTTCCGTTTCTGCCGGCTGAGGTACGGATGCCTAAAACCATTCAATTGGCGACCTTATCAAATTCCGCGATGTCTTTCTGGCAACCTAGATTTTCTTTGTTATTTTCAGCATTATATGAAAATCGACGTTTTTCCTGGCAGATCTAAATTTATTATTATTTTGTTTTTGTTAAGTTTAGCACTATGGCACTTTTGCGTAATGCGTAAACTATTTTCAAGTTCAGCAGTAGTGTCTATTGCCAATTTTTTTGAAGAGCATCACGTACATTAATTTTATTACTCTCCAACTTTCTCAGTGGTGGTGGCGATGGCGTAATTTTTTTTTAATTTTTGCATTACATAATAAAGCGTAATATTTAATTTAATAGCGTAAATAAAGGACTTTTGACTTTGTTTATGCATCAGCGTCATTAGTGTCAAGATGTTGCGTATATGGCGTAACACCATTTTATTTATTATTTGCTTTGCGCTAATTAAATTACTAAGATTGATTACAGACAGAACACTAATAAGGTCTTCGATTGAGGTTTATTTTATCGCCATATACCTACACAACTTTCAACCATAAGTACCTTATCCTTTTCAGAATATCTTCTTCGAATCATGAAAAACAATGGTGGAGCTTTTACCCATGAGTGTAAGATACAGAAGCCTTCTAAATATCCATTAGTAATGAACTAGCGATTGCCAAGCGTAGTCATTCCTTTTTGTGCTGCAGTAGATTGCGATGTTATAATTAGTTGGTTTGAAAGGGATAGCGTGGCAGTCGACAGGATAGAATGGAGGAAAAATCATCTTGAGCCTACCCCAAGTAACTTGGGTCAAAAACTGCATGTAAAAAACTGCCATAGCACGTCTCTGCGTATATTTTGTTATAACAAAACGACGTATGCGTGTGTGTACTGCGTGTATGTCACTTTACTAGTAATTTTTTACCTTATTTCTATTAGCATACAAGCCTCTGCCAGAAGATGAACGCTCATATGATGCGGAATAAATAATACGTAATAGACTTGTTTTTAGGTGGGAATGATCAAAAACTGTCTCCCGCTCTGGGTAGCAGCGAGAGGGAGTGTTGGACTTTAACTGACCAAAATCAAAATCCATATATATTTCTTCAGTTGCAATATGCGTTCCAGGGCTGCGGTAGCTCTTTCAAACAATTCAGAAAATATTTAGTAGATTAAAGTGCCATTTAATTAATTATTTACAGATTTCAATGGAGATTCTGAGATCAGATATTTTTGCAATGCGTAATCTGACAACAGTCGATGTAGCACTACCTTATTATGTATTTATTTTACTAACAGCATAGTAACAACTCAGATCTGTCACTCAGTCCTGCAAAGCCTAAGCGTAGAAAACGATGCTTAGAAGAAAATTACACCATTGGTACTATAACTTGACATTATTTTACAGCTAAGGACAACACCATTGTCAGTATGGGAATGAAAATTAATCCAGCACACGGGACCATTATACAAGTATCTTCGGGTCAGCAGACGAAGTAAGATACTATTATTTTGACCCTAAATTACGGAGATAACCAGCTTGAGAAGTTTCTAACTAACCTATTTTATTTAATGTTTCACAGCAAGCCATAGGTTTCTGTCTCACTTACCATCGATAATAACTTTCTTTTTCGTTGCCTGTATGCAGTCCTCTTAGTAGAAGACAATTCCGCCTTCTCCAGATTCGTTTTTGCAAAGACATGTAACTATAAATATTTTTCCACAGTGTCTCCTCCCCCGGATTGGGCCAAGATGGAACGGGAATGTACATCCGCCAAATAGACAGAAACGCAATACAAATCCAGACCAGCAAAGACGGACAGAAGCAAGACCTCAGCAAAGTGCAGAATACTGCACAAAACGTGCAAATGATCACGGTTCCCCAGGGCATGACTGTGTTACAAAACCCTTTGAACATAAGCCAAGTTCCTACAATGCTTGGGCAGTCTAACAGCCAGGTTTATATGATACCGGCAAATCATCCGAACCTCATGCAAAGTGCTTTACCAACAGGGATCCAGCAAGTTCTCCAACCTGGTCAGAATGTCACAGTGATGCAACCAAATCAACTTGGCATGCCAGGGGGAGTCCAGTACAATGTGCCTTTGATGAATATGCCAGCTACTTCGCAATATATGCCCACAGGATTCAACTTTAACACGCAGCTATCCGCCCAGCAATTAAACGCAGCTCTCGCTGGACATCAACTGAACCCTAATTTAGGGACAATACCTATTGTGCAAGGTCCCCCACCGTCTTCTCCTCTAACAAACCCTGGGCAAACAATCCCCGGGACACAGTCGCCTATGCAACAAATAATTCCGAATTCGTTCCTAACGCCGACGTCACAGTATGCAGGGATGCCCCAACAGTATATGATGCAAGGGAACTCTGGAACGATCACTGTACCGACTAACAATCCGACGGTGCAGTATAGTATACCAGCTACACAAAATACCTCAAACAATGGCAATGGACAATCTACGTCCACAGAAACTGATACAAATGGGGCCAACAACCAAACTAACTACATTACATCGTCGTCACAAGATAACGGGTATTCATTAACAGGTACAGTGCAAAATCAGCAAACGTTTACGTCAGACGTCCAATCAACGCAGACTACAGGCTTTACACCAACCAATCAGAATGGCACTCAGACGTACGGATCATCGAATGGCAGCCAGACAGCAACTTACGCTAGTCAAACGACAACGACTCAACCACCTCCCACCTACAACCCTACAAACGGGTCGAACCAAGCTTCTAACCAGACGTACGCGCCCCCGAGTACGCCAACATCACAAACTTCGCAGGCAAATTTTTCTCCATCGACAACGCCAGCGCCTCAGACGTATCCTACTACCAACCTTCCGAACATGCCTAACGTAGCTTTCGCGCCGAACCAGACCCCTCAAAACCCTTACCCAAATGCCACTGGGCAGAACTTGGCAGCTTACGCGAGTAACCAGTACCAGTACACAAGTAGGCCTTGGTTCAGGCCGAGGTATGGATCACCACAAGGGTCCCCTTACAGTGCGGGCACAGGACCACCGCCAAATGGGCCCCCAATGCCCGTACCCCCTCCCTCAGGAAATTACAACTATTGGCCGGACAGCTGAGAGTTAGAAAGTTTTATTGGTATTGAATTCGACCAGTGAAAACTATAGAATAATTTATTTGTCAGAAAAGAGACTGCTTTATAAATATACATTTATGAAATGTAAAGAAATATTTTATAATCTAGATGAAATAATGAGTATTTTCTATATGTATTGTTTTTTACTGAAATTATGTAAAAGTGAAAGTTGTTGTAATACTGAGTGCACACTGACGGCAATGCCAACAATTGTATTAAGTGAAGTGTAGTTATTATAAGTATTGATGCGCGGACGCTCCGATTTATGCGTAAGTGTGACTCTCGTATTAAAGTAAATGATACTTGTATATTGTTTAACCTAGCACGTTATTGTTCATGCACAATTTTGCAAGAATTTAGACAGTAAACGATGCACTTCCACGTGCACAGCCTCAAATAAATGAAGACCTATTTCTTATTGCAAACAATTTGTTTTGAAGCTATCACATAGATCATCATTGATGTAACTTCTAGTCGTCAACTTCGTAAACTTTACCACCCATAAAGGTCACTTACACCGAGATGAGATGCGTGTATCGTACGAGCGAATACATTACAGAACTGTATGTAAATAAATGTATATATATATATATATTTCGTTGTTGATTTCGGCTATGATGACTGATATCTGTTATCGAAGCAACTAAGGGATGCGATCATGTTCTCTTATATTGTCTAAAATAGACTATCTTTTCTGTGAAGGTACATAAACAGTATGGACACGTTAAAACATCTTTTTTATAACTCTCTGTAGTAAACAAAGAGATACATTTTTAGTGAGATAATTTGCCTTTTCAAAGATTAACATAATTATTATCACATCGCTTTTCAGTGTGAACTAACCTTAACAGTTATGTATTGAAACTAGATCTGTAGAGCTGTGTACCTACTTATTTGTAATAGCTAAAACGTAAATCTTTTCACAATTAATAATAATAAAACCAAGTGTACATGGACCACGCCAACGACGATAACAACGGCGTAATGTAGCTCTGCAAGTCTAGTTGAGACGAGACAAGAGAGTTGTACGTGGCCCACGTGTGCGCAGTGTAGTTCTACCTTATGGTGGCTCCAGGGTAGGCAAGCTAGGGAGAAGTAATTCAATAGGGTTAAACGAACTGAAAGAGTTAAATTGAAGGTTTTATTGATTATATTCCAAAAATAAACACGTGTTATGGCTGCCAATCATATTTTAATCAACATACAGCTTGACACTGACCCGCAAATCTTAAGTTTTTTTTTATTTCGCGGGCTACCCTGGCGTTTTCGTAGGTCAGTGAGTCTCATACCATGAGCCACTACTGTCTATAGATCTTAGGTAGGTACTTATACTTACTGTCTAGTCGTTTTCCGAGATTATTTTTATTGCCATCTGTTATGAAGCGCAACTGTGCAATACGCATGCGGCGGCTATGACATACGAACTCTTCACGGTTGTGAACTGCGCTTTAATGTAGGTACTTACTGTCTAGTCTGGTCTAGTCGTTTTCCGAGATTGTTTCGAAGAGTTTGTAGTCTACAAAAAGTTTATGCCTAATTTACTTTTCTCACCGAAAGCAAATGGCTTTCGGTGAGAAAGCGAAAGCGAAAAAAAGCGAAAGTCATTATCTTTGACAATTCAAAATTGACAGATCGATGTTAATCCTAAAATCTCGAAGGGTAAAAACTTTATTACAAAACATTTTTCCTAGATCTCGGCAATCTAAAAATGAATGAGAACCGATACCCAGTGACGGCATCCCTCTTCATGTTAAAAGAAATAAAACATAGGCAGGAACAAGTTAACCGCGGGTATCAACTCCTGAAGCGCAAGGCTGAAGCCCTTCGTTTCAGGGGCAGGCAAGTGGCCTCAGAATTGGCCTCCACTCAAGCCATTCTGGGCCACACTCTGAGAGAAGCTTACATAACGTTAGCAGCTGTTAAGTTCACTAATGGAGAGTCAAATGCGTTGGTGCTTGAGAATATAGGCCAAGTAAGTTAATTTTCAATTATAAGAGTAAGATGAGAATGGTAACTACTCATACAGTCCTAGCGGCATCGAAATTTTATATATTTGGTAACAGATTACACAAAAGTGCATACCCACTGTAGATAGAGAACTAGGCAAAATACGTTAAAAAAATTGAATTTCGCGGGATTATTTGGGATACCAGCGAAAAATACTGAAATTTACAATTCATTTAAGTATCTGATACAGGCTCAAATCAGAGTTCAGCGCGTAGCCGAGAACATATCAGGTGTTTCCACAGTATCGCTTCTAGCTGTAGAAGAGGATGGTGTCGGGGATTCCTTCCGATACGCAGGTCTCGGCGCAGGCGGCCATCGCACCGGGGAAGCCAAGAAAGCTTTCAGAGAAGCCGTGCGAATACTCGTCAAGTTTGCCTCATTGAGAAATAGTTGCATACTCTTGGACGAAGCTATTAGGACCACATTGAGGTAGGTAGTAGAATTCCATCCATTTCAATGATTCTTAAATATTTACTGATAAAATTCAAAAAAAATCATCTAAAATCTTCACAGGAAGGTAAATGGTATCGAGAAAGTCATCCTGCCGAAGTTACGCAACACTGAAAATTATATTTTGACGGAAATGGATGAAAGGGTAACCTCATCTTCTCTAAATAAAAATAATGCTATTGAATATTATGGACTCAACTTTTTGTCTGCATTCAGGAACGTGAAGAATTTCATCGTTTAAAAATGGTAAAGGCGAAGAAGGTTAAAACTCGAACCCGCCTTCTTTTGCGGCAGTCTAGTAGCGCGTTTGGTGCCGGGGAAGCTCTAGGCATGTATCTTTTGAATATTGAAAGTCAGAATTTCCCCTTCTGTAGGTATTAAGTGGCTTTTCTACAGACCGTAAGACTAGTATTTGTATTTACGAGGTTCTACTACCGCGCCTCTACACGATGGTTTGACACAGGTAACCTAGATCTTGGTCCCTTTTTATATTAGGTCTTTACCTATGAAATTGGAGATTTGTATGATAATTTTAAAATATAAAAATTTTGGTAATTTTTTTATTTCTGCTAATCAAAGTACTGGCCCAAATTGTCTATACAATTTTGCCATTTTGATGGCAGTTTGTTTATCCCTTTACTGTAGAAGTCTGCCGGACGGGAGGCGATGAATTCAGCGAAAGCGTTTTGTACTGCATCACGGGTGTTGAATTTTTTCCCACTTAAAAAACTGTCTAAATTTTGAAAAAAATAGAAATCTGTTGGGGCAAGGTCCGGTGAGTACGGTGGGTGACGGAGAACTTCCAGCTGTAACTCTTGTAGCTTTGCGATGGTCTGTCGTGAAGTGTGAGCTCGCGCGTTGTCGTGGAGAAGCAATGGGGAAGAGCAATTGACTAGTCTTGGTTGTTGAATTGCGAGCTTCTCCATCATTGTTTGCAATTCTTGGCAATAGACATCTGCCGTCACTGTTGTGCCATTCGGTAAGAAGCTGTGATGTACAAGTCCGGCACCAGACAGTCACCATCATCTTCCTATGAGTAATCTTTTTTTTAGCGCACTGATTAGGGGCTGTACCCGGGTCCACCCACTGAGACGAACGCTTACGGTTGTCGTACAGGATCCACTTTCCATCGCAGGTAACAATTCGATTAAGAATTCCCTCGTTTCTATGCCGATTCAGTAGTGCTATGCATGCTTCGACACGTACTTAAATCTCGCTGTCGGTCGCTTAGTTCGTGTGGCACCCACTTACCTAGCTTTTTTATCTTTCCGATTTGACGCAAGTGCTTTAATGTTGTTTTGACACTAATTCCAAGGCCCGCAGCAAGCTCAGCCGTAGATTGAGATGGATCCGCTTCCACTATCGCCTTCAATTCGTCGTTGTCGACAATAGTTACCGGCCGACCGCGAGGCTCGTTCTTCAACTCAAAATTTCCAGATTTAAAACGATTGAACCAATAATGGACTGTGTTTATGCAAGCAGTGTTATGCCCGTACACGTCGTTAATGTTTCGTGTTGATTGCGCAGCGGTATTTCCACGTAGGAACTCATATTCGAAAATTGTACGAATTTTCAGTTTATCCATAGCGCCAAAAACTACCACAATGTCACAAAAACAAAAAACTATCTAAAAACAAATGACTGAAATTGAAATTAAATTAATACGTCTTTCGAATAAAATTTATTTGAATTTCGAATTGCGCGCCAATCCACAGATAATTAATTCTGAAAATGCTGGTTATAGAATCTCCAATTACAGTGAAGACCTATTATTATAGACCTGATTCTGTCGGGGGTTTAACACACGTGAAAGTAGAAAATAATGGAGCCAAGGGAACACACTCCCAGGATAAAAAATTCTGAATAACAGTTCGTCAAACAGTTCCTTATAAGAATAACAGTTCCCTCTTAAAAACAATTAGGTAAAATCTACAAGTCCGTGATAAGGCCTGTCACACTGTATGGATCAAAATGTTAGGCTGTGTAAAAGACGGATGAAAAAAGATTGCACGTAGCGGAGATGAGAATGTTACTAAGATGGATGTGTGGTGTGACGAGAATGGATAAAGTGAGAAATGAGTATATTAGGGGAAGTTTGAAAGTGGCGCCAGTGACTGACAAGCTGGAAGGGAATCGTTTGTCAACGTGTTTGAAACGCATGTTACTAAAAGAGTTATGAGTTTACATGTGGATGGATGGAGAAGGAGAGGGAGACCAAAGAAAAGATGGATGGATTGTGTGAAGAGTGATATGAAAGAAAAGGAAGTTAGTGATAGCATGACGAGTGACAGGGCAGAATGGAAGAAAAAAACGTGTTGTGCCGATCCCAAATAACGCGGGAAAAGGGCAGGAAGATGATGAGTTCCCTCTTAAGAACAACATTTCTCTCTTGTTCCCTCTTAAGAATAACAGTTCCTCTTAAGAACCATGTTAAGAATAACAGTTCCTCTTAAAAATAACAGTTTCTCTTAAGAATAACAGTTCCCCGTAAGAATAACAGTTCCTCTTAAGGATAATAGTTCCGCTTTTAAAAGTATCAAGACTAGGATCAGGAATAATTAGCAATGCCGTTTCTCAGAGGAATCAGGTGACGAAGCCCCTGCACCATTGCCAGCTCGCCGCCATTCCATCGAGTGCCTCACTGGCATTCTGACGTGCACCTCTACCCTGTCCATGACCACGGATTCTGGTGACTTCAAACCAGTCTGTTATCCTCACAACTGGGATGACGATGATCTGTTGTTTTAAGTTGTAAATCGAGTAACATTTAATCTTATTCTATTGCTTTACTAAATATTTATAGTGTGTGATGAAGGTACCTATTGTTAAATGTGTTCATGTTTTTTACTGTGGCAAATATATTTATTTGAAAATTCGAAACGTTTTTGATTTTAAGATTTCAGGGAATTTAATAACTACCTACTGGCAAAAACTATTTTTTTTATTGATATAATATCTAGTGCTTGCCATCCCATCTGATGGTAAGCCGGGATGCAATCGTTGATGGTGAAGCGCACTAGTTTATTAATAGCCTACACTCTAGCCTTGAAGACAGGCTGTGTGTGACCGTCGGTCGGGCCAAGTTTTCTTCCTATCTCTACTTCATTGCTTTAAGCAGGCGAGTCCGATTTATTGGATTATATCACGTCCGTTTATGCTAATTATTTACGATTCGAATGGCTAAAGTATAAAAGCAATAAGTAGGTTTTGTAAGATTTTATTAAATTCATCATAATTTTACAAAAAACTTTTTTGTAAGGAAAAGAACAAAAATAATCTATAGAACCCAGCCATCGTCTAGCCTCTCCTCCATAGGTCGAGTAAAGTATTGGCATCTTCGGAATTTCTCCAGAATTTCCCCCTGTAAAAAATAATCCGTAAAAAAATTACATCAAGATAACGTTTCGCAATTAATTATATAGATAAATACATAATAAGAGAGAGATGAACTGATAAAAGGATGGAGCTTATACGATGTATAGCTCCTTCAGTCTTTTTCGCTCGCACGCCTGACTTATACATGTCATTGTAAGACCCCTGGTCGACCAAGACCTGGATTAGCATATCCTTAGTTACCGTAGTATCATTTCATTATTTATGTAGGTGGAGCCGCTGGGTAAAGCCAGTACAAAATAGTGGAAGAGCCCTATTCATTAAACCCCGAGCGAACGCCGGCGTTCGCTGGGTCATTGTGTTACTATTGTGTCTCTAATTACGCTACTCAATAGGTTAAAAGAGAATAGTTTGGTGGTTGATTGGTATTACTTCAGAAAGGTTCTAGAGTGGCGACCGAGCACCGGAAAACGCAGCGTTGGAAGGCCTCCCACTAAGGTGGACCGACGACCAGGTGAGAGTCGCGGAAATGCGGTGGATGCGAGACGAACAGGATCGGTCGTTCAGACGCTTGGGGGAGGCCTATGTCCAACAGTGGACGTCTTTCGGCTGAAATGATGATGATGACTTACGGGTCCTGTTTTAGTAGTTGTTTCGCTATAATAGGTAATGGCGCTGGATCCTGTGCCGTACAGTGGATACTTAAGATGCATCTGAAACGATACAATTTTGTGAGATCAAGGCCAATATAAAAAAAAAGCGTTGTCCCACACTGGAAATAACTCCTATATCGTGGGTGCATTCACACACGTAAAGATGTGTAAACTCCCATAAACAAGACACCCGACCCGGAACACCTACCTGTAGGCCATATCAACAAATCTTTATTTGGTGAGGGAAATTAACCCGCGACACGCAGCACAGCAGACAATCACTCAACCACTGCGCCAACCATGGCGTCATATTATGCAAATATACAAAAACACATTGACTCTATATAATTAAATGCCCAACTTTTATTTCTTTTTGTGTGGCGGACACATCAGTAGGTAAGTAAATTAATTTTAGTGGTAAAAGTTTCGGCATTTGCTTTCCATTTCCTGCTATAGGTTTCTGAGAGAGTGTAGAGTGGTAAGAGATGGAGGCTGACTCTATGAAGTGGTATGTGTAGCCACCAGTACCAATGTTTGGGTCAACTCGACAGCTTTCAAGGTACCCAACTAGTGCTTGTTGTTCAAAATGCTGCGCGTCGTATAAAAGTAGGTAGGTGTTTACATATAAAAGGAATCATCTTGACTTTTAACACATTCCATACTTACGTTTTTATCAGCAGTAACTTCTAAATTGCGAGGCTCAAAATCTTCCTTGACGAAATTGGCGTCATATTCTGTGCAATATTCGGACACAGGCTGAGATGTCTTCAGCTCTTCAATCACTTCATCGAGCATTTGCTCCCAAAAGAAGTCGGTGAGCATACGCTTGCGGATACCTAAAAATAAATTGGTAATTTGTGAAATCAGATAGTTAACTTATAGGGGGGTTGAGTGTTCGTTAGAAAGTATCTGCTAAAAAATTGTAGTTATAAATCACCTTCCCCGTATTTCGACTTCTTGGGGATTTTATAGCAAGCGCGCATTTCACTCCCTTTTTCTGGAGCTTCACGTCCATCCTGTAGAATCCAAGGACGGCTAAAGTTCTTCCCTTTGCCATACGCAGATGGTTCAATAGGAACTTTGGGATGGAGTTTGATACGTTCTAGTGGTCTTATCTTCAGTGTTTCTTCTTCATTTTCTGGTTCCGGAATATCAGCTTGAACTTCAGCATCGACGGCTGCGGGATTCATGTTTTGCTTTCAGTGTACGCGAAAAATTCATATACTCAAAAGCATCTGATGGTTGTTATGGATACGAATAATAAAGTCAATAAAGTAACGTAATGTAATTTTTTTAACTTTAGTTACTGCGCTTTCGGGAATTGGAACGCAAACTTCAAAAACTCCATCAGTCAGCTGTTGACAAATGACAACTAGTGTTGATCGAAAATCAGCTTTCATTGTCAAATCGAAAGATGGAGGCTTGTCAGGTAGCCCGTAAACAAGATTTGCCCCCTCCGGGGGGCTACAAACCGATTCCTTATAAAAGGGTGCCTGCAAAAACATTCTTTAGCGGTAAGTAAAATAAAAGTTTTTCTTATTTTGAGTTGTACATAGGATTAATACCAGATTATGTAACCCATGTTTATAGGTTAGGTTGTTATATTTTCCAAACGTTTTAATTAATTTTCCTGCTTATAAAACCACAAAACAATCCTTATATAGTGTAAAATGCCCAAAAAAGTAAAGAAAAAATGTTTGTATTGAATGCTGTGTTCATTGTAACTCTTGTTTTGAGTTCATTCATGACCTCTATAGTACTGATCGATTTTTTACTTTTGGTATAATAAGTAAAGTGTATCAACATTCTGGTTACATCTAGCATTAATATACTCACAATTTCAGCCAGATCTACTTACTCTAATCCCTGTTTTTTTTATTAATTTCAGGGTATACTATGTTTGCTGGCTACTTGGGCATCACAGCATTCGCAATGTATCTGTATGCTAAGAACTATAAGCAAATAACTAAAGACGAGATAGAGATGCGATCTGCTAAGATGGCAATATTCCCTATGTTAATGGCTGAGAGGGACAGGGCATACTTGAAGCAGCTCCGTAAGAACCGTGATGCTGAGAGAGAACTCATGAAGGATGTTCCCGGATGGGAGGTAAAATTAACCTATATGCACCCAGTTGTTAAGTATAGAACGCCAAAATACTGAAATTGGTATTCAGCTGCATCTAATTAAAAACTTAAGCAAAGTCCTAGTGCAAAATCAAACTGCCAACTTTTTATTCAATATAGTTGGCAGTGACAGGATATAGTATGAATAAATAAGGATACTATGTATACAAGGGTGAAAATTCATCTGTTATTGCTTATCCTGCCATCGTTAGCATGGATGTTACCCATAATATTTTTGTGATTGGGCACAATGAAAGCCATTCCATATCCAAAATTATAGTAACAGTCATTCAGCAGATGTTTCCATCAAGGTTGTTGAAGTGAAGATTCACCCAAACATCATATAATATAGCAAGGTGATCTAAAAACTACAGAAAAAGAAATTAAAATATTTATTTACAATTAGATTTTGCCTTCAGCTTTGTCCATGTGACAATCGGTTATTATGGTTTACGGATGTGAAGACGAAGCTGGATAAAAAGTAGCTTGTCTCTCCTTGGAGTTTAAACTTACTCTCTATCAGTATTCATCAAAATCGGCTCATTAGTTTTACCGTGAAAGTGAAAGGCTTATTGTAATTTTTGTATTTGGATTTGTTTTTTTTTTTACCTTATTTATTTATATTATCTCACATAATAGAAGCAAGAAGATATATACAAAACATGATATAAAACACTTTAAAATCATGGAGTTTCTTGCACATTTTTGTCCTTAAAGATCTATCAAAAATCAAAAATATTTTTATTTCACATAGGTCTACATGAGCACTTATAAAACGTCAGAAGCTAGTGCACGGCTCCAAATTGGTTGTTTCTATGGAGAAGAACTGGCAAGAAACTCCATGGTTAATCTTTTAAAAAAAATGGTTGTTTACAATATTTTCATTTTACAGTATTAATAGTTATTATGTAAGAATAGTGTAGACCAGTCAATATTGTACCCAAAAGCACAATAAAAATAATCATATTAAAAAAAAGTGAGTTGTAATAGGAAGTAATATAAGAATTCGTGGAGTCTATGTGTTCTCACTGTTCTATGCTTTGGAATAGCCTCACTAAAATGGTTTGATTGATTGAATGGGAGCCAAATAGTAGCTTTTAGCCCACAGCTCATCTAATAAGCTGAAGACGTGTCTGGCACCTCTTCAGAATGGGGCTGTCAATTTGTATTTGTATTTTCGGGCTGGTGTCCGCACAATATAAGGCTGTCAATAAAATGTATTATTTGTTCCCAGGTAGGCACCTACTATGGCGAGAAGGTATACAACCTCCTCCCCCCTGATACCCTGGTGGAGCCCATCTACCATGAGTACTACGCCCACTCCAGACCCTATGAATGGTACCAACGTGCCTACCTCAAACTGCGCTCTTAAGGGGCAAAGTCAAGGGGCTTATACAGCTGTTGGTGATCTAAAGAGCCTCCTTGGTGTGAAGTTGCGCATTATAAATTATTGCTTGTGACACAAGTGCGGTTACTGTGTATTTTAGGTGATTTCATTTCATTACAATAAATCATAGTATGAAGAGGTGATTTTTATTTATGTGGAAAGTGATATAATTTACTCATTATCATCATCATCATTTCAGCCGAAACTGTTGGACATAGGCCTCCTCCAAGTGTCGCCGCAATGAACGGCAGGACCGTGCGTCTCGCATCCATCGGATTCCCGCAGCCATTACTAGGTCATCGGTCCACCTTGTAGGAGGCCTTCCAATGCTGCGTCTTCCGGTACGCGGTCGCCACTCGAGAAACTTTCGGCCCCAATGGCCATCTGTTCTGCGAGCTATGCGACCTGCCCGTTGCCACTAAAATTTGGTGATTCTTTGTGCTATTTCTTTTTCTGTGGTGCTATGTCAACAACCTTGGTTCTCCTGCGGATATCTTCATTCTTGATTCGATCACGCAAAGAAACTCCGAGCATTGCCCTGTCCACTGGCCTTTGGGTTACTTTACTTCTGAAGAGGCCCATTGTGAGCGACCACGTTTCGGAGCCATATGTTATCACTGGCAACACTTACTGGTTACAGACTTTCGTCTTGAGACACTGTGGTATGTTGGACGAGACGATACTGCGTAGCTTCCCGATCGCTGCCCACCCGAGTGGGATTCGATGGTTGACCTCTTTCAGATTCAATATCATTTACTATTATTGTTTTATTATACAAAACTAGCTTCTGCCGGCGGTTTCGCCCGCATGAAAAGTTTCTCCATACAAACTTTGAACCCCTGTTTCATCCCCTTAGGGGGTGAATTTCGGAAAATCCTTTCTTATTCTTTGTGTAATATTATAAAGAAACCTCTGTGCAAAATATCAACATTCTAGGTTTAAGGGTTTGGGTTAGATGTTGATGAATCAGAACTTTGCCTTTTATATTATACAGGTGGAAAAGTATTTAAAAATGACTTGTTAAAATAAATAACATAGCATAGGGCTTATTTAGGCAGGGGCGACCCTTTCATCTAATTGGGTAAATGAGTATTTTTTTAAATATATGCATCAAAAAGTAACTATCGCAAATAGAAATAATTTTTCAAAATTAACTAAATGTGTCTTGAGAGCAGTGGTGGCCGAGTGGTAACGGCCCCGACTTACGAGTTGTAGGTTGCGGGTTCAAACCCAGCCAGGCGCGCATTACTTTGCGTAATTTATTTCATCACCTCTGCTCTCAAAACGGTGAAGGAAAACATCGTGAGTAAACCGGAAGACACGTGACATCCACCAACCCGCACTGAACCCGCGTGGTGGATTACGGCCCATTCCCTCTTCTAAAGAGGAGGCCAGAGTCCCAACAGTGGGAACATTATAAGACCGACTATACTATACTATAACTAAATGTGTCGCTAGTTCAACTTTAACGGTGTGCATGTAATAGTGTCGATGGAGAACTTTTTTTTTTTTTTCTTTTCTTTTTGGCAATTGAGCCGGTTTCGACTATTCTGCCAGTGTCACGTTGGGACGGCGGCCCGGTGGGAGCAACCGTCGAACTTTGTACTTCGTGGTAGGTGTTAGTTTAACTGAAAAGACGAACACAAGGGTTAGTAAAAAACGTATAATCTACATATCAATTTTATATACAACACAGATTAATACTACAGGATATAATTTAAATACATTACGCACCAATCAGAACTTTAGGTCATTTTCTTTCAAAAATGTAGCCAGGAAGTTAATTAGTTTGGGGGAGAAGTGAGAAAGAAGGGAGTGGAAGTTAGTTGGGAGGGGAATGTTACATTTGGGAAGTTTACGATAGAGGTCAAAAGATTTATTATTCAAGGAGCAGGAGAAGAAAATATGGTCCAAAGTACCCTCCGCTAGACCACACTCGCACAGAGAACTATCTCGGACATGGATCTTATTCAGGAACACTGGGCTACAACAATGTCCGAGTCTCAGTCTACAGAGCGACGAAACAGTTCTCTTCGACAGTTTAGGGCATTTAAAGAACCAAGGCCTACGTTGAATTTCGGGCTGTATAGCTGCATAGTAGGTGCCCTTGGTTTTGGAGGTCGTCTTCCATGTTTCAGTCCACGAGTTAAATAACTTGGGTTTGGCACCATTCCGCAAATCGTAGCTATGAACCAAGTAGTGCTTTCGATCAACCGGATTCGATGTGGCATACTTTGCTAACGAATCAGCGCACTCATTGCCAACAATTCCCGAGTGACCGGGGATCCAGGTTATCTCGATGTCCAAGCCGTTTTGGGAACAATCAAACAGCAAGTTCTTGATATCTACAATTATTTGACTATGGATTTTACTATAAAGTTGATTTTGTTTTAAGGCCTGAATACTACTAAGTGAATCTGAAAAAATTACTGATCTTGCTATTTGATGTGATTTAATATAGTGTATGGCTTCTAGAATACCAATGCACTCTCCTGTAAACACTGATGCTTCTGGTGGGCATTGAAAAAGCAGAGCAATTCTAGAATTTTGAAAGTAAACTGCCACACCAGTATTTCCTGTTTCAGTCAATTTTGAAGCGTCAGTGTAAAAGAAATTCCATCCTACCCAGTAACGCTTGAGAGCTAACTCAAAGTCGTCTTTCGCGTTTTGGGTATTCTTTGATATCCCCAGTCCCAAGACGGCTTTTGGTTCGAAATGAATCATCTCATATGCGGTAGAGAAGACCGGGAGAGTTGGATATTGACAAACTGGCGCGGAGAGTTGTTTAAGTTCTCTGTACCTGTTTATCAATAAAGGAACTGTTTTATGGTTCCAATAAGGAGAATTATTAAACGAGAGGTTGATTTGCTCTAAAATTGGGAGTAAAGGATGGGATGAAAGGGAAAAAACTTTAGACAGGAAACGGTCTGCCAAATACTGTCTTCTAAGGTGCAGAGGCGGATCTGCACATTCCACTTGAAGCGCATTAATAGGAGAGGATTTCATGGCCCCAATAACAATTCTCAGGCATTTGGCCTGGATGCTGGTTAATGTTTTCAGGGCATTTTTATTGCAGGGCTCTATAAGGAAACTGCAATAATCCATCGCACTTCTGGCTAATGCATTATAAACTAATTTAAGGGTGTATGGGTGAGCTCCCCACCACACCCCGGCCAGTGCCTTAAGGACCGACACAGATCGTTCACATTTCTTGACCGTGTTGTTAATGTGTTCGAAACCGGACAGTCTTGAGTCCAAAGTTACTCCCAGAAACCTAGCCTTATCCTTGATTGGAATGGTTTGTCCATCGATATTAATATCTATTGAGGGTACGGAACGCCTGCGGGTAAAAATGACCGCTGTACTCTTTGGCGCACTTAAAGACAAACCGTGATCGAGAAGCCATTGATTTAGCGACGACAGAGAGATATTCATTGATAGAGCGGCATCCTGAATGGAACTGCCAGAAACCAGGAGTGCAATATCGTCAGCATACTGAAGGATTTTGCAGTCGTAATTGAGACAAGAGGGTAAATTTGCTGTATATATGTTATATAATGGGGGACTAAGCACAGATCCTTGAGGTAATCCTCTCCAGAGCGTTCTTTGATCAGAGTCCGCCCCAGGGATTCGTAATTGGATGGTGCGGTTGGTAAAGATGCTACCGATGATACGACAAATCCTAGCCGGGATTCTCAGCTCGTGCAATTTTTGCCTGAGATTAGGGAGGAGGACAGAATCATAGGCAGCCGATATATCCAGGAAGACGACAACCGCAGACTCATTCCTACTGAGGGTCAGCCGGAGCTCTGACGTGAGGATACCCACACTATCAGCTGTGCCCAGACCTTTCCTGAAGCCAAACTGAGTCGGCGGGAGCAGCCTCCTATTTTCTACCAACCACTCCAGACGGTTTTTAACTAAATGTTCCAAAAGTTTTATAAGTATGGACGATAAAGCAATAGGCCTATATGAACAATGATCACTAGGATCCTTGCCTGGTTTTAAAATCGGGATGACAACTTGAACCTTCCATTCTGTGGGAATATAACCAGAAATAAAGCAGAAGTTAGCCAGATCCAGGTAATAACGGTGAGTGTTTGGACCAGCTTTGGAAATAAAGGAGTAGGTGAATCCGTCCACTCCCGGAGCAGAGTCTCTAACATGGGATAGCACAGTTTTTAATTCATCTAGGCTGAATGGCATGTTCATAGGGTCGGCAGTGCTGTCCACATCATCAATGCCAACGCTGCTCTCCTCTATGTCCGGAACATAAGCCGGAGCGATTTTTGAAAAAAACCGGTATCCCAGTTCTTCTGAGATGTTGTTTGAGGAGGTTGATGCTAGACTGCTCCTGTAACTCCTCAACTTTCGCCAGACCGTCGAAACCGGTGTGGACGGACTCAGCGAGCTACAGTATTTTGACCAACCTTCCCGTTTTTTCTTTTTTAAGAATTTCCTGGACTTAGCCAATATTCGCTTGAAGGAGATGAGGTTTTCCAGGTTCATATCGTTGTTAACTGTCTTTTCCGCCTCATTCCTGGCCCTAATCATGTTAGTGCATTCCCTATCCCACCATGGCGGAGAAGGAAGTTTGCCAGAAGGGGTCTTTTTGGATGGGAAGCAATCATCTGCTGTGGAGGAAATGGTAGAAGAAAAGGATGAAAAACATTCCTGGGCATTATGGCTGTCAACTTTTGGGAGGGAAGATACTCTTAAGTCTATTATTTTTGAATATAAATTCCAGTCTGCTGCATTAAGTTGGTATTTTAAAAGGGGGGGAGAAGATTTAAGGGGAATATTTTTGGAAGGGAATTCAATTATGATGGGATAGTGGTCACTTCCATGGGTCATATCCAAGCGTCGCCAAATGAGAAGGCTAGATATATTGGATGAACAGAATGTCAAGTCAACACAACTTCTATTCTGCCCAGGTGCAGTCCCTCGTGTAGTACTGCCATCATTGATGAGACAAAGATCTAGATCATCCAATATATCCAGCAAGCCTATGCCAAAGTTATCACAAGTGTCCGATCCCCAACGATAATGGTGACAATTAAAGTCACCCATAACCAGAATTGGACCACTAACGCTGCATAACAAATTTCTGATTACCTGAAGATATTCAGGTTGTGGGTGCGCAATATAAAATGAAAAAACATTTATATCCTCAGCCTTAACAGCAACAACATTTATGTTATCGCCAACGAAGGTTAGAGGAATCTGGGAGTATGATACCTTGCTATTGATGAGCAAAGCACATCCCCCATATCCATCATTTCTATCATTACGAACACCACCAAAACATGGCAACCTGAAATTGCTATCAGGCAAGAGCCATGTCTCAGCGATGCTGCAGATGGATGGTTTAAATTTATTAACTAGAAAAATAAGGTCAGACTTTCTGGGAGTAATACTCCTCACGTTCCACTGAAGGAATATCAGGGGATGGAACATCGTGGGTAAAATTTAAAATAGAGGTCAGTTTTGAGGCAACGTGGTCAGGTATTGATCGGGTCGGACTAGATAAAACAGACATTAACATATTGGTAATGAATTCTAATATATTTACTGAGTTGTTATCTCGCCTATGAGTCAATGGCTCTGCAACTTCTGTTGGCAGGGCACAACCGTTTCCTGTAGGGGAGAAGGAATAATTTTGTGTTAGTTCCCGGTGAACTTTTCTATTGTAGCCGGGTGAAAGAGGGGCATGGGTCTTGGGTTTTAAAAATACTGTTTGACGGTATGATTTTTGGGTTACCGGCATGGGGCTCGAGGATTGGGATTGGGATTTATTAACATTATGTTTATTACGAGGGGAAGATTTGAAAACGTCAGCGTATGATCTTGAAACAGGAGGGAATACCCGACTAGCCTCCGCATACGAGATTGATTTTTCCGACATCAGAGCTTTGATGCTCTTCTGTCTTCCCAATTCAGGACAAGCACTGTCATTTGCGAAATGATTGCCAGTACACGAGACACAGAAGCCTAGTTCCTGGGTAGTTTCACATCCATCCCCTGGATGGTCATCACCACACTTGAAACACCTTGGTTTGGATCGACATAAGGTGCGTGTGTGTCCGAAGCGGCAGCAATGATAGCAAAGGATGGTAGGGTAGGTGTATCGCTCAACTGGAAGAGATGAGTAAAAACTGATCACACGTTTGGGTAGGACCTGTCCATCGAATGTTAGTACCACAGTTTGAGTGGGCTTCCACTCAGTAATTCCAGAAGAAGTCACCTTACGACTCATCCTTCTGGCCTTGATGACAGGACCACAGCCCTCCGGAACCTGGATATTCTGGATAACTTCATCCTCCGACCACTCAACCGGTATATCCCTAACAATGCCCATTCGAGTTATATTGAACTGTGGGATGGTTGCTACATAGTTATTTTTAGCCAAGACTGAGTTGTTGAGGAAACTATTCGCATCCTGATGTGACTTGAACTCAACCGACACACGATTTCTGCCAATACGTTTGATCCCGTCAAGACGTATATTACTGACGTTATTGGTCGTCAAGAACATACCAAACTTAATGGGTTGTAGCACAGTGCCTGAGGTCTGTTCATTTTTTAAGGACACGTGGACGATATACGGAGGGTTATCTCTCATGGTGTAAGTCAATCTACCGGGTAAACTTTTAGGTATCTTTGGCGGTACGTTAGAAACCGCAGGGGGCGAACCAGCAACCCTTTTGCGAGTTGAATTCTCAGTATCCATAGCGGGATCTTGCGGGGGTGTTTCTATTGCATGGGGTAGAGTTATGGTTAACACAGGGGAGGAAATATCAAAAAGTTCATCAGGGGGATCCGGGTCAGGAGGCTTTTTGGAATTCATACTGGTTCCAAGTGGCTAAAAGGACAAACACAAACAAAAACAAACCTTATACCAAGAACACACACACACTAAGAACAGTCTCGATCAAGTTTAACACTAAAAAAGTTCACTAAAATCGAAAAAATTCGTAGGACTGACAAAAGCACGTGTCGAGCCTTCACCACTACCAACGAAAAAACATGGAGAACTTTAATGTTGTATTATGTAGCAAAACAGGCGAGGGGCGCGACAGCCCGCGACGGGTGCCCGATTAAAGCAGCGTCGGCCCTTAGGGCTGAAATTGAGTAATGAGGACGCCCCCGCGCCCGTTTTGCGACGTAATAACATATTAAGTTCTCCATCGACACGACTACATGCACACCGTTAAAGTTGAACTAGCGACAAGTAGTAGTAAAAATCCAGTGTCCGCTGCGGGAACCGTCCGCGTGAACACATGTGCTTTGTCACGCGACTGGTGCCCGTCGCGGGCGTCCGCTTTACGCAGTTTCGGCCCTAAGCATTGAGTAAATTACTGAAGAAACGTGGAAATTACTTTAAACAATTGTTCCATTTTATAAACAAAACATTTATTACTTTCACCATCCAGTATACAAAAATGTAAACATAATTCTTATAAATAAATAATTTATAATCGCTTCTCACGAGTTCATCATTAATTTATTGACATTTTTATTTCAATAAATAAAAGAGTTTTTAAATGAATAAATCACATCACCAATAAGCAACTAACTTTTGCAAATCATATGCAATGCTAATCCTTAACCATATACCCTAAGATAAAAGATTGCGTTTCAATAATACACAAGCTGTTTTCAGCTTTATAATACTATAATAAGGTTCAAATTGAAATGCAACACCTGTAATGTACAAATATTAAATCTAAGTTTATTAATAAAATGTATGAAGTCTTATCACCTAAGAACATAAGGAGGACATAAGACTTGTAATTTCATCATAATTCGTAATTTTTCAAAAGAGTACTAATAATCCAACATTTATTTATAAATACCTATATAAATACGTTCTTTTTTGTTGACCATATAGTTGTGGCAATCTTTGATTAGATACTTAGCAAATTATTAATAACGTTTTTTCCATTCATATTTATGGGCAAACATAAATGGGTGACATAACAGAATGTAAGAAAAAAAGCGTGTTTCACCGACCCCAAATAACGCGGGACAAGGGCAGCCCTGCGTACAAAAATAACTAGAGTAGGGTAGGGTCGTTACTCTAATCGTTAAAAAATGCTTCGAGCAACCCAGGGTCGTTCTTTTATAACTCGAGTAGCTTCCCTAGAGTTAACCCAACTAATTCTAATTCTGAGCAGGGTAGGTTGGTGTAAGCGGCAGGAATGACAGTTGCTTGGCATTGACAGAACTCCACGTTCGCGCTAAAAAATGCGAGCTTAGAGTATCTACCCTGGTGACGTCATTAGAGCATTTTTGAACGCAGGGCTAGAAGATAATGATTTGTGGGCATTCTAGATCCAAATCATCGTCTACTAGTGGACATAAACCACCCTCAAATGTCACCACAACGACCGTTCCTGTGCGTCTCGCATGCTCCGGATTCCTACTACCCTAATCAGGTGAGGACCGATGAGGTCTACCTCGCGGGCTTTCCAACGCTGCGTCTAAATGCGTGATGTTAATCAAACACTTAATACTTATCGGTACTTCGAGGCATTATTGCAACTTGTGTTATTATGGACGAAGCCTATGCAGAGATAAATCACATCAATCAGATCATGCATTATGTTTCAAATGGAGTATTTAAGTTTATGCAACATTATAAACTCATACTGGTTGATATCTATACCCATTACTCAAACAGTTTCTAAATATAGTATTTATTTTACACACATGGCATTTGACATAACATATTGCACGCTTATTGAAACATTTGCGACAGGGATGAATTTGGACAGTATTTAACAAAGCCAGAAAAATATTTCGCTATTCTAGTATTAAAGTTCATGGCAGGAGAAATGGCTGAAATGGTATTTCCTAACATTGAGGTAAAGTTTTAAACGCATGAATATTTATTACATTATTAATTCTGTAATCTTTGGTTACTTATTATTTAATTGTCTATGGTATTGCGAAAGAATACTTTTACGTTTAATTGGTTTGCTGTCATTAGGTCCCTACGTAAACAGGTAACAGGGCACGTGATGCAGGATCGAAGGTGGGATATGGTCTGCGGAGAGACGCCGCACAAACACTGAAGATCGAAACCGTCCGAGAACCCCCATCTGTGGGATTGTTTTTGCTGCGCCCAACTTGGTTGCGGAGTCTGTTTAGTTTTCCAGGTGGGCCATGGCAACTCGTGTCCAGGAGAGGCTCTCCGACGGCTCGACAAAATCATCAGGAGGTTTAAACTTCTCCCGCCAGAGGTCGCATCTCTCCGACGTAGGGACCTAATGACAGCATCAGCGGACAGCACTGCCGTGGCCGAATACTGAGCCAGCCAAGGAATTTAACTTGTCTTGCCATCGATACGCTAAGAAGAAGATAGGTTTGCAATAGACATTTTGTGCACAATACATATTTTGGGTAAATAATCATTTTTCTAAATCAGGTCTTCCATCTAAACATTCATTATTTTAATATTATAATTTGACTTAAAAGGGTTTCCTTTCAACCGTACACCAAAAAAATTTACACCGTTTCAGTAAAAAAAAGGTAGGAAACGCCTCAGCCTTACCTATTTGGACTTCTTAATAATAATCTTTGGCTTAAGCTTATGATTCCTGAGTTTGTGCATATGACTCATAACGAAGTACATGCCAGGGAATGTTAAGAACAGTAAATAGACCCTTAAGAACGTTGGCATATGGAAGGCGAAGTTCCACTCATTTGGCATCCCAACTGTGAACCGTTTTGTTTCCTCAAAGTATGGTATGTTCCGGAGAACGACTATAGCTTCGCATATAATGCCTATGGGGTAGAGAGGTATCCACATCGTGTAACGCAGCCAAGTCAGGATGTAGATTTCTCTTTTGTACAGCTGGGAGATGTAGTATGGATACCTGGAAAAGAAGGAATTTACAAATTAGTAATATCAGCAAGCAATAAGAAAAGGACATGAAATATCGAGTCTTTTCAAGAAGAACATTGTAAGCAACAATTTGTGGTTTTGCAGCCCTGAGTTCAAAAATAACCAGGGTAGGGTTGTTACTCTAGCCGTTAAAAAATGCTTCGAGTTGCAACCCAGGGTCTTTCTTTTATAACTCGATTAGCTACCCTAGAGTTAACCCAACTAACTCTAACACCGAGCAGGGTAGGTTGGTGTAAGTGACCATAAATGACACTTGCTTGGCATTGACAGTTGAACTCTACGTTCAAAAATGCGAGCGTAGAGTATCTACCCTGATGACGTCACTAGAGTTAACTCTATTTTTGAACGCAGGGCAGGACTGTGTTTTCTCTTCCATAATTAAAAAGTATTTATGAAAATATTTTAATAGCAACTACATATTCTATAAGATCAGTAGTTATATAATAAGTGTGTGTATGTTTACTTCTTCACGCTCGGACAACTGAAAGGATTTCGTTAAAACTTGGTACATGAGTGGACATGTCCTATGAGCTAACATAGAATACTTTTTATTCCCGCGAATATGTTCTCTTGTCATTATTTTCTACTCTCACGCAGCTGGATCGTGCTTTTTTTATTTTTATTGTATCGAGTAACGTGAAAATACCTTTTTTTAAATTGTTATAAGCTAGTGCTTGACCACGATCCCACCTGATGCTAAGTACTGATGCAATCGTTGATGGTGAAGCGCACTAGTTTACTAAGAGCCTATTCACTCTAGCCTTGAAGACGCCTAAATTATAATTGGATGGGAAGACCGCAGCAGGCAAATTGTTCCAGTCCTTCGATGTACGCGGTATAAACGAAGAGGCGAAACGCTTGGTCCGGACCGTAGAGGTTTCAACAACGTAAGGCCACCGTTGAATGAAACAGCCCAAATCACTTGAATTTTAAGAACAAAATTTATACGGCTTTTGGAATAGGTAATTCTCAAAAAGGTTTTCCTAAGAATAGAATAGATCTTTATTTGCAGAGGTTAAAGGAGGTTTAAGGTTGTGCCTTACCTGACGACTTCAATCATGCTCCACATAACGAAGAGATAGAAGACCACAGGTTTCGTATGCATGCGCGGTTCGGCTTCAATCATCACGAACAGGACAAACGCTCGACCGCTAACTTGTAGGAACGGCACTAGTACACCACCCTGCAAATATGTTAATTAAATGATTAGATCTTAAAATGAAAAAAAAAAAAAAACAACTGTTATTATAAAACAAAAACACAGGCACGTTTGGCACAGTGGTTGAGCGATTGGCTGCTGCGCTGCGTGTCGTGGGTTCGATTTCCGTACGGAACAAATGGTATTGTCTACAGATAGGTTTGTTCCGGGTCTGGATGTCTTGTGTGTGTAAGTTTGCATGTTTGTGAACGTACCCACAATACAGGAGTCATTCCTAGTGTGAGCCAAAGATTTTAAAAAGAAAAAAAAATATGGTTGCTATAACCATATTAACCATAATTTCTTTTCTTTTATCATCATAATATGACATTAATATTGTAAAGGCGGAAGTTTGTGAATGTGTGCGTATTTTTGTTACTCCTTCACGCACAAATGGCTCAACGGATTTGGATGAAATTTAGCACACGAGTAGACCATGTCCTGAAATATCAAATATGATACATTTTGATTCCAGGAGTAGGTTTTCTTGAGATTTCACACGAGTTAAGCCACTGGCAGCAATTAGGATATTTTCTAGAAAAACTTATTAGATTGCATCTTCAACTTTGGATAAGTTTCAGTTATTATGGGGTAGATAAAATTAATACTGTTTTTTTATGGTTAATTGAATGAGTTTTGTAATACTTGCTCCATTATTTTTAGTTTATATAATAATAAAATTCCACCAATTTCACACAACACCATCTGGTCCCAAACTAAGCAGAGCTTGTGTACTGCGAGTACTCATAGTACTAAAAAACTGGTAAACCTTCTAAATACATATATATTTATAGATAAACTACACCCAGACACAGAACAAATGATCATGCTCATCACACAAACATTTTTCTTGGGTTTCGAACCCACGACCTCCGGCATAGCAGTCACCCATTAAACACTAGAACAACAGGCCAGTCAATCAGTCTTTGGACAGATAGACACTCTATTTAGGCACTTCGAAACCGGCTCTTAGCATTCTCAAACCTGTAAAAATTATTGCGTAACTTTTATGTCCCTGAAAATAAGTTTAACATAAACCGATTTAGGATTTTATTCCAATAGCACAATATATTCAACTCACCCTAGTATACCCAAACAACGGATGCATAACTTCCAGGTACTGTAGTAGCTGCAAGAACTTCATGGCGGGTCCAACGTGCTCATACGTATCGGCGACTGAATCGTAATCCAGCTTAGCGTATCTCACGGCCATCACAGCCAGGACATACATGTAGCCGATGAATTGGAAAAGGTTGTATAGCTTCAAGTATACTTTTTTGAGGTCCTCTGAAATCAATCAATCAATCAATGAACCTTATAATCAGAAAATTTTCGATTCTTTGTGAATGTCTCTGACTCTAAAAGAGCCCAGTACCTATATAAAAATATGAGGGGGACCTTTTTAGGTACTAGATTGTGGCCAAGTCCAGTAGGAGTATTGTATTTTTTACAAAATAGGCCCTAATAGCAAAGAACTGTCGTGGTAGGCTACGAAAGAGATAGCGGGGTTAGATGGATAGGTTTCGCCTAGAATGACACACGGACAGAATAACGATGGACGCCTCTGCAGTAATGTGAGGCAGGTAGGTTATGTTAGTATTTATAAAAGAGTTAATACGAAAACGGGATCATTCAGACTGGGTCTTAGTTGAAGATGAGTCCATTTACAACATTTTGGACTGGGATAAAGTTTAAAATAAAGTTTTCACAGTGATTTAAGAATGAACGAACGAGCGAAGTGACCTAGAAAATTGGGGGCATTCATTCACATAATTATGATTCGTTTATGCTGTGGGAACGTTTGTTCGAGTGATCGTGGCCCTAGAACGCAAAGGGCAACTGAAGGTTTTTTTTTTAAATTTGATATAAACCAGTACTTAACTGCGGCCCCACCTGATGGTAAACAGTGATGCAATCATTGATGGTGAGGCGCACTAGTTTATTAAGAGCCTATTCACTCTAGCTTTCAAGACACCTAAATTATAGGATGCCGGTGGGTTTTAGTTATAAGTCTGACTTCCTTCCACCCTAGACCGGGAAGAGTCATTTGGTAATTTCCCACCTTAAATAAATAAAAAAAAAAAACAATAATGCATCAGGCATCTGACTATAAAGAATTTGAGGTAGTGGACGACATTTTTCCGAACTTCGGGGCCCGTCTGGAAGCCCCGTATCTATACACAGTAGTCTATCACCAACCACATCAAGTTCTATTACCTACACCTCACCATCAGCCAAGATTACCACACCTGTTACCATACCAAATACCAGTACCAACATACAGAATACCAAGCACAGTACTACGCCAACCGCTATCGAGGAAACCCAAGTACCACATACAAGCATGACGCCTCAGCCCGCTAATAACAGAAAAACTCGTTCGGGTCGAGTCGTCAAACTGCCGGTACGCTTCGCTTGAGGGTATCTTTCCTTCTCATACTTCTGACTTTGTTCATTCTTTCTTTCATATACATCCATACTTCTGTGGAATGCGCTTCCTCTTGACATCAGGACGGCCACCAGTTAATATGCATTTAAACGGAAGTTGCGGCTTTATTTTCTACGCAAATAGTGGAGTAGTCTCAAAAATCCTTTCATTTTTCCTTATATAAATAATATATATATATATATATATGTAGGTTTATATTATATTAAATATGTATGTATGTTTATTTTATGTATATATACATTTGATCCCTTGTTTTTTTATTATTCTTTCCTTTTTTTTATGCACCTGCCATGTTTTCACTTCACTACCCTTGGTTGACTGGTAGAGAATGCCTAAGGCATTAAGTCCGCCTTTGTACCTTTATGTTGCATGAAGTTTTAATAAATAAATAAATATCCACTCTACAGCACATTCTGTTTTGGAGTCACACGATTCTTACTTCTATTCCCAAAGTTGTATTATAAAGATGAAAGGTTTGTTGAATATTTGTGTATAATAAATAAACTTAAAAAATACTGGACCGATTAAAAAAAAAAAACACCGCTAGAATGCTACTTTATTTTTCACTTGTATGTGGGCGAAACCAGTGACAGAAGCCAGTAATTGATACGACGGTAGTTAGAGCCTTGGTTTCCGAGTAACTCATAAACTTTCTAGGCTAGGGATAGCGATCCTTTATATGAGAACGTGTCACTAAAAATATTAAAAAAAAATGTAGTCATTGCGTGCCCCACCAAAGAATCTTGGATTAATGATTTAATGAACAAATATATAAACTAAATGTTATTAAGTTATAATTAGCAGCTCAAAATTCGTATATCGCAATGTTTACAGTAGTTTATTTATTCAATTATATTTAGAAAAGAGTAAATTGGTGTGATTACTAGTGTTTTAAATCATCTATATGTTGTACTTCTTTCACTGGCGTGCCCGATTTATTTAGCAACCACTGGCACGCGTGGCGTAGGTTCGCCATTCCTGTTTTAGGCCAAGAGGCATACTCTAACATCTATTGCTTTCTTTCCCTAGCAACCCTCCTTCAGCTGGAACCGGCTGTTAATTGTATATCATCCTCCCATCTTTTCTTTTGCCTTCGTGTTTTCCTTTAAAATAGGAGATAAGGATTTTTAAATTGAAGAATGTGTGAAGACTCCACGTTAAAGTTAGAGAGAAAAGGCGTAACTACTTATGAGAAGCACACGCACTACTTGGACAGTGAGTCCCGCTACCAACATTTAGAATTATGGCTGTAAGGTATTTTTTTTCACTATGATCCAATATAAGCTGATTTTCTTAGTGACTGCAGATGCTGGCCTCATTTTTTTTTTCATAAAATATATCAACACTTAAAGCGAGGAGTTTTGTTGGTGTTTTAGTTGGTTTACGTCTCAACGTTATTCAAATTATTTCCAAAAATAGTTCAGACGCTAGGTATATAGTTAAAAGCATGTAGGTACTCTAAACTTTAATAAATACAACAAAAATTTCTGTAATATTCATAGCATTAGTTATTCAAATATATTCATTTCATCATTCAATTCAAATTCAGTGTTTAAAATGCACATTTCGTAGACGCAATGATTCATCGAAATCCTTCTTTACATAAATTATTTACATTTTTTTTTTAAATTGTTATTAACTAGTGCTTGACTGCGATCCCACCTGATGGTAAGTAGTGATGCAATCGTTGATGGTGAGGTGTAGTAGTAAGAACCTATTCACTCTAGCCTTGAAGAAACCTAAATTATAATCGGACGTGAATGCCGCAGCAGGCAAGTTGTTCCAGTTCCTCGATGTACGCTGTATAAACGACGAGGCGAAACGCTTGTTCCGGACCGTAGAGGTTTCAACAAAGTAAGGGTAGATACTCGCCGTTCATCGGGTTGTCCGATGGAAGAAACGAGATGGTGGAATCAAGTCATGCAATTCCCGCGCACACTCTCCAAAATGCATCCTATTAAACACCGAAAGGCTAGCTACCCTACGTCTGTGCCCAAGGCTTTGTAGATTGGACTTTGGAAAACAAAGACCCCACCGCAAAAAAAGTTATTTTGAATAGACAGACAGACTTCTGTCTGTTCAATTTTTTTTTATTTGTTGGTTTCTTAATAGACAGAGTGATTCATGAGTAAGGGTGTGTAATAACATATATGTTTTAGTAAAGTTGAGAATTTAAAAATTTCTATCACCCGCGCAAAGCCGGGCGGGTCGCTAGATTACTAATATTGTTTTTTTTTTACTACCACCGCTTACTTTATCTCACCTGTACGTAAGCGGTGATGTGGTCGACGATGGAGCGCACTTGCCTATAAGTAACCTATTCATTCTTTAACTTAAAGACCCCCTTAATAAATGTATTTGGGTTTGGAATTGTTTGGTGTCATTAGAATTCAGTGACCAGACAGATAAATGAGTCGCTATTATGTACTAGTTTGTGCCAGTCGGAGTCAAATGACTCCAAGGGAATGTCGTGTCATTTTTTTATCCCTAGCCATTACCACAGAATAAGTAATAGTACAAGCCGTTACTGTCGCATATGTCATTGCTACCTAGATTTTTGTCCTAATTAGCGACACTACATTAGAAGTTATAATAATGCAGTGTCTGCTTTCTTTTTCAAAATCATCAGGTTTGATTCCTGTCTACGGGTTTAACAATAATAACAACTTTATTTCGGGTGGCATAGATCCATAGCAACCTTAACCTAGTACATATTTTTTACATATTATTCATCTTCACTGGCCACGCTTACACAAGACATGACCCACTTGATGACTTTGAAAGGGACAGTCAAAACGTTCAGCAATTGCGTTCAGAATGTTGTTGTTGCAGGCTAGCAGGGAAGCTGCTTTTTGCGCATGATAGTCTGGGATCAGTGCTCGCTTCAGCAAACATCCCAGAGGCGCTACACTGCCACGGCAGACCCAACAACATCCTGAACGCAATATTGTACTGAGTGAGCAAGGCACTGACATTAAACTGATACTGATTTTAAATTTTCAAAATTCCAGTGATGTAGTTTTATTTTTTATCAAAATTGAGTCAGATTAAGTCAAAGTCCAAAAGTTTTTATTTCACATAGGCCTACATGGGCACTTATAAAACGTCAGAAGCTAGTGCACGGTTCCAAATTGGTCGTTTCCTATGGAGAAGAACCGGCAAGAAACTCCATGGTTACTCTTTCAAAAAAGTGATTGTTTACAATATTTTCATATTACAGTATTAATAGACATTATGCAAGAACAGTGTAGGCCAGTCGGTATTGTACCCAAAAGCACAATAAAAATAATCATATTAAAAAAAAAGTTAGTCGTAATAGGAAGTAACCTAAGAATTCGCGAAGTCCACAGTGTTCTCACATTCACATTAAAAAAAAAGAGGCTTTAAAAAAAAAGAGGATATATAAAAAAAAAAAAACATGAAAAATAAATAATTACAATTATCAATAAATGACATGTCAACAAAAGAAAATTACTAACGTATTTATGGTGGTCGGCGTCTAATAAAAAATATTGCAAATACAATGTGTAAGAAGAAAAAAAAAAGAAAATGTATATATTACAACAAATGTGGAGCAGTTAATAGATAGATAGATGTACACAATATTATGAGTTACCAGGGGGCCACATGTGCAGAAGCAGTCATTGCCAAACAAGCGTGTCTTCGACATAGTCTTTAACCTTGTAATACGCTTTTTTAGTTAGGACACGCCTCGCTAAGTTCAGTCACCGCCTTTGGCAGCTTGTTATAATAGCGTGTGCTGTTTACTAAGAATGATTTGCTGGTCTTAGCTAATCTCCATTTGTGTAATACAATTTCGTGTTTACTACGCGAATTTATGTTATGAAAATCGCTTCTAATTTTGAAAAGTCCTAGGTTTTAACGAAGGTACAAAATACTTTCTAAAATATAAAGAGAAGGCAGAGTAAGTATATCGATTTCTTTGAATTTATTTGTGAGGGACTCGCAAGGACCCATTTTATAAATAGCCCGGATTGCTCTCCTTTGCAATATGAAAATTGAGTCTACATCAGCTTGATACACCTTCGAGTTTTCGCTATTCCTCGTAATTCGTATTTGGCCATTCAAGCCCACTTGAAAATTCACCCTGTAGAATATCGATAAAGTTACCTCTTCTGTAGCCCATCTCCTCCTTGTGCAGCTTATCATACATGCCAGGGTAGTCCTTCATGACGTCACGTTTCTCATCCTCACTGTCCGCAGCGTCTTCTGACGTCCACAGGTCGAAGTTTATCTGTCAATTTGTTTAAGTAATGTTAATTTTTTTAACATCTACTAAGTATAATAAACACTTATTAATCAAATAAATTGTAATATTTTGTGCACATCAGATCAGTTAAACTGTGACTTTGCGTGGGATTTGTTTTGGGATTTCACCTGCAACATTTTCCGTTTGTATCTCTGTAAGGCGGTATTTAAATGGAAACAATGTTAAGCAACAATTAATTAAAAATATATTTTTGTTCTTTTTGTGTCTCATTGTTATATGTGAATATGTTAATTTCAAGGGCAACAGCTATTTACAAATGTGCTGTATAAGTTCATAAGAACTATAAAAAATCTGAAAACAAGAATGTGTGTACTGCTGACAGCAAGGTTATAATTTAAACTTGCTGTTGCCCGTGACTTCGTTCACGTCAATTTCGTAAAATTTTATTTCGAAAGGATCTAACTCATTTATTTTACTTTCACATAAAACGACTAAAGCTACAGTAAATATGTTACGTACATTATTATGTAAATATGTCTGGATGTATGAACGTAAATGAAGCAGAATCAGCGTGTAAGGGTCGTAGTAGCTGGGCACAATCGCGGCGGTAAGTCCCCTCTTTGTGGAGTTGCTAAAGAAGTGCCACGGTGCTGTTTCCTCACTTTTTTCCAGACGTAAGTCCTTTCTAGACATAGCCAGTTCAGGAGGTTCCTGTTCGAGATTTGCGGAACAAAGCGGAACGCCCGGAGAATACAGTAGAGCATAGCATACCGTAGAAGTCTGCCTCACTTGGGTGGAGCTCCACCGTGTCCTCTTGGAGACGACCAGCGGTGGCAACATCTCGCGTCTGGCCTTGGTTCATGCCATGGTTCGGAGCGACAAGGAAAGGGCAGTCTTTTTCTGGGAAGTAATAATGCGACCGAAGATGTCGCAACCGTGCCGAAACGGATATCCTTACGCCCCACCCGCAGTTGCAGGAGACGCCCCGGGCGTCCGATCACCATAAGTGTGGGCTTACGGACGACGAACAATGCGTAGCTCGCAGTATTTGAAGTTATTTTAAGAAGCTAGAACTGGACATTGCTAAAAAGTAATGTTATTACAGTTCTAACTTGTTTGAGTATAATCTTTATTATCTGTACTTATTGATTTTAATATACACTTGGCCGCAATAATTTCGGGTCACTGATATAAAGCGTGATAGTTTCATAAATACATAAGACAAATTCGTGAAACTGTAGCATGTTTCAGTTAATTGAATACCTAATGCATAAAAGTAAATACATAACGGGTTTTGTATAATATGTCATATGTCGGGTTAAACATTTGAACGCCAACGACGCTTACAAGCGACACAAGTAATCGGCTGCTAGAATGGCAACGACGGGTTTAGGGGACCAATGTGTGCACATAGATGTGTATTATTTATAATCGAATACTATAGAAAATAGGTAAAAATATTATTGGGGAAAAATTGTCGTCTTCTCCGCATTCCCATTTCGTGTTCCCATTGCTGTGACTCAGGTATCCTCCTTAGAAGAGGGAATGGACCATAATCCACCACGCGGGTCTGGTGCGAATTGGTAGATAGTTACTTAGAATGAATATTGTATTTATTTGGATAAGGATTATGTTTGTAAAAACACCTTCCCAAATAATGCATTATTTTAGAACAAATTTGACTGCCATAAAAAATCTTATAGTGAGCCAATATTAAGAGATAGACTGTCGCATACTTTTTTATTAGAATTTTTAAAAGGGTATAATTTTGTAAAACATATTTTTTCTATGACTTTAACCATTCACGCCGCGCACGCAACGCTATCAAAAAGAATAATATTCCCCCGTTTTTGCATCATTTTTCGTCGATACTCCACTACTTGACTACTATTGGTCATAGCGTGATATTACATAGCCTATAGCCTTCCTTGATCAATGGGCTAACACTGAAAGAATTTTTCAAATCAACCAGTAGTTCCTGAGATTAGCGCGTTCAACCAAACAAACTCTTCAACTTTATAACATTAGTATAAACAAGTAATCAACGAGATATTGTAGTTGTCTGTGTGACCCATTATTTTTAAAGCTTAGTTTGCTTATGTTAATTAAAATATTTTTTCACACTAATCTTACATTGATAGATAAGCAAATCTTTTCTTAGTTATGTAATTATTGTATATACAAGATTAATTATTACAATAGAATAAAATAATTACATAAATATGAAAATTAAATTAAAAAGTTAAATAATTATCACAATTGCTGATACTATTTTGAGTTTATTTAAAAATATGTATATATTAGGAGTTTATCTGTTGTATAATATTATAAAATAATATCATTAATGTTTTTACCTTAAGCCATGCAGGTTTCTGTGGCTGAGCAGTCAGTCGGGGCCACCAAGCTGGCTTTTCCTTCTGCAGGACAAGTTCCACTCTGTTCTCAAACACACGGACAGTGGTAATGTGGTCATTTTCAGCCTGAAAAAGGAAATATTGAGTAAAACTTTTTATAATATTGTAAGCAGGCTTTATTTGTTGCTTTCATTTAAATTTAAATAATAAAATCTCTAGTCCCAATCTCAGTAGTTTTTTTTTTTTTCTTGCTATTGAGCCGGTTGCGGCTATTCTGCCAATGTCACGTAGGGATATAAGTAGTTATTCTGTGCTAAGATGCAAATAAATTCTACAATCATTGTTGCCCATCATATATATGATTTATCAATTTACAAGGCAAACAGGCCCAAACATAAAACTCCTTTTACTTTCTAGTATTATTATTCAATTACTGCCTGAACATAAAATAATTAACAATTAGTAAACCCAGCTTCACATGAGTATAAGAAATCTTTGGGATTCTCAGCTTTCCTCTACTACAATAAACCTTTTTCATGAATCCATCTATCCATCTATCAGGTGAATTTGCTCACCAGGTCTATCAATTGGAAAAAAGGTGAAAAGTGCAAGTATTTTTTATCAGTAGTTATCAAGTTTATCACATTCACACAGACAGACATTGTGCTGAACTTTGTATTACAAGACATTGATAGGGATGTCACATTTTCACAAGCCATAAAATATTCATTATAGGTTTATAATGGTTTTTTGTAAAATTATTTTAGTGGAGAAGACTCATGTAAGAAGCTCATCTTTCCAACATTTTCCCATACATGAGGCATGTGAGATTCCAGATCAACCTGAAAACAGTAAATTCACATACAAGTGCCTGCTTTCTGGCCTGCTCAAGACATTTCAATCATGTGGATAACCATGTTTTGAATTTACCATTGAGAAACTTGTTTACATATTTCAGGACATTATCATAGTTGTAAAGATACTTCATCAAGTTTATTACTGCAACAATAATTTGTGCTAGAAAAATTTTAAACAGCTAGTTTGATTCTATTAAATAAACTTAGAAATCACATAGTTACAACATTGTCAAAGGTCAGTAATACGTAATTACGATAATATGTAAGTACCTTAGATAAAACGGATTAAATTAAGCGTCTAAATACTTGATAAAACCATGCTTGTATGAAAATACTTACTGTTTTTACTGGTGAAAATAAATCCAAATTAAATTCATACAGACTCTCGCCGCGGGCACCTATACCTTGTGCCGAGAATTTTAAGTTATTCTCTAGAACTTTCACATCAGGTTTTACAACATTTTTTAATTCTATCTTCAATGAAATTACACTTTCAGTCTGTGCCCAATAAACAAACGGGCTTGGGATGATCATTATTTTTTACACAAATTCACTACACTGCAACGGTGTAATACTGCACCGAACCAACTAAAATTGTATTAGAAATATTAGAATCAAACTTGAATTGTTTCAGAAGAGCAAAATAAAATTTATATTTTTAACCTGTCAATCTCTCCTCTCAACAACCGACCGGCTGCAAGTGTTGCCAGCAAATGTCAAACAGCATTTTCAAACATATTTTTTGGTAGCTTTTGGATGGCATTTCACTTCAACTTCATTAGCAATGAAGTCTACTATTTTACATAAACTACAATCGACTAAAAGTAATTGAAAGGTGCACACATCTCTATTATTCGTATTGTTTTAGTATCCCTCTGTGGTCGGTGCTTTTTTCTTCTTATAAAAGACTTAGTATCCAGGCCAAAATCATTAGAAAAAAAAACTTTTTACATTCTGTGAATTTCTGTCTGTCAAAAAGCCGTTTGCTGCTGTTGATGGGTGTCGAGTTTCTATAAATTTCTCATTTTAATCGTCTTTCTTTGTGATTCAATATATTCCCCGTTGACTAAAAATGGTTTAACTATTATCTCGCGCTATAAATTACATACAGTGGTTGATCTCTGACTCTGGTAGAAGTTGTAAACAAATCCAAAATGTCCGTTCCTAGCACTGGATTGAGCAAATTGAAGAAGAAACACATTCGAGTAAAACATCAAAAAGTGAAACTGTTTCGTGCAAATGAACCATTACTATCTGTGTTTATGTGGGGTGTGAATCATACGGTAATTACTTCATATTTTATGCACTAATTGCAATAGTATGGCGGGTGTATAATCCTATTTGAAACGATCTCGGCGAGCGAAGCATCATTATTATGTCATTTCCCACAACTGGTTTGTTGTGGTTTTACAATGTTTACATTTGAATGTGCCTCATTAAAAAAACTTAACGAAAACACCCAAACCCTATTGTAAATTCTGGCACTTTGTCAATAGTGTAGTTTTTATGTGTCTCCTTGCCATTGAATATAAATAGACTATTAACTTTATTGCGTTGAAGGCAGGTCCAATAAATTTAAGCATGTTAGTCACATCAACATTCATTTGCATAAAGTACTTCTATTGTTGATAGCTAAATAAATTTTTTATTTGTTTTCAGATAAATGAGCTAAGTCATGTCACAATACCAGTTATGCTCCTCCCGGATGACTTCAGAGCTTACTCCAAGCTCAAAGTTGACAACCATTTGTTTAACAAGTAAGAAACAACCAAAAATTATTCCTAAGTTCTTATTAGAAACTGTGTTTGAGCTCCGATCAAAGTATCTGTCTTTTAAGATAATATTGGCATGTGCAGTAATAATAATACATTCAGAAATCTGATTTAGATGATCTTCAGTTATTATCTGTGACAAATCTAAGAATGTTTCCTGTGACAATAGTTTTGTCACAAAAGAAGTCAAGGTTCAAATGTAAAATGCAATAACATAACCCTATTGTAAAATTTACCAGATATTTGTACAAAACATTTGAATTCTCATGCAAAATTGAGAGAATTCACAATGGAACAAAGTAGATACTCAAGGTGCAAATTATTTACATACTAGCTGGTGCTCTTGACTCTGTCTGCTTCAGACTCATAAAACAGCAAAATGCCCTTAGGTCACAATTTCAAGATATTTTTTTTTTTAACACAGACATCTAATTCTTTTTTAAAAATACAAGTGGTCTAATTTACTCCTTATGACATCAGCTATCTACCAGTGCAAGTCCCATCAAAATCAGTCCTGCAATTTCAGAGATTAGCAGGAAACAACAGACAGACCAAAATTTTATAAATTGCATTTTTGTTATAGATATTCAATATACTTTCTTATGCATTTAAAAAAAAAAGGTATTTTCATATTACAAACAGGTACTTCAATATTTATTACATGTATAGATTAGTTATTGCTATGTTCTAGCACAATTAGTAGACTTTACTTCAAGGAAATAAATGTCATGGTCTTCATTATTCATATTGATGATTGAGGATAATAAAAATTGAGGATGATATGTTTAAAATGTAGGCATGAAATAGACAAAATATTGATGAGGTTGGATAGGCAGATTAAATATTGGGAAAATTTTAGAATTTTAAATATCATACAAAAATACTAAATACTATCAGAGTCAGTTCTGTTATACAAATATACTAAACTCAGAGATTCAACATGGAATTCTAAAGAATAACTCAGGATGCTAATCATTGACGTTATATACAAGAGTTCCTTACCTAACAAAAATGAGCAAAAGGATTGGGAAGGAGCAAGAAAGGATTCTATTTCTATCTATTTTAGGTTTCCGCACTTAGTCCTATGTAGACCATTGTACATGGGCCATGGCAGCCATAACCTTAGGTGGGCTCATTCCAACCAGCCCACCTCTCTCCAAAAACAGATTAGGCCTCTTATGGCAAGAAAGGATTTTTCGGAAAAATTGACCACTAAAGGGCATCCTTCTGCAAAGCAGTAATGCTAGCAAAGGAGGAAGCCGACCACGCAAGTCAACAGTCAACTATAGATTTGCGAATATTTTCGTTACAGAAACTAAGAGGGGCCACTTTTTTTTAAGGGTTGTGGTTCAAACTTGTGAATTAAATTATTCACACACAATATGTGTACCTAATACTAATACGTATTTGTCCAGCATAGGAAGAGTTATTTGTTAGTTGAGAAACTGCTTTATGTTCAAGAAAATTAGCTTCATTATCATAGTCACTGCTAGTTTTCATTAATATTGGTATTCTAATTTATGATGAAAAACAATGTTTAAAGTGCCATAGATCTTCACTTTTTTTTTTTTTATTTATTTGTCTCATACATTTTTAACAACCGTTTTACATATTTTTTGCTCGCCAAACTTTATAGTTTGATGGCGAGAAACGCTTGAAAACTTGATACAATCATACTGCAAAATAACACAGTCAGCGCCTAGGTAACAACGAGGCTTACTTTCCAGAGCGGTTCAAACAAAATATTATTATATTTAAGTTTCGCCACTCCTGAAAACAATTTTGATGGAACCCAGCAACTTTTTTTTTTAAATATTATAAAACCTTAGGCGTCCATTACACGGTCATGCAGGCGTCAATCAACTCCATCAATCATGAATGATGTTTGAATGTCAGAATTTTATAATAATAGGGGTTAAAGTATGAAATTGTCATTTTTTTAAATGGGTTGCTTTGAAGTGTTATATGTTTGAATTGACTTGGAATTATAAGTTCAGAAGAACTTTATATTAAAGGTACGTTATTCTTTTTTCATAACTAGGTATTTATTGGTTTCTTTGTGTTTTGTAGTTTCTGTGATATCACAGTTCTTTAACCATGAAGGCTAATAAAAACGTTTTTTATTCATATTAAGAGTTCCAACCAAGAAACTATGCATTTGAAAGGGCAAGCAATATCAATTACGTATACCTACGACTTTATACTAACAAAAAAACTTTGTGCTAAAGACCTAATATATTTCAGTTTCGGCAATCCTGAAAACAATTTTGATGGAACCCAGCAACTTAATACTATTAAATCTTAAAGCTTCGCCATGCAGTGGGTCCTGCTGAGGGAAAGCTTCGTCGAGACCAGCCTAGTAAAAGTTGGCGGGATGATATGGACGCGTACCGCGAGGCCTGGTTTGAGACGGAGCGGGAGAAAAATGTCTAAGATTTGGGAAGGTCTTTGCTCAGCAGTGCTAGGAAAAAAATGGCCGTCACTAGAAATGACACGAGAAAAAAAAGCAAAACTCTATAATATTTTTGTGACATTTTCTTTTCTCCTATAATAGGTACTTCCTTAGTCGCCTAGTCAATTGGGTACTTGCCTTGGTTTATTTTTGTACCATAGTTCTATTAAAAAAAATATTAAAAATTACGTTTTTCTGTAAACCGCATCAGTATTGGTTATAAAATGAAGCAGCAATTAGTATTTTAAATTATGTATGACGAAGAGTGGGCGCGTGGTGGAAACATTTCGCTATCTCTTTTGTACGCGACTAACCTATTGACAGTGACGTCACATTGTAGATTTTGCGTTTTTTTTTATATATTTTGATAGAAAATTATTAAAAAAAGCTTCAAGTACCCAAATAATCTGCAGATTATAAAGATCTATTCAGCCATTACAGTACCTATTTTATCTATCTCAAGCTCACAACAAAGTAAAATTAAACAGCCTGTCCTCAATCCTCTATAATATTTTCATTATCCTTATCCATCCATTTAGTCATCCTTATCCTTAGATACATATTATAAAACAATGTCTGCCACCGCGTCTGTCTGTCTGTTCGAGGAAAAAACTCATGGATTTTAATGCGGTTTTCACCAATAGACAGGGTGATATTAGAGAAAAAAAGTAATTTCCAAAAGATCGTGCAAACACCTGTGTGAAGCTGGAACGGATCACTATTCTAATCTATCATCATCATCATCATCATTTCAGCTGAAAGACGTCCACTGTTGGACATAGGCCTCCCCAAGTGTCGCCACAATGAACGGTCCTGTGCGTCTCGGGAATCCGATGGATGCGAGACGCACAGGACCGTCTAATCTATATGTTAACATTTTATAACAAGTATTAATTGGGACATCCGGCTCGAAGGACTGAGTCTAGTAGTTTTGAAAGAATAAAAATTATTTGCCAAAAAAGGAGAAATTGACTGACTGACATATATCAACGCACAGCTGAAACTGCTAGGCCTAAAAAAATTAAAGTTTTGCGCAAGGAAAAAGAAGATAAAGAAAGACAACATTTATTTGAGACTCGCACAAGGCAAGGCTGCCTTTTATGATGTAGGCGAGCAGTAAGAAGGGGTTTTTGAAAATTATTTAAGAATCAAGAGTCTTTGGGCCCCATTATTGCAACTTAGCATAAACTGTAAACTAGGTAAATTAAAAAAAAGAGGGTTCTTAAGGTTGTATGGCAGAATCTTATTCCTTTGGTTAATAAATTTGAATTTTGGCATAAATTTTAACCAAATAAATTAAAGACTCATTATTCGTTTTTAAAACTACCCTCAAAATACGGTTCAAGGGATTTTGAAAGTTTTTAGGTTGGGTGTTATAGTTTTTATGAAATAGTACATTTTGATACAAGTGCAGAAAGTTTGTCATTGCGACCGAGGCGGAATTCACACGAGCCGTAGGCGAGTGTGTTATGGAGCCGAGGGCTACAGTGACAAATTTGCACGTGTGTCAAACGACTTTTTAATACACTTACGAAGAAATGAATCAACGGGGGTTGACCGGCGACTCGACGCGCGCCCAGTCTGATACGTAAATGTAATAACATTGTGGTGGGGGAGAGCACGCGCTATTTCTGCACTAGTGCGGAAAGCAGTCTATTGCGTGCCTAAAAACGGTGGGATAAGAGCGGGTTTTTGAGTAAGTGTATTGAAAACATTTTGGCGAATGAAGTCACTGGCAGAGAGCTAGTTATGACATAAATAGTAATACTACCACTACGCCATTATAACACATATACACTAATCTGTAGACTGTTAAGACCTATTAAACCATTTTATAATCTCGTTGCTAATAAACGACTTTGGTGCGTCAATGCTAATAAAATTGATTGAACTAAATGATTCGCTTAACGAGATATTAATAGCTTTACACCGTTTATTCTGGTACCTACCTGAATTAAATATACAAGAAAATCTACTTTGTATTAGGTCTAAGATATTCTTAGATGTCAGCAAAATTGATGGAGAGATGTCAGCAAAATTGATGAGGCCAGTTAGGGCCGACGTCTTCCAGGTCTGCGGATTGTTCGAAGGAGTTACCGCAGCCCTCGCAATAAAGGGCAAACGAAGGAAAACTGGGTTTTAGTCAGTCTGACACTGAGAGAGGGAGAAGATATTTGATGATTTCCCACGTAAAAAAAGTTACTATATTTTTGATCATGTATTCGATCCTTGTGTATGTAACCTGTAATTCTACATGTTTGTGAATGCATGCACGATATAAGAGTAGTTACTAGTGTGGAGGTATTTTTTTTAATAGATAGAAGAAAGAAAAGATACTACTCGTACATGAAGACAGTATTTCCTTCTAGATTAGATAGATAAGCAATCAATCTCCTGATTATATGTTTTAGCTATCTTTTCTCCGAAATTACTTTTCCTTTCTTGTTATCATAATGGATTTATGGTAATTAAATGATGAAGCGAAAATACAGGTGTTTTCCTTATGTCGAGCTAGGGTTTCTACTTGTTAATAAGTATGTACTTATCGATAAAATATTAACAATGTTATCGATTGTTTCAGAGAAAACATGCCATCTCACTTCAAGGTCAAGGAGTACTGCCCCCTTGTGTTCAGGAATCTACGAGAGAGGTTCGGAATCGACGATATTGACTACAAGGAATCACTTACAAGGTACAACACTTATTATAGAACCCAATCATAGCCAATACCGAAGTCAAACTCGCCTAGCACGAGTGATACGCTAACGATAATTTATTTCTTTATTGATTATGTATTTATTTATGTTTATTTTTATCCCCATATTGTATTATCTGGCATCCTCGATCCCACATCCCATCCTGTGGTCCCTAGGTTTAGAAAGCCAGATAACTACCTGTGTTCGCGGGCTCAGAAGAGGCCTAGCAGCATGCTGCGACGCTCGGCGACGGCGCCCACCGGGGTTGCCAACATGAAAAACGAAACACATCAAGAGAGCATATTCCACGATGCAAGCGAGTTCGTCAAACGAGGGCTGACGATAAAACGCCTGAGGTCAGCGGAGTTTTACTTAGCAGCTGTACGATTTTTTTTTCAGTTTTTATTGTTTTTTTAATTTTCTCTCAAATAACAGTATGTAGTGTGCCTTTCGAACTGACACGGCGAGCATAAGCATTACCACGATCACTGGCTGTATTGTGAAGTCATTTCCCCTGTCTAACCGCTTGAGAGAGAACTCCATGAGAGATGGTTTCAAAAGTTTGGAAATGAAAATGGATTTTTGTTGGATTTTGGTTTTTGTATGCCTACGTCCTGTTGTCCATTCCAGTTTAGGTTAAATGGTTGTCAAGGGTGCCTCGATCCTTGATTGACCGTGACCTCCATTGACGTTCCTTAACCTCCGCAATTGTCCCGTATGTCTCCATTACTTAATATATCGTATATATATATTTTTTTCTTTGACATTAACACTACATGTGCACATTAATGCTGTGAGCACATTCATGTGCACTTTCACCGGTTGGTAAGTATTATGTTAATATGCGCATCTCTTTCGCACGTAACACGAAATAGAAATTAATAAGAAAGACGTAACGAATCAAATTGCATATTATTACAAATGAGAGGATATTCAAGGACCTAGGTAATCACTTTGATAATAAGGTAGTTGAATACTTTATTTGACTTTTGTGACTCGTTCGCGTGGTGTTATTTTTTATGTTCCTTTAAGGGTCGACACAGACCTCGAGATGCAATTTTTTGTCTATATAAAAGGTCATATTCCAAGACGAAAATACACCCAAAGTACATCATAAGTAAGTCCATCACAAAAATAAAATTAAATTGTTGGAAGATATTATAGTCGGTCGTCTGCATTGCCCCTTATTTCAAGACCTGCAATTTTCTTTGAGTGTCCTTAATTTCCTGTTTGTTAGGGTGTGTGCAAAAAATAACGTCACAAACTCACTTGCAAGTCACAAATCACTGTTGATTGTAATTACACACACTTTGACTCCATAACCATATACTTTGTAAAGTAATTCAGTTTCATCATGTAATAGATAACTTGTGTGTCTAATACCGAGTTCTGCTCGACTTATGAAATATTACTTTGTAAATGAAAAATTGTAAAAAAAAACAATTTGTCGGCAGCGGTCTTTCCGTCCGTTCATAAATTAGGTGTCTTCAAGGCTAGAGTGAACAGGCTCTTAATGAATTAGTACGATTCACCATCAACGATTGCGTCACTGTTTACCATCAAGTGGAATCGCAGTCAAGCACTACACGCCTAATGCGTTAGAAGTTCCTGCCTTCTTTCTTTTTAGGGTTCGGTACCTCAGAAGGAAAAAACGGCGGTACCCATAAAGGATCACTATGTTGTCCGTCTGTCTGTCTGTCAAGACCCTTTATCTCGGGAACGCGTGGAGGTATCGAGTTGAAATTAAAACTATATACTCAGGTCTGCGGTCCCTTGAAGCTGCGAAAAAATCAAACTTGTGAGATAGCGAAAAAAAAACATGCGGCCGTTTATGTCGCAAAAAAAACATATATTTTGACACTCTCAAAGGAATCAAAATTCATAGAATCAGAATCCTGAAATTTGGCATGACGCAAGGCCTCATAGCACAAGTATAGGAAAAAATATGAAAATTGTTAATTTGTAGTTACGTCACAAAAAAAAAATATTATTTGCGACTCTGAAAAATCTTCGTAACTCAATTCGAGAATTGAACTGTTTTCAAAGGTAAGTTTGTACGGAACCCTCAGTGCGCGACTCTGACTCGCACTTTTATTAATCCTATTCGATTTAGGATAACTATGGATAGAGATACGCAATTTATTTTAGGTATATATGTACCACAAATTAGTTGCGAAAATAAGGAAAATTGCAAATTATATACCATTTTGGAAGCTCCTGCTTTAGCATATATTATTCCTGCTCGCTTTAGGATAAATTGGATAGAATATAGGCACTTTATTGTACACCAAATAGAATGTCCGGTCTCTGAATCAAAATGAAATATTACTTCATGTTGATGCAATATTAGGCGATGGGTTATTATAAGCTTCTGTTAGTACTCAGTGTATAGCTTGAACGCGCCGAAATTGTCGGAGGGGTCGTTTTAATACCGAAAATCTAAAATTACTTTCAAGTCTGCTTTACTTCTTTATTTCTATTAAAAGCAAGGTCAAGGCAAGGTCGCCAATGGCGCCATAACCGTAAAATAATCATTAGGTCTTTGGTTGTCAACTCGTGAAAAGAAGCATTTTATCTTTTCAATAAACATTTTATCTTATATCTTTTTTATATTCTGAGAACAGTTAAGGTTTTATTTTATCGAAAGCGTCATAAATATGCAATGTACATGACATAAAGGAAAAACTTTAAATTCGCGCGATAAAAACTGAGTAATGCTGGTATGTTCTTAGATTTGTAAGATTATTATAATATTTGCACAAATCTCGTGAGTCATTGATAAAGGTGTTCTTTGTTTGTTGAAGAAGTTATATAGGTGTTGAGAATGCGATCCATTTTGGGTAAATTAACACCTTGTTTTTTCGAACGTTTGATCGAACGTGAGCGAAGCATGATTAAAAACTAGCTTGTGCTTGTGGCTTCGTCCGCATAGAAGTGGGTTTCTCCATACTGACTGTTAAACTCCGTTTCATTTTCGCTTTTCGAAAAATCCTTTCTTTTTCCATACAAGCTGTAGACCCCTGTTTTCCTAAGGGGGGTGTATTTTAGAAAATCCTATTATAATCCTTATCGCATACCTACGTCATAATAAACAGCGTGCCTTTCAGCGCAATCCGTTCAGTGGTTTGAGCAGTGCGTTGATAGATCACTTTGTCAAAAACGGTTACCTTTTACATATAAAATATTAGTTTTATTATATGCGAAACCCGAAACAAGTGTATTTTTATGTAAACTGAGGGCGACTGAGGGGTTGTTTTGCACTTGACCCAGCGGTTTGCTGGCGCCTAATACCCGCTATAACCTGCCGTGACCTATTTTGTACTTAGTGTCGGTGGTGTCCAACTTGTGACCTTTTTAAATATTTTTGTGAAAAAATATAACGTGGTGTAAAAACTATTGGAATCCATTCAGTTACTGATTCTGAACAAATTAAATTCAGGTTTCGCATAAACTAAAAATAATGTTGTATAAAGAAAGAGTAGATTTATCATGGTTGATAGCTATAGGTAAAGCAGTTTTACCCGGAAATTAATGCCTAGTTTCTCAACAACGCGCTGAAACTACTGTGATTGATTAAATTTAATTCAGCATTGTACGAGTGTTTGACAATTTGTCACATTTATTTTGCGATCATTTCGAGGTTGATTTATTAAATACCCCTTTTTTTGTTTGAGGTGAGAAATGATCAAAGTGTCAGACTTAACCCACCTGTGTTTCTTCAGATGCCGTTTGCGTTTCAGGGCCGCAGTAAAGCTACAACTACATTAGACCGACGCACACGTGTAACACGTCTGATTTGTACGTAGAACGACGTCGCGTGGCATGGATCAAGTGTAGCTCTACAAGTCTAGTTTCCATATAAAATGTATGTAGACCGACGCGCCCAGATCGACGTGTGTGGCACACCTGTGCGCAGTGTAGTTCTAGCTTAACTCTTTCGAAGAATCTAGTAGCTCTGATTGATATTAAATACCCCTAAAACATTATTAATTATAATTAAAACATGCTTAATAAGGTTTTTTTCTATCAAGATTTCCGCATTTTTTCTCAAACGATGAAACTTGCGCGTAAAACTGTGCGTAAAACTTTTCCAATTGGTTGGGAGTTTTTTTCTCGATGTCTTTCCCCGACATCCTGAAAATTATTACGTATCCGGAAAATCTGGTAAACGGAGGAAAAACGCTTTGTTTAAGTATTTATCAAAGCAAAAAAAAATCTGAAAGTAAATTTTCTTTCAAACGTAAAATTTGGAACTACTGCGTTTGGTCTTCATCATAATTATTCATTAATTAATTTTATTTATAATTATTATGAGTTCTCTTAATTATAATGATTTGATATTTATCATAGTATGTATTAGTTTATAATTTTAGCATATAATATAGTATGTTATTTAATTATAGGTACATATCTAATATTTATTGTGCACACCTACCACAGTGTAGTCTGTTTAACCCAAAGGTTGACTGGTAGAGAATGCCTTATTGCATTAAGTCTGCCTATGTACCACTATGTACTGTACATGAACTTTAAATAAATAAGTACTGATTTGGTTCAGAAGCGAACCAAATTCGTGATCCGATCGTACCAAGTTTGAGCGTGTGTTATTATTAGAATAAAAGATAAAATATTATACGTTGTCGCCAGTTTAGCTTGTCCTTCGAAAATAAAAGCATTAGGAATACATTAAAATAATGGAGCAGTACCGTGTTTTGTTTGGCTTTCGTATTAATGGGAAATTATTTTCATATCAGTGGAAGTTCCGATAATATAATGCTTGCCTTTAACACGAAAAGAAAACTTTAACTTACATGGTAATGGTTGTTTAACAGTCATTAGCAACAGGTTTAGTGTTCTATAAGTGATAAATGGCCTGAAAATTTCCTGCGGCATAGCATAGCCCCCGTGGTTTAGTAGAGCGGGAAGAGTTATTGGATGATTTCTTATCGGAAATATTCGAAAGAGTTACCGTGGCATTGGAACTAGGGTTGCCAACTTTTATTAGAAGAAATAGAGTATATCTGATTTCAAAGGAGGTTAATAAAGAGTGGAGCAGTGGTGGCCGAGTGGTAATGGCCCCGACTTACAAGTTGTAGGTCGCGGATTTAAGCGCCAGGCGCATTACTTTGTGTAATTTATTTCATCACCACTGCTCTCAAAACGGTGAAGGAAAACATCGTGAGGAAACCGGCACGTCTGACACATGTCTTCGAATTTTTGGTTCTAGACCAAAAATTCGAAGACATGTGACATCCACCAACCCGCACTGGGCCCGCATGGTGGATTACGGCCCTTTCCAGAAGGAACAGGAGAGCCTGGAGAGGAGGCCTGAGTCCCAACAGTGGGTACATTATAAGGCCGATTATGCTATGCTAATAAAGAGTACGGAATTATAAAAAACTGTATGATTTATTTAAAAAAATTAAAAGGTATTTTTTGGAACTTTTTGCAGCACATAACAATTATTAATTGTTTTTAAAAGAATTGTACGACTTGAAACATTCTGACTCTAACATAGATCAGGAGCTCATTTTTAATAAATTTCAACGAAGCCCTGTTCCTCTCTTTCCGCCACTTCACATTCATGACCGCAAAGACTTTCTGTAAAGTCGACTTTTTTGGTTATGATAATAGGTACTAATGCATCATATAAGCGTGACTGCCACTAGTATAGTAAACATAGTGTAAAATTGAGTATTTTAGCGTCGTCTATTAGTGTTATAGATTATAGAGTACGCCTACATGATATAGAGTCATCATCATCATCATCATTTCAGCCAAAAGACGTCCACTGCTGGACATAGGCCTCCCCAAAGCGTCGCCACAATGAACGGTCCTGTGCATCCCGCATCCATCGGACTCCCGCAACCGTCACCAAGTCATCGGTCCACCTTGTAGGAGGCCTTTCAACGCTACGTCTTCCGGTACGTGGTCGCCATTCCAGAACCTTTCGGCCCCAAAGGCCATCCGTTCTGCGAGCAATGTGCTCTGCCCATTGCCACTTAAGTTTGGCGATTCTTCGTGCTATGTCGGTCTCCTGCGGATATCCTCATTCCTGATTCGATCACGCCAGGAAACTCCGAGCATAGCCCTTTCCATTGTCCTTTGGGTGACTTTAAGTCTTCTTCTTGAGGCCTATTGTAAGCGACCACGTTTCGAAGCCATATGTCATCACTGGCAACACGCACTGGTCATAGCCTTTCGTCTTGAGACATAGAGTACATAGAGTACAATACTCTAATTTTAGAGTACGGTTGGCAACCCTACCTGGGACGTCAAGGGAAACTGAAAAAATACGGGTAAGTTTTAGTCAGTAAAAAAAGTCTGATACTCCCTGTCGCTCCAACCAAAGCGGGAGAAGTTATTTGACCCAATATAAAAATACAGGACGCCCCTGTCCCTTATTCTCAAATCGATTTCGTTAAGGAGGAAGCTGAAAGGTAGCCCGTGAAATTATTTTTTTTTTGCAGTTCATAATCAAGTCGAAATGACTTATCCATGAAATAGTCATAGAGGTTGTATGAATGATTATATTTTCGTAAATAAATGTGTATTACGGCCGCCAATGATATTTTAATCAACATACAAGCTGACTTTAAATTTGAAAAAAAAATTGAGAAAATTTGATATTCGTGGGCTACCTAACCTGGCACTTTTACGTTAAGATTTTTATACATGTTGGTAGATCCCCAGTACTTACAGAGATTACCTCCTACAAAAAATATTTTTACCGCTAGTATACTTTCTAGCTTAGATTTTTCCATTTTTAGAACTTCTTTACTTAATGCGATCAAAGTTCTCCATCCAAAGTTTTATACTAGAATTTCGAACCGCCATTAAAAGTGATAACGACCGGAATTTATGTCCTTATCAAACTTTTCTCCTAAACGGGAAGGACTGCTATCAATTTCCTTTGATTCTCAAATAAACAGTTATCACATTAATATTATAAAAGTGAAAGTTTGTATGTATGTGTTTGTGTGTGTGTGTATGTTTGTTACTCCTTCACGCTGAAACGGCTGATCGGATTTGGATGAAACTTTATAGTGATATAACTTATACATCAGGAGAACATAGGCTATAATTTATAATAACCCCCCCATTATAAGTTCTGATTCCATGCTGGTGAATCTGCTAAAAAAGCTAAAATAATTATACTTCATTCACATTGCTGCTTGTATTTAGCGGGTAGCAACAAGGCGCGCTTAATCTATATAATATAAAAGGAAAAACGGATTGACTTGGCATATTAAAACACAGCCGAAACTACTGGTACAGGTATCGGCTCGGATCTTGAGTTCTCGGCGAAAGAGTGGGGATCGCTTTGCGTACGCGTTTTTTTTTTTTTAATGTACACCTATTTTATTTTATTTTTTCTTTAACCTACTAGGTAGTTGGTAGAAGAAACGTACGGAAAGCGATCCCCACTGTTTCGCCGAGAGCTCAAGATCCGGGCCGATACCTGTACACGGATGACCATGTCCTAGAATAGCACATAGGATAGTTTTCCCAAGAGTATATTCCCTTGGGACAATTTTCTACCATCACGCGGACGTAGATATATATATATATATAGATAGTAGCTTGTAGGTACATAAATAATATAGGCTTAGGTCTTAACTTGCCAAACGCACGTTAGCTAGGTACTGTGATTGGTTGAATCAATGTTCAATAACCAATCTGATCACATGGCTTGAGTTTTATTTTTGTCGTTGTTCTTTCCAGAAACCGGGTGTTAATCAATCAATAATTCATTTTTAGGTAACGAGGTCCATTGATAGCGTACATAAAAAGAATTGAGTTGATGTCTCTGTCAATAGACTAGCGTTATTTAGACTTCATGTTCAGTGAATCCTGGATCATTCGGGGCTTAGAGACCTAAGATTTATTATAACTTACACAGGTAGACATAGTATCCGAAATATGTAGCCAAGTTTAAAGTGACATTGTCTAACACAGTTTCCGAAATATGTAGCCAGGTTTAAAGTGACATTGTCTAACACAGTATCCGAAATATGTAGCCAGGTTTAAAGTGACATTGTCTAACACAGTATCCGAAATATGTAGCCAGGTTTAAAGTGACATTGTCTAACACAGTTTCCGAAATATGTAGCCAGGTTTAAAGTGACATTGTCTAACACAGTTTCCGAAATATGTAGCCAGGTTTAAAGTGACATTGTCTAACACAGTTTCCGAAATATGTAGCCAGGTTTAAAGTGACATTGTCTAACACAGTTTCCGAAATATGTAGCCAGGTTTAAAGTGACATTGTCTAACACAGTATCCGAAATATGTAGCCAGGTTTAAAGTGACATTGTCTAACACAGTATCCGAAATATGTAGCCAGGTTTAAAGTGACATTGTCTAACACAGTATCCGAAATATGTAGCCAGGTTTAAAGTGACATTGTCTAACACAGTTTCCGAAATATGTAGCCAGGTTTAAAGTGACATTGTCTAACACAGTATCCGAAATATGTAGCCAGGTTTAAAGTGACATTGTCTAACACAGTATCCGAAATATGTAGCCAGGTTTAAAGTGACATTGTCTAACACAGTTTCCGAAATATGTAGCCAGGTTTAAAGTGACATTGTCTAACACAGTTTCCGAAATATGTAGCCAGGTTTAAAGTGACATTGTCTAACACAGTTTCCGAAATATGTAGCCAGGTTTAAAGTGACATTGTCTAACACAGTTTCCGAAATATGTAGCCAGGTTTAAAGTGACATTGTCTAACACAGTTTCCGAAATATGTAGCCAGGTTTAAAGTGACATTGTCTAACACAGTTTCCGAAATATGTAGCCAGGTTTAAAGTGACATTGTCTAACACAGTTTCCGAAATATGTAGCCAGGTTTAAAGTGACATTGTCTAACACAGTTTCCGAAATATGTAGCCAGGTTTAAAGTGACATTGTCTAACCTTTTATCACATTTGCAAGGTTTCTTACTTAATAATAGAACAGATTTGAAAAATTCTTTCTAGTTGCTATTTTGGATAATGCTACTTTTTGATACAAAAAGTATGAGTCAACCACTCAATTACATAGGTATTCATATCACCATCAAGTCCATCAATCGTCGTATAACACTCAGGTCCGTATTCTAGTTCGATATTGAGTCATGAATGTGTTTCAAAAATAGTTTTACATCTCATATTCTAGTCCTAGTTTGATTGTAAGAAATGCTTGACTGGGCGTTGTTCTAGATTCCGGATTTATTAGGGGAACTAGGCAAATATGTAAAAATGCAGCAAGGCTTATAGTCGTGTTCAATAACCTTTAAACTAGTCTAGTTTTGTTTCTTTTTGATATGACCATTAAAGATGCTGATTTTGGTTGTGAAAAGCTAGCCAATGTTCCCAAAAGTTATTTTAAGCATCTATATACTTTAGGGCCGTGCCTCACTGGGATGTTAAAGCGGCGTAACCAGGTCATGACTAGGGAATCCAGTCCGCAAACGCGGGATCACGCACCATTTTTGCAGGGTCAGAAATGTGAGATTACTCATGCGGAATTGAATATTTTTATTGAATTCACAAGACGCGCTGTCGCTGTTCTTACTAGATAATTATGTATTTATTAGATTCAGCATAGCCTCGTGATGTAACAACTATACAAAGAACTCGGTGACTTTTCTATAGATTTTTTATAGAAAATAATTTTGTTTTAAATTTTTAACTTGCAGGTAATTTTTCAAAGTTTGCAAGTTCGGAACATAATCAATATCAGTTTAGGTAGGTACTGTTAGACTGGTTTTTCAGTAGTTCAAACCGTAGGGGCTCAGCAGGGCTGATGCCTGATGGGACCTTGGGGAATTTCTGAAAAGGAAATCCGTGGTCCAAGAGCGCAAAACCTTATCATACAAAAATTAAATACAGATTAGTTTAGAACAAGCTTGTAAGGGATGGCATTGCTAAAAGGGTAAGGTGGTTGAAAAAGTGCGATTAAGGTGGATATTTCAAGGTAGCCTGCAAAATTCAAATTTTCTTATTTTTTTTCATTTAGCAGCTCAGGTCATGTTTTATATTGATTAGTATTGATTACAATTTACAATAAGATTGGTGGCCGTAACACGTATTTATTTACGGGATTATAATAATTAAGATCATCGTTAACAACCCTCTTAGTTCAGCTAACTCTATTGAATGAGTTTTTTCATGAAATAGCCATAGCAAAAAAACTTTAGAAGATTTGAATTTCGCGCACTAATCTGGCGCTTTCAAATTGAAGGCAGTAGTTGGAGAAACTGTTGATCTATGTATTAGGGTTTTAGCATACACGGAGGAAGCGGGGTATATTTATATCTATTATATAAAAGGAGAAGCTGACTGACTGACATATGAAATCACAACCGAAACTACAGGGACTAGGATTGTGAAATTTTGCACAAGGTTTCCTTTTATGACGTAAGCGAGCACTAACAGCGGATTTTTCAAAATTCACTTCCTAAGGGCGTGAAACGGGGGTCCAAAGTTTGTATGAAGAAACCTACTTTTACGGTGAAGCTGTTGGCAGAAGACAACTAAATAATATAAGGTCATCGGAGAAAAGTTATGTCAGAAATATAAATATCGCTATGATTATTACTAACAGCTATGGTTATTATTCAGTAAACGCAGTGTTTACTGAATAATAACAAAGTAAGGGGGGGTACTTATTTTAAATTATACCCGACTTCGTAACTTATATTGTTCTTAGCTATACTTATTACAGGTAAAATTATTGATAGACTTAAAAAAAAAAAAAAAAAACTTGCGAGAGTATAGGAAGCTGCTCTGGATGTCTTTGGTTTTATAGATTATTTACTCTTTAAGTCAAAAGTGAATAGGTTACTTCTAGGTAAGCGCGCTCAATCTTTGACCGTATTGTCGCTTTCCATCAGGTGAAATAGAGGTTAAGCGCGAACCTATAAACAATTTCAAAAAAATCCTTTCACAAAAAGATAATATTGAGGTATTTTGTCAAGCCCTTCATTTAAAAAATGTTACTCTAAACAATAACTGCAAATTGTCGACAGATCTCAGCCGATCCCCGACGACTCTTCCGGCAAGTCGGGGGCCAAGTTCTACCAGAGTTACGACCGCCTTTTCATCCTGAAGACCCTGACCTCCGAGGAGGTCGAGAGGATGCACTCGTTCCTTAAGCATTACCATCCTGTAAGTATTACTGATTTTTTTTATCCACAACGAAACGGAGGCGTATGCGGTTTAGGTTTTGGGCAATAAAAAGTTAATATAATTTTTTTTATGTGATGAATATTTATTTATTGAAATAGGGAATGTGTCTTAATGTTTTTTTATTTGCTAAATTAAATAATGTTTAGTTTTAGTTAACAAATATGAAAGATTTTTTAAAATATCTTAACAAACGAAGTTATATAACTTCAAATCTTCGTCACGTCCATTACGCCCGGCTGCCATCAAAAACGGCATCTTAGCAAACGAGACTAATTATTTGTTTAATTTTTTTATAAATCGTATGCTTTTCCACCAATGTTGATAAGTATTGTTTTCACAGTTAAAAATATAAATTTAAATACTTATTGATAAATAGGTTAGATACCAAATTTGTATTTGTTTTCATGCATAATCTCTATTACGTTCACGTACTGCCCATAATGCCAATTTAGTCTAACTTTTTTTTTTGCGGTGAGTAGTCATCAAATGACTGCTCCCGCTCTAAGGTGGGGCGAGAGGACGTGTTAGAATTTTCCTGAATAAAATCCTCCTGTTCCTTCATTTGCCCTTTTAGTTTAAGTTGAGACCTACGTTTTTAGTTACTTTTCCGCTCCCGTGGGTTGTTGCGTAATGTTATGTAGTATAATATAATCTTATGGGCCATATACTCAAGTCTGCGGTCCCTTGAAGCTGTGAAAAAATCAAACTTCGAGTTAAAAAAAAAAGACGGCCGTTTATGTCAAAAAACATAATTATATTTTGACACTCTCAAGGAAATCAAAATTCTGGTACTTCCGCTTGACCTAAAGTCCGGAAATTTGGCGTGAAGCAAGGTCTCATAGCACAAGTATAGGAAAAAAATCTGAAAACTGTAAATTTGTAGTTACGTCAAAAAAAAAACTTTTTAACAATTTTGAAAAATCATCGTAACTCAATTCGGGAATCGAACTGTTTTTAAAGGTAAGTTTGTGCTGAACCCTCAGTGCGCGAGTCCGACTCGCACTTGCCCTGTTTTTTTATATGCTAGTATAGATCATAAATTGTATGAAATAATGTTATTATTAAATACGATATTTTCAAGGGGAAAAAGATAACTGTCTCATAAATTATAGACCAGAATAGAATGCCCTGTTGACTTACAACCGAATCTAATTATGTAGCCATCGCCTTATGCATTATGTCATACATTATGCTGATTATTCATGCATTTCAGTTGTAAAAGTCACCCGACAAATAAAGTGTTTGACTCATTTTGGTAGCAAACAATGATCTGACGGACTACCGTCAGATCATTGTTTGCGTGAGGTTTTCATGTAGATATGTAGATTTAAAATCAGATATCTGCAAGAATTCAAAGGTCTGGTGACCCGTCGGGATTCCGATCCCGATTTCCGGCCACCGTAGGCGCGAGCTTGCCGTCCGGACCGAGCCCAAGTCGTCGAGGGCGCGTATTGTCCCACGCGCGCCTTAGGGAGATGTCAGCAAATCGTAAGGGTTCAGCGTATCAGGGTCGAAGCCTACTGGGGCCACGGGTAGTGTGAAAGTGAAACCCGGTTCCCTGGGACGAAGGTAAAGAAGGAACAGCAGTGGGTTTTTAGTCAGTAAAAGTCTGACACTATTTCCCGCTCCGCCCAAGAACTAGTTTTGTCATTAGATGATTTTCCCATCTAAAAAAAAAAGGTCAGGTGACGGTAAAGTTGATATGATGACAGCTAGAGGATGTTATAAGGTTCTAAGACCTTTCTGGTCTGCATAGTCTTATCTGATCGAGATCGAAGAAATGTTGGATGGACTGTGGGAAAGATGATATCTAAAAAAACTGGGCAAGTGCGAGTCGGATTCGCGCACTGAGGGTTCCGTATAATCTTACCTTTGAAAACCGTTCAATTCCAGAGTCGAGTTACGAAGACTTTTTCGAGTCGCAAAAAAGTTTTTTTTTGTGTCGTAACTACAAATTTTAATTTTTCAGATTTTTTCCTATACTTGTGCTATGAGACCATGCTCCATGCCAAATTTCAGGATTCTATATCAATGGGAATTACCCTATGAATTTTGATTCCCTTGAGAGTGTCGAAATACACGATTTTTTTGCGACATAAACGGCCATATCTTTTTTTTTTCGTTAACTCAGTAGTTTGATTTTTTTCACAGCTTCAAGGGATCGCAGACCTTAGTATATGGTTTTAATTTCAACTCAATACCTCCACGCGTTCCCGAGATAAAGGGTCTTGACAGACAGACAGACAGACGGACAACAAAGTGATCCTATAAGGGTTCCGCTTTTTCCTTTTGAGGTACGGAACCCTAATAAAATAACGATGCATCTTCATCTGCTTATTACATTTCAGTATCCAAAGCGTGGATTATTACAGGGAAAAATTATTCCTAAGTACACCCTTTTTTCGTATCGATTATACAAATATTTGATGCTGAATATTTATCATCGAACCCAATCATCTGATATGCCTAAATGCAGCAAGTCAACATCTACCCATGCACTTGAATTTATCATTATTCAAATTTTGAAAGATAGTAACATCATTGACAAGTTATCAATCTGCTTGTAAATAGAAGATATGTTATCGTAGAAAGTATGTTATGTAAATTTATATATGTTACTTCCGATAATATGTGAAAGATAGCGTCATTGTCACTTGTGTGAGTAATTTAGAACAAATTTGTGTAATTAACTGTTTGATGTTTAAATGTAAGGCAGGTTATCTTGTTTCTAAGACGGGTTGGTTTAGTTACAGATGAATATGGGACGTCTTTATTTGTGGTTTATTACTATGCGACTTTTTTGAGGTGGGAAATCATCAAATAACTAGGTAATCACACTCTGGATAAAGCCAGAGGGAGTATCAGATTTTCATTGACTAAAACCTACTAGTGTTCCTTAGAATAGAATATAGAATAGGATTTATTTGACGCAGACAACAACACAAAATAACAAAAAGAAAGAGTACAGAAATGACATCTGACGTTCGAAGCGTCTCCTGCAGCGGCGGTTGGAGCGTGAGGATGTCCTCTCCCACGCAGTTTCAACCACCTGCTTCACGCGCATTACGGATTCGTAGAAGGAGTTGACTGCTTCATATTTCCTCTCGCCCAGTACCATAGACTGAACCAGGGCCGGACGCGTTAGATCGCCGCCACAGATCGCCTCCACAAATCGCCTCCACAAGGACACTTCTAGTTACTATGGCTGAAAAAAGTTTGCGTATTCTCGGTCTGGACAACAACAGACAAATTATTTATAAATATAATTTTGGAGTCTTTTCGTATGTCTCAATTGATTTTGAAAAAAGAGCACATTGTGATGACCAAACCACTTATACGTGAGATTTCCGGCCACCGTAGGCGCGGGCTTGCGGACGGTGAGCAATGGGTAGCTCGCCGTCTGACCGTCTAGTAACCGTAAGGACCGAGCCCAAATCGTCGACGGTGCGGCAGGGTCGAAGCCTACTGGGGCCAAGGGTCTGATTCTGAAAGGAAGACTCGGCCCTGGTACGAAAAAGAAGAGAAAAAGAAGCCACTAGCAGAAGCTAAGTTTCTCATAATTAAAACGATATCGTTGTTATTTTCAGTACATAGTGGAGCGTCATGGCAAAACCCTGCTGCCTCAGTACCTGGGCATGTATCGGCTGACAGTGGACGGCATCGAGCACTACCTCGTCGCCACCAGGAATGTGTTCTCCAATCACCTCAACATACACAGGTACTGTGGTTTACTATGACTGTTTCTATATGTCACGGTAAGACCTTGCTGGCTAAGTAACTAGGCATGTACCGGCTGAGTGTGGCGTCGAGCACCACCTATCTGAATCCGTCTTTATATAAGCTTTAAATATTATTAATAAAATATTGTTCTCTTTTCACAAAGGTTTCCTTAACTAAGTAATCTATCATAAATGGGTAAACTCCTTTGCGAGAGACTGGAGTCCGTACTAGGGAGACTTTGTGTTACGGATCTCTAGGCCCTCACCCTAAAGAATACAAGAATATATATACCTATAGGTCGATGGGAAACTTCTGAGATTGGTACACAATTTGAACACTACCTATAGGTCGATGGGCAACTTCTGAGATTGGTACACAATTTGAACACTACCTATAGGTTGATGGGAAACTGCTGAGATTGGTACACAATTTGAACACTACCTATAGGTCGATAGGCAACTTCTGAGATTGGTACACAATTTGAACGCTACCTATAGGTTGATGGGAAACTGCTGAGATTGGTACACAATTTGAACACTACCTATAGGTCGATAGGCAACTTCTGAGATTGGTACACAATTTGAACGCTACCTATAGGTTGATGGGAAACTGCTGAGATTGGTACACAATTTGAACACTACCTATAGGTTGATGGGATACTGCTGAGATTGGTACACAATTTGAACGCTACCTATAGGTCGATAGGCAACTTCTGAGATTGGTACACAATTTGAACGCTACCTATAGGTTGATGGGAACCTGCTGAGATTGGTACACAATTTGAACGCTACCTATAGGTTGATGGGAAACTGCTGAGATTGGTACACAATTTGAACACTATCTATAGGTTGATGGGATACTGCTGAGATTGGTACACAATTTGAACGCTACCTATAGGTTGATGGGAAACTGCTGAGATTGGTACACAATTTGAACACTACCTATAGGTCGATAGGCAACTTCTGAGATTGGTACACAATTTGAACACTATCTATAGGTCGATGGGCAACTTCTGAGATTGGTACACAATTTGAACACTATCTATAGGTCGATGGGAAACTTCTGAGATTAAGATTATCAAGAATAAGAGACGACAAGTGGTTCTATGCGTGTGAGTTGTGGTTGTGAGCGTGTTTGTGTGTAATGGTAGTGCTTATGGGAGGGGGTATTCAAGAGTTCAGATATGAATTGGGTACTTGACTCCAGCCAGTGCGCCAGCTGTGACGTCAATCATTGCAGTCGTGACGCGAGCGAGAAAGATTGAACTATACTGGGTTTATATAGCTTCATTCCTTTACCAGTTCAGTTTAGTGTCGTAAAATGGATTGCATTAAGAGCTCGTGGTAGCCTCTGCTTGAAATGTCGACAGAACCTCACACGTTCGAACTACTCTGTCCCCATTGCTCGTTTATGACACGCAAGGAGAAATTGAAGTTCCGATATTTTTCGTCATTACCCATTTAACTAAGATTTTTCTTTGTAACGAATAGAATAAACTTTGTTACCTACAACCAAAATAGATTCAAAACATTTTTTTTTCCAATTGATAAAAACTAGTGCTTGACTGCGATCCCACCAGACGGTAAACTGTGATGCTATCGTTGATGGTGTATCGCACTAGTTTATTAAGAGCCAATTCACTCTAGCCTTGAATACACCACAATTTTTACATAAACAATTTATGTTCTTACGGTCCATCCTAAGGTTGTCTGGAAGATATCGCTGTCAACGATTAGACCGCCATTGTACCCATAGATTTAAGTTTATGTATAAGATGTGTTACTTTTATGGTGTACAGTAAAGTTTATTCTATTCTATGGGTACTGTAGCATTTTTATCGCAGTCAGCTATATCTATTAGACAATTTTTGGATTGACGGAACGAATTTGAAATAAGGGGATAGTAAATATAAATCTAAAGTTAATAAATAGCCTTGATCTCTCTTTTTCTAGGAAATACGATTTAAAAGGCTCGACAGTAGACCGTGAGGCTTCTGAGAAGGAGTTGGAGAAAGATCTACCCACGCTGAAAGACAATGACTTCATCAAGCAAGGAGTGCGTATTGACATCGGTGATGCCGCCAAAGACAAGCTGTTGGAGACGCTGACTGCTGATGTTGAGGTTAGTTAATTTTAATATTATTACTTCTAGGGTTACGTACCTCAATAAGGAAAAACGGAACCTTTATAGGAACACTTTGTAGTCCGTCCGTCTGTCTGTGTGTCTGTCAAGACCCTTTACCTCAGAAACGCATGTAGGCATCAAGTTGAAATTTAAACCGTATACTCAGGTCTACGGTCCCTTGAAGCTGTGAAAAAATCAAACTTCTAAGTTAACGGACAGGAAAGATGCGGCCATTTATGTCGCAATAAAAGTATATTTCAACACTCTCAAAGGAATCAAAATTCATAGGGTTCTTCCCGTTGACCCAGAATCCTGAAATTTGGCATAAAGCAAGGTGTTATAGTATAAATATAGGAATAAATCTGAAAACTGTAAATTTATAGTTTTACAATTCGGAAAAATCTTCGTAACTTAATTCGGGAATCGAACTGTTTTTGTAGTTAAGTTTGTGCGGAACCCTCAGTGCACGAGTCTGACTCGTACTTGCCGTTTTTTTTTTTTAGTTGATATAAACTAGTGCTTAACTGCGATCCTACCTGATGGTAAGCAGTGATGTCAACGTTGATGATGAAACGCACTAGTTTACTAAGAGCCTATTCACTCTAGCCTTGAAGACACCTCAATTATAATCGGGCGGGAAGACCACATATATTATTTTAGTTTAAAGTAGCGACCCGTCCCAGCTTCGTACGGGTGTAATCTTTGAATTCTGGACTTTTTTCTACTATAATATGCATGTATCATACACCTAAACCTTCCCCATGAATTACACGAAAATCCGGTCAGTAGTTTTTGAGTTTATCGCGAACATACAGAAGGACGCGTTAGGAGACTTTGTTTTATTATTTGTAAGGATATGTATATTTCAGAAAATAGTAAGCCCATTTTCTGAAATGGACATATCCTTACAAAAATATTAATTTTCTTTATTACTTTGTTTTTTAAAATCGAAGTTATAATGCGTTCCAAATAAGAATAGGATCGATCGCCATGTTGTGACGTCACGTCATACTGTCAAATTGCAAGAAATTGGGCAAAATTTAAGAACTCAGCGATGAGAAAAATTGAAAAACTGGTTTCTGATTAAACTAATTTCGTTCACAGTTTGAAAATAAATCAAATTTTAAAAGTTTCTTGTTTTGCTTACCATAATAATTCTTCGATTTGGCAGTATGACTTGACGTCACAACATGGAAATCGATCCTATTGTTATTTGGAACGTATTGTACACACTTATAATCAAAATAAAACCATACTAGTTTCTGTCAGCAGCTCGTGTAATGCGAAAATTGTGCCAAAGGGAACAAACTCCCGGGAAAAAAGTGTCCTATGTCCTATTTCTACCGGAAACAACTAAACGGATATGGATACACCATATATATGTCCGTTTAGTTGTTTAGGCGTAAAAGCGTCACAAACTCACATTTGCATTTATAAGTAGCTTACACCAGCGGTACGAAAGTAGAAAATTATCCCGAGGGAACATACTCGCGAGATAAAAAGTATCCCATATCCTATTTCAGTACATGGTTTACCCATGTGACATATTTCATCCAAATCCGTCCAGTCGTTTGGGCGTAAAGGAGTAACGGTAACAAAAGACACACACACATACATACAGACCTCTCACCTATATAATATTGAGATTTAAGATTCATTTTATTTTAACTTGTTACAAATTAAAAACACCAAAATTCGTGTACTAACTTAGTAGGTAAATTCAATGTATTAGCGGGCGTAGAACAACTTGACTCAATTATTTAGTGTTGGTCAATAGAAGGCCTGTCTTGCTTCTGTTGGCAGTTTAACAATCCAATCAAGTAAGGCATTCTTTTATAGTTCTTTTCTTTTATTCGCAGTTCCTAACAAAACTCCACCTGATGGACTACTCGCTACTGCTGGGCATGCACGAGTGCGGGCGCGGCGAGGCGGAGGCCGAGGCGGCGCGCCAGCGGGACGCGGAGAACGACAGCGACAACGGGGACACCGACACCGACAGCGACACCGATAACAGGCATCATGGCGACCGGTAACATTTCTTTCAAAGTCAAAAATTTTATTTCACATGGGGCCTACATGGGCACGTCAGAAGCTAATGCACGGTTCCAAATTGGTTGTTTCCTATGGATAAGAATAGTCAGGAAACTCCATGGTTAGTCTGTGTTGGTTGGTTACTTTAAAAAAAAAATGTTGTTCTTACAATATTTCCATATTACGGTATAAGTAGATATTATATAAGGACATGGTAGACCGGTCACTATTGTAGTAAAAAGTACAATAACAATAATCATAATAAAAAGTGAGTCGTAATAGCAAGTAATCTAAGAATTCACGTAGTGTACAGTGTTTCCACATTCACATTATAAAAAACTAGGCTATAAAAAAAACAAGAAAATTGCAATTATCAATAAATGACAAACTGAACTGACTTTTGTGAAACAAACCGAAATATGGTGGTCTATTCAAACTCACACGCTCCAGCTGTAAACGTGACACTGGGTAACAACCGCTGGTATTGTGGGCTTTCCCAGATATTTGCCTTCCATTTACATCACATAAAACTTTAGAGCATCGACGCCGAGTTGACAGCCTGTCAGTTTTCTACCGGTATCGTTTTGGGGAGCGTGCGTTGGAATTGCATAACCTAATTCGGTTAAGCCCGTTTTATTATCGCTTGCTATCAGGTGAGATGTGCTCAAGTGCGAGCCTATTAATAATAATTACTATTGTTATTATTCACCAGCTTGCTTTATAATTGTGGATTCTGAGGTACCATATTATTATAAGTATATGCCTGACCGGAAATGACTACTTCAAGTTGTATTGGGATCAGTCAATCATCACTGACAGGACTTATAGCCAATGGTGGTTATAGTTTTAATAGACTGATTAGCACGACGTACAATGATAGTCGATGTCACCATCTCACATGACGAGAACTTAGTAAAAGCTGAGAAAGAGAATCAAATATTTCGAATTAGTACACGAGGTTGTCGACCTGTGGAAGGTGTGACGATCGATTTCTTTTTAAGCAAAGGTTGCAAAATTTCAGCAAGAATGTGGAATTTTTTAATGTTGTGTCATAAATTGTTGATGACGTATTCACAGATGGGGCTACAACACTCCTCCGGACAGTCCGCGCGGCTTCGCTCGCCAGTCATCTCTGCGGTACGAGGGCATCATCCCCGAACTCGACATATACGCCATACCCAGTCAAGAGAGTAAGTCAAAATTAAACCACTTCTGTTTTAAATTTTGAGTTTAGAACAAGGATGTGGAGTTACGAAGTTAGTGGTAGGGAACTCCGTAACCGATAACCAAAAAAAAAAGTTTTGTTTGTTTTACTCGGCTAAACAAATTACAATGTAGACTTCTTTTTACTTCTAGCCAAGATTTGCCTTTTATTATAGTTTCGGTTACGAAAATCCATGTTATAAACTAGTAACCAACCCACCGAGGACAAATGTTTGTGTGATGAGCATGATCATTAATTTGTTCTGTGTCTTGGTGTAATTTATCTATAATATGTATGTATTTAGAAATATATAAATAATCAGTTGTCTAGTATTCATAACACAAGCACTGCTTAGCTTGGGACTAGACGGCGTTGTGTGATAGTTGTGGAATAAAAAAAAACTTCACACAAATGTAAAAATGTGTCTTTACTTCCTTTTCAGGTGCTCCCAGAAAGGAGATTTACTTCGTTGCCCTCATTGATGTGTTGACGCACTATGGTGTCAAGAAACAGGTAAATACTGGCCGCTATATAAAAAATCCTACCTATATAAGATATGGGTATTCTCTGAGTGTGTTTAAAAAAAAATCCATAATGTTACAAGATTTTCTTACGCCTAATATTATTTGATAAATAAATTGTCCGAGAGGTAAAAGCTACAGGTCAAAGCGTGGTCATATTCTCGTTAGATGTTGCTGAACTCAATATTTTTTTAAGCAGTTCCTTTCTAAACTACCATTTACAGGCAGCGAAAGCAGCAAAGACAGTGAAATACGGCAGCAACGTGGACGGCATCTCTACCTGCGACCCCGAGCAGTACGGCAAGCGCTTCATAGAGTTCGTCGCCAAGGCCATCGAGGGCAACTAGGCGGCCTGCAAGCACTGGTGCTTCTTTTAGTACTTATACGTCACGGAGTAGTGGGCACATGGAGGACTAAGGTCAACAACACTTGATATACCGCTGAGCACATTAATAAAACTCCAACGTCAATCAAAATCAGGCTTTCCGATGCGCCTTTCGTGGCGCACTCTTTCTATTATTGACTACTGCGCTGTCATTTGTAGCCTACTTTACAGCGGAAACCTTACACAATGGGAACTTTTAAACAATTAATTGTTATCTTTGTATTAGGGAATACGGGAGGAAAGAAGGTAGAGTCCTGGGGATGTTCCAATTTTTATTACTTTACAGGACTTCCTAAGGGGGTGCATTCATGTGAGTGCAAAGCCCACTAAAAAGGAGATTGACAATATCTCTACTCAAAAAGAGTTTGCGCTCGCAATTTAGCACTCCATTTGTTTACTACTCCGTGTTTTAACGACTTATAGATGACGCTACTGTATCTAGAGATATTGACAACATTGCCTAACTTTAAAATTACAGTTTATTTCAACATTGGTCGGATTTTCAATATTTTTTCTTGGATAGATTTGTTGGTGGATATCATGCCCGCATGCATGTGGTGTGCCGTACTTTAAAGACAATCAGTGAACGATATTCATGAGGCCTTTCATAGGACGAACGAAAACGAACCCTGTTTTGAAAGTGTGACGACACAAAGTCTTACTCAAAAATTTAAAATATAATTTCAGAAACAGTAGCGTCATTAAACGAATATTTTGGACTGAACAGATACAATTTTTTCTAGTTTCTCTTTCGAAGTGTTTTGATTAGTATGGATACAACTTTCGTAACGAAATAAATATAGTAAAGTATAAACGATTTCCGTAAGTTTCTGATGTTTTTTTGCTACATTCATTGTTTAGTTCCCGCTAGCTCATTTACTAGACCTAATTAAGTTCGCTCATGATCCTTTGTTATTAAATAATTGGAGTTTACAGGGTGATGTAGATTATAAAGGGCTGGTAGTTTATTTAGAAGCGTTTTCAGTTATAACAGAAAAATAATGATTCAATTTACTCGATTAATGTCAGTGTCAAAGAAAGCAAGCTCGTATCAGCATTATCCTGTATCTCTATCTCTTTCTGTTACGTAGAGCTGTCAATTGTGAGAGTAAAAGATCCGCAAGCATCTGAATCTAATAGAAAGAGCTATCTCTCTAGTCAATTGTACCTGTGAGAGACAAGAAAGAGATAAAGATAAAGGCATATATAGAAATTCACACGCACAGAGCGAGTAAATTTCTCCCATATATTGACATTAGTCAGGTGATATGAATAAATTATTAGGTGGTCTCGGCTTTTGAAGTTTATTATTATTTATCCACGTAGTTACGTACTGAAAGAAGCACCGCTTAAATGTTGTTATATCTTGTCAAAGACAAGCTACGATACAGTAAGTGTAATAACGTCGATTCTTATTGAGAAAATAAAAAAAATGCAAATAAATAAAATTTCATAAAATATGTTAAAAAAAAATTTCGTAGTGAGGAGGTATGTAATTGATATTAGTGATTATGTGAAACTATCGGACAGTTTGGCGAAAAGTTGGTCGTTTTTATCAAATTAAATATCGTATTTTATTCGCTTTGCGTGCGAATTTACACAGTTGTGCAATAGACACGTTATAAGACTGGTTTGTGCTAGATCGTAGAAAGCTGGAAGCGAGGTCAAAATTACTTAATTTCTTCCGAAATCTACGGATGTAGCTCGGTAAATTACAGTACCCAAGTAAATAAAGACATTAAGGTTTAGAAACAGACTTTCAAAACGATACGAGTGATAGAAAGCCGCTACACTAAGGCGAAATTTTGCTGAACCCTTTCAAAACCACAGTCAGAATATGTGACAAATCAATTCCGTGCCCGCACCGCCACAGTCTGATATATGAGACAAATAAATAAATGGTTTAATTAAAACAATTGCTATGTCTACCTACGCAGTTAACGATATATTTTGGGAAGTGGCGTTTGGTGAGCGTTTCTTATGAAAATCAATTAAAGAAAGGGGTTTAATGTACTATGATTAAAGCCGGGTATAGTAACAGTTTTGATTGTAATTTCAGGTTTTCTGCCATCTAGCATAATTCAAGTTCCAGGTCGGTCATTGTCCGAAACAGGGACGGTTACGGGTTGAAAGGGACCCATATTTTTACAATTATAATGTTCTACACTTTCGTCTTGATGTTTGCAATAATAATAATAATAATAATGATAAGTGGACCCTTTTTGACAATATTCACGTTTTATTCTTACACTTGAGTCCCTGTTTTGTGCTATTTCAATCTTATTGTAATGCTGAATTCGAGGTTGCCTTGTTTAAGTGATTTTTAATGTTTTTGGTAATAAGACTGTTGTCATATGCACACAAGTCACAAATTGTGACTCGCGTATAACCGCGGACACTTATTTTCAACCTTATTGATGTGATCATAAGGGCGATAAGTGTTTAACCGGCACTGTCCGAGGTTGTACATCTTAGTTACGCATACGTGTTAGATTAGCTAAGGGTTGGTTGAAATCAAAGATGGAGTGATTGTAAAGATAATTGATTGTAAAAACAAGCTTTGTATCTGAGATGGGAGCTTTGTATTTGATATACAAAGATTTCGAGGCAGCCTCGAATTTAGTTCTGAAGCTACTGCGCACTGTCTCCCAAAATCCGATAAAATATTCGCTCACAAAAAAAGTTCAATTTATGAATCGGTCGCGTCTTTTTTCCGAAATGACTAGCGAGATTCGATTCGAAATTTGAACTTATAGTTCGTATATGTTGATAAACACGCACGTCAAAATGCAAGTCATGCAGTTGTACAGGGTGTTCAATAACATTGTGATAGGTCACCGCCTCGTTATTGCTGGAAAGGGAACATGCATGCAATTTTTCAGTTTGCATGAAATAATTTTTAAAATAAGAAAGAGAAATCCGATGTGGTTTGTGATGTCAAATTTCTTGACGCTCGTACGGCCGCCATTGAAAACGGCGTCTTGGCGAGAGAGACAGATGTATTTGTTTAAAATTGTTATATCTCTTGGTTTTCTATCAATTTTGATATTGCTTTCATAGTTAGTATTCTAATTTTTTGATGCATATTCCCACTGATTCTAATGCCAGTTTCAATACTGGATCAGCATAAATCAGCCATTGTAGTACTGTTTAATTCCCCGTGTCAAAACATTGTATACGTGCAAAATACGACGTGTTTGTCAATATATACGTAATTAAATTTTTTGTACTGAGACTGTATTACGATTGTAAACTGCATCCAGTGTTGAGCCTTCAGCCGGTCTACGCAAATGCAATGCGCAGTCGCAATATAATTCCTCGGTACACATTCTTCTTATAATAAAACCTCAAAGCACGTTCGCAATAATTTTCATAACTCGTTATTAGCTTTTTATAATGTTCCGCTAATGCGTAGTTTAGTATTGACAAATTATAATAAATAAATAAAAATGTTAAATATCATTGAATTAGGATGTTGAAGTGTTACTACGGTTGGCCAATTTAAATTTATGAATTACATGTATACTATTTATAATTGGCCGTTGTATTATATATCTTATTGTAATGCCTTCGATATATAGTATATTGTTTGAAGTACATACATGTTTTGTTCATAATAAATGTTGTGAGGATATCCCCCTGGGGAGTATGGATCGACTCAAAGAACAAACTTATGAAATTGTCAATAAACGATTTTGAATTTGGTTTTTTAAATAAATAGTAGTGAATCTAGACGTGAAATGTTGTTATAATAATAATTAATAAATAGATTTGTATCGATCCATACTTTGAGAAACATATGAGGTATATTAATTGTTGCCTGAAAATATTAAAATGTGTATTTTAACTGGCAGAACTGTGTATTTGGAATATTCATTCCAAATATCTCGGAAATCAACCATTCTCTGTGACCTTCATAATGTACAATTCCCAGGGAAGACTGTTATCAGTGTATTCGGTATTGTACTCGTTAACTAACATTTAACTATGTATTCTATTACAAGGACGGTTGAGTCCAAAATTGTATAAAAAGAAACGGCCATTGTTAAGAGTCGGTGTTTCACCCAATACATAATGTACGTTTTTGCCAATATACCCATACCTAGTTCGCTTAGTTTCAGTCTAGTGTAGTGTTTTTAATAGTACGATATGTAAGATTTTGTTATTTATTATTCTATATTTCGAATAAGACTTGGATTGTTCTGATGTCTTTGTAATTTTGAACCTGGCTACATTACCAAGTTGCGGCGTCATTAACGTGAAACGGTGCGGCATGTTGCTGTGCCGTAATACGCATCAAACAACACTGACAACATATTTTGTATATCTCTGATATTTTTTTGACGACTGAACTACAGTTTAGTCGTCAAAAAAATATAGCGAGCGTTTTGCGACATTGACTTGTCGTGCATTTACACCATCCCCCTTAGCCAAGTTACAACCGTTTCGTGGTAATGCCTCGGTGTCAGCAATTGTAGAAAACGATAAGTTAGTAGCCATGTTGACGCGCCTGAGTCGGCCGCTCGTTCTACAATAACAAAGGATGTAAGGTTGATCATTGCAGAAATGATGACAATTCATTCTGTCATATTGAACGATGTGAACTTGGTTACGAATTTTCTATTCGTTTGTTCTGACCACGTGACTTAATGTTGAGATGATGTCATTCCCATAGATTTGATTAGTTTTCGAATAGCGTTAACGATTGCAGATTATGAACTTGGCTAGGGGTGCAGAGATGCTACGAAGGTCCGATTCCGATTATGAAAGGTCGAAACTTCCGATCGATTACGATTACGATAAATTTTAATGGGAACTCATATCGAGGTACAAACTAGTTAATACTTATCGCACCGAGAGCCTCCCTCCCCCTGAGTCGCATTGATTACATTTTCACTTATTGTTTTTTTTTGTATTTGGAAGGTGTGAGTTTTCTCTTCATTTTACGACCCGAGTTTTTGTAGTTTCATTTCGCCTCCGTTCCCGATAAACCAAATTTGAAAACTCCGGTTCCGATATAAACACTTCCGGTACATCGCTAATTTACATGACGTGACACCGTACCGTGCATCTGCTCAACGTGGTTCGACACCGTATATCTGCATGACGCGACAACGTATCGCAGTGAGGCGCCGCCTCGCTTTACATAAACGACCGCACCGTGGTAATATGGCCAAGCTCGTATTCTGTGAAAACAATGTAACGTTTACGGTGATCTAAAAATGTTGGTAAATTTTATACTTTTTAGGCGTAGATTCGCTCGCGCCCTCGACTAGCGTGACTGAACGCGCCATATCGAATTTTTAGCTGACCTCAGAATAATTATATCGTTCTTCACGTAATTCTTTATAACTTTTGACTGTTTATTGAGGAAATATTAAAGGATTGATTCATAAAAATCAGTATTCAGGGCTCCATTCGGTACGCCTTTGATTTGAAATATTTTTGTCAGACGTTAGTTTTTTTTTGTGATAGATTATTGTTTACTTTTAGATATTAATTTTATATTAGATTCCGGGTTGACCACTTCTTCGTGTTTCTAAATTAAAACGAGGTGAAGTCGGTACTGTTTTGTTACGGGGTGGTCATCATAAGTAGAGGTGGAAATCCTTTGTTAGAGATCCTCTGTGAAGAGGACTTTTTATTTTATTTTATCCCGAACCCCCGTCTACATATTCCTGAACAATGTGTTAGTCATGAAATGATTCAAATTATGTCATATGTGTTGCCATTGTTTAGGTCGATAATTGTATTTTAATTTGTAGTTATGTTATTTCGAATAGGTTTTATCTTGTTATCGGTGACGGTTAAAGCCACGAGCCCGCAGTGTACGGCATATATTTATTAAACGATAGCTTCGCTACATACAAACATATTCGGCATGTAAGCAACACGGTTGAAATGTTAATTCTCTAGTCTACTACTCTTGTAAAGACAAAAAAAAGTGTATGAAAAATTAAAACTTAATTTTTAAAATATTCGGTTTATAAAGATTCTGCATTATATGAGCTTTTTTTATTTATTCCCTTCGTAATCCTCTATTTTGAAATTTGTTTATGATTGAAAATACGCCTAAGAATTTTAGGAATCCTAATTGCTAAGGTCGTATTATGAAGCATTGATGCCGAAAATAAGATAGATCATGTATACATAGCTCAGTCTCTTGCGCACTGTGGTCATAATGGCATTAGAATTCATAATACGGCACCAGTAGATTGGCTGAATATTTACTAGAACACTTGTTGTCTGGGGCATTTGTCCGCGACTCTGTTGGTTGACAAGAGATTTACGTGACCTGGGGCCGTACCATAACGTCTAAAAATTATCATGAATTAGGTGTGAGAAAGAGACTGAGCTAAGCCGTGTATAGTTCTCTCTCTAACACTGGAATTATGATGATTTTGACATAACGGGTCGCGGGAATCCGCAAGTCGACGCGACGCACCACCTCTCGTGTCCCTCGACTGCCGCCCGACAAGCTTTGATTAGTGAGAACGAGTGTCGAGCAGCAGCAGTGTGGTCCAACGAAAGCCTTTTTTGGCGACATACTTAATTACCACTGTAGTGTGGGCAGGGCAATAGTGATATTGTCCCACAAAATCGCAGACATACCACGTTAATGTCCGGCGACATACCTAATGAAAACGCCGCTTTGTACAAAACTGGCTCAGAAGAACACTTTGGAATGGATTTAAATGATTGATTAGTCATTAATCCAGCACATCAATTACCGTCATCAACTGTAAGAGAGAAATAGTTCTCCACCTTCTGTAGTATAAGCATAATCAGCCTTATAATGTTCCCACTACTGGGACTCAGGCCTCTCTAAGAGGGGAAATGAGCCGTAATCCACCACGCGGGCCCAAGGCGGGTTGGTGGATGTCACATATCTTCGGATTTTTGGTTTTAGGACATGCAGGTTTCCTCACGTTTTTCTTCACCATTTTGAGAGCAGTGGTGATGAAATAAATTACACTAAGTAATGCGACAGGCTGGGTTCGAACTCGTGGCATACATCTCGTAAGTCGGGGCCGATGCCACTGGGCCACCACTACTCTGCTTCTGCAGTTGTGACCGATTTTTATATTTGTTGTGCCGATTGTTTTTTAGTTAAGTTAAATTAATTGGGGAATAAATAATAGGGTGGGACGTATATTGTGACTCATAATGAAAAACACTTCTAAAATTTTAGAATAATTTTATTAGTAAAAGCTCCCCAGCCACAGTATCTTACAAACAACTAGTCCATCCTCGTCTTGACGTGCTTCTCGGTGATCTTGTCCTTCTCAACGATGTACACGATGGCGCCCCAACCGGAGATCGCATCACGATCAGCAGCGTTTACAAGTGCCTGACAAAATAAGTAATGTTTTAGTCGCAAAAATGTGGACCGGTGATCTGAGGGTCGCGGGAATCCGATGGATACGAGACGCACAGGATTGGTTGTTATAGCGACACTTCGGGGAGGCCTTTGTCAAACAGTGGACGTTTTTTGGATGAAATTATAATTTGAACCCTTGTGTGAGGTACTAAAACATTGTTTAGAAAAGGTATAGTTTTTAATATCCAAGGGAATAAAGATTTTTAAGTTGACTCTGATGGTCTGGTTGCAAGAATTTTTGAACATGTTGTTCATCTTTGTGTTCTGAAAGATTTTACGTAATTTTTGTTGCTCAATTGATGATAAGTTTGGGCGTAATACGAGACTTGCAGGCTGAGACATAACTAAAATGCCTCATGTGCCAATATTCAGACTATATCTTAGCCCGGCAAATTCTATTTAGCTCCAAATGTGGAATTGGTAGGTATTACTTTTCTGAACAAGCCCTTATTGGGCACAAAATGTTTTTTCTTCCATTCTGTCTTGTCACCTTTTGCACTATCACTAACTCCATTTTCTTTTCATCATCTTCCTGCCCTTGTCCCGTGTTATTTGGGGTAGGCGCAACATGTTTTTTTCTTCCATTCTGCCCTGTCATTCGTCATGCTATCACTAACTTCCTTTTCTTTCATATCACTCTTCACACAATCCATCCATCTTTTCTTTGGTCTCCCTCTCCCTCTCCATCCATCCACATGTAAACTCATAACTCTTTTAGTAACATGCGTTTCATCCCTCCTCTTCACATGACCATACCAAGACAAACAATTCCCTTTCAATTTTTCAGTCACTGGTGCCACTTTCAAACTTCCCCTAATATACTCATTTCTCACTTTATCCATTCTCGTCACACCACACATCCATCTTAACATTCTCATCTCCCCTACATGCAATCTTTTTTCATCCGTCTTTTTCACAGCCCAACATTCTGATCCATAAAGTATGACAGGTCTTATCACGGACTTGTAGATTTTACCCTTCAACTTGAGGGGCATCCGTGAGTCACAAGTGGTTCCCGTGACCTGTCGCCATTTTATCTATCCTGCGTTGATCCGATGTGTTACGTCCCGGTCTACCTCACCATCCCCTTCTTTTATATTAATTTATTTAACTTTCATGCAATACAAAAGTACAAAGGTGGACTTATGCCTTAAGCATTCTCTACCAGTCAACCTAGGATGGTGAAGAGACAATATGGTAGGTGCATAAAAAAAAATATAACTCCTCACACCATCCATCTTTTCCTCTCCCTCTTCATTCATCCACATGGTATCTTTCACAAAGCACCTATCTAGATACATTTCAACATAATCTTACCTGTGAGATGGTTTCAAAGAGCTCGTCAGGTGACAGATTGGGCTCCCACAGAGCTTCACACATACCATACAGCTGTTCTGAACAGGTTCCTGAAACTACGAAGTCCTCGGGCTCATTGGGGCAGCCAATCTGTTGAACATAATGTGAATTAGCAAGTTATGATTTAGATTGGCAATATTAAACATACAATTGTAATGACAGTCAAGAATCAAAGCATTTATTTCAAATCAACCATTTACAGACACTTTTAAATTGACAGAAAAATTATACAATTGCACATTCCAAAGCATAGATCTCAGAGGAGAATGTACAAGAAACTCCATGGACACTCTTTAAAATAATGTAATGACATATATCTCAGAGTTGATGAATACATAATGAATTCTGCAATAATTGATAAGTACCTTTTTATTATTTTCTTTGATGGGGTGTTAAAAGTATATACCACAATGGTATGGTGGTGTGGGTAATTTGCATATAGTATATACAATATTTCAAATATGTACTAGGAAATAAACCATTGTCATCAGTATCGGACAATTTAAACAGGAAGTTTAACAAAATGACTCGATTATGAAGCTTACGAGATCCATATTGCACACGTAGGGTTGGTTATCATATGGATCCAGTCCAGCAATGACGGGCTCAATGAAGTAAGGTCCAAAGCGCCTCTCATATAACAGGTTGGACAGCATTGCGGAGAATGTCTTGGGTCTCATCATTCTGTTTTCTTTCAGCTCATAAAGGTTCATTCTGAAATCACATTCATGAATTAATTGCACAAAAGGTTTTCATAATAACTTTCATCAGAAATTATGATAAGTATTGTACCACAAGGTATAAACAGTTACTTAACAAGTGTAGATACCTATTAAATAGTTCTTATTGTATAAAACAAGATTCATGTTGGTAGTGAGAATTAGACCCTTATTCAAAATACATAAATTATACTTAAAAGACCAACTAACCTGAATTTTAATCTCTGGAACACAGTCTGTGTGTCAGTGGCTAAGCCGGGAAGGCCAACGTACAGGGTAGGCCCCATTTGATACACCTTTGGAAAGTTGGTTGACACAGTCTGAGCCTGTATACCATAACGTTTGTCTGTAGCAATTGCCACGCAGTCCTTCCCCTTCATTGCCACCACGGCGCCTCCATTGTAGGCTAAAATAGACTGTAAACCATTTGGGATGTTAGAAAAAGGAAAGTGAGAATCGACACTGTTACGGTCATTTTTAATAAATAATACCAGAAAAGGGTATGAAGGCTTGAGAATATATGAATTTGTAATGAAATAAAAGCTATAAGAAGTCTGAAATAGTTAAAACCAAGTTGTTTTACAACAAAATACAAATTATGCTTTGTAATGTTCATGACGCTATCATAACCAATAATCATTGGATTCTTACAGTAGTTGCTCTAAAACAGCCAAAATGAGTTAAACGTTGTAAAATATACTTACCATTTTGCTTTATGTAAATAAATCCAGTTATTTTCTAGTAAAAACACAGCAATAAACTTTATACGGGAAACCGAAAAAGTGACAATTCATCGGCGACAATTAGAAGCACAGATACAAAAATTAAAAATTATAACTATTAAAAGTTGCCATTGACATATTTTTGAAGTCTCTGGACTTATTTTTGTCTATGGACATAATATTCCGCACTCGGAGAACAATAAGTCAAACCCTGCTTCTTTCTTAGTGGGGTTTGTAACTTTAAGTAAAGTTACTTTTACTTTACTACTACTATGGTACTTTTTTTAGGTGGGAAATAACCAAATAACTTCGCACACTCTGGGTGGTGCGAGAGGGAGTGTTAGACTTTTACTGACTAAAACCCACCAATGTTCCTTCAGATGCCCTTTGTGTTCTAAGGCCGCGGTAACTATTTCGAACAATCCTGTAGCCATGGCCATCATGCTACGTTAACCGCTAATGCTAATTATTAAAGTAAAGAACAAGCCAGCCTGTTTATTATTAAAATAAAACTAAATCTTCTTTTTATGTCCTAAGCTTTTCTTTATAAACTTATTCTAGTGAGTTTAATTTATAAAAAACGTTATTCACGCTTGTAATATTATTTTATTAAATGCTGGCTATTTTTCGTGAAGAATCAAGAAGCATTGTATAGCGATTAATAAACGAAACATTAGGCGAGTATAACGATATGGCTTAATACATTTTTAAATCTCTTTCGTTATGCTTATGCTCAATCGTTAAGCTGTTTTAATAAAATTGTTTTGTGTAATCGTAAAGAATATAGAGAGATAGTGAGACCCAATGCCTAAATTGTTTACGAAGTGGGTCTAAGACTGCCGCAAAGAAAAAGATTGAAGTAAAGGAAAAAGTTCTACTGTACGAAATAAATAATAATAAAATATTACTGATCTGACAATTTATCTTCCATTCTACCCTGTCACTCGTCATGTTAACACTAACTTCCTTTTCTTTCATATCATTCTTCATACAAAAAATAGAAAAAATTAATATTTTGCCCAAATACTTAGTGGTTGACTTCAAATCTTATGTGCACACATGACGATATAGGTACCTGCATGTTTTATGCAGCTATGTGTGCACAAACGATTTTGAAATATTTATGTTAAGCTAAAAGTCAACATGAACACCACCACGGAGACACTGGAAATTGATTAATCATGCCTTTTTATAAAATATTTATTCTCAAAATGCTTTGTTCATTGTAAACCATAGTCGAAAGAAACAAAAATAAAATCGAATCGAATAAAAAGTTTTTACTGTCTTCAGTAAATAAATTCTTATTTAAACTAATATTATAAAGAGGGAAGACTTGATTTTTTGTTTGTTTGTCTATTGGTTTGTTACGATTTAACTCAAAAACTACTGGACCGATTTTCAAAATTCTTTCATCAGTAGAAAGCTAAAGTAGCTTTCACTCAGTAGTAGCATCACTGAGTAAGAGTATATTTTCTATTTTCATGCAAGCGAAGCCGCTGGCAAAAGACAGTACTGAATATAGTAATTAATTAATATTTACTAAAAGTCAATATTTACTGAGACTCAGTTTTTACTGCCTTACCCATCGTTAGCTGGGGCCTTATTTGTTTTGACCAACTCTTATTAAGAAAGTTCTCTTAAAGTCGCTTTAGGATTCTGTGCATAGTAGGATTAGTTTCATATAGCTCATCAATAAATTTTTCTTACTTTACACATTAGAGTTAAAATAATGGGGGGTAATTATTGGTAAAAATGTATTTATTACAAAATAATAAAAAAGGAACAAGGCATATTTACATTTATTCACTGGACAATACATTTTTTATTTCATTAGCGTACATGTCCAGCCGTGCAGTCATATTAAATGCCCAATGGTCTTTTACTTGACGACAAAGATTTAAATCCATTTCTACAATGAGAAGACCATCTTTATTTCTTGATAGGCCGGGAGTTCTGTGTCCATTAGGAGCTGTGACGTAACTCGATCCATAATAACTTCTAGTTATCTTTTTCTGATCGGCTTTAGTTGTAAAATCTTCAGTGCCAACTCTATTGAGGCTACAAGTAAAATAGCTGTTAGCAATCGCTGCATTACGGGCTTCTATGCCCCAAAATGACTCTCCAAATTCAGAAATTGTTGCTGCCGGATTGAATACGATCTCTGCTCCATTGAGTCCAAACATCAACCAGTTCAAAGCATGATGACGACCGTAACAAATATTTACAGCAATTTTAGCGTATTTCGTTACAAATACAGGATGACCAGTGTTGCCAGGTAAATAATAACCCGTCTCACTAAAACTACCAACACTGGGTAAATGGTTTTTGCGGTGTTTACCCAAGTAATTTCCATTTTCATCTATAACGACTGCAGTATTCCACCATACTCCATTGTCATTTTCCAAAATTGGTGATACAATTACCATTTCGTACTTTTTGGCTAATTTGCTTAGAAACTGAAAGCTTGGGCCACTATCTACTGCTTCCGCAAATTCTTTCCATTCTTCTTTTTCTCCCGTACACAAAAAAAATGCTATGGGCCATGTTTCTTGTAAACATAAAATCTTGACCTCCTCCGAAGCTGCAGCATCAATTAACTTTTCCACTTTATTAAAAATTGCGTCTCTCTGTTTGTCTATGGGCTCATTAGTCGGCAAAACAATTGAATGCTGAATTAAACCGACCTTGATGATTTTTGGAGCTCTAACCTCTTTTGCTGCATCAAAGTAAAAGGCTGCGACTTCAAAATCATGCACTTTACCTGCAGATAGGGTTGAATCTTGAAGTTTTAGCTCACAATTATCAGTTCTTCCATAATTAATTCTGTTGTACTCCTTCAATTGTTCCGATTTCAAATTGTTTTTTATGATTTCGTCAAAACTTCGCACTGGTTGAACGTCCATGTTAAAAGCTAAATGATATAAATAGCTTTATTAGACAAACAAGTGATAAGTTATGTAACGCTGTGTGTGTGCGATGTAGTTAAGCGTGGTTTGTGTTATTAATCGATGTTAAACATATCGGCTCGCGACTCGATATGTTTCAACACTAATGTATTATTCGAGATTGGTCAACATTTGATTAAAGATTTGTTTACATAGATCGGTATTTTAGCTGTTTTGTGAGATACAATCATATTTGTTGTTTGCCTTATATTGACTTTAAAAACGAAACGAGTTCTTAGTTCCTTATTTTTTTTTTAGTGTTGAAGTATGTACCCTAGCATGAAGCATACGATGATCTTGATAGTTCTCGGTTTTACCCACGTCTTTGGTTACTGCTCAGCTCATAATGGTCGTTGTGTGATGTTATTATTATAGCCTATTTCCTTTCTCAATAAATGCTATCTATGACTAAAATAATTTTTCAATACACTTAGTCGAAAACCCGCTCTTATCCCTACCGCTTTTAGGCACGCATTGTGCTGTTTTCAGCACTGGTGCGAAAAAGTGCGCGTGCTTGTTCTAGCCACAATTTTATTAAATAAATATATGTTGAATGATTTACGTCTTCGTAAGTGTATTGAAAAACATCGTTTGATACACGTGGAAATTTGTCATTGCAGTCCTCAGCTCTATAACAATAATGACATGAAGAATGCTGCCTCGGCCGCCACCGATCGTCTCCACGAGGACACGGCGTTGCTCTTCCCAGGCGGGGCACACCTCCACCGTGTCCTCTGGGCGGTCCACACAATGGTGACACCCGGGCGTTTCTTTCGCACGAATCCGGTGCAGGAACCTCCTGAACTTACCATGTCCGGTGAGGACCTGCGTCATGCGGAAGGTAAGGGCGCCATGTTGTTTTTCCAGCCACTCCTCAAAGCGGGGACTTACCGCCATAATTGTGGCGTGCCCAAATCATTTTTATATAAAATTTTAGATAAAAGACATGTCAAGATTGTTTACATTTAGTTACTCGTAAATACCTAAACAGATGGAGTATGGATAGGTACCTAATTACACAGCTACTGGGTATTAGTACTCGTAACAATAGCCGTAGGTAGGTAATTGAAACAGTGCTTTAATCTAGGACAGCCTGTGGTAACAGTATAACATAATATGGTCGTCTTAGTTGCTATAACCGCAATATTTAATACACTTTACCCATTTCGAAAGATAAATGGTACAGTTTTATAGGCAATGCAGAATTTCTGTTTGTAGGTAGGTACTAATGACTGGCCTGTTGGTCTAGCGGTTAGTGGTCCTGACTGCTATGCCGGTGATCATGGGTTCGATTCCCACACAGGATAAATGTTTGTGTGATGAGCACGATGATTTGTCTGTATCTGGGTTTAATTTATCTAGAAGTAATTATGTTTTTCAGTCGAGAGTGTGTGCTATGAGTAATGCTAGGAGTACATAACACAAGCCCCCTTAGCCAAGTTACACCCGTTTCGTTTCGATTCTCTTTTTGTTGATCGGCTCGAGTCGGCCACGCCTCCTATTCCTTTGTTCTGACCACGTGACTGAGCGTTGAGATGACGTCAGAGCAAAGGAAGTAGGGGCCTGGCCGACTCGAGGCGGTCGACGAAAAGAGAATAGAAACGAAACAGTTGTAACTTGGCTAGGGGGGAAGCTCTGCTTAGTTTGGAACTATGGGATGTAATATGAAAGTTGTGGAATATTATTATTATTACTTAGTTGAACTTACGTTTCTGAAATCAATCCCCAAAGATAGTATTGACTAAGTATTAGGGCAATTATTCTTCAAAGAGAGGTCAGCAAAACTGACGTGCCCAGCACTTCAGCAGGGCCGATGCCTGCTAGGGAATGTTCAAATGAGTTACCTACCGCGGTCTGCAGAACACAAAGGGCCACTGAAGGAACACAGGTGAAAAATCCACCACGTGAGTGAGCGTTGAGATGACGTCAGAATAAAGGAATCGGAGGCGTGGCCAACTCGAGGCGATCGACGAAAAGAGAATCGAAACGAAACGGTAGTAACTTGGATAGGGGGCAGACCACAAAAAAAAGGAAGAGCACTAGCTATTTAATTGAACCATGACGCTTGCCTTACCATGACGAGCTGAAATGTCAGCCGTGCGAGCGAGAAAGAAGGATGGAGCTATACACCCTATATAGCTCCATCCCTTTAACAGTTCAGTTTAGGATCGCGTTAAGAGCTGTTGTTGTTGTTGTTGTTGTGCTGGTGTTGTGTTGTTGTTGTTGTTGTTGTTGTTGTTGTTGTGTGTTGGACCTCTGATAATCGGTCAACCATAGACCAAAATCGTGTTAATAATTTGGTCTAAATCAATCAATCAATCAGTCTTTATTTGTCTACAACATGGCCCCATCTTGTATTGAAGTGATCCGGGCTCGTGGAAGAAAAATAAAGTAATAAAACGACGTAAAATGTTTTCTTTTTTTTTAGATAATTTGTGAAGTGAATTTTTGTTTTTGTTGCGAGTTAGATATGTATTTTAGTGTTTAATTAAAAATAAATAGAGTGCCAAACGTAGTATGTGTTTTCTATTATTAGTATTTGAAAAACTATAATACTATTTATTACCTAAAGACTTGGAATTTTTCAGCCCAGTGTACCTATATGGTCAAGAAGCAAAGAAACTATCACAATCTATTCAGTAATTGAATAACTAACTACCAGGGTTTAGTTTAAGTAATATATATAGACAAGTACGTCTTATTTATTTAATTTCTCTCTTAACATTTACAGTTTTTACATATAAAAAAAAAAAACTAACATTATAAATTTAGTTAAATGATATCAAATTAATTTTACTGTAAACAAAATCATATGACTTTAGTATCTGTACCTACCTACATTTTTATCAACTCATTAAACTGTTAGATAACTACTAAAATTCTCAAAAATAAACAACAAACAAAATAAACTTCAATAAAAACAGTAGTTGCCAACTAGATAATGTAATATCAGAATTTATTTTCCCCTCTACTATTATCGTCCGACTCCCCGGATAGCTCTTATTTCTCCGGTCACGTAGTCGACGAGATAACCAAATATTTTTCAGCGACGCTGCTAAACTTATCGCGAAGGTTCGAAGGTCACCCACAACAGCCGGACCACACAGATAAAACAAACAAACCTAGGGCCAATGCATCACTAAAACTCGAAGGTATTTAAGCGCCGACGCAGGCTGAAAAGCGCAGTCGTTGGCAGGCAATCCAAGAGAACAGACACATACACATAAATCATTCAAAAATGGAAAACGAAACTCTCAGCTTAGAAGCCATCATCAACAACAACCTCAGTGGTCGTGATCTTGAAGAGTTCAACAGAATCCATTATGGAAGAATCGATAATCATGAAGTTAAGCTGAAAGATTCTTCGATCGCAGCAGCAAAAGAAGCCGACTTCGAAATCGCTGCCTACGCTTTCCCCGCCAAGAAAGAACAGACTAGACCTCCCAGGATTGTGAAGGTGGGTGTCATCCAGCATTCTATCGCCGCCCCCACCGACCGCCCTGTCAACGAGCAGAAGAAAGCCATCTTCGAGAAAGTTAAGAAGATCATCGATGTCGCCGGCCAGGAAGGAGTCAACATTATCTGCTTCCAAGAATTATGGAACATGCCTTTTGCCTTTTGTACGAGGGAGAAGCAGCCGTGGTGCGAGTTTGCTGAATCAGCTGAAGATGGCCCTACTACAAGATTCCTGAGTGAGTTAGCAGCCAAATATGCTATGGTATTCGTGTCCTCTATTCTTGAAAGAGATGAGAACCACTCTGATATTTTGTGGAACACCGCTGTGATCATCAGCGACACTGGCAGCGTTATTGGCAAGCACCGCAAGAACCACATCCCGAGGGTGGGAGACTTCAACGAATCTAACTACTATATGGAAGGCAACACCGGCCACCCAGTCTTTGCGACCAGATACGGTAAGATTGCTGTGAATATATGCTTCGGGCGTCATCACGTGCTGAACTGGATGATGTTCGGGCAGAACGGAGCCGAGATTGTGTTTAATCCATCAGCTACTATTGCTGCTGAAGCTGGCAGCGAGTACATGTGGAACATCGAGGCAAGGAACGCTGCGATCACCAACTGTTACTTCACGGCGGCTATCAACAGAGTTGGGTACGAGGAGTTCCCTAACGAGTTTACGTCGGCTGATGGGAAGCCTGCCCACAAGGACTTGGGTCTCTTCTATGGATCAAGTTATTTCACCGGACCTGATGGCGTTAGGTGCCCAGGACTTTCGCGTACCAGGGATGGTTTGTTGATCAGTGTGATGGATCTGAATAAGAACAGGCAGATTAAGGATAGGCGCTGTTACTACATGACCCAGCGTTTGGACATGTATGTCAATAGTCTCAGTAAGGTGCTCGAATTAGACTACAAGCCACAAGTTGTCCATGAAAATGAGAAATGAAACTGTAGTAGGAGCTTTGAAACCAACGGCGAAAGTAACATTTATGGAAATAAAGCCGAATATTTATGCGATACCTAACTAATCTCATGTATTGAATGTCAACTTAACAGCTTTGATTCCCTGTGGAAATATTTAAAATAAATATTTACAAATATGACTGATTGTTTTTTTTACATAATTGATTTGATTCAAAACATGCCTACTGTGCTTTATCTTTAGAAGTAAACAAACTAAAAAAAGTAAACATGCTTAAAGCTATGTTTAATATTTTACTCGTAACGTTTGTCTGTGAATTTTCGTCCTGTATCTATTGTCAATGTTAGGATAGTTAGCTATAGGTAGGTACCTACATTATGCTTAAATATGAATTTGTATGCTTCTAACTTAGATAAAGTTCATAAGATATTGTTGAAGTACTATCACGGAATAGAAAAAAAAAACTAATTCCGTGGTTTCTAGGTTTTCCGAAATCACCCAAATAATGTTTATTTTGTAAAGGGTTCAATTTTGGACATATTTTTACCCGACCGCAAGAAGGATTATGTTTAGTGCTCGTATCTTGTATGTATGTAATATTCTTTATTACCTCATATCTTCCAAACCGCTGAACGGATTTACATAATTAAGATATCGTTAGATTCGTCTTGATAACCCTAAGTGTTCTTAGATACGTGGCACTAAAAAAAACCAACATACCTAATGACTGTGAGATGCCATAATTTAGAGATTTTTTATTATTTTTTTGTTTCATTCCGCTTATTTATTTATTTAACAATTCATGTACTTACACACATATATAATAAAAAAAGAAGACGGAAACAGAAAAATACGTACATAGGTGATGCTTATTTGTACAGAAATCTCTGCCAGCATAAGTACCTACGATAGAATTGGAGAAAAAAAAGATGTAGATAATAATTGCTTTAATTAAGTCGATATAAATAAATACTAATATATAGGTAAGTATACTTATAGACAATAAACAATCCCACACACAGAGTTGATTAGAAGTTGTAGATAAACTCTTATCGTCATAGTTTTCTTTTATCGTCTCCATATTAGCATAATTGCTTCATTAAGAAACTGGTAATGACAGTAGTTACTATCTCCACTACTTAGGTACACATTATCTTAAAAAGTATATTTTAGATAATCTTAAAAGGATAATTAATGGCTTCTACAAATCAATTAGGTAATATTCACTATTTGTCTACATGAACTAGTATATTTTTGTTTCTCATCTTGTTTCTACATCAACATAACATCGTTACGTTTTTAGCTCGATCGGTTAATAATTTTCGTGAAATCAACATAAACATACAACAATCAATAGGTATGGCTCTGTATGTAGCCTGGTTTTGTGGCTTATGGACTCCTGTTACTGTTACTTACAAAGGATCACAAGTGTGCATTGTTCATTTATTTAAATTGTTTTTGACTTTTACACAAGTACCTGTCTAGTTTTGTGAAAAAAGACTTATTATTAAAAACCCCCCGTTTCTCCTTTTATATATATAAAAGGAGAAACTGACTGACTGACATATCAAAGCACAGCCGAAACTACTGGGACTAGGAGCGTGAAATTTTGCACAAGGTTTCCTTTTGTGACGTAGGCGAGCACTAAGAAAGGACTTTTCAAAATTCAGCCCCTAAGGGGATGAAACGGGGATCCAAAGTTTGTATGGAGAAACAAACTTACACGCAGGCGAAGCCGGTGGCAGAAGATAGTTGATACATATTTTGCTTTAACTAAGAAAAACCTAGACATTTAGACAATTATTAGTTTCAAACATGAAAATAATAATTGCCTTACACATTGTGTAATTAGATAAAAAGAAAATCGAGGACTCAAAGTCCATTGTTCATTCAAAAGAGGTTTTTGCTAAATCACAGCTATGAAAATTAAAATTGAAATATGGTAGGTACCGAAAAACAGAGCAAGAATTCAGGTAGATAGAAATAAATACTTGGAAAATGGCTGGATACGACCACCTACTACTTAATTCATTCAAAAGTCAACATGCATGGAAGAAAACCATGACATAACACGTAGGTAAAATTATGAAGAAAAACAATACCTATAAACACATTTATTTTATTTAGATTTACGCAATTTATATGCATTTAACAACAGGTATGACTGATGAATTCTAATGTTTATGCAGTTAGCCGGTCCGACCGGTACCGGTGCATTTATTTAATTTTGTAGTCTAGAAAGGTTCTTGTTATGTGGGACGCATGCCTTATTTGTTGGGCGTTAGATGAAGGACCACTTAGGGCAGTGCACTTATGTAATAAAGCAATAAAGTACATCTATATCTTTAAATGTTATTCTCATCTATATCTTTCTTCTGTACGTGTGTTTGTAACCTAATTCCTCCCAAACGTTTTGACCGAGATGGATAAAATTTTGTGGGTGTATTTGAGTTGCCCCCTGGACGGTTTGAAAATAAAATTAGACCCGGCAAGTAGCGCTGCAATCGGGTATCAATTTTTTTCTGACAAAAAGCCACCTTTTTCAACAGGACAACGTCTGTCAGGACCGCTAGTAATAATATAAAACAAGAAACTGACTGACTGACATAACAACCCACAGCCGAAACTACTAGGACTAGGAGCGTGAAAGCAAAAGGTTTCCTTTTATAATGTAGGCAAGTACGGCGAGATTTTCCAAAATCACCCCCTCAAGTGATGAAAATGGGGGTCCAAAGTTTTGTATGGAGAACCCTTCTTTCACGCGGGCGAAGCCACTGTCAAAAGCTAGTATAATAATTAAGTTATTGCTTAATTAGATTTTATCGTTATAGCATTATGAACGACGAGTGATAGAGTGTGATAGGTAAAGATTAAATGGAAGTCGCTAGTCTACCTAGGCGCGGGCTTGCGGACGACGAGTATGGGTAGCTCGCCGTCCGGTAAGGACCAGGTGTGGGTCAAAGGGGCGTCGAGTCAGCAAAATGGTCGGGAGCCATTAGATGCCTGCCAGGGCTGCGGGATCGAAAGAGTTACCGTGGCCCTGGAACGCAAGTGGAAACTGAAGGAAAACAGTGGGTTTTAGCCACTAATATTCTATCACTCCCTCTCGATCCAGCCACAACGGAAAAAGTCATCAGATCAGGTGAGAGTTGCGGGAATCCGATGGATGCGAGACGCACAGGACTGGTCGTTGTGGCGACACTTGGGGGAAGCCTATGTCCAATAGTGGACGTCTTTCGTCTGAATTGATGATGAAGGGTTCAAGAAGACCAAAGAAACTCGGCATGGATAGTGTGCTGTGTGCGAAATGATACGGCTAAAAAGATTGGCTGGTTAGGGTGACCGGTCAACAGATACCATAAAAGATGAAGACATTCTGCGACGACTTCAGAAGAATTGGGATAAGTACAGTATACGACTACCTGACGAATAACGCGACTCGGATGATTCTCTGCTGCGTTTATATGGATCTTCATAATTATCATATGCGTATGTCTGCTGTTTAAAATCCGCATTATTTTAAATTGAAAAATGAAATGACCCTTTTTTATATCCCCCCTTTGTACATATTTCATCCCTTTTCACTGCTGCTTTTCAGTGCTGGCTGACAGAGGTAAATGAAATTCACCGATTCAAGGAAGATAATGCTATTACGATATTCAATATTTGGGAACTACACAGCAGACAGTTTTTCCTGACGTCTTTGTCTGTTCCAGAAAAGAAAATCAGAGGGAAACTCAAAAAGAGGTTGTTGTGTTGATCATACCTCATAGGTACCTACTCACACACAGGCTGTCACCCAGAATAACACTACCTAAGAGGGTTTTTTTTCATTCGCCTATCGTCAACATCGAGCATGGTTTAAAAGGTTGTTGCTTCATCTAACGCAATCCAACGCGATGTTTGACGAAAACACAACGCGAAAAAAGGGAGATAACGCCTGAAACTCTGTTAGCATTCGGTAATTCCGTGATTTACTCAAATATTTTACTAAATTTGTTCCATGAAATACGTGTTTTTTTTTAAATTTGATATAAACTAGTGCTTGACTGCGATCCCATCTGATGGTAAGCAGTGATGCAATCGTTGATGGTGAGGCGCACTAGTTTATTAAGAGCCTATTCACAGCCTTGAAGACACCCAAATTATAATTGGATGGGAAGACCTCAGCAGGCAAATTGTTCCAGTCCTTCGTTGTACGCGGTATAAACGACGAGGAGAAACGCTTAGACCGAACCGTAGAGGTTTCTACAACGTAAGGTTGGATACTCGCCGAATGTCTTGTGATTAAATTTGTAAGGCTTCTATTGTAATACATTTTTGATTTTTAAAATTTTTGTGTAAATTATGAAGAAGTTCATGCAAAATATCAGATTTTCATAGGTCTTTACTGGATTAGTTTTACACTTTGTAAATTGATTTCATGTATAATATCCACTAGATACTGTGTTTCCAAAATATCTAATGAATGTGTAATAACGTCAGAATCGCTTAACAGCGGTTGTATGCAAAAAAGTGAAAATGTATGTTGAGTTGCATCCCCTTAATGCTATAATGGCGGTAGTTTGTGAGTGTATGTTTGTTATTTCTTTACGTTCGAACGGTTGAACGGATTTCGACGAAACTTGGCACACCGGTAGATTATGTCCTGGAATAGTACATAGGATACTTTATATCCCGGAAGTATGTTACTTTGGGATAATTTTCTACTATCACACGGGCGAAGCCGCTGGCAGATGCTAGTAGTCAACATAGGTGTAAAATTCAATAATGATCCTCTAAATCTACCTAACACTTGCCTATAATTCATCACAGCCATATCTACGAGGGTGGCACTTAAAAAAAACTGAAGTACAGTACACGCTTGTCGCTGAAAGCTACGACTCTCGCCAACGTCGTAATTCCTCTGTAATTTTCTCACTCGCCCAGAGATGTCGCTAATGTGTTGCTCTCGCGATTGTCGCACCATCTAGTCTTCGAAACTGCAAACTTTGTGGTGCATTTTATTTGCAACTTATTCTGCGGATGTTACGGTTGGTTTTTGATTGAGATAGGGGAAGGAGTGGTGGTAAAGCCACTACTTTCTAGAGCACTTGTGGAGTTGCAGCCCGTGACATCCATTACAATAATGATGTCTTTGGTCTAGGGTTGGCGCTTTTTGCAGAATTGAAAACTACCCATGTATCTTTGCCACAGGTGATAAGTTTACCTACCTTGCTACTATTGCTATTCATACCATTAATACCACTACAATGCGTTCTAAATAAGAATAGGATCGATTTCCATGTTGTGACGTCACGTCATTTTGTCAGATCGAAGAATTATTATGGTAAGCAAAACAAGAATTTATAAAAATTTAAATTATTTACGAGCTGTTAACGAAAATAGTTTAGTCAGAATCCAGTTCTTCAATTTTGCTCATCTCGGAGTTCCTTAATTTTGCCCAATTTCTTGCGATTTGACAGAATGAGGTGACGTTACAACATGGCAATCGATCCTATTCTTATTTGGAACGCATTGTACAACCGCTGCCGCTGCTGTCTCGCTTCAGTTTGAGCTACCAGTCTGAGAGTTTTTGTGTGTACTAAATGCATGGTTTTACTGTCACCTCGTCTAGATAGGTAGTTAGGTACTGCCGAATCACAGTGTCGGTCGATTTAAAGGAGTAGGATTAATGACAGATTAAATATCCTCAGTGTATCTGAAGTATAATACGAATAATATACTTGACCTACAAGCGCATTGCGTTTTGAAGTCTTAATTTTTTTTTAATTTTTACATTTATCTCCAAAATAATAATAATAATAATAATAATAATAATAATAATAATAATAATAATAATAATAATAATAATATTTTATTTTCTCACTATAATATACAGTTATTATCAAACATTTTAATAAGTAAGTATACAAAAACAAATCAGTTAATACAATATATTGTAGGTTTTTTTTTTTCGGGTGGAAAAATCATCTAATGACATCCCCCGCTCTTGGGCGGAGCGGGAGATAGTGTCAGACTTTTACTGACTAAAAACCCACTCCTGTTGCTTCTTTGCCATTTTTCCAGGGCCCCGGGGGTCACTTTCGCATGACCCATGGCCCCAGTAGGCTTCGACCCTGCTAGGCCCCTACGGTTGCTGACATCTCCTTAAAGCGCGCGTGGAACACTACAAGCCGTCGACGACTTGGGCTCGGTCCGGACAGATACCGGACGATCAGACGGCGAGCCACCCATCGTTCGCCATCCGCAAGCCCGCGCCTACGGTGGCCGGAAATCGGGATCGGAATCCCGGTGGCGGTTGGGGCGCGAGGACCGTTGCCTCACGCGATCGGCCGCCTACTTTGCTAGCATTACTGCTTCGCAGAAGGAGGCAACCGCCTGCCATTCCTCCTCGCTTCGGACCATGGCCTGTACCAAGACCCGGCGCGAGAGATCACTGCCGCCGATCGCCCCCACGAGGAAATGGCGGTGCTTTGCCCAAGCGGGGCACAAGCTAGGCTCTCGGCCTGTGTTTTAGGATACCAGGTTCCCACCCCTTAACTTTTACATAAATATGACGACCTAAACTGAACTGTTAAAGGGATGGAGCTATATAGGGTGTATAACCCCATCCCTCTTTCTCGCTCGCACATTACTACTGTTTTTCTATTATTTCCTTGTCTCAATTTTCGCTGTTGGCAACCCTACCCGGTAACTGGGTTGCGTGTAGTGTCATCTCGGTGTCGGCGGAAGTCACGGGAGCACTTGCGGCGTGTACCTACACAAATGCACTTCTATTTACACCTACCCTCCAGATTATTTTTTATTTTATATCATTAAGTACTTTGGGAAAGGGTTAAGTATTTAAAATAAGTTTGAGTAGACACCCAAGTGTCTCAGACTGCAGACACCTCACAGGACTGGCGTGTATTGTAGGGATTCTTTAGGGAAACTCCCTACTGACTTTATAAATACTTAGGTACTAAATTACTTCTATTCGCTCGTCGAAATAAAATTGGTTGGCACTATTGTTTAGTGTGGTAAATCTAATATTTAATAATTTTGTGTCACAGTGTTTGTTATTAAGTTTCTCCTCCTCCTGCGAATTGACCGATTTTTATGTTTTTTTTTTGTGTAGCTACATTTATTTGGTAAGTCTCAAAATAGATCGTAGACTATTTTGTACAGTTCTATCCCACCCCTGAATTTTCATTAATTTTTCTTTAATAATTAATTTATTATGGCAGAACAACGTTTGGCGAGTCAGCTATTTTCTATAAACTCCAACCTATTCTAAATTTGAATGAGTGTATCAATGCATCCCCAAATGTCCCAACCAAGGTGACCTTGCTAGTTTCAATCCGTGTAGTTGTAAACCATGACCTTCAACGCCCTTGGTTGGGAAGCGCGTTTTGGTGCGTGCACCGAACGTGTTGGTGCGTGGTTTACATCCATGTAGCCGCAACACATACCAAAAACATAAGCCAAGGTCACCTTGGTGGGAACGCTAGTTTGCAACCGTCTGGTCACCCCTTAAGCTGTGTGCTAGAGTTAAGTATGAAAATATAGATAGCTCTCTAGGTAGGTACAGCTCAGATTTTTTTTAATATGTTTTCCCACATCAGGAATTACTCCTGTATCATGGGCACGTTCTCAAACATGTAAACTCACATATAAAAGTCTCTTAGACCCGGAACCACTATGTATAAGCTATATAGGGTTCATATTTGACAAAAAAATTATCATATTTGTTCCGAGCGGGGATCGAACGCGCGACATGCAGCGGGGTAGCCAATTGTTCAGCCACTGCACCAACAGTGCCGTTGTCGTCATCTTTCCATACCAGACTAAAATAAAATACAGCTAAGCCCATGAGATTGCTTCTGTAGTATCACAATGCAACTGATTTACAATCAGTGTCCCTTGATAGATACAAGTGTTGAATGAAACATGATTGTTTTATTGACGATTCTTTGATTTAAAATTCAGTAGATACGAATAATAAAAGGTATCTACATCTAAGCACTTATTATCGTAATTAGACACAACAGAAAGACAATGAGAGAGCAAACGCCGTTCGCCGTGCGCTTGGGGATTAGCATAAATAGCATAATCAGCCTTTTAATGTTCCCACTGCTGGGACTCAGGCCTCCTCTCTAGGAGAGGGAATGGGCTATAATCCACTATGCGGGCCCAGTGCAGGTTGGTGGATGTAACATGTCTTCGAAATTTTGGTTCTAGGACATGCCAGTTTCCTCACGATGTTTTCCTCCACCGTTTTGAGAGCAGTGGTGATGAAAATAAATTACACAAAGCAATGCGCCTGGCTGGGTTTGAACCCGCGACTTACAACTCGTAAGTCGGGGCCTTTGCCACTCGGCCACCACTGCTTTACTCTCGCTTGGGGATTAATTAATTAAATAAACACCCCAATTTTACGAGTGAGGAAGTGGATATGTTGTACAACACCATAAGGATAAAGCATAATCAGCTTCGTAATGTTCCCACTGCTGGGACTCAGGCCTTCTCTTTAGGAGAGGGAATGCGTAATCAACCACGCGGGCCCAGTGCGGATGTCAAATTTTTAGTTCTATGACGTGCCAGATTCCTCACAATGTTTTTCTTCAGCGTTTTGAAAGCAGTGGTGTTTGTGTTGTGATCATAGACATTGATCACGTTATGATATGGCCAACTAAACTGGCCAGATCGTTTAAACGTTAACATTTGATGATATGTCGATCCTCGTTTGGCCATATCATTGATGTAGGATTTCTATGATAATGAAAAATCTAAAGAAAGTAAGCCAAACTAGGATTGACATATCATCAAAGCTTAACGTTTAAAACGATTTGGCCAGTTTAACTTGGCCATATCATGAAGTGATCAATTTCTATGATCTGGCCAGAACACAAACACCATTGCTTTCAAAACGCTGAAGAAAAACATTGTGAGGAATCTGGCACGTCATAGTATTTATATAAATTAGGTACTTACACAAAGTAATGTGCCTGGTTGAATTTGAATCCACGACTTACAACTCGTAAGTCGGGGCCGTTACCACTGGGCCACCATTGCTTAGGTACTTACACAACACCATTATTACCGAAGGAGTCCCCTGGTAGACAGAGCCCATCCACATCAACACGACGCGTCGTCGACCCGAGCTTGGTCGTTATCCTTCGGAAGGTGAGCTATCTATTACTCGGTAACCGCAGCCCACGCCTACGGTGGTGTTTCGGGCGTGCGGACATCCTGACCTTCGTGTGGAAGAAGCATTACTACGTCGCAGAAAAGGATGACTGCTTCCCATGCCCTCTCGCTTCCTACCATGGCGGTGGTGTTCCGCACAAGCGGGAAACACTTCCACCGTATGCTCCACCATATCCTCCGGGTGATCCGCACAATGGTAATACCCATTCAGTACTTTCCGTCGAATAAGAAACAGGAACCTTACGAAACAATCGTCTCTGGTAAGGAACTGCGTCAGGTGGAAAGTTATGACACCTTGGCGCCAATCTAACCACTCCTCAAAGAAGGGCGTGCCAAATAAATAACCTCCATAATAGATAATGTAGAATGCTAAAGAGGTATTTATAAGATTCATAGACAAAACTTTTCTTAATCAGAGTTGGATTCTAATTAAGAAAACTTTAGTCCAAAAAACACCCCGCAAATCCAACGTCGAAGTCATTTTTAATTCGATCAAAAACAATAAATGTTTCGTCGGTTTGTTTGTCGCCGTAATTAAGGCCGTTCCATGAAACATGGCCACGTTTCCGCATCCGGTGGGACTTTTTTAATTTTTCATTTACGAATGGCCGTTTCAATTTTTCGTTCTAATTTCTCATTTAACTTAGATGCACGTTTGGCCTGAGGGTTTTGAAAAATGTAAATTAGTGTGACAGATAATAATTAATGTGGTGATTTGTTTTTTTTTTATTTTGTAAGTAATTAATTTGTATTTATAATTAGGATGTGGAATGAAGTGTAATGAGGATTTCATAAAATTGTAACTTGAAGTTTATGAAAAAAAAAATGGGCTTAGATTTACTTCAGAATTAGCTTAATACGCAACAAAGGACAGGAAACACCCTTCCACCAAAAAATTTCCACAAAAAATAGGTTGTCTTCAAGGATATTTATTCATAAAACGTATTTATGTAAAATAAAATTCACAGAGAGGCTCCTTATTTTATATCGTCAAAGAAATCGGCATTTTACTATTGTCTGGAAGCGTTGCGTCGTGAAAATAAATGGAAGATGCTACAGAAAAACTAGCACCTCAGTCTACTGTCTATGTCTACATCTTTCAGAGATGAACACTATAGACAAGATCATTGATCTACAACTCTACATATAAGTCCATGCCAACTCCCTCAGGTTTATAAGCTATACTCAAGTACAAATTCTTAATTCCGAAACCGGTATAGGTAAATAAAAAATTGGAAAACATTTGTAAACAACTTTTAGATATAAGACAAGACAAGATTGTTTACATTTAGTTAATTACACAGATGGAGTTTAGATCTAGTTCTTAAATGTGACTTAATAAATTAAAATGGCTTGAGGCGAGTTAATTGTTTATAGTATTTATTATTTTAGGATAGGTTTACCTACGATTTTGAGATCTACGCTTTGGAAAGTGCAATCAGCATAATTTTTTTTTAATGACTTTTTTTTTTTTTTTTTTAAGGTGGGAATCTTGACAATTAAAAAGTGCCTGAAAATGGGTTATTTGAAATAAATGTTTTGATTCTTTGATTATTTTATTGAAAACTAATTTTCAGGAAGCAAAACAAGTTTTCATTTCACTGTCGGCGTTATCAGATACAAAATTAATTTCATTTCTCAACGCAACATTTTTTTTCAACGTTTTATTTTACAACACAGCGACGCACCTGGCGTTCCCTTTTCGATTGATATTTTTTTCTAAATTCCCGCCACGTTTGACAAGTGTCGTTTCGTTCAGAAAAGCGGCCACACGACAATAGTTCGCTGGCCGATTTCATCGACACATGCTCCGTTTCATTTCCGTTGCACTCTGTTCGGTGCGAGAGGTTTTTGAACGGATCCATTGTAAAAAAAAAGTTTCACTATTACACGAACTTGATTTGACCAAGAACAGGAGAAGCTCAAGAGAGGTGTGGTAAATAACTTAATATATGTTTTTATTTTAACATAAGGAGAGAGAACAAGAGATTCTTCCAAAAGTTTGAGCAAAATCGGTTTTTTTCCTTGGGTTTTCCTCTGTTTGTTAATTTCTATCTTTTCAAGGAAAGATATTTTCTGAGGACTTATTGTCTTTAAAGTGAGTTCATAAACTTGCAGGAGGTAAAAAATAAGTCACTAAGCAATAAACTTCCCCTGTGTAAGAAACCTTCCGATACCTGTTACTTCCGCTATTCGAAACTTAAACCAGAGATCCGATAAAGAAAAATGTAAACAGCAGAAGACTCAATGGCTTTTCCTATCCTACTCGCCTGAGGCAAATTGAAAAGCACACTCGAAAACCCCTTTAGTGTCATGTGAAGGCCGCACAATAGAACACACACCACCCTCGCACGAACACAGTCTCTGAACGCGGTTTATCGTTTAAAAATTCAATGTAAGTATTATTATGTTGTGGTTTAAACGTACCGAAAAAAAAAAATGTTTATAAATGGAACGCAAATATGGTGTGGATCAAATAGAGTGTAAACTGAAAAAAGAAAAAGTTTCGATTTTTGAAATCAATTTTTTTTTCTAAGATCTTATTCTACAATACACACTCAAGATTACTTTATTCTACAAGAATAAAGTAATCTTGAGTGGAATCTAAACTTAAGTTTCAGAAAGAATGACATTAAATAACTATTATTTGAAATGAAAAATGTCCACTGCTGGACATAGACCTTCCTCAAGCATCGCCTGAAGTCTGCCTCTAACCTCACTGCAGAAGGATAAGATATATTTTGATAATAATCGGGCTTAATTTTTCTGTTTCAGTTAGACCGAATTTTTTGGAACTCGGAACATCTGTTGTGTAATAAGCTTTAAACGGAATAAAAATATCTAGCTCACTAGTATCCACTAGGGTCATGTTATCATAGAAATATAAAAAACATGTTACCTATAGTTTATTAACCAACTTTCAAAACAGCCTCTCAAGTCATCTGAATTGTCTTTTGTTTCTTGTTCAGCGTTATTTTCGATGATACTTTTTTTTGTTTGGAAGAATTTTTCTTAAGATCTGATGAAGAAGTCGGAAGTCGGAGATAGACCATGGCACAGTGCAATAAACGATAGTAAATCTTGTGGGATTGCTGCTATCACAAGTCTGTTTATTGTTAACATCATGTCATAACATAATATTACGCCAGTAAGCTCGGTATGGGTACCGCAGATGTATAAAGTTTACTCTGGTAAACCGTCAATTCATCAATTATGTTCAAATTCCATGTTATTGGGTTTATCAATTCGCGCATAACTTTTTTAGTAATGTACCGATTTTGATGATTATTTTTGTGTTGGTTTAATTTATAACTCCAGCTCCGTGAAAATCCCAATATACATTACATGTATATCATTTGCCAATCCCAAAGCATTGTGTAAACTGAGTAATTATGGGTATTGTCAATCCAATAGGTAAGTCGCCAAAGAACTTGTTCACCATTTTAGTCCTGAGGTACCACAGCTGAAAAGTAAAAAATAAAAAAAATTAAACCACCGACATAAACTCCGACTTAGAAAAGAAATAAAATGTCCCAAATGTGTGTGTGTGTGTGTGTGCTGTGTGTGTGTGTGCTGTGTGTGTGTGTGCTGTGTGTGTGTGCTTTGTGTGTGTGTGTGTGTGCTTGACGTTTTATGTACCTTGTCTCTGTTAGAGAGTTATGATGATGGTCGAGTATAGTTGTGTAAATATTCATATAGTTGTTGATGGAAGTGTATAATTGTGTGAACACATAATGTTAATATAATTTTTGGTTATAATACTATCCGATACGGAGCAGCAGATTGCAAAAATCATTCAAAAATTTAAATTTATAAAGATACCAGTGGTCTCGAGAGATACACAAAAATAATTAAGTTCCTGATTGCAGTGCCACCTAACGAATTCAATTATAATTTTAAACCTTCCAAGGACCCACTCAAATATACACACAAAATTTCATACAAATCGGTCAAGCCGTTTAGGAAGAGTTAGGTGACAAACACACGGAACGTTTCGCGGGTTAACTTATAACATTCGCCTTTTTTTTCTCCCTGCCTATCGATAGGAGATTATCGCTAGCACTCTTGTGCCAGCGTCAAAGCATTCACCTCAGTATAGTAGCTATAGTCGGCATTATAATGTTCTCACTGTTGGGTCTCAGGCCTCCTCTCTAGGAGAGGGAATGGGCCGTCGATCCACCGCGCGGGCCCAGTGCGGGTTGGTGGATGTCACATGTCTTTGAATTTTTGGTTCTAGGACATGCCGGTTTCCTCACCATCACAACCATCACCTTAAATTACACAAATACAGACACATGCCATAGACAAAAAGGCACATTTCACACGTAATAACCTCTCATCCGAACCAGTCTGCGGGTGCGATCCATCATACGGTTTTATTGAATTACGACCCTCTGGTGAGGACGGCCCTCGCGAGTCGCGACCCATCCAATTATTGCCACTAATTATAATTATTATTGCACTTGATACTGTTTTGTGTTCACTCTCTTATAGTGTGCGTGATGTGCCAGTATTTTTTTATTGTTTCAGGTAGGGTAGCCAGCCTTTCGGTATTTTACAGGATGTGTTTCGGAGAGTGTCCGCGGGAATTACATGATTTGGTTACGCTATCTACTTTCTGCCATCGGACCGAAGTTTTTTTATTATATTCTTGATAGGTTCGCGCTTGACCGCTATCTCACTTGATGGAATGCGACGATGTGGTCGACGATGGAGCGCGCTTACCTAGAACTAACCTATTCAATCTTGACTTAAAGATTCTCGGGATGTAGGCATCTGGAAACACAGATTCCGGCAAGGAATTCCACTCCTTAGTTGTATGTACGGTGAATGTCCACCCTTCTATTGTCCACCCTTATATTACCTTTACGGTCCGAACTAAGCATTTCGCCTCGTCGCTTATACCGCGTACATCGAAGGATTGGAAAAATTTGCCTGCTGCGGTCTTCCCGTTCTATTATAATTTGGGTGTTATCAAGGTTAAAGTGAATAGGTTTTCAATAAAGTAGTGCGAATCACCATCAATTATTCAAGCTTTGATCATTAAAAAAAAAAAAGATATTCTACAGGTTCTTCCTTTCAGGTGATGTTCAAAAAGTGTGGCCAGTCATTGACAAAAGTAAACTTTGGATAAAGACATTAATTCTGCTTAGACTTTTCTCAAGTATGATGGGTCTTTGTGATGAGATCTTATTTTGTTTTCTCTTTCTAACTTATAGATGGCGTTCCACATGCTCCTCAAAGAGATGTCAGCAAAACTGTAGAGGTCCAGCAGGGCTGGTACCACCTACGCCCATAGGTAATTTCTGAAAAGGAAGCTCGTGGTCCTAGAAAGCAAAGGGCAACTAAAGGATATAGTAGTCAATAAAAGTCCGACACGCCTAGCGCTCCACCATAGAGCAGGAAAAGTCTGGATGATTCCCTACCTCAAAAAATAACGATGTTGGGTTCTTTTTGTAAGAAGATTTTTTGTTTTTTGTTTTTTTATTTTAGCTTATGTAGATAGCATTCAAAGAGTTTGTTCAGTCACTTCTTCTTCTTTTTAGCGTATCGACGGTAAAACTAGTTAAATTCCTTGCCTGGCCCAAGTATTCGGCCACGGCAATGCTGTCCGCTAATGCTGTCATTAGGTCCCTACGTGAACAGGTAACAGGGCACGTGATGCAGGATCGAAGGGTTTTTTTTAGGTGGGAAAATCATCTAATGACAAATCCCGCTCTTGGGCGGGGCGAGAGATAGTGTCAGAAAACCCACTCCTGTTCCTTCTTTGCCTTCATCCCGGGGCCCTGGGCTTCGCTTTCACACTACCCGTGGGAAGTATCGAAGGTGGGACATGGTCTGCGGAGAAACGCCGCACAAACACTGAGAAAAGTTAATTTAACTTTGACTAAGTATTCCCAATTATATAGGGTCGGCTTCCAGTCCATTTTACAAGAAGCAAGTGCTTGTCTTACCTCAGCTCACAGCTCATAAATTGTCTAATACGCTTGTCCTAGGCCAGACAATTCATTTTTTTCACCTGAAGTCCTACCACGAGCTCTTAAAGCGATCCATTTGACGACCTAAACTAAACTGTTAAAGGGATGTACCTATATAGGGTGTATAGCTCCATCCCCCTTTCTTGTTCGCAAGACTGATATTTTAACACGTCATGGTAAGGCCCCTGATCTGAGTATAGTAAACTAGCTTTTGCCCGTGGCTTCGCTCGCATACATAAAATATAGCTTATGTCAAAAAAAAAAACGTAATCGGACCAGTACTTCCAGAGATTACCTTCTACAAACAAAAAAAAACCTTACCTCTATAATATTAACGTAGATTATATGCCTCTAATTTTCTAAATACATAGGAAAACTTCTTCGTTTGCATAAAATGAAGGTAAGATAATTTGAAACTCAAATATCTCTATCAATAACTCAATATGACACTTCAGTGGTTGATTCATTCCCTCAAAACAAACAAAACAAGAGATTAATGTTGTGTACCCACAACACTTGTTCGCTAATCCCTACATGTGACTTTCTCACCCACCATATTAATAATTGCATAGCTCCTTGACAGTACAGATTCGTCATACAACAACTTATTTGCAACGTTAAATGCATCCATAACCCACCTTAACACTTTCACATAAAGCCGATTTTAACCAATTCTAACAGTAATGCACATTTGGCAATCAACAACTTACTTGGTAATATTTAATGCAGCCTTACCACACTGTAATAGCACGCAATAGAGTCTATTTCCAACTTTTCCAACGGTAATATAAATTGGCAATCTAGAGTGGAGTTGATCACCCCCGCGGGTGCCATACGTCATCAGAGCTAGGGACGACATTGGACAGTTTAAATTTTGTATTACACGCATTCCATTTTCGAAATTGTGACGTTTTCGGTTCATTTTGTGTATTGTGCTTTCACCTCTTCGTAAAGGTGGATGGTCAAAAAGTCATTAAAAAGGGAGTATAGTCATAGCATAATCGGCCTTATAATGTTCCCACTGTTGGGACTCAGGCCTCCTCTCTAGGAAAGGGAATGGGCCGTAATCCACCACTCGGGCCCAGTGCGGGTTGGTGGATGTCACATGTCTTCGAATTTTTGGTTCTAGGACATGCCGGTTTCCTCACGATGTTTTCCTTCACCGTTTTGAGAGCAGGGGTGATGAAATAAATTACACAAAATAATGCGCCTGGCTGGGTTTGAACCCGCGACCTACAACTCCGTAAGTCGGTTCCATTACCACTCGGCCACCACTGCTCTAAAAAAAAAAGGGAGTATTTAGATTGAATTATTTGGTAGAAGCTTAGACCATAATATGGCAGTACGATAAAAATACCTATAGGTACTTAGAGGCCATGCAAATTTCGATACATTTCTCTTAACTAACTGATACCATTAAAACTGTCCTTTCTTTCAATTCTATTTGGGTAGGTTCAGGTTATAAAACTGTATCTCAGTTGAAATCTGAGGGCAGAATCTTTAGTTCTCTCAAATTCTACTAACAAATACGTATACCTACGTCACAATAGTTTTGATGCTGGATTTTTGATGATCAAGACTCAAGAGTGATAAACAATAAAAACTTATCTATTTATACGTACGTACCTATTCCGTTATTGTTGCTGCAAACAAACCTGCTGTGTCGCAAACAACGCGACAAGCAGGTAAAACGAAAGGGGGCAAGCAGAGCGATGAGGATGGCTTCACTAAGGTAGAGAAGAAGAAGAGGAAAAAGCCTACTTGTCAGAACCAGTGCGGTACCGTGCTGGCAGGACCCAACATGCTGCTGCGTCCAGCAGTACCTACGACGCAGCTGTACGTTTTGAGGCTACATCACACTACGAAGGCTGAGGAGATCGTGGAGTATGTACGCGTAAAGACAAACTGGACTTTGAGAGTCGTGCAGGTGGAGCCACGCCATAACATTAATTTCAACTCATCATTTGGAGACCTTCCTCAAAGGAGAGTTTTGGCCGGAGGGTGTCGTGTATCGATGATTTCGTGGAAGGATACCGACCTCGCAGCGGAACACGACGCCGTCACTTCGTGTGCAATAGTATAATTTTTTTAGTAGTTTAGTATAGTTTAGTAATTGTTATAGTTTATACATATTTATTAGTTTATTATTTTGTAAGATTATTTGTGTATTTTATCTATGGGCCTTAGTTGCCTGATAATAAAGGATTATTATTATTATAAAAGGACAAACTGACTGACTAACACATCAATGCACAGCCGAAACTACTGGGACTAGAAATGTGAAATTTTGCACAAGGCTTCCCTTAAAGACGTAGGTGAGGATTTCCAAAATTCGACCCCTAAAGGGATGAAACGGAGGTCTAAAGTTTGTATGGAAAAACCTATTTTCACGCGGGCAAAGCCCCTAGCAGAAGCTAGTTCTTTAGATAAACTCTAGTAAGCCTAGATTTAATCTACCTCTAATTACTCAGTCCATAGACAAAAATTCAGCCCGTAACAGACTAGGTACACACAATTGTGTTTAGCGGCGATGTTTATGGTATTCCTATAAGGGCCAAAGCGCAAAGGGCACGACATTTGGCTATGGGGTCGCGACCTTTCAGACGATATGGTGATGATTCCGCAAAGGGCGCCAAATACATAAAATCTATGCGGTCTCTTTTATAGTGGTGACATTTTTGTCAACTTATGGGGAGAAGTGGCGGTTTTCTTATGGAATAGGAATGGTATAGGTCACAGTGAAGGTGCCTGTGCCTTTTTCGTATGCGGAGTAACTACGTTGGTTCAAAAAAAAAAAAAAAACAGCTCTGAAACTGCGAGACAAACCTGTGGATTACTACGAAGTTGGTGCAACGTGTTTAATTAACCTCTTTCTTGAGAATTTGCGAGAAGAAGCGCAGCATTGTGATCGTTGGAAATATTGAAGATCCCTGCAGAGAAACTTCCTATGATCACGTTAAGAATTGGTATTATCTTGGTATGAATAACGATTAATGATCAGCTTGTGTTACAAAATTTAGGTACCTACTAAACAATTCGCGCCATATACCTACCTATAATATAATAATAATAATAAACCGTTTATTTCGGAACTTGCCATATCGTGTTAGTAACAATTTAATCACACTAACACACACATACACATATACACTAACTAAAAAACTACACTAAATCAAAGAATTTTCTCCTTAGTCCTCTTATAAACCAGTCGCAATAAGAGTACACATTTAAACAAGCCTTTTGTACTGTCTGTTCAACCGATTTTGACTTTTAGGGGGATGCAACTTAACATACATTTTCACTGTTTTTCATACAACCGCTCTTATGCGAAATTTGTGTAAAACTAATCCACTAAAGACCTCTGAAAATCTGCTATTTTACATCAACTTTGACACTTCATAATTTACTCAAAAATTAAAAAAGTCAAAAAAGTAAACAATAGAACCCTTGCAAATTTAATCAAGATTCTGACAGACGAAATTTTTGTTTCAAAAACTTTTAAGGGTTTAAAAAAAACACGTATTTGCTGGACCAAGTTTTGCAAAATATTCGAGTAAATCACGGAATTATCGAATACTAACAAAGTTTTCAGGAGTTAACTCTCTTTTTTCACATTGCCTTTTCGTCAAACATCGCGTTGGATTGCGTTAGATGAAGTAATAAGCTTTTAAACCATGCTCGATGTCGACATCGAGCATGGTTTAAAAGCTTCCACAGAAAATCATCAGGATCCCCTGATCTAATGCGTTGGTAGCATGATAAATAGAAGGCGAACGTTTGGTTTGCGAAACGAAAGGTTTGTATATTTGTCTGATCTTACTGCGAGTGGAGTAGATGCCCATGTTGTCTAACAGCTGGATTGCTTTTCAACGTTCGCATGTTCTGTCGGTGTTCGAGATCTTCAGTAAATTATAGTATTCCTGAGTACCTATTTTATTTTAGTATAAAATATAAATAAATAAGGCCGGTGTTTCGTGGCTACCATACAAAATCAACGGCCGAAGTCTCTTTCGAATTTTCATCATGCTAATACAGTTAACATGGTCAAATCATATATGAACCATGCAAATTATTGTCGGACTTAAGAGATGATCTTTTGAGGAAAGAACCACACAGATTTGAGTGGAGCTCAGCGACTCGCCCTCGCCTGTACCAATAGAGTTATAAACAAATATAAAGTTAAGACTTTAATTCCGTAATATTTAGCACTCAGTCGCTAACAAACCGAGATTATCTTCATAAATCGCAATGCTATTATTACGAAGACCGTCACTCTGTGCTATTAACTTGAAATTTGTACTAGCATTTCAATTAAATACAAACAATTCAAAATTGACCTTCTCTCCCCCCCGCTTTACTTAGAAAGATGAACATGAAAAGGGAGTTAAGATGATCTATGATAGATCTTTCTACGATGGTTATGTTAGCAATCAAGGAATGTATCGGAGACATTCCTGATCAGCGGAATAAAGCCTTTAATGCTCTTTACAATAAGGGTGGTTATGTTATAAATGGGTGCTTGATATTGTAGGGATCATGAAAGAACCCTTTCTTTTAGATAATTATGGACACCTGTGGCTAAGTCAAGGAATGAAATGAGAAAATACGGCACCTTTGTTTTACTGCTGTTATTCCTTTTGTTATATTAAAGTTATTCTTGAGTCTTATTCATATTCTTTAGTCTTACTTATTGTGGTGGTGAGTGGTGTTCTCTTTATTATGAATCTATTGTTTCTCTCTTATTGGTACAACATCAACTGACAAAGTTAATCTGAGGTTAACTGCTGTCATTGGCTTTCTGAAGTTTCAGCGCACACTCTACAGGCACACTATCTTTCCAATAACTCTTGTAAGTATGTCTTTTTTCTTTTGGATGTGTTTTGGACAGCCAGTGTCAAGTTTTTGAAAAAGCATGCAGGTACTTCAACAGATCAGATGTGACACATTATAATGATTTTGTAGTATTTGGCAGGAAATGTATCTAGTCAATCTTCTGGGTAATCTTCGCCGAGGTAGTCAACGCTGCAAAAAAAAATCTCAGCTCCATTTTACCGAGATCACGCCTGTTTCAATGATTCCACACTTTGTCCAGTTGCGCAGACACTTGAGATATAAAACTACACCATTTCTGTATCACAATATCCACTAGGAATCGAGTAATTAAAACAAGCACTGAACTTCACTCAAAAAAATTCCAGTGTTAAGTTTAGAATGTATTTAGTTTTTGATACAGAATACAGTTACTTTGTTTTACATTATTATAGAATTCAGATAATAATATAATAATAATAATAATAATAAAAGCGTTTATTTTTCTCCACCACATAATGCAAACAAAATTAACAATTCATAAATACAGTACATTGTTACAGTAAGTACATTTACATTGATGTTGTGGAGACTGAAGCCTGTACTAGGAAAATCCTGTGTTACAGGACTCCAGGCCTCCAAACTACCCAAACTTGTTACAAGCTATATAAATATTTACAGAGAGCGATAATTTTAACTTGATGGAAAATAAATAAACAGTTCAGAGACTTAACTAATAAATAACAAACAAGGGTGTGAAAATGTGTGTAAGTGTATGTATAGTGTTTAATTGTTAAAGGTAACTTTAAATATGGTGTAGATTTGGGACGTAATGTGCTGTATTTCTATGTGGTCACCTCCAAGAGTTTCTCAGTTATTTCATAGTCGAGAGATTGGAGCCAGTTCTGGAACTTCGTTTTACACTGGAATTTTGTTAAAGAGTAGATGGAAATGGCTTTGTTAACTTTATTATAAAGGTAATCACCCAGAAAACAAAAGAATCGACGACTAAATTTGGTGAAAGATGTAACACATTCTAAAGTTTTTGTTGTATTTGGCAGTAAATGGATCGACTCAGCCTTCTCGGCAAACTTACCTGATGTATCAATACTACAATACAATGTTCAGTTTCATTTTACCGAGATCGCGCCGGTTTCAATGATTCAACATTGTCCAGTTGTGTTAATCTAACGAGTCGTGGAACGACCGCGGGCTCTTTTGCTTTCAGCGCAACATCACACTATTCATTAGCAATCAATTTGCTAATAATCATAACAGCCACTGCAGAACTTCATTTGAAAAAATCCTGCCGAGAGCGTGGCCATGGAGTTTCTTGCACATTCTTCTCCAAAGAGATTACGCTTGCTTTGGAATGTGCAATTAGTATCACTTTTTTGACAATTCAAAAGTACCTGTTAATGGTTTGCCTCAACTGTGGGGTAATGTCAGCAACTGTAGGGGCCCAGCTGGGTTGAAGCCTAAGCCTTTTTTTTTTAAGGTGGGAAAATCATCTTATGACAAATCCCGCTCTTGGGCGGAACGGGAGATAGTGTCAGACTTTTACTGACTAAAAACCCACTCCTGTTCCTTCGTTGCTTTCACTACCCATGGCCCCAATAGGCTTCGACCCTGTTGGGACGCGTGGAACAATACGCGCCGTCGACGACTTGGGCTTGGTCCGGACTGTTACCGGACGGTCGGACGGCGGGCCACCCATTGCCCGCCGTCCGCAAGCCCGCGCCTACGGTCCGCAAGCCCGCGCCTACGGAAGGAACAGGAGTGGGTTTTCAGTCAGTAAAAGTCTGACACTATCTCCCGCTCCGCTCAAGAGCGTGGGATGTCATTGGATGAACTTCCCAACGAAAAAAAAAACCTGTTAATGGTTTATTTGAAACTAGCTTCTGCCAGCGGCTACGCCTGCGTAAAAGTAAGTTTCTCCAAACAAACTTTAGAACCCCGTTTCATCCTCTTAGGGGCTGAATTTTGGAAAATCCTTATATAAATATCATAAAAGAAAGTAAATATAATAATAATTATAAAAGGACACCTTGTGCAAAATTTCAAGCTCTTAGTCCCAGTAGCGTATACAATATGTCAGTCAGTCAGTTTCTCCTTTTATATATATAGATAAATATTTTGATTTGATTTATATTCTATTTAATTTACTATAAGTACAGTCAATACCACTAAGTTACTTACACTAAGGTACTTTAACGATAAGACCGCCTTTGTACCCATAGATTTAAGTTTATGTATAAATTGTGTTACCTTTTTGGTGTACAATAAAGTTTATTCTATTCTATTCTACCACATCAACCTCCACAATCCTACCTCAATTTTTTTTTGCACGATTAATCCTCAGTACAGACGAAGAAAAATTAACATTGAGTCAGATCGAAGCGGTGAGCTCCGACTATCCGATTGAACACAAAGGGGTAAGGGGCTTGTGAACAAATCGTGTACTCGACTGTACATATCAGTGTGCGACGCCGACGACGACTCATAAAAACTGCGAATAAGACTCAGAAGGCATTTGGAGGGGAGATGGAGGAATGTGATTAGGTATTTATTTATTTTTACGTTATTTGTTATGACTAATGATGGCGGTTCATAAGCTGAGTTGTTGGACTATTTTTGATGTTTGATATCTTCACTTCTCTCGCTCTAGGCTGGAACGCAAACCCCACCTGTATCCTACACCTGGATCACGGGTTTCCTTTTCAGAAATTTCCGGTTTAGGCTTGGCATTTTTTGGTGTAGCTTGTGTACTTATCATTTTGATATAGCAGACCTTTGGTACCTGGTACCTGGTACATTAATTCTTACCTTAAATTCATTCAATCTAATCATTCTCATCATCATTATTTCAGCCGAAGGGCGTGCACTGCTAGACATAGGCCTCCCCCGAGTGTCGCCATAACCAACGGTTCTATACATAGCATTTCGCAAAAAATCAATCAATTTACCCGCTGACAAAATGATTTCTTGTCCTTTGATTTACCAAACGCCTACAAATTTACTCTTAGCAAAACACTCGCTCGCAAAAAAGAGTAGTCAATTTCTGTAAGTAAAAGATCTGTGACACTTTCAAATTGACAAGAGACAAGGAGACAGTATAAATATAAAACTGAATAAAAAAAACTCACTTCCGACATTCTGCGGTGTCGTTGACTTTGGTTGCGTCTTGGGGTTTTTTACGTCACGCTTTTGGCGGGAAAATCATGGAAATGTCACCGGTGAAGCCCAGTGAAGACGTTTTGATACTTGAGTTTGATTTGTTCACAACTATTTTTTTTTTGTTAAGTATTGATGGGAAAGATTATTTGCTGGCTTTCGTGTAGTTGCAAAAGTTATGGAAATGTTCTCAATTTGTCCTACCTGGTTATATTGGGTTTGTGAGTGAGAGCTTTACGGCAGAGTAGGTAAATATATTCATGAAGGTTGCAAGAAAATAAACTTTATTTCTATTATTAAACTAAAAATTATTAGTATATAGCCTATTGCTATTCAAATAATGATCCTAAATGCGCCCCAAATTGAAACACTATTAAATGACTGATTATCGTATTGAGAGTTTCCGATTTAAGCATTTGAAGTTGAGTAATTCTCAAATTAATTGTTAAAATTTGGCATTTAAAGAAGGGTTTGTGTTTGATAAGTTCCTAATTCAAAATACTCAATTCGGAATCCTGTCCTATGTAGAGTTTTACAAATACTCAACTTAAGACTTAAATAAGAAATCAGCCATAATATTGTTTTTACATACAATTTCTGAAAATATCAAAATCACTGACATCAACTACTGCTACAACTCGCAATGCAAATGGCCACCGAACAATAATCACGAAAGTAAGCGATACGAATAAAAATATCGTCTCAACCGCCTCGCGTCCCCCTGAGGGCCGGGATTTAACATACCTAATGCGATTTACGTGTCGCACTCCCCCTTCACACCTTGAAGACTGTCGGTAATCGTTTTAAGACGTTGTTGACTTGTCGAGAATACGCACCTCGTTCCTTGTTGGTATTTTTTAAAGAGGGTTCTTTTTTATCTGTGGATTAATCAGTTACGAAAAATGTAAATGGGCCAAAGATAACTTTTTCTTCGGGTGTTTTGGTGAGATTATGTTGCGTAGAAGCAAGTTTGGTTATTTTTCCGTTTCGTTAATTTTGGGTTTTTTAACTCATTGGAGCCGGAAAGCAGATCCACGTGATTGGCACACTGACACAATGGTTTTTTAATTGTTTCTTTAATTACCATATGAAAGCCATAATTATGAAAGGTTAAAAATACTTCGGAAATACTTCGTAGCCTTTTCGTAGCGCTACGAAAATACGTAGCGCTACGCTAAACACTATTTTCAATAGAGTTTAGAAAATTAAAATACAGTTTAGTTTGTTGTGTGTTTGTGTGGTTGTCTAAAGCTCCTGTAAGTATCATCTTTATTGACTGACTGGACAGGTCCACTCAAATCTGTGTGGTTCTTTCCTCAAAAGCCCATCTCAGACACCAATCTGTATGGTTCTGATTTGACCATTACATGTTTGATGTACCTATAGACAATAAAAGAGACTTTGACCCCTGAGTTTATTTCGGTGTTTTTCTCAGGGTAGTCAACTAGGACACACCGGTTTCATCTAGTTTAACGTAAAACTGTTTTTTAAAAACCTATTTGCAAAATAAATATCATCTATTATAAAATACTAGCTTCTTCAACTGCTTTGCGCTCGTGAAAGTGGAAAATATACGCCCATTCAGTGATAAAGTAGTATTTTATTGGTAAAGAATTTTCAATCCAGTCGTTTTTGAGTTTATTCATTAAAAAAGAACTACAAGAATTCCTTTTTAGGGTTCCGTACCTCAAAAGGGAAAAACGAACTCTTATGTGGATCACTTTGTTGTCCGTCTGTCTGTCTGTCTGTCTGTCTGTCTGTCAAGACTCTTTATCTCGGGAACGCGTCTCGGGTATCAAGTTGAAATTAAAACCATATACTCAAGTCTGCGGTCCCTTGAAGCTGTGAAAAAATCAAATTTCTGAGTTAACGAAAAAGGAAAGATACGACCATTTATGTCGCAAAAAAACGTGTATTTCAACACTCAAGGGAATTCATAGGGTATAGGTATAGGATACTTCCCGTTGACCTACAATCCTGAAATTTGACATGAAGTAAGATCTCATAGCACAAGTATAGAAAAAAATCTGAAAACTGTTAATTTTTAATTACGTCAAAAAAAAAATGTTTTTTTGCGATTCGGAAAAATCTTTGTAACTCAATTCGGGAATTGTACTGTTTTCATGGGTAAGTTTGTACGGAACCCTCAGTGCGCGAGCCCGACTCTTACTTGCCCGGTTTTTTTAAATATTATAATAGATAGCATAGATATAATATTAGTAGGTATAGATGTCTACAAGAAATCCTACCTTTTAAAATATTGCACAACTAAATAAGTAGGAATACTGAATTCCTTTTTCATTTAAAAAATAATCTGTTAATAGGGATTCTAGTTAATTTCAATCGTAGTTGTTTATGAAGCAGGAAACATTCTTTATTTTCGATAACCTAAACACCCTGTATTAGTTTGTTTCAATAGAGAATACCAATAGATTGTATGAGATAACATTGTTTTTAAATGTCAACGAACTGTTATCGTTATGGTAATCTATATACATAAAAGGGGATCCTTTTTTATACTCTCAAATTATTTTGATATCGAACATGAATCTCTCGCATTCTTTATTGTACCAAAAGTGTTTACATATAGATAGACTGCATTTACAACAGATAGTGTCAGTCAAATCCTTTCAAATGCAACCCAGTTATTACCTTAATCTATATATATAAAAGGATAAACTGACTGACTGACTGACATATCAACGCACAGCCGAAACTACTAGGAATAGGAAAGTGAAATTTTGCACAAAGCTTCCTTTTATGACGTAGGCGAGCACTAAGAGAGCATTTTCCAAAATTCACCCCAAAGGGAAAGAAACGGGGTTCCAAACTTCTTATCCGCGGGCGAAGCCGCTGGCAGAAGCTAGTACACTCATAAATAAGAGCTAATTGAATATTATGGACAAACCGTACGACACGACGCTGCGCCCTGAGACCCTACCACGATCTCTTACCGCGATCCACTTGACGACCTAAACTGAACTGTTAAAGGGATGTAGCTATATAGGGTGTATAGCTCGATCCCTTTTTCTCGCTCGCACGTCTGACCTTTTAACAAGTCATGGTAAGGCCCCTGGTAGTGACACGATTGGCGCAATGGTTGAGTGATTGACTGCCGCGCTGCGTGTCACAGGTTCAAGTCCCATGCGGAACAAATAATTGTAGGCATGGCCTATAGTAGATAGTTGTTCTGGGTCTGGGTGGTTTGTGTAAATCTATGTTAGTTTAAACTTTTTGGGAACACATTCATTGTGCGTACAGCTAAGGAGTGGAATTCCTTGCCGGAATCTGTGTTTTCTGATGGCTACAACCCGGGAGTGTTTAAGTCAAGAGTGAAAGGGTTACTTCTAGGTAAGCGCTCCATCGTCACCGCATCCGTCGCTTTCCATCAGGTGAGTGGCGGTCAAGCGCGAACCTAACAATAATAATAAAAAAAAAACGCACCCAGGATACAGAAGTAATTCGGGTGGGACAACATAAATGAATAGATTCAATGTTATCCACATCTTGTTAATCCCGAGTTTCTTACACTGGCCTATTTGTATGATATACTAGGGCTGCATTGCTGATTATCTAAAGGGTAACTGAAGGAACTCAGGTGGATTTTTGTCAGTAAATTTCCGACATTGCCTCTTGCTCCACCCAGAGCGCGTTATTTTATGAATACATATACATGAAAATAATTGCAATTAACTCTTAAAGTTTTTGGCACAAGTGTCAAACGGAACAAAAAATCTTCATAGAGCTGCGAAAAATCCAGCTCCATTAAAAAGAAAATCTTGCGTCACAATTTCTCTCACTAAAGACTCAAAAGCTACAGTAAATTACTCTTAAAATACCCTTCTTCGTAGGTGTTTATTAAAATAGCTTGCTAATTGTACAAAGTGCTCATAAGAGTTGTCAGTGAGAGTCTGCAGAGGGCGCCACGTATTAAGCGAGAGACAATGGCAGGTGTAGTTGTCTAGGCCGTTATGCATACTGACTTTAAGTAATTGGCCTTAGGATAGGGCTGGTGAGCAGTGGAAATATTTTAACATTTTTGACGTCTTTAAAATTGGTTCCATAGTAGGATGCAATTTAAATATGAATGCATTTCGGAGAGTGAGCGTCGGAATTGTATAACCTAATTCCGCCTAGCCCGTTCCATCATCGGCCCACCAGGCGTACGGCAATGCGCCACCGGTACATGGTGGACGCCCCACCCATACGCACGAAAAGTTTTGGGAACACATTCATTGTGCGTACAGCTAAGGAGCGGAATTCCTTGCAGGAATCTGTGTTTCCTGATGGCTACAAACTGGGAATCTTTAAGTCAAGAGTGAATAGGTTACTTCTAGGTAAGCGCGCTCCATAGTCGACCGCATCGTCGTTTTCCATCAGGTGAGATAGCGGTCAAGCGCAAACCTATCAAGAATAAAAATAAAATGATAACAAAATCGGAGGATATATAGTTTGGTGTTGCAGCTTTACATATATCTATCATCTTCATCCAACATTTAATATACCACTGTATAGCTAAAAGATCAAAGAAATTGGTAAGCTGTCGGTTAAGACTGACGAATTATGAGTGGTGGAGAAGAAAATCTTGGGCGCAATGTTTTTCAAAATGTTCGCACTCATAACCACTTTCAGAGTCAAAGATTTTATACAGAAGCAATTAAGCGTTCGTCCTTTTAACTCTGAAATAGCTTCCTCAGAAGAAATATGGTTCTTACAATTGCACTTGTGAGAACTTTAAAACGATCCAGTTGGTGGCTATCTCATCAGTGGGATGATTAACGAATGGCGTAATCACTACGCCATTGGGCATAATTTATTAAATTAAATACACTACCATAACAAATAAACAAACAAACAAATGACAAATAAATGATTATGATTACATTATGTAATGTGGGTATATTTTCAAACACCTACACGAAAACCTACTCCTATTCCTAACGCTTATAGGCACGTAATTTACTGTTCCGAATTGTTGTGGGGCCGAAAGGTTCTAAAGTGGCGTCCGCGTACCGGAAGACGCAGTGTTGGAAGGCCCCCTACAAGGTGGATCGATGACCTGGTGAAGGTTGCGGGAATCCGATGGATGCGAGACGCATAAGACCGTACGTTGTGGTGACATTTGGGGGAGGCCTATGTTCAACACTGGACATCTATCGGCTGAAATGATGAATTTAATGTTCTACGCAATAGTGCGGAAAAGTGCACCAACAAGCCCTCGCCATAATTTATTAAATGTATCGTATACAGCTGCAAGTCGTCAAGCAGCCCCCGTTTAATGATTTCTTCGTAAGTGTATTGAAAAACGTCGTTTGATACACGTGGAAAGTCACTGCAGCACTCGGGTCCACGACACGGAACACGCACCGGAAATCCACCTCGGTCCCTATGACAAAGTTTCTCTAATTGTATCAAAATTGTACTATCGGCATGAAAATAAAATGAAGTAGCTTATTTCAATTGCTACCTCGAAACCACTGAAGTATGACAGCTACGCTAATTTATCATCGGAATGTGATGTTGAAGACCTTGTCAGGTTGCAGCCCTGCGGCGCAGGGGTGTGGTTAGGTCGCCATCAATGGAGCTTCAATCACAATGAGTGGCGCCTTCATTATTTACAAATGAGCGTATAAATCTCTCGTGAACGATCCAGTTTCATTGTCGCGCAAATTACAATTCCTTCTACCTCTTTCACTCATTGTGTGTAAGGGTTTGTTAGAAAGAGACGCAGAGTGTTCAAATTTAACAGACAGAACAAATATTATGTTGAGACAAGGCTACAGCGCTACAGACAGCGTGAAGTACCTATTTTTTCTTTTTGCAGAATTGATCGAGATTCCTTTGAGTCGGTGTTTTTTTTTTAAATCATCTAATTTCAAATCTCACTCTTGGGCGGAGCGAGAAATAATGTCAGACTTTTACTGACTAAAAACCAACTCCTGTTCCTTCGTAGCCTTTCGTACCAGGGCCGAGTCTTCCTGTCAGAATCAGACCCTTGGCTCCAGTAGATTTCGACCCTGCTCGGCCTCTACGGTTTGCTGACATCTTGAGGCGCGCGTGGAGTACGGGCCTTCGACGACTTGGGCTCGGTTCGGACGGTTACCGGACGGTCGGACGGCGAGCTACCCATTGTTCGCCGTCCGCAAGCCCTACGCCACGGCTACGGGCAACCGGAGGCTACGGTTTTTGCGTGGTGTGTGATTAATATCTTTATGTAGAGATTGATTACCTTATGATCTACTAACTGCTGCCAGAAGCTTCGCTCTTGTGAACATACTTCCGGGATAAAAGTATCCCAAGTGCCGTTTTTTTCTTATTGATGGGCTCTCGTTTGACCACTATCTCACGATGGTAAGAGATGATGTGGCCGACGATGGAGCATGTTTGCCTAGATGTAACCTGTTGTTATCTGCTGTTCCAGGATATAGTCTACTTAAGTGCGAAATTTTATCGAATTCCATTTTAACGTGAACGAGTCACACATATAGTTCCTGCCTCCCTAGCCAAGTTACAACCGTTTCGTTTCGCTTCTCTTTTCGTCGATCGCCTCGAGTAGGCCACGCCTCCGATTCCTTTATTCTGACGTCATCTCAACGCTCAGTCACGTGGTCAGAACAAAGGAATAGGAGGCGTGGCCGACTCGAGGCGATCAACGAAAAGAGAATCGAAACGAAACGGTTGGAAACTTGGCTAGGAGGACTGGTATACAAATGTTTGCCCTGATAATATTGGTGTAAACTTAGTTAGAAATTCGAGTCGTGAAAGCTTAAGGCACCCGCATGATTGCGTGCGTGCTGTTCCACGCGCGCCACAAGGAGATGTCAGCAACTGTAGGGGCCCAGCAGGGTCGAAGCCTACTGGGGCTCTGGGCCTAAGGGTCTGATTCTGAAAGGAAGACTCGGCCCTGGTACGAAAGGCAACGAAGGAACAGGAGTGGGTTTTTAGTCAGTAAAAGTCTGACACTATCTCCCGCCCCGCCCAAGAGCGGGGGATGAAAAAAAAAAAAACCCGCTTGAGTTCTCTGGCTGGTGATTTTTTCTATTCATATATATATTTTTCTAAGTTTATATAGGACATTACTAATACTGAGTCGTGAAGGTCTGATAGACAGTCGCTCCACGTGAGACTTAGAATTATTTTTTTAGCTCAATTTTACAGTAGGTACATTTTTTCCAAGAAAAACCTCTTAGGAAATGTAGGGCAATCGTTTTTACCGAACCGATCACTCTGTTGTTTTATCTATTCAACTGTTTAATAAATCACTTCTACAGTGTGACAAGTCCTTACATCAATTACGATTGTTATTCAAAAATTTATGAGGTCGCATCGCTAATGATTACGTGACGATGACACGAACATCACAATCAGAGGCGTAGCGTGGACTAATTTAGACATGGGCGAAGGCGCATCAGCGAGGCATTTTTCTTTCATAAATTCGAAAACGAGACAGCGTTTGTCGCAACCCAATGTTCAACCACATCGTCGCATACCATAAGGCAAATAGTGGTCAAACGCGAACCTATCAATTACAAAAAAGAACCCTCATTCTTAAAGAGCTCTTCCTTGCACGAGGCCCCTTTGAGTGTAAGGCCGTGGACGAGGCGCCGTTTCGTCCACGCCTAGCTACGCAACTGATTGCAATACAAGTGTTTAGTATTCCTGTGACGGCTGGGCGATCATTATTCATATTTAATATACATTGAGCCTCAATTGACGAATATATTAGGAGTATAACGGAAGGTGGGCCACACGCGTCTGAATGAAACACTTCATTCATTCATAGGAGGTTATTGTTTTGTAATTATGAATTTGATTTGAATAGAAATGTGTTAAGTGTTTAATGTAGGTACAGAGATTTTTCCGGTTTTCTTTATGCTTGAATGCTTCCTGAACTAAGATAAGATTATTTTTTCCCAGTTTGGGTGGAGTGAGAGAGAGAGTACCAGATTTTTACTATAGGGCCTATTACACTACTCGATATTCAGACAGTCTTAGTCTATGTATATCTATGTATCTCATCGTTCTGTTTCATTCCTTTACACGACATTGGCGTATGCTACTCTTTTTCTTGTGTGACACTACGTAAACTAAGACTGTCTGAAAATCGAGTGGTGTAATAGGCCCTTATCTGTGATTAAGTTTTTATGTGATCTTATATAGAGAACGCTAGAACGTGCGGAGTAAGCTATAAAATCAGAACCTCTATCTTTCAATACGGGTCTTTTTATCAATAAGATAGTTCAAGGTTGTGTACAAAATATTACGAATTTTAGCACACGTCTGGGCCCCTGTGGCTTGGGGGCCCCGTATAATGGATACAGGTGATGAGGCGGTAGCCGTTTACCGAATTATAACGGACGTCCCATCTTACTGGAATAACTGTAGCTGGATTCCTATCTTAATGAAATAATTTTAATGATTAGATTATTTTAAGCCCATTATAAGTATATTCAGGTTTTTCTTCGCTTTTTATCCGGTGTACTTCAAAACGCTTTTGGTACAATTTTCAGTTTTTTTTGTTTTTTAAATATTAATGATGGCAAGCAGTGATGCAATCGTTGATGGTGAGGCTCACTAGTTCATTCTTCTGTTTTAGTTAGATAGCCGAAACATCTTCACATTTTTGTTGCCGCTAATCTTCAAAGTGAAAACTAGGCTCTTTAGTGTTAGGCTTTCCCCGAATTTCCACTCGTGGTGGTATTTGTTCCCGCAGTTAAATAATAATTTATTAAAAGACTTTCAGTCCACATTATATGTTAGTATTATTTGTCATATTCATTTGTTAGAAATAAAGCAGCTGTTTATTGGTGAAAAAGATATTAAGAATTTAGTTCTATTTTAGTTCAGAAGTTCAATAAAATTACAATAAAAATATGGTATTGTTACAATAAAACAAATGATGTATTAAATTAAATTACAATTGTTGCTAAATTGTTTTCTTTTAATCTATTTAATTTAATTGTATTTTTAAATATCCTAGGTATTCCAGATTTCAGGCACTAATTTGATCTTTAAAAAAATGAACTAAGTTATTTCTATCCTTAATAAATCTATACAACAAAAGTGTATGCAGTAGTATCCCAACAGTCGGGTGTCATCCAGTAATCTAGCTAATTGTTTAGATGACAGTGGCCTGCCCCGCCCCGGGCCATATAACCCGGGAATTTCATTACGCCCGGGCCACGGACTGCCGGCTGGATTAGAATGCTGGCCATTGTTCATTGAGTTATGGCCGCTGGACGTACGGTGGTGTGGTAGGTAGATGTCAGATAGTCGTCGGAATAGGGACGTTCGGAGAATGTCTGGTTATTGATAGGAGGTGAGATTTTTAAGAAAAAACAAAACGTAATTAAAATTGCTGTAGTAAGTATTACATTTTATAATGAATAAAGTTTTCTGATTGGTGGGACTTTCCTACAATGTTTCACAATTTTATTGTACATGTTTTTTTCATTTATGATTTAATATACAAGCTTCACATATGTAAACTACAAGGGGTAATTTCTTAGTTTGACTTCTTGGTTTATTTACCTATTTATTACCAACTTGTAAAATAAAAATAAATGTTGCTAAGCGCAAAACTCGAAAATGGCTCGACCAATTCGGCAAAAAATTTTTTTTGTACATTCCTTATGGCACATGAAAGGTTTTAATAATAATAATAGAATACTATTAACTTTTCACAGAACGAAGTCTGTCCGGGCAGCTAGTACTTAAATAAAAGTCAATTACCTACTTATTTTATTCGTATCTTTATTTGTGTATAAAACACCCCCTTATTAGGATTTATTAGGACTCTAAAGGGCACAGAAAAAAAAATAAACAATACCATCAGCACAAATAAGTGTTAAAGAACCATCCCATACAAGTTTCATGACATCATCGGTTAATTTTTCAGTAAAAATGACGTGGCATGTGAGGAATTTTCTGTTATGCTTTCAATTTTGATTACAAATTGTATTTGTTCCAGTTAATTTATAAAAAGTCCAAGTTCAAAATAATACATGCGACATTATGGCGGTCGTTGGAGGCTCAAATTGGCCGCGATTGGTCCGTCTAATTGTTTGAAATATGCGCTCGCTGCTATAAGGAATAGTTTAATAGCCGCGTGTTTCGAACATTTCACACTCGCATAAAATTCACCACATTTCGTGGAGTTAGCCAGTTCTGGTGCTAATTGCTTGTTTTTATTCTGAACTAGTTACTGCTAGCGGCTTTGCCTGAGTGAAAATAGAAAATTGTTCTAAGAGAACATACTCCAAACATACCTCCGACAAAAAGTATCCTATTGCTATTCCAGGTCATGGTCTATCCGTATGTTAAATTTCATCCAAACCCGTTCAGCTGTTTAAGCGTGACGGATTAACACACACGACTGCATGAAACCTGTTCATAAATTATCATGGGAATATATTCCTGCGACAAAAAGTCTCATATGTGTTATTCCCTTTAATAGCACAGAGGAGACTGCAATTGACATACGCGTAGACCATGTCCTGACATGATCTACCCGTATGTCACTTTTCACCCAGATCCGTTCAGTTGTTTAAGTGTAAACGACTAACAAACATACACACATACATAAAAAATTTCACCATTAAGATATAATTGTAATTAAAACACCAATTAAGTTGTTACTAGTTTATATCCTTGCTAGAATAAATTAGTGGATAATATTAATGATTTAGAGCTACTGTTGATGTTATTGTTTTTTCTGTTGTTCAGGGGATAGCACAGTGTGATCTCATGGCTTGCTCAGGCCATACTTTACGGGCTCTAAACAATTTATGAAGAGTTGAACATTACAGCAGATGTGGTAAGAGGTATCGTGTTGTAGCTCACCGTCCACTCGTCCTAAGGACCGAGCCCGACTCGTCCAAAAAGATGGCAGCAAATCAGACAAGCCTGTTGGTCTAGTAGTCAGTGACCCTGACTGCTATGCCGGAGATCGTGGGTTCGATTCCCACCCAGGAAAAATGTTTGTGTGATGAGCATGAACATTTGTTGTGTGTATGGGTGTTATTTATCTATATTATGTATGTATTTAGAAATATATAAGTATGTTAATCAGTTATCTTGTACTCATACTACAGATGGCGTTGTGTGAAAGTTGTGGAATAAAAAAAAAAAAACGATTGTGCTTATGACCACACGACTGAAGTGAAACTTCTTTCGCCTATAAGAGAAAGAGAGAAAGAAAATGTGCGCGCGCACTGCTCTCTCTTGCTCCTACACTGTGATACAGACAATAAGCCTGCAGTGTGCTTAGATATACGGAACGTATTTGGCTATGAGAGGAAGAGAGAAAGAAAATGTGCGCGCGCACTGCTGTCTCTTGCTTATATCCCCCACTTAACTTCCGTTCGCCTTGCCCGATCACACTTTTCGTAACGCTTACGACACGCGTTCGCCAGCTTACTCCCCAAGTCAAGCGTGCGTAAAGAAGTTTCACTTCAAAAACGTAGTGGTCCAGTAAGGCCGAAGCCTACTGGAGCCATGCGTCTGAACTGAAGGAACATAAGTGTGGTTTTAGTCAGTAAAAAAGTCTAACATCAATCTATCATCTCGTTCCACCCTAGAGCGAGAGAAGTTATTTAATGATTTCCTACCTCAAATACGGGGATACCTTGATGTGAACCCTTGCATTTTTGAACAGGGGACTTACCATGTACGCTATCTTACGTGATAAAATGTTAGTCTTGCGAACGAGACAGAGGGATGGATATAGCTTAGTGTTGCAACAGAACTCTGCTTCCACTTCCGCTTCTGCAGAAGTTCCGCAAGCTTCTTCACTTCCGTTTCCGCTTCTGCTTCTGCAAAATTTATAACAGAACTCTCAACGGAAGAATACAGCGAGAAGCGCGGTGTTGGGGGGCGCGTGGACGACTGGACACAACGGAAGAGACGCGAGGCCGGTACACAAACGTGTCGCAACGAGTTTCTTTATTATTATGTATTTTTGGTTCATTCTGCGCATCACCGCGCCTCGTGACGTGATTACAAAGTAAACCTTCTATTGTTTTAAAAAAAAAATTGCTTTTTCTTCATAGTATTAACACTTCCGCTTCCGTTTCTGCTTCCGCATCCGCAAAGATTTACTCTTAACATCTGTTTCCCTTTCGTTGCATGACTGATATAGCTCCATTCCTTTAACAGTTCGGTTTAGGTTGTAAAACGGATTGTGGTAGCACTGTAAAGAGCGGCCAACCCGAGATCAATTATACAACCACTCTTACGTAATTATGACGTTAGATATCGCACATTTTTCTCTAAATATTTTGACAACAGACATCTTGAGGTTAGTATCTAGGTTTCTATTGAAATCAAATCATTTGATGTAAAATTAATCCTCTCAAAATCTACTATTTTGTGTGAACTTTGGCTCTTAATAATAAATTAAAAAATTTGCTTCTTGAACTAAGAAGTTTTTAAACTATGCTCAGGTATGATGATGGGTCGGGAAGGGCCCTCTTAACCGCATGCACGATATGTCGTGCAGTGTTGTGTAAATCAGGGATATTGTGGATATAAAATTACAGACTTGGACACAGTAGCACTGGATTCACTTACGGTTACGGATAACAAATTATTTCGGATTATCCGCTAGTTTCGGATAGTTTCGATTACGAATGTAAGAACTTTAAAATGATTGAAATAAAATACTAAAAGCATGACTATTAATTCCAGTCTAGATTATCATTTGTTTTCCTGGGAAAAACAAACAAAAACCTGTCGTAACCTGTCATTTAGACTACGCCTTTATCCGAAACTTTTATATCGGTTTCGGTTATATTTTTTTATTTCGGATATATAATAGTTTCGGTTACCTTCGGTTACGGAGCTTCATAACATCCCTGATGTAATTAAAAGGCAAAACCATTTGGTTGAAGACTGATCACGAAATTTTTGAGGACGCAGAGCCTGAACAACATGGTGTCGTGATATGACACAGCCACAGCGTGGCGCAGACAGGCGTCGCGCCGTTCCATGGTAATTTGGCCATGGAACAAGAGAAACATGGCAGTTTAACAAGAGCCCTTCTCAATTCGTCTATCGTCAACGTGAGCATGGTTTAAAAGCTTGTTGGTTAATCCAACGCAATGTTTGATAAAGAGGTTTTTTTAAGGTAGAAAATCATCCAATGACTTCTCCCGGTCTGGGTGGACCAAGAGGGCGTGTCAGACTTTTACTGACTAAAAACACACCTGTGTCGTTCAATTGCTCTTTGCGTTCTAGGACTACAGGTTTTCTCTTCAGAAAATCTCCGCGGTTTGATTACTCTTTATCAAACCGCGGAGATTTTCTACTTTTGACTAAGTTGTGAAATTTCCTGCAGGAGTCAGTTCCCTGATAGTTACAACCTTTCAGATCTTTTAGTCAAGAGTGAATAGGTTACTCCTAGGCAAGAATACTTCAACGTCGACCACTTCCTCGGTTACCATCACGTGAGATAGTGGTCAAACACGAGCCTATCAATATAAAAAAAACCATGCAAGTGCAAGTCGGACTCACGCACTGAGTTCCGTACAAACTTAATGAAAACAGCAATCAAGCAGCAAGAAAGCAGCAAATGAAATTCCCGAATTGAGTAACGAAGATTTTTCCGAACTGCAAAAAAGTTTTTTTTTGTGACGTAACAAATTTTCAGTTTTCAGATTTTTTCCTATACTTGTGCTATGAGACCTTATTTTATGCCAAATTTTAGGATTCTAAGTCAACGGGAATTACCCTAAGAATTTTGATTCTCTTGCGAGTGAAACACGATGACATAAACGGCCGTATATTTTTTTCTCGTTAACTTAGTAGTTTGATTTTTTCACAGCTTTAAAAGACTGCAGACCTAAGTATATTGTTTTAATTTCAACATGAAACCTCTAAGCTTTCCCAAAATTTAGGGTTTTGACAGACAGACAGATGGATGGACAACAAAGTAATCCTATAAGGGTTCCGTTTTTTCCTTTTGTGGTAAGGAACCCTAAAAAGGCAACGCGAAAAAGAGAGATACCTAACACCTAAACGCTCTGTTAGCGTTCGGCACAGAAATCTTAATCTACGGTAAATCTTCGGTACGGTAAACGGTTTCAGGTAATATGTGTTTGTTTAAAAACCTTAAAAGTTATTCGAATTTTTTTTCAAGGGCCAAAGTTCATGCGCAATAGCAAATTTTCAGAGGTCTTTACTGGATTAGTTTTACAAATATTATTTATGTTTTTGATTATTTAGAAACTTGAGAGCAGTGGTGGCCGAGTGGTAACGGCCCTGAATTACGGAGTTGTAGGTCGCGGGTTCAAACCCAGCCAGGCGCATTACTTTGTGTAATTTATTTCATCACCACTGCTCTCAAAACGGTAAAGGAAAACATCGTGAGGAAACCGGCATGTCCTATAACCAAAAATTCGAAGACATGTGACATCCACCAACCCGCACTGGGCCCGCGTGGTGGAATTCGGCCCATTCCCTCTCCTAGAGAGGAGGCCTGAGTCCCAACAGTGGGAAAATTATAAGGCCTACTATGCTATGCTATGCTATTTAGAAACTTAGATAATGTCTACAAGATATTTGTGTTTCCAAAATATCTAGAGGAAGAGTGTAATAACGTCACGTAAGGGCGGTTGTATGGAAATGTATAAGGTTGGGCGCTCTTAACAGTTACTAAGCTTCTTATCTCCCAGTGAGTAATGAAGCTGCGCTATCATATCTCTATTAATTTGTTTATCACTACTTCAGATTTATGACCACTCTCACGATCACTACTTTTGAAGTTCCAACTTTTATCTCTCGCACTTTTGAAGGCACGCTTCGGAAAGTTTTTAAATGGATTCAAGAATTTATTTTTGGATCTTTTAAGTATAGAAGTCGATTGGGACTGTATGGAGAATGTTACTAGGTAATAATCTAAAGGTACTTCTATACTAACATTACAAAGAAAAAAGATTTTTTTGTTTGTAAACTTTTTGTTCAGGAGAGGGTATTTTTCGGCTGATATAAAAATGCTTATGATAAATGAGTAATATTACAAAAGTAAATAACTTGTAAAAATTTAGTTTTTTAGAGTCATCATTTTCGTCATTGCAGTCGGAAGACGTCCACAGTTGGACATAGGCCACCTCCAAGTGTCACCATAACGTGTGGTCCTTTAGGTACATCTCGCATCCATCGGATTCCCACGAAAGGTTCGTCAGGTCATTTGTCCACCTTGTGGCGCGGTCGTCATTCCAGAACCTTTTGGTTTTTCAGAATATTTTACAATTATTTGATTACTTACATTATGGGGTACTGTAAATGTATATATGAGACGTAGAGAAATAGCTTATACATATATTTAATTTCCCCTTTGAATGGTCAGCTACCCCCATTTAATACAATTCCAATTAAAACAAAAATGAAAAGTAAATAATATAAATAAAAGTTCCGTAAAAGAGGGCTATACATGACGTCACGTCACGCGAGTGCCCACCTTGGGGTGGTCCTACCCTCACGTGGGGTGGGGTCAAAGGTGTCGGCCAATGGCAAGCGGAAGCGGCCACCAGAGCGGAACTTACTTCCGGACGTTTTTTTTTTAATTATTGCATTGGTTGAGGCACTGGTGCAGTGATTTCCGCCAGGTGTGGTAAATAAGTATTTAATTTTTGATTTTTTGATGTCATGTAGTTGAGATTGGACGTTTAACTATGGTAACGTTTCGCATACTTTTGACTGGCCTATGGGTCTAGTGGTTAGTGGCCCTGACTGCTATGGGTTCGATTCCCACCCAAGACAAATTTTTGTGTGATGTGCTCGATCATTTGTTCTGTGTCTGGGTGTATTTTATCTATAATATGTGTTTAGAAATATATTAGTTTATTTATCAGTTGTCTAGTACTCATACCAGAAGCTAAGCTTAGTTTGGGACTAGATGTTGTTGTGTGAAAGTTGTAGAATATTATATTAAACTGTAAATAAAACAAAACAGACTTAAGTGTACCTTTTTTATTTTTAATGTTTAAATCTTACAATACCCTCAAACGAAATGTAAACAATGCGTTCCAAGTACGAATAGGATCGATTGCCTTGTTGTGACGTCATGTCATACTGTCAAATCGCAAGAAATTGGGCAAAATTTAAGAACTCAGAGATGAGCAAAATTTAAGAACTGGATTCTGATTAAACTGTTTTCGTCCACAGTTCGTAAATAAATTAAATTTAAAAAAATCTTTTTTTGCTCACCATAATAATTCTTCGATTTGACAGTATGACGTGACGTCACAACATGGCTATCGATCCTATTCTAATTTGGAACGCATTGTACATAAAATCTGTATACATAAAAGGCAAACTCCTGACTCACTGACTTATCAACGCCCACCCCAAACCCTTGGACCTAGAACGCTGAAAATGTACAGAGGTTCCTTTTATAATGTACACAAAGAATAAGAAAAGATTTTCTAAAATTTGCCTCTTATGGGGATGAAACGGGGGTCCAAAACTTGTATGGTGAAACTTACTTTCACACGGGTGAAGCTCCTGGCAAAACCTAGGAAGGCATAAAAAAGTTTTTATAGAGTAAAGTTCAGAATGTTTTAATTATTCACAAATTGATTCCTAGTGGATAGATATTATTAAGTTGTAAAATTGATATAGTTTTTGCATCTCAAGTATCTACACAACTACAATATGCGGATTGCGATCGCGGAATCATTGAAACAGGCGCGATCTTGGTAAAATACTGACAATTTGATTGTATTATTTATTGCTTCGATTTATTGACTACCTCAGCAAAGCTTGCAGAGAAATTAGACTCGATCCGTTTGCTGCCAAATATTGCAAATCAATATAATGTGTTATCATCGTATTGTAATAGGAAACAAAGTGACTGTTCTGTATCAAAAACTAAATACTTTCTAAACTGGCTTAATGCACAAACCGTGAGAAATTAATAGAAAACAAAGAAACCTAAAAACGCTCAGTCTAACATAGGTTGTGGCACATTTCAGACGACGAGCAATGAGCTCGCCGTCCGGTCGTCCAGTAACCGTCCGGATCGAGGCCGAGTCGTCGACGGCGCGACGTGTTCCACGCGCGCCTCAATGAGTTGTCAGGTAAACCGTAGGGGTCCAGTAGGGCCGAAGCCTGCTGGGCCCATGGGTTTCGAAAGGGAAACTCAGGGTCCTGGAACGCAAGGCAAAGAAGGAACTTAGGAGTGGGGTTTACTCAGTATAAGTCTGACACGCCGTCCCATTCAACCCTAGAGCGGCAGAACTCATTGGATGAATTCACACCGAAAAAAAAAAGAAAAAAAAGTGGGTAGGTAACAAAGACTACTTACCTCCAAAATAACATAATATACTTAAAGTAATACCTACCAACCTATTACCGGTTGACCGTAATCACCACTTAGAAAAAATAAGCTTGACTAATACAAACAGCGACATGTTAACAAAAGAGCGTAAGCAGGAAATACAAATTAAGTAGATCTTCACCAACAACACGCAAGATATTATAGTAACGCGGCGACAAACAGGATGGGGCCATTACCGGGAGACTTGGCTCAAATAATTGGAATACAGATTTGTTAAGCTCGTTAACCGTCTACTCAGCTCAGATCACTCAGTTCCTTTCGAAATGGTTCAGCTAGATGACCTGAATGGTGATGAGTTGATGATAGTCATACTAGTCATAGTCATGACGGTGCACACCTCCCCGCCTGGGCAGAGCAACGCCGTGTCCTCGTGGGGGCGATCGGCGGCGGCGATCTCTCGCGCCGGGCCTTGGTACAGGCCATGGTCCGGAGCTAGCTGGAGAGGCAGGCGGTCGCCTCCTTCTGCAAAACAGTAATGCTAGCAAAGGGGGAGGCCGCACGCATGAGGCAACGGTCCTCACGCCCCAGCCGCCGCAAATATTCCAATCCCAATTTCCGGCCACCGTTAGCGCGGGCTTGCTACCCATTGCTCGCCGTCCGACCGTCTGGTAACCGTCCTGACCGAGTCCAAGTTGTCGACGGCGCGTACTGTTCCACGCGCGCCTCAAGATGTCAGCAACTGTAGGGGCCGAGCAGGGTCGAAGCCTAATGGGGCCAAGGGTCTGATTCTGAAAGGAAGACTCGGCCCTGGTTTTCGTACCAGGGCCGAGTCTCCGAGGCAACGAAGAAACAGGAGTGATTTCCCCACCGAAAAAAAGGAAGTCGTAGTCATAGTAGTTTATTGGTAAGGGATTCTTACAAGTTATTTTTTGTTGATATATGCCCGTTCACGAACATGAACCCAATTGTAAGTTAACCTGGCCTGGTGTACATCAGCTGTCCTATTTTTTATTAATTGTAAAAGTTGTGTAGGATAAAGAATTTAAGAAAGAACGATACCATTCGTCACATGAGTCATGTTCGTGAACGGGCGCCGTTTTTGAGATTGGTCATCCCTTCACAGACACATACATGGCTTATATTTTGAATTGTTTTATATTGTTTTTATTAACCCCTGAGACGTAAAAAGAGGAGTGTTATCGGTTTGTCCGCGATGCGTGTGTGTTTCTTTCTGTGGCACTGCAGCTCATAAACGGGTGAACCGATTTGGATGCGATTTTTTTATTTGAAAGTAGATTCCTAGCAATGTCCCGTGTTTGCTAACATGACCAAGTAGTAAAAGGGTTTGTTGAGAAAAATACGAAAAAAAATTACGTAACAATATAAGTAAGTACCTATCCAATATGGCGGACAATTTTTTATACCTATTTTTTTTTAAATTTTATTATTTATAAGAAAAAGATCTGTCATAGTACCGTTAAAACAGAAAACAAGTAGGTACGGGGGGTACCTAAGACCGTTTCCAATTTATCTCTTGTCTCGTATAGCACACTCGACATGGTACACCGTACACCGCGACAAAATCCGACCAGCCCATCGCCCCACATTGTTTTCCGCTAAATTGGACTCCGTGATTAATTTGTTTAACTCCCCCAACGTGTAATTTGTCATCAACAACTATTTCCTGATCCCACTCACCCCCCTTAATACTAACAAATTCTACTGCTCAAAAGGCAAGGTGCAGTGAAAGAGGGGTCTTGTTAGAATGGTCGTTGTGTTCCTAAAATTCCTTGCTTATTTGGTTAGTTGACATTGGGAGCTCAATAAATAGTGAAATTCACGAGATGTTTGCTGAGAAGTAATTATACGTGTTTGTTTCTTTTGCTTCGATGATTCCGTGGCTGGTTGTTGAAGGAATTTAGGAAAATTATTGAGGAATTACGATTAAAAGAAAAGATATGCTTAATAAGTTTGAATTGTGAGTTTTTAAAGTTGTTAGACCTTATTAGACGGTCCGGACTAAGCGTTTCGCTTCGTAGTTTATACTGCGAAGGAACAATTTGCCTGCTACGGTCTTCCCTTCCAACTATAATTTAAGTGTCTTTAAGGCTAACTCTTAATAAACTAGTGCTCCTCACCATCAATGATTGCATCTCTGCTTACCATCAGGTGGGATCGCAGTCAAGCACTGGTTTATATAAAAAAAAAAACTTACTGGTTTTCATACAAACGAAATAGCGGTTCCCATTTCCTTCATGTTAGAGGCCTCATAGTGTGTCTCAATTTTATCAGCTATATGTCCTGCCAAGACCTGACCACCCCACCCCACGGCACTTCTATCTAATCTATGTAACTTTTCTTTTTCAATTTTAATTTTCAAGTTATGCTAAATTAATATTTATTTTTCACTATTTTCATACATTTCATTTGATTTTTTTAAATTCATTTCTATGTGAATATTGTGCATAATATGCATGTCTATAATTGAAATAAATACCAGTACTTATGGACTAATTCCATGATTGTATGTGTCTTGTTAATGCTCCATAAATAAATAAATAAACATTAAAAAAAAAAAATGTTTATTAAATTTCAGAACTCTGCGTTTCTGGTTTTGTTTCATATATTATTGACAATGACGAAATTAAAATTATTTTGCATTTTTTAGTTGGTTTTTAAAGAACACAGGTGGGTTTTACACTTGTGAAAGTCTGACATTCCCTTCCACTCCACTCAGAGCGGAAGGTATTATTATTTGATAATTTCCCACCCAAAACACTCAAGGCACCCAGAGGACAACCGTGACCAAAACTTAAGCACTTCTTAGTTTACAGATTTCGATTTTTCTTGCAGCAATTTTATTACTGACTTGAAAACTGGTAACATATTTTACCCCCAGCTCGGCCAAAACCACGTTCAATATTGCCAAAACAATTGAAAATGCAATACCACCGACCCCTAATTCCGTATTCTCCTAAACCGAATCCGAGGTAGCTACGTGACCGTTTTATCTGCCAGTTCGTTTTTCACGCGGCATCTGGTAAGGGACGAGTATCTTGGTATCTCTGCCGTCCCAGGGGAGCTTGTTACACCGCGCCGTAATTACAGGGACACCTATCTGCTTCAATTAGAAACTAAGAGTTATTTGCTTGCCCGGACTTGTAAGCGACAGTGTGAATGGCGGTTTGTGGTTTACCAAGATTATGGTAAAGCTAGATTGCGATACAGCTTTGTTTTGTGTTACAAGTTAAACATGCATCTGTCGTGGCCAGATCTTAGAATTGATCACTTCATGATTTGGTCGGCCATTTCATGAAATGGTTGCATTTCATGAAATAGAATAGGACCTTGCCTGCTGGCCAATGAAATAAAATAAAATCTAAAGTTTTTATTTCCCGTAGGCCTACATAAATACTTATAAAACGTCAAAAGTTATTGCAAGGTTCCAAATTGGTCGTTCACTCACTCACTTTATGATATGGGCAAGACAAATCAGTGAAACTTTTGCGTTTAAGGATATGAACAGCTAAACGCATAGCTTTACTAGCTGTCCGGGATAGCTAGTAAAGCTACCTTAGATGTAAGACGCTGGTAAAACTATGGGGGACAGCCTGTCCCCCATGTTTTTACTAGCGTCCTTGGTCACTACTTTGCTCTTTTTGGTCATATGTTTGCCTATAACCTTCTTCGATAAATGGGCCATCCAACACTAAAAGTTTTTTTAATTTGAACCCTTAGTTCCTAAAATTAGTGCGTTCAGCATCTCAATCATATTACAGTTTGAACTTCAATTTCAACCTCTTATCGCAATAACAGAAACATACAAACTATCTTTTCTTATCCTTCCTTCCCAATTCCTGGGCGCACTCCATCAGCTCGATAAGGGGTTACAGAGCGGTATCAGTGTAAAATCTTGGGTTTCGAACAAGGGGTTCTTAAGTTATAGCCGCAAGTCGCCGACAGGGGTGCCCATTGCGTTGTCAACGGGCTCATTTAAGATATTATTCTGCTTCTTTTTGTTAGGTCTTGATAAGCAGTTCATAAATTCAATAATTAGAAGTTATTTTTTTTTATTAAAAATCTGTGGCGGTTTTATTTATTCGCAAATTTATTCATAGTAGATATCTATTATATATATATAAAAAGAGAAACTGACTGACTGATATATCAACGCACTGCCGAAGCACTAAGAGAGGATTTTCCAAAACTCATCCTCTAAGGGGATGAAATGTGGCTCCAAAGATTGTATGGGAAAGGCGAAGCCGCTGGCAGAAGCTAGTCGTGATATAATATTGTGGTAGTTTATTATCTGAAGCGAACACAATAGGAGAACTCGGTAAAATGGAGCTGAGAATCTTTTTGGAGTATTGACTATCTCAGCGAAACTTGCCGAAAAGGCTTGCTCGATAAATTCTAATGGAACTCAAAGTACCTCTTGTACGACTTGCGAATCGAACTCAGGGCCTCATGTTTAGTAGTAGTGCTTGTGACCAGTAGAACCAAGAGGTATTCTCCCATTGAACTGTGTATGATTATGGTTCGTTATGGTCGGTAACAAATAAAATCAAACATTTTTTTTTTTCATTAATAATCAAAGTTAATTTTATCATCACATAACAATACCACGGAAATCCTTTAAAACCCATTTTTTTATTTTACACATCATCCCGTAAAAACAGACCCAGCTATTATTATTTGTCATACTTTACAAAACGGACCCGTAATACTTTATCTGCTGGATTAGTGTTGGACATTATAAACCCGGGTCTAGTCCGTTTGAGGACCAGCTATAAATCAGAGATGAACTTCGACCGGACCTGGAGTATTATGTTTATTTCATTCAGACGTATTAATCTCTTGGTATTAAGTGTTTTAATTAATGGTAAATTAATTTCAGAATATTCGGTTGTGTATTGTGTTTTAATATTTTACTACGATTCGTAATATCGTCTTTGTGAGCTTTGTGGAATATTGTAAATTTGAAAAAAAAAAAGTAAATCGATTACTACTAACAGTACGTGCGGGACCAGTCCAACTTAAACAAAGTACAAGTACAGTACATTAAAAATATGTTGGCTAGTCTGAAGTTGGAGAAACTATTGCGCATACTCGAAAAAATACGCATTACACATTCGCCATGTTTTGCCATCGGAAAAAGGCGTGAGTTTACAGTTTTTACATACACATGTATGCAAAAAGTGCATGAGTATATCTGGCATTTTCAGGAAGTACGTCTTAAGCGACAGTTCGCGATTATTGCAGGAAGAGGGCTTTCTTTTTTCCTAAATAAAAAGTATTTATGATAATACTAGCTACTGCCAGCGGTTTCACCCGCGTGATAGTAGAAAATTATCCCAAAAGAATACACTCTCAGGATAAAAAGTATTCTATAAGATATTCCTGGACTTGGTCTACCTGTACAACAAGTTTCATCGAAATCCATTCAGTAGTTTTTACGTGAAAGAGTCACAAACATATATACATATAAACTTTCACGGTTGTAATATTAGTAGGATCCCGATTGTGCCAATTCTAATAGATTGGTAATTTTATGAATAACAAGTCGTATTTTTTTTTTTACGATGTTATCATCAATATAAATTAGGGAAGAAAATACCTCATCTTGCAAAAAGCGCAACTTGATATTAGTTTTTTTTTCTATGTATCAAAAGGGATTTTTTATATATTAGCATTTTAAAATTATATAATTGTATTTTAAATTTTTATTTCGAGTTTATATTAACGTTTATTTCTACAATCAGCCAGTCTACGCCTTTATGCGAAACTGTGGATTATTATTATTATTATTATCCGAAACTTTTATAATAGTTTCAGTTACGGTTACAGATACTTATTTATTTCGGATATCCGATAATTCGGTTACGGTTAGAGACCAGAGCTCCATAACATCCCTGATCTCGACATATACCTCTGCAATATCAAATTTTTACTTAGTTTGGACCGACCCTTCAGAAAATAATTGAAGTGCACCAACAAATCAAAGCATGACCTGGTGTCATTATTTTATTTCCCACACAGATGTCTGCAATCACTTCATTCCTACAATAAATTAACTAAGAACAAGGACAATTTGTCAGATAATCCCTGTCGATCGGGGATTATCCGGACAATTGGTGGTAAATGTGGTAATCCCACAACACTGCACCAATTTACTGGGTCCAGTATTTATTGGGGGCTGGTCACCCTACGTCGTGGGTTTTGAGGTTAACCAACACAAGTGGTGGAAGGTATTTAGATTTTCTTGTGAGGGGTTCGTGAAAATGAATTGTTGAGATGAGATGTGGACATTGGTATTGGGGAGCGGAAAGATCACACTTACAAATGGATGTATTGTTTAAAATACTTAGTTTGTTTTTGTGTCAAATACTAGCTGCTGTTAGTGGCTTCACCTGCGTAAAAGTAGAAATTTTTTCCAAGGAATCATACCTCCATATACCTGGTTTCATCGAAATCCGTTCAGCCGTTTGAGAGTGAAGAAGTAACAAACATACATACACACACACATTTAAAAACTTTCAGCTTTATAATATTAGTGTGATAATATTTTGTTCTTAAACTTATAATAATAATAATAATATTCCACAACTTTCAGCAGAGCTTGTGGTATGAGTACTAGACAACTGATAAAAATACTCAAATATTTCTAAATACATACATATTATAGATAAATTACACCCAGACACAGAACAAATGATCGTGCTCATCCACATGCTCATCACACTAATAGTAATGGTACAACAGAAGCCTTTATTAATTTTATTTATCCTTCAGAAAACTTATAATGTAATAGCTATCAACTAGTTACATTCTAAGTATATATTTAAAAAATATATACTTAAACTGAAACTCACTTTGTGGTAAGTGCATAAAAGCTGCGTTTGAAAAGTTCTTACACGGTGTAGTGACGATGTCGAAGGAACTAACTAATTTTGTTCGTTATTTTATGATAAAACTTACTTCTACCTTCGTTCATTAGGATCACTTGCAGAATATAAAATAATTTCAATATTGACTCCACTTTCAATACACCTAAAATGCGGTCTATGAGACATATCGGGGATTTATATAAACAGATTTAACAGGGATAGGTTTGAGAAAATTTGGCCAAAAGTGTACACTCAGAACAAAATTTATTGTTGACACGTTCTTAATTTTTAACAATACTTTTATGGGTAGGTACATAGGTAGGTACACTAATTTAAAAAACCCTATGTACGAAAATTCGCTCGTAAGCGTAAACTCAATATTCTTCTACACACAATCTTATATTTTTTATATCCCCTTAAGGTAAAATTCATGGGTACCAACACGGGTTTAAAAAGTGTAGAATAATGGCATTACTTTCCAATACCAGTACCCTAACACATACCACCAAAGTCCAGTAGGTACACTCAATTCGCAAAGTGGTAAGTGGGCCCGTGTAATGACAGATTAGCGGCCCAGCCGGCCACCTGAGCTGGCCAAAATATGCAATAACTCAGGATCCCCTCTAATTCACCCGGATCGCGCCAATAAATTCATCACGGTGATTAGTGTAGTACTCAGGGAACGAAGTGGAGTGGAAGCTTCTGTTGGGTGAGAGAAATGTTGGGCATTGTGGGCAATAAGAGATGTGAATGTACAACTTGAGTCAGTTATTATTATAGTAGGTGACTAGTGTGGTTGTTCTGCCATATAAAATATAATAGAAAAAAGTGTGAGGTGGAGGTAGCAATGTAAAAATTAGTTTGCGACCTTTTTATTTTAGTTTTTTTTTGTTAATTTATATAAATTAGTTCTTGACTGCGAGACTGACAATGTGTTTCCTGTGTGAACACAGAATTAGTAATATTTTTAATTTTTTTTTTCTTTTGTTCTGCGTACGGCTATGCCCTTAGTAAAACTCTTCGGTCTACCAACAATCGTCTACTAAAATGTCCCTCACACCGCTTTGGCTTCGTTGGAATGCGCTCCGGGCAAACACGCGGTTGTTCTTTAAAGTGAAACCATGTGAACACATTCGCAAGAAGTAGATCAAATCACAGTGTTGATTTATTGGATTCGTTTTTTGCAATATCTAAGTTGTACCTATCATGTTGTGTTTTTGCACTGTATCTAAGGCTAGCCGCTAAGTGTGTATATAACAATATTGTAAATGCAAGACTGACCAAAATATTGATAAATATATTCCCCGCACACTACGCAATATTATTGAAAAATTTTCGTGGTAAAACTTACTCAGTCGCTCAGCAGCTTCATTCGTGTGCGCACGTTTTATATAATGGATAGAAAGAAAAAAGTCGTAGCATTGATTATTACATCTATTTTATCTACTAAAATAAGGCAATCAAGAAAGAAACGATGGATTAAAGACTGGATGAGAAAAAAGCTGAGTTAAATTATTTTAACATCTTGATAGTGGACAAAAGCGAGCCTATCCATAATACAAAAAAAATATCTAATAAATGAATTACGACTTACAGAAGAAAATTATTTAAAAAATTACATGAGAATGAGAGACAACAGCTTTCAAAACCGCCACCACCATCTTACTTGAAGAAAAAAGATACCCCCTTTTTTTTGGTGGGAAAATCATTTAATGAGAAATCACGCTCTTGGGTGGAGCGAGAGACAGTGTCAGACTTTTACTGACTAAATACCCACTCCTGTTCCTTCTTTGCCTTCGTCCTAGGGCCCCGGGTTTCACTTTCACACTACCCGTGGAAGACCATATGCGAAAATCGCTAACGCCAGAAGAGAAGTTGGCAGTTATTTTACGCTTTTTAGCAACTGGCAGAAGTTTTGAAGATTTGAAGTTTTTCACTTTAATATTCCCACGGGCTATAAGCGAGAGAGTAATCTCCTGTTGTGGGAGTAATTTTGCAGCCAAAAAAAAATCGTAGTACCTAACCTTTGTTATTTTTTACTGGTTGTTAATCATTTGATAAAAATAGCAATTCATAATACGTCCAGGAAGTCGGAACGTAAACCTCATCGATTCCCTTTCCCGATGATTGAGATTTATTCTTTAATTCTTTCCGAAAATTAGTACATCGGTGATGATGCACTTGTCGAATCAAAACTCCAAAGCCTTGAGCATCGACGCCGAGTTGCTGGCCTGTCGGTTTTCTATCGACTACACTGCGGGGAGTGTGCGTTGGAATTGCACAATTTAATTCCACCAAGTCCGTTCCATCATCGGACCACTAGACGTACGGCGTTGCGCCATCGGTACATGGTGGACATCCCACCCATACGTACAAAGCGTTTTGGGAACTCATTCATAATGCGTACAGCTAAGGAGTGGAATTCCCTGCCGGAGTCTGTGTTCCCTGATAGCTACAACCTAGGGGTCTTTAAGCCAAGAGTGAATAGGTTACTTCTAGGCAAGCGTGCTCCATCTTCGGCCACATCATCGCTTACCATCAGGTGAGATAGTGGTCAAACGCGAGCCTATCAATAATAATAATAAAAATAATAGTACGTAAAGGATTCATTTTTTTTTGTTTACATCTTCTTTCGTGTTGTTCTGATTTTTTTTTATAAATCTCGAGCAACTTTTCGCGTGCATTATTCTTCTTTACTTTATCGCGATATGCTTCGATCGATGTTTTCCATAGTTTTGTATGATTTTTCCATGTTCTAATAAACTCTAACAAATATTACTTTTCCGTGAGAGTAGTAATATCAACACTATATAACTGTATGTATACTGTTGTCGTCCTCCATCTTCAACGAATAAAACACGAACGTCTGCTTACATTGACATATTTTCCTCAACTAAAATATTGCCGCGCGCCCGCACACGGCATTATTATTGGCAATACACCTTCCCCGATATTGCGGTGACAAAATCAGAATTTCTGGAAATTATTGAACAATAGCGGCCGCACACACTCAATATTATTGTCAATTATGTACTTTATTGACAATATTTATTTTTTTTCCACAAATTTCACACTACGTCATCTAGTCCCAAACTAAGCAGAGCTTGTGATATGAGTACTAGACTACTGATAAACAAACTTATATATTTCTAAAAACAAACATATTATAGATAAATTACACCCAGTCACAGAACAAATGATCGTGCTCATCACACAAACAATTGTCCTGGAATCGAACCCACGACCCCCGGCGTAGCAGTCAAGGCCACTGACCACTAGACCAACAGGCCTGTCGATTATATTATTGTATGTGTGCGGCTAGCCTAAGGTCTACTGGTAGAGAATGCCTCAGGAATTAAGTCTGTCTTTGTACAGTATTTCTTACTAAAGAGTGTAATGGTTGTAATGTTTGGATAAATATATAATTTAAAAAATAACCGACTTCACTAAAAAAACACTAAAAGGACTAAAATAATTTTCATTTCTGAAGTCGGTGCTTCTGGGTTTTGTTTGTTTATTATTTAAGACCGACTTCAGAAAATTATTTTAGTCCTTTTAGTGTTTTTTTTAGTGAAGTTTTTAGTTACGATACACTTATAATCAGAGTCTCATGACAATTCCAATCCACGGGTAGTGTGAAAGCGAAGCGGAGTGGGTTTTTAGTCAGTAAAAGTCTGACACTATCTCTCGCTCCACCCAAGAGCGGGATTTGTCATTGGATGATTTTCCCACCTTAAAAAAAAAAAAAAAAATGACAATTCCAATGAACCCAAACTCTGCTAGGTTACATTGTTTTATTATGAAGTTCATGTGTCTACCTTCCAATTTCCGGCTCCATCATCAGATCAGTCCAATAGTACCTTATAGCAAAAGTACATCTCATGACAATTCTAATAAGCCCAAACACGGCTAGGATACATTGATTAATTACAGAGTTCCGATGCCTATCTTCCGGCTCCATCATCATCATCAGGTCACTTCGATAGTACCATTTTCAACATGACTATTCAGAACCATTTATTTATTTGTATTGTCATAGTCGCTTAACTATCTTTATTGTGATATCTGTGAGTATGAAGTTCCGTTGGCAATTTCTGATTTTTCATCAGTTCCACTTCATCAAATGTTACTTTTTGACTGAAAAGTTCTTGTTGAAAATACCAAAATCACTATGTGGTTGCCTATAATATTTGAAGAGTTCCCTCGATTCCTCTTGGTTTTCATCATCAGAACTGGATTTTGAAAAAAATGGGACCATTCTTGAAGCATATCCTTTAAGAGGAAAAAAAATTGTAAATCGGTCCATAAACAACGGAGATCTGAGGTAAAAAACAAAAAAAAAAAAAAATTATAGTCGGTAAAATAAAAGATAAATTTAATCTACCCAGTCTTTTCTGACTATGTCGGCTTCTAGTCCAATCGCTATGGAGCATTTATGGAGCATTGTATTTACTTAATGTAACAAAAACATTGGAGAAGTGAAATAAAAATCAAGTATGCTTAAAATCCAATTATATTAATAACAGTATCAAATTAACTATAAATAAGGGCATAAGAACTAAAATAAAGTTAACTAAAACCAAGTAAACTTATGTACAGTAAGTACAATATGATCTACAATAAAGCTAGATGTTGCGCACTAAACAGAGATATAGCGCAATTGACTAATTGTAGAAAAAGATTAATATTGAGACACAGCATCACGACTGTATTACCTAAAATGTTTGGCAAAAGTGTACCTGTAGTAGGTACATCCAAATTTTTCCAATATGTTAAAATGAATTATTCAACTTGCTCTCTACTGATTTTGAACAATGGCACGATCCCAAATCCATATCGTCAGCGGTCTTTCTTTTAGGCTGAGGAATTAAGCTTCTGTATTTGTCAACTGAACCATAGGGCTGTCTTCCTGCTGCTGCAGTCTGTATGATGCTACATGTAGCTGGTTTAGGGATCTTGCTTGGTCTGTACGGTGAATTGTGTGTTCTACACTGGCTCATATCTACACAAATCTCTGTACCAGGTCTATCAATTGTAATCTCTAGGTAATGCTTTCCTGTAGAATGTTTTGAACTTACTTTTTCCTTTATTTTAAATTCTTTTTTAACTTGAAAACGTGTGGTCTTTGTTGAAACTTGTTTCTCTGACAGACATTTCACTTCGCTAAGACTCATTCCACAGCAAGTAACAGCAGAATTGTTGGGAGACATCTTTGTAACGCATTCAGTGCATGGACAAACGGCTCGACGAGGATTTTCATGCGAAGAAACTTGTTGACAGCACATTGGCTCATTGTAATCATCGGAGTCATCGCAATTATTTGGATTTTCTTCGTCGTCATATTTAACTTCGTTGACTAGGCAAGAGTCATCAGTATTTTGATCACTTCCTCCACAACATACCGGACAATCGTCGGTTTTTTGGCTTTCATCAAATTCTACACACTCTTCAAATTCTTTTCTTTCATCGTTATCTAAACATTCATCCGCATCTCCACATTCGTTGTCTTCTCTACGTTCATCGGGATTTTCAAGTTCCTCAGGTATAGTAGAGTCATCATCTATTCTACATTCGTTGGGTTTTTCATTTTCTTCAACATTCTTGCAAAATACAGCTTTCTTAGGTTTATTAAATTCTTCAGATTTTTTGGTTTGACAAAGCTCACATTCGTTGACTTCTGTACACTCATCGTGATTTCTACTTTCATCGACTTCTGTATACTCATCGCGTTTTCTACATTCGTCGCGATTTCTACATTCGTCGCGATTTCTATAAACTTCGGTTTGTTTAGGTTTTTCAATTTTCTTGTATTTATCAGGTTGTCGCAGCTCAGCTGAAGAATGTTTCGGTTGTTTTGTTTCATTGATTTTTCTATATTCTTCGACTTTTTTGCGGTCTTCATGCTTTTTATTATATTCATCTCGCATTTTGCGGTCTTCAAGTTTTTTACGTTCTTCGAGTTTTTTACGTTCTTCGAGTTTTTTACATTCTTCGAGTTTTTTACGTTCTTCGAGTTTTTTACATTCTTCAAGTTTTTTACGTTCTTCGAGTTTTTTACATTCTTCCAGTTTTTTACGTTCTTCAAGTTTTTTACGTTCTTCTTGTTTTTTACATTCTTCAAGTTTCTTACGTTCTTCTTCTTTTTTACATTCTTCAAGTTTTTTACGTTCTTCTTTGGATTGTTTGCGTTGGTCAAGTTTTCTAGAAGTTTTGGAATCTTCAGGTTTTATACAATCTTTGGATTTTTCAGGTTTCTTATAATCTTTAGATTGTTCAGGTTTTTTACCATCTTTTGGCAAGCAGCAATCATTACTTTTTTTACGTTTTTCGTGTTTTTTATATTCATCTTTATCCTGCTTTTTTTTACCTCTTGATATCATGTTAACTATTGATGGAAAATAATTTCGCGACTTTGATCTACTTTGTTTCGAGCTAAAGGTTTCGTGACTCGATAAGGCCAGAATTTGTGTAGGATCACAAGATTCTTTGATAGATATTCCAGAAGGTTTTCTTATTGAAGATTTTCTCGAAACACAAAACAATTCAGGACATTCAAGAGATCTGCCTGACTGGTTTATGGACGAAACCTTGTTCGTTAGCTCTGACGAGGGACATTGGCCAATAAATTCCGTGTTACTGAACACTGTTTTACGAACGACCCTCATCTCACCTGGAGACTCAAATAGTCCTCCTCCATCAGACATCGAATTATCCTCATGGCAAGTTATTTTTACGTCTCCTTTATCCTTTTTATCAGTGTCTATAAAAAGATAGACGTGACTACTACAGTCTTTTTTTTTAGAGCATAACACAAAAAGTAATGCTGGTATGCACCAGGCTACTTCAACAATTAGTATTATAGTTAAAATCCATATCTTTCTGCATGATATATCACATGGAACGTTGATTTTTGGTTTCTTTTTTGGTTTACAGGATTTTTCGGGATTGCATTTGTTCACGTATAAGTCTAAGGCAGTGTTGCAAAGGTCTCGCGTCCTGTTGACTAAAGTAAGAACACTTCCCAACGCAAGATACAAATTTTCATCTTTTAAATGTGGCACCACATCCTCTAATAGCCACTTTTGGAATTTTTGATCAAAAATTTCTTGTTCTTTAGGGTTACTGGTCTGAATACAACTTCTTGCTGCATTGTAGTATTTAACAAGATTATGTGATGTATCTGGAGTGTTCATCATGATCAAGGATGCATTTTTAAGAGGCACAAATAAAGTGCTCGATTTGTCATTCCAACTCACGTTCGGGATCGGTATGGTTAAGCCTCTGGGAGTCTTTTCAAAATATGCTAAATGTTCACAAGGATCTTTCATACTTCTCGTATTTGATATTAATTGAAGCGGGGCAACGTTTATTGTTATAGAATTGAGGGTCTGCTCATCAGGTTTGCGCCATCCTTCGCCATCGGTGTTTAAGTATCTTTTTATTTCATTGTAAAATTGGAATAATTTGATCACGTTGGATTGTGAGATCGTACCTCCATAATAATCCAATTTTGCAACGGGTAGGACCCATACCTTAAGGTAGCCTCCAATAGCATCAGATAGTGCTGTTGTCATGGTAGTGTCAGTTTCAGGATCTTTAGCTTCCTTTTTGATGGAAACATAAGCGTCTCTGAAGTATCCAAGTAGAGCGTCGATATGCTCTTCATTGAAGGTGTTTACGAATATTGGTGGAGGCAGTAGGTTCTGGAAATACCTCCTAGCTTGCAGTAGTCCTATTTCGCTCTTGCTCCATTGTTTCTTTTGAGTATCACTGGCAGAGAACAATACTGTGCCCACGTTAGGTGTATATTCTTTATCAATTGGCAGGCACTGGCAGGTTAGAGTAAAAAATATTGCGCACGCGTAGATTAATATCATGTTTATAAATCGATTACAAAATTTTACAAAATAAATTGTTATAAAATACACGCGACACAAATGACAACTGTATTTCGTATTAAGCGACCTTGACATTGACACTTTTATTATTCTATTTTACTCACAAATTTTTAAAAGAGTTTCGTTGCTTTGTATTAAGTTGTTATTGAATAAAGCTTGGTGTCCACTAGAGGTCAATTTACCAAAATTCGAGTGCTAGCCCGACTCGCGCACGAAAGCTTCCGTCCCAATATTTATACAACATTATATTGTAACTACTATTAATATCGAGTAAAAAATGGCAAAAAAATCACGTTAATTGTATAGGAGCTTCACTTATATATTTATTTTATTTTGTTTTTAATATTAGTTGTTATAGCGGCAACAGAAATACATCATCTGTGTTAATTTTAACTGTCTAGCTATAAAAAACCCACTCCTGTTCCTTCGTTGCCTTTCGTACCAGGGCCGAGTCTTCCTTTCAGAATCGGACCCTTGGTCTCAGTAGGCTTCGACCCTGCTGGGCCCCTACAGTTGCTGACATCTCCTTGAGGCGCGCGTGAACTGTTACGCGCCGTCGACGACTTCGGCTCTGTCCGGACGGTCACCGGACGGTCGGACGGCAAGCCACCCACTGCTCGCCGTCCGCAAGCCCGCGCCTACGGCTGCCGGAAATTGGGATCGGAATCCCGGCGGCGGTTGGGGCGAACTGTCTAGCTACCACGGTTCATGAGTACAGCCTAGTGACTGACAGTCGGACTATAGAGTTAGTATTAGGGTCTCGTTTTTACCCTTTCGGTACGGAACCCTCAAAAGATATCTTTAAAATAAATAATCCGATTTAATTTAATTCACAAAAAAAAAATCACAACATTTTTGTGATCTCTGTTCGGCAAAGTTTTCCATTTTCACACGTGTGATTTGTTCAATACATCACAGCATCCAGGTGCCTGGCCAATAAATCACAGGCACAGTACGGAGGGGAAAGAGGTAGGGGGTTCCGGGGGAGGGACTACGAGACCGTCACGTTAAATTGTTTAATTAAAACCAGTATCAAATTAGGGGATTACACATATGTGGGGTACGGTGTCTTTAGAAGTTTAGGGGTAATGACACCGGTGCAGAATTGATTTGGACGACTCTTGTTGGTTACAGATAGGTTTGTTAATGGTCTGTTAAAAATGCACAGTGGTATTTAAGATAAAGATAGTGGTTATGCAAAAATAATGGGATTCGTTTGAAGGTAGATGGTAATAATTTTTCAATTCACTTATTCGAAAACCCGCTCTTATCCCAACGCTTTTAGGCACGCGATAGACTGTTTTTCGCACTAGTGCAGAAAAGTGCGCGTGCTCTCCCCCACAACAATTTTATTACATGTATCGTATGAGGTTGGTAGCGCGTCGACCCCACGAGTCGCCGGTCAACCCCCGTTTAGCCCTCGGCTTCATAACACATTTGCTCATGCAAATTCCGCCTCGGTCGCAATGACAAACTTTCTGCACTTGTATCAAAATATACTATAGGAAAAGTAAGACAAATATATCCAGTATTAACTTTACACTTTTAATTAGCACGGAATAGAAAAAGACTTCTAAAAGAAAAAAAAAAATAAAAAATAAAGTGGTCAAGTACGATTCGGACTCGCGCACTGAGGGTTCCGTATAAGTTTATCATTGTACATAGTTCCATCCCTGAATCGTGTCATCACACAGCGTAGTTTTAGTGGGTACTGAGACGAAGTGGTCTCCCAAGATGAAATGCCCACATACCACATAATTATGCCCACAATTACTAATTCCACTAATTACAAATTCGCGTGGCTCCTCGACCAACATACTCACATTATAATTAATAGTGAAATTAACATATTAAGGCTGATAGTCGAGGATTGCGTGACTCCTGCACGTGGTGCCACTTTAATTGTTATTATTGTGACAAATGGTATGCTTGTTGAATGCGTGAAATATTTCTAAATAGGTTTTTTAATTAGGTAATCATGATGTCTTTGATGTCAAATGTCTTCTCTCGCTCTAGGGTGGGACGAGAGAACGTGTGAGAATTTTGCTGACAAAACCAACTCATGTTTCTTCACTCATGGTTCTAGGGATACGGTAATTTTTTCAAACCTTCCCACAGTTCTAAATAGTAGTTACCTATGATATGGCTACTTTTAAGACGGTATGTCATGAGTCATGACTCACGATTGTGTGGCGTACTGAGTCTAGGACTATGCTCAGTAGCCCGATTCTCGTAATCAAAACCGTAACGATATCGTAGCGAATTAGTCGTTTAGACCATTTCCGTATTCGCATCCATCAATCGAGTTTGAACGACAACGATTCTAAAGTCGTTCGATCGAAAAGTCGTTGACGCGTATTCAGCTAAGACAATCGTCAGTTGATCGTTGAATCTTCAACGATATTTGACTTGTTTGATTTTACGTGAATCAGGCTACTGGTAGAATACATAATTATTTAACTGGCAATAAGTCGTTGATAGATAGTTTAGTTTCGAGTCAGTTGAATTGTCGTTCTATCCAATCCCGATTATGAAACACGTGAATACCGATTTTGGATAGGACTTCAATCGAACGACTATAAAACTTCAACGATATTTGACATGTTTGATTTTACGTGAATCAGGCTACTGAACCGTTGCCGACGTCTCAGGTCTGTGAGTGGCAGCGCTGTGGACTCGTCACATTTTTTGCGTGTAGACACGTCATTATGCTGAGCGTTCGGCCGTTTTGCACGGACGTGCCGCATATATGTTTTATTTTTATTATTTATTTGTAATCTGTTATATGTTAGTCTTAATTTTGCGCCTTTTCCGGCAAATAAAATGTTTTTTCTTTCTTTCTTTCAGATGTCCGAGGCCATGGTTCAGAGTGTGGGAACGGACATGCTCGCGCCCCAGCAGTTGGGACCCCGATCCCGATTTCCAGCCACCGTATACGTAGACTTGCGGACGACGAGCAATGGGTAAGCACGCCGTACGGCCGTCCGGTAACCGTCCGGACTGAACCCGATCAGTCATCAAAGGCGCGTAGTGTTCCACGCCCGCCTTAAAGAGATGTCAGCAAAATCGTAGGGGCTCAGCAGGGCCGAAGTCTACTGGGTCCATGGGTTAACTTCCGAAAGGGAAACCTGTGGTCCTAAAAACGCAATAGGGCCAAGAAGGAACATAGGTGTGGTTTTAGTTAGTAAAAGTCTGACACGCCCTCTCGTTCCACCCTAGAGCAGGAGAAGTAATTTGATGATTTTCCACCTCAAAGGCAGTTGGTTATAATCAATTGTACCAGTTCGATTTGTCGCATATCGTATCAGAAACTGGGTGTAATTATGTACCATCTTATTTAAAAAAAAAATAATTACTGACTTGCGCTTGACCACTATATCACCTGATGGTAAGCGATGATCTGGTCGACGATGAAGCATGCTTCCTTAGAAGTAACCCATTTACTCTTAACTTAAAGACCCCCAGGTTGTAGCTAGCAGGAAACACAGACTATGGCAGGGAATTCGACTTTTTGTAGCGATGCTGTAGCGCGTTCGCATCGATGCTGTAGTGCGTTAGTAGCGCGTTGGCATCTTTTCTATAGCGCTTGCAATTATGCGATGCTGTCGCACGTTTTGTAAGCGCGCGACAGCATCGCTATAAAAAGTCGCCGTGGGCTAGGGGCCTTAGCTGTACACACAATATATGTATTCCCAAAACGTTTAGTGCGCATTAAAATTTATTTTTCTTAAGTAGTAGGTACACGTATCCTCGCCATCTTCAACTAACGCCCATTATAATAAACAAAGCCCCGTTAACATTTACATAAACACTAATCCGACATAATAGTCGATTACGTATCGGTAATCAAAGAGTATGTCGGGCCGATAACCCTCCGCTGCTCTGTGTAACGCTTACCATCCCTTAATGACGCGTGTAACGGAATATCCTTGTGGCTGTGGAGGGTTAGGGCACGTGTGCACTGGACGCCGGATGTTGCGATTAAAAGTCGCACTTGCGATTGCGCAAGACTATTTCTGTTTATGGATTAAAATGTTTGAATTCTAAATATGTATTAATATTATAAAGCTGATGAGTTTTTTTAAATAATAACTGTTACGCGTAGATCAATTCATTTAAGTAGTTATTAATTAACAATATTTTACATTGTGTCTGAATGTTTTACAAAAAAAAGAGAAATAATTAATAATACGCTAAAACAATTTTATTATTACACAATAACAACACAAAAAGAAATAATAGGTATGACAACTTCACTTACATCAACTATAGTCTATATATCTATAGTCACTTAAAACAATATTAACAAAGATTAGTTAATAATAATTCTTAATAAATATAAACAATAATAGATAGTAAGATTTAAAATTCATCGGTTGTCAAAAATCATAAAATTAATTCCAATAGTTATGTCATAGCAAAAAATCATCTGTCCTACAAATCATACTTATTGTAAAGTTAAGCTCTGTACCTTTACGTAGATATGAATCCATTAAAAAAAATAACAGTAGAAAACTTCTACGATCATAAAACCCTATACCAAAAATATCGACTGCAGCCACATTATCAAATCCCATCAATATTTCGTGTCCATGCGAACGATACGAGCGCCCCCTTACGGCCGTATCGTCGGCATCAATCAAACATTATCGCAGCGTTGTTTGGAGAGCCACCAATTAATACACGGCAGTTGAGGGTTGATAGTGGCTACAAACGACTCATGTTATGAGCCCATGTCGGCATTAAGTTGATTTTAATTATGTTGATTATAAACCTGACTAAAGCAGCGGGATGCGATTTTGTTGCAGGTTTTTAGGCAGTGGGTAGTAACAGAATGAGTTTGTAACTGAATCTATATAAATAAAAGGAGAAACTGACAGACGTATCAACGCACAGCCGAAACTACAGGGCCTAGCAGCGTGAAATTTTGCACAAGGTTTCCTTTTACGACGTGGGCGAGCACTAAGAGAGGATTTTCCAAAATTCACCCCCTAAGTGGATGAAACGGGGGTTTAAAGTTTATATGGAGAAATCTGATTTCACGCGGGCGAAGGTGCTGGCAGAAGCTAGTCGACTTATAAATTGATTAGTCACGTTAAAATATATAGCACTATACTAAGAAGTCGTAGTACATCCAAGGAGATGGCCGCAACTGTGAGGGAACAGCCACCATCACGCCTCAGCCGCCATCACAGGAGGCGACCGAGCTGTCGAGAGTCGCAGGGCCATTCCCGAAATCTTTCAAACGATCTTGCAGTCTAGGACATAGGCTCTTCTAAAGTCCAAATGTCATTCATGACCCATTTTATTTTATTGGCTAACTAACAATTGTTTGTATTGTAAATATTTAAATTAATTACTTCTACCTATTATTTACTATGATTTAAGGTTAGTGTAACAACTTTTTACAGGTTAGCACCGCATACAATGTGCCTATGTGCCGCAATTTAACAGAAATCTTATTTCTTTTAGTTATCATCATCATTTCAGCCGAAGGACGTCCACTGTTGGACATAGGCCTCCCCCAAGCGTCGTCACAACGACCGATCCTGTGCATCTCGCATCCACTGCATTCCCGCGACTCTCACCAGGTCGTCGGTCCACCTTGTGGGAGGCCTTCCAATGCCGTTATTCGTCAGTTACATTTTGGTTGTACCTATTTCAATTTAGTGTTCTATTAGTCTCTATTTAAAACATGGTAGATAGTAATAGATAGGTGAGATAGTGGTCAAATGTGAGCCTATCAATAATATAAAAAAAAGTTATTTCATGATATCAAAAATATGTAAATTTTGATAGATTTGAACTTTGAGTTTCGATGCTTGTTAGCATGTGACATCCTATAGAACTATCATTTACTAGCTTCTGCCCGCGGCTTCGCTCACGTAAACGTAGGTAAAACATACAAACTTTGGACCCCCGCTTCATCCCCTTAGGGAGTGAATTTTGGAAAATCCTTTCTTAGTGCTAGCCTACGTCATAAAAGGAAACCTTGTGCAAAATTTCACACTTCTATTCCCAGTAGTTTCGGCAGTGCGTTGATATGTCAGTCAGTCAGTTTCTCCTTTTATATATATATAGATGTACCACTAATTAATATACGGCCGCGGAGGGTTGACAGTGCCTACAAACTACTGATTTTATGAGCCGATGTCAGCATGAAGTTAATTTTAATTGTGTGGTGTATGTTTATTATTGACTTGCATGAAGTTATCGATACGGAATGATGAAGGACCTGCTAATCAGACGCGCGTTAAAGCGATTTCTTCTTAGGTTTTTTTTTTTAATGACGTTTGTAGCACTAGGAATTATTCTTGTATCGTGGGTGTGTTCACAAATATGTAAACTCACATATACAAGATACCCAGATCCGGTACAACGCTCTGTAGGCCATACAAATATTTTATACGCGGGAATCGAACCCGCAACAAGCAGCACAGCAGCCAATCGCTCAACCACTGCGTCAACCTTGCCCTTCGCTCTATAATTCAAGTCGATGTCGGGGAGAAAAAAAGCCAGCCTAAGGTGGAAGTGGGCGAAGATTGTCACTCACTGGACGCCTGATGAAGCTCGACGCCATCGAGGGCGACCGAAGTGATGTGAAGAGCTGCCCCCTAGCCAAGTAATAACCGTTTCGTGTCGAAATCCGTTCTCCAATCGGTAACGCCTCGGTGTCAGCAATTGTAGAAAACGATAAGTTGGAAGCCATGTTGACGCGCCTGAGTCGGCCGCACGTTCTACAATGTCGTTCTACAATAACAAAGGATGTAGCGTTGAATATTGTAGAAACGACAACATTTCTTTCTATCATTTTGAACGATGTGAACTTGGCTACGAATTTTCTATTCGTTTGTTCTGACCACGTGAGTTAACTTTGAGATGATGTCATTCTCATACATTTCAGTGGTTTATAAACTAGCGCCTTTGCCCAGCAGTAGGCACCAGAATTATAGGCTAATAATAAAAACAACGGGCACATTGCTCGCAGAACAGATGGCCGTTGGGGCCGAAAGGTTCTGGAATGGCGGCCACGTACCGGAAGACGTAGCGTTGGAAGGCCTCCTACAAGGTGGACCGATGACTTGGTAACGGTTGCGGGAGTCCGATGGATGCGAGATGCACAGGACCGTTCATTGTGGCGACACTTGGGGGAGGCCTATGTCCAGCAGTGGATGTCTTTCGGCTGAAATGATGATGATGATGAATAAAAACAAAATAAATATTACTTTCATTTATGCAAACATTTATACTTACTGTTAAATTTTTGAGACATTATAAGACGGTTGTTTATATAGCCACTCAATAATATGGAACCCGAAGCTGAAGGGTTAGTTGGACTATAAATAACCACTGTAACAAAGCGATAATTTAAAAGACGTGTTAATTATTGATTTGTATAAACCCATTGATATGTGACAATTCTTGTAGCTAATTGCTACAAACACGTAGACATGTGTTATGTCGTGACGTGAAACATCGTCAGCAATTAAAACAGAGCTAGTGGCGTTGGGGTGGGATACTTGTCATAATTGACTGATGCTAGGAGGTGAATTTATGACATTTTAGTGTTAATATCACGTAACATAATTCCGGGGATAACTTCTTTTCAATAACATTGTTGAACTTATATTTGATTGAGTGAATTATATCAATGCTCTACATTTTACAAAGAGTCACTATAAATTGTAATTTATAATCCTGCCTGATTTTTATCAACGTTTATGCAAAAAAACTCTTAAAATACCATGCAAGGTATGGAAGGGGCGATCTACTATCGGGTGTAGTTCACCCGCCTTTTTACCCGGTTTTTTTTTTATCGGTGGGAAAATCGTCTTATGACATCCCCCGCCCTTGGGCGGGGCGGGAGATAGTGTCAGACTGTTACTGACAAAAAACCCACTCCTGTTCCTTCGTCGCCTTCGTCCCAGGACCCCGGGTTTCGTTTTCGTCGTCACACTACCCATGGCCCCAGTAGGCTTCGACCCTGCTGGGCCCCTGCGATCTTTTTACCCGCTGGTATTTTTGAGTGAGATAACATAAATATGTTACTCAGTGATAAAATGGTGTGTACTGATGAAAAAATTTTGAAAATGACAAGTGATTCTTGAGTTTATTCATTACAAACAAAAATGCAAATCTTATCTAATTATAATATTAGTATAGACTAATATAGATTTACAGTAGAAATATAGAAATACAAAAGATATTTCCTATATTTTGTCTACTTATGCGACCAAAAATATAATTAATCGATTTTTTTTTCTGAAAAATTATCGATGCCTTGAAAAATTTTGAACAGTTAAGTGTAAAATCACGTTGCATATGCCAGTATATGTATTTTTTACTATTCAAATTAGATTCGTAACTTACAAAAGCTATATATTAATATTATATTACATTTTTGGCTCATAAAACTCATGTTTATTGAGCCAACAATTAATAGGCGGTAAGAAAGGGTTGACATAATGGTTGGTACAAATGACTGACAATAAAGACGAATATAAAATTATTTAATAGTCTTGTATGTGGGAATTGTGTTCATTTCTGGCCGTATTACTTGGGATATACATTTGTCTCATTAATATTTTATTATCTCTTTAGATTTTTGATGACATATCAAATTCAAGTTTAGTACGCCTCTCTCATTAAGCTACATTCAAAGTGACGTATTCGTTATCAAACTTACATCCACTTATATCTGGCATATGAAATTAAGATATAATCTGTGGATATAATAATAATAATAATATTCTACAACTATCGCACCGTCTAGTCCCAAGCTAAGCAGAGCTTGTGTTATGAGTACTAGACAACTGATAAACATACTTATATATTTTTAAATACATACATATTATAGATAAATGAAACCCAGATACAGAACAAATGATCGTGATCATCACACAAACATTTGTCCTGGGTGGGAATCGAAACCACGACATCCAGCATAGCATCATGTATGTTTGTTGCATGGGAGTTTTTGGCGGGATTTATATTCGAGTGAAGTTCAGTGGCAGTTTTAATTATTCGCAAATTGATTCCTAGTATCCATTGTGTATCGTTGTGATTACATCACTAGCATCACAAACTGTACCGATTTTACTGGTTTAGTTTTATATCTCAAGTGTCTGTGTTAGTGGAAAATATGTGGAATCATTGAAACAGGCGCGATCTCGGTAATATGGAGCTGAGAATATAATTAAAGTGTTGACTACCTCAGCGCAGCGTGCAGAGTTGTTGATTCGATACATTTGGCTGTCCACATGTGTGTTACCATTGCTAAAGTTTGCGGCCAAACACTTTAAAAACATGTTTACATCCATATTCTAATGGTAAACAAATTAACTACTTATTCACACCTAAAACTTATCTTAAAAGACTTAGTATCCAAGCCGAAAACATTAACAAAAAAATTGCATGGAATTAGTATGTAATTAAGATTTAATTTAACAACAAAACAATGTGAAACTAAATAACAGAAAAAAAAAAAAATTGTAAGCAAATTCTATTTGAATACGAAATAGATTTCTTGTTAAAAACCTTTTCGCTTTTCCTACAAACTATTCTATTCGTGTTTCATAGTAAAAAAAATTTAATTGTTTTCCCAATAGAAGTTATCTCAATATGAAATGAACACAGAGCCACTAGAAACATGACAGGTAATTATTTTTACCGCTACCCTTAATTAGGGGTAGCTCTCTGTGAGTTATAGTGAAGGCACTTGGATTTATCGCCGTGCGCCTGTGCCCAATGAGCGCCTATGATTAGTTAGAGTGTGTGGATGTAGGGGGAATGGAAGAGGCTGTCTGATTGAAAGTAGTTCCATCCTACTAATATAAACTCGTAAGTTTGTATGTACGAATGTTAGTTGCTCTTTTACGCCAAAACTACCAAATGGTTTTTAATAAAACTTTACAATAATATAGCTTATACATAAGAATAAGACATAGGTTATAATTTATATAGATATTGCAATAAGCTACTCGAAATACTAACCCTGCGCAGACGAAGTCGTGGGCATCAGCTAGTATGATAATATTTTGATATGGTATGAATGTAGATAGCTAATAAAATCAAGCAAATAAACATTACATAATAAAATAAGCATTACATTTTATTGACATTGAAAACTTGAATCATCTGCAAACTCTATGTCACAGATACCCTAAGTACTTATATATACACCAGAAACAAGAAAGGTCCCAGCATTAAACCTTGAGGAGCACCTAAATGAACGGGAATACGGAATACTTGTTTGACCGAATATGTACACAACTACACACGAATCAACTACTATAAGAGCTTCGTTTGGGAGGTCGTAATAACGTAGTAAATTACGTAAAAGCATTTCGTGATGTACTTGATCAAAAGCTTTGGAAAGATCACAGAAAACCATTTCCGTTTAACTGCTTGTTATTGAACCTAATTGTATTGCATTATATTCGTATTGTTGTAGATATTCGGATGACCATATTGTATTGTATATCACTTCCAAAAATCCGAGACTCTTCCAGTTGAATAATATCTACAATTTCTGACAGATTATCCGTCGTTCGGTCTGTTTGTGCGCGTAAAAAGCTCTTCGTGTAATAGCATGATGTTAATATTGTATGCTGAACGATAACGGCTGAACTATATTCTATTTATATGTACTAATGTCTGTCAAAGTATGAGTAGAATGCTTAAAAGTTGATGTTAATAATACACGTATGTTTTTACAGACATTCAGTTATTTTGAGAAGGTGTTCCATCCATCAAAATGATTTATTAGTCCAAAAAGGTAGTTTGGAGGTGCTGGGATTTGAACCCAGGACTTTCAGCATGCGAAGCAGACACTCTACCACTGAGTTACACCCCCGGCGAATATAGTTGAAATATTATCGGTTCTGTTTCATTCAATTTCCCTAGTCTGTTCTAAAATATGTAATAGTCTATCCGAACGCTGTCAATTAGTACCAGATTTGACACGGAGTGAATGCCTGAATGACTTCCAAAGCACAGTAATAGGTTTATGATAGTCCTATAAATAGGTCCTGTTTTACTACCAAAATTTATATTTTATCTGAAATTACAAGATTGAAATTGAGAACCAATAAAATGTATTTAGTTTACTGATGAATTAAATATTTGCTATTATTTTTACTGAAGGCGCATTGCAATTGACTTCGAACCATTAGATGACTCAATAATAAATTGTGTGACAGTTTTTTGATCTAGTTGGTATTATTGTAAACTTGTAAGTCGTGAGGTCTGAGAAGATCATACAAAATAAAACTCAAAGTTTGAATAGAGTGCCAGAGTAGAAATGTCTACGAGATGGTTTTAGTTGATGCAAATTAGGTCATTATTTTAAACACATGTTGCAGTAATATTATGTCTACTCCTGTTTTACCAATTATGTATATATCTTTTGGGCAATGGTGGCCCAGTGGTAATGGCCTCGACTTACGAATTGTAGGTCATAGGTTCAACAAACCCAGCCAGGTGCTTTACTTTGTGTAATTTAATTCATCACCATTGCTCTTAAAACATCGTGATGGAAAACATAGAGAGGAAACCGGCATGTTCTAGTACCAAAAGTTCGAAAGCATGTGACATCCACCAAACTATACTGGACGTGGTGGATTACTGCCCATTCCCGAGGCCTAAGTCCCAGTGGGAACATTTAAAGACTGATTATCCTTATTATCTATATCTTTTATGTTTTAATCAGTTGGTACTTACTATGAAAAACCATCGACAAAATATTTCTGCACACCATAACCTATATGTTCAATAACCATAGTCTATTTCTATGACTCCGCGGAAAACCCACGGGGTGTAGGGGACAAATTGTGCGCCCCCCTGGGAAATCTACGGTTATTAGCTCTCAATCATAACGGTGGCGCCCCCTAACGGTAATGCACAAACGACGTGCTGTGATTTTCTTTGAACGACATTTTTTATTTGTATTTGATAAAGTTGGTGAGATTTAAAAGGTATTTTCGTGGTTTGTAATCTTGAATTTGCAAAAGTGGTGTAGGTAGGTTATTATTATTTTTTTAAATTTTTATTTAAAGAGGTTTTTCGCTAATGTGAATATGACACTCTGTAGTATATAAAACATTAGAATCAAATAAAAATAAGTTTTTTTTTTATCATTGATAGGCTCGCGTTTGACCACTGTCTCACCTGATGGTAAGCGATGGTGTGGCCGACAATGGAGCACGCTTGCCTAGAAGTAACCTATTCACTCTTGACTTAAAGACCCCTAGGTTGTAGCTATCAGGAAACACAGACTCCGTTGTTGTGGGTGTTTGCTTAACAATAAAATAAAAAAATACAGATACAAAAAAAAAACAATATAAACTAGTGGTTGACTGCGATCCCATCTGATGGTAAGCAGTGATGTAACCGTTGATGGTGAGGCGTACTTGTATATTAGTTTTGTTTGTACATAATGTAAGTGTATAACAAAAACTTAAAATTACTTAAATAAACTGTTTTCATATTCATTTGCAGATTACAAACGTATGTAAAAAATACCATAGTTATATTATACGGTACAAGCTACACTAACTTATACTCAATACTCAATTCTTTATTGCATTCTTATCTTAGTGCTTATTGGTAAATATTTGCCAAAAGGAACAATCATGGACCCTGTCGGGCACAGCAAAAGAAGGATATGCGGAAATGAGGACCTATCATTTAAGTATTTTATAATCTAAGTTAATTTTAAAATTCTAAATACATTTTCATAAAATAATGAGCTATTATTAACTTAGCTCGTTAATTAGTCTGTAATCGGAGTAAAAACAAACTTTGCTTGCTCATAGTAATTTAGAAAAATCGACCAATAGGCAAAAAGAACTTGGAGGTGCTGGGGTTCGAACCCAGGACCTTCGGCGTTAGAAGCAGACACTCTACCATTGAGTTACACCCCCGATAGAAAGATGCACTTTATAGCGCACTCCCTAGAAAAGATCCGCACTATTTACACCAGTTGTATTTATTCTCGTCGAAGCAAAACTACGGAAAGGAGACTTGGATTAAGAGGGTCCATTTCCTCTCGCCGATTGTCAACACCGAGCATTGTTGCTTCATCTACCGCAATTCAACGCGATGTTTGACGAAGAGGTAACCTGAAAAAAGAGAGATAACGCCTGAAAACTCTGTTAGCATTCGGTAATTCCTTGATTTAATCGAATATTTCACAAAACTTGTTCCAGGAAATACGTGGTTTTTTTAAAACCCTTAATAGTTTAAAAAAAAAATATCGTCATTTAGAATCTTGATTAAATGTGCAAGGCTTGTATGGATGTACTTTTTATATTTTTAATATTTGAGTACATTATGGAGGACCAAAGTTCACGTAAAATGACAGATTTTCAGAGGGCTTTACTGGATTGGTTTTACACATATTTATATTTTAATTTCCATAGAAGTCTTGATAATATCCACAAAATATCTGTATGTCCAAAATATCTGGAGAAATATGTGTAATAAGTAACATCATAATCACTGAAGAGCGGTTGTATTTAAAGTATTAAAGTATCTTTGTGGAAGAGAAATAAATAAATATGTTATGTTTGTTATGTTATGTTATGTTATGTTATGTTATGTTATGTTATGTTATGTTATGTTATGTTATGTTATGTTATGTTATGTTATGTTATGTTATGTTATGTTATGTTATGTTATGTTATGTTATGTTATGTTATGTTATGTTATGTTATGTTATGTTATGTTATGTTATGTTATGTTATGTTATGTTATGTTATGTTATGTTATGTTATGTTATGTTATGTTATGTTATGTTATGTTATGGTATGTTATGTTATGTTACTTATGTTTTTAATTTCCCACCGAAAAAAAGAAAAATATATAACGAAAATGCAATATTTTATTTTTTACTGTTCCAGCTAATTTCTAAAATAGCGGGACCGATGTCAACGAGGCTATCACTAGTAGATATTTGATGTTAAAAACACACTCTAGGGATAAAAGTATTCTATGTGGTATTCATCGAAATCTATTTAGCCGTTCGAGTGTTAAGAAGTAACGAACATACACACATACATACTCACAAACTTTCTCATTTTAATATTAGTGTGAAAGCAGACCATTTAAAGGCTTGATTATAAGATATAATAGGTCTTTACCTATGTAATTGGAGATTCTATAACCAGCATTTTCAGAATTAATTATCTGTGGATTGGCGCGCAATTCGAAATTCAAATAAATTTTATTCGAAAGACGTGTTAATTTAATTTCAATTTCAGTCATTTGTTTTTAGATAGTTTTTTGTTTTTGTGACATTGTGGTAGTTTTTGGCGCTATGGATAAACTGAAAATTCGTACAATTTTCGAATATGAGTTCCTACGTGGAAATACCGCTGCGAAACATTAACGACGTGTACGGGCGTAACACTGCTTGCATAAACACAGTCCATTATTGGTTCAATCGTTTTAAATCTGGAAATTTTGAGTTGAAGAACGAGCCTCGCGGTCGGCCGGTAACTATTGTCGACAACGACGAATTGAAGGCGATAGTGGAAGCGGATCCATCTCAATCTACGGCTGAGCTTGCTGTGGGCCTTGGAGTTAGTGTCAAAACAACATTGAAGCACGTGCGTCAAATCGGAAAGATAAAAAAGCTAGATAAGTGGGTGCCACACAAACTAAGCGACCGACAGCGAGATTTACGTGTCGAAGCATGCATAGCACTACTGAATGGGCATAGAAACGAGGGAATTCTTAATCGAATTGTTACCTGCGATGAAAAGTGGATCCTGTACGACAACCGTAAGCGTTCGACTCAGTGGGTGGACCCGGGTACAGCACCTAACCAGTGCGCTAAAAAAAAGATTACTCATAGGAAGATGATGGTGACTGTCTAGTTGACCAGTGCCGGACTTGTACATCACAGCTTCTTACCGAATGGCACAACAGTGACGGCAGATGTCTATTGCCAAGAATTGCAAACAATGATGGAGAAGCTCGCAATTCAACAACCAAGACTAGTCAATCGCTCTTCCCCATTGCTTCTCCACGACAACGCGCGAGCTCACACTTCACGACAGACCATCGCAAAGCTACAAGAGTTACAGCTGGAAGCTCTCCGTCACCCAGCGTACTCACCGGACCTTGCCCCAACAGATTTCTACTTTTTTCAAAATTTAGACAATTTTTTAAGTGGGAAAAAATTCAACACCCGTGATGCAGTACAAAACGCTTTCGCTGACTTCATCGCCTCCCGTCCGGCAGACTTCTACAGTAAAGGGATAAACAAACTGCCATCAAAATGGCAAAATTGTATAGATAATTTGGGCCAGTACTTTGATTAGCTGAAATAAAAAAATTACCAAAATTTTTATATTTTAAAATTATCATACAAATCTCCAATTTCATAGGTAAAGACCTAATATCTACTATATAAAAATAAGTCGGGTTTTCCTTCCTGACGCTATAACTCCATAACGCACGAACCGATTTCCACGGTTTTGCATTCGTTGGAAAGGTCTCGGGCTCCGTGTGGTTTATAGCAAAGAAAAGAGAAGGGTAGAGTAGGGTAGAGTAGGGTAGAGTAGGGTAGAGTAGGGTAGAGTAGGGTAGAGTAGGGTAGAGTAGGGTAGAGTAGGGTAGAGTAGGGTAGAGTAGGGTAGAGTAGGGTAATTTTTTTTTTTTACTAAATCCCGCTTTTGGGCAGAACAACGTCTGCCGGGACCGCTAGTTATATCTATATTTTCTAATCAAACCTTTGTGTAGAATAGTTTGACAATTCACTGTAAAAATAACTAGTAACCAAATTAATTGCTTACTTAAACGTTTTGACTAAAATGATTAGATTCCATAGAGGAAAGTAATCAAATGTATCTAATAGTATTCTAATATGGAATACAATGCTCTTTTGTATCTCTTTAAATTATAACACTCGTGCACAGAATAAGTAATAGTACATAGTTTCAACTTGTCAGTTGAGCTAGTGGTATTCCCATAGGCCATAGTAAGCGGCAGCGATCTCTCGCGCCGGGCATTGGTACAGGCCATGGTCCGGAGTGAGGAGGAGTGGCAGGCGGTCGCCTCCTTTTGCGAAGCAGTAATGCTAGCAAAGGAGGCGGCCGATCGCGTGAGGCAACAGCAACGGTCCTCATGCCCCAACCGCCGCCGGTATTCCGATCCTGATTTCCGGCCATCGTAGGCGCAGGCTTGCGGACGGCGAGCAATGGGTGGCTCGCCGTCCGACCGTCCGGTAACTGTCCGGACCGAGCCCAAGTCGTTGACGGCGTGTATTGTTCCACGCGCGCCTCAGGGTGATGTCAGCAAATCGTAGGGGCCCAGCAGGGTCGAAGCCTACTGGGGCCACGGGTAGTGTGAAAGCGAAGCCCGGGGCCCCGGGATGAAGGCAAAGAGGGAACAGGAGTGGGTTTTTAGTCAGTAAAAGTCTGACACTATCTCTCGCTCCACCCAAGAGCGGGATTTGTCATTAGATGATTTTCCCACCTTAAAAAAAAAAAAAATAGGCCATAGTAAGATAGGTGGTTGTTTCTCTGCGGGAAAAGTTTTTGCGGTGGTTTTTAAGATGCTCGAGAAGAAACATGGACCAGTTCTCTTATGTGAGGGCTTTAGGTATATGGTAATTGCGCTGATACAGAGTTAATACCTAGACTTGTAATTTTTGCAAGTAGATGAATGGTACTTTTAAGATTGCGCTAAAATTTCTGTATACATATTTGAAGTAGGTATCCCATATTTGGTGCCTATTCCATAATTAGATCCCTTTTTGTTTTTGAGAGAATTTTAAACCTACTTTTAAATTAATTTAAACATAACCAGACGCGCCCATTACGCCAGATTGTAATTAGGTATTTAATGTTAAATAATAAAAATAAAATGGTATTCCATATTAGGTTACTTTCATCTATTATATAAAGCATGGAAAATACATAATTGATTAAAACATTCCACCCATTATATTGAAACAAGATTAGCACCAACATAAAAATATGTTCCCTCGATCGTATAGAGTGAAAACTTTGCTCGACTCAGGAAATGAATCTGCGACTCAATTTCCACAGGCTCGGTAATCCGCGCGGAAATCTAACGCGACTATATCACACCTTTTGCCTTTTTGTTATTTTATACCAGTCGACGTTTTTTTTTTTAAATCAGGCATGAGTATGGAAAAAGGACTTGGCATACTGAAGATGTTATCTTTGTATGATTTTAATTAAGTTTTGCTTCTGCTAATGCACTTTATAAGTTGAAATGGATTGTGTGTTAGCTTATGTTTTCTCTCTCGTGTGGACACAAAGGCCTCGACTCCGATTACCAGCCACCGTAGGCGCGGGTACACGGACGATGAGCAATGGATAGCTTTCCGTCTGGCCGTCCTGTAACCGTCCGGACCGAGCCCGGGGCGTCGACGGTGCGTATTATTCCACGAGCGCCTTAAAGAGATATCAACAAAACCATGGGAGCCCAGCCGGGCCCATGTCTACTAGGGCCATAGTAAAGGTTACCTGTGATCCTAGAACGCAAAGGGCAACTAAAAGAACCCTACGTTACTTCAGTTGACTTTTGCGTACGAAACTTGAAAGAGGAATCGACAGAAGGCACGAAGGGAGGGAGATTCTTCGCGCGACAAGTATAAACTCGTTCTACCTCCGATATAAGTTTCGTAATCGAAAGTGCAAAATCAATCGGAATTTCGACCTTTTGGAAACAGAATCAAAACTTCGTAACATTTCTGCTGGTCAGTATACATAATATTATTCATCTAAAAGGAGAAACTGACTGACTGAAACATCAAAGCACAGCTGAAACTACAGAGCCTAGGACCGTGAAATTTTGCAAAAGACCTTTTTTCCTTTTATGACGTAGGCGAGCACTAAGAAACGATTTTCCAAAATTCACCCCCTAAGCATCTTCTTAGGGGGTGAAATGGGGGTCCAAAGTTTGTATGAAGAAACCTACATTCACGCGGGCGAAGCCACTGACAGAAGCTAGTATATTATATGTAGATACATTTCCATGTAACATGGAAGTTTACCATATTGCCGTGAGCGATGCGTTTTACACAAATGTCGGCTTATGGCTTGTAAACATGGCGTAACAGTCATTGTTTAGTAGTAATGCACTTATGTTGTTATTTACGGCTTTTAGTTCGCACCTTGTAACAAAACATGTGATGGCGACATGGAGGTAGACGAACGCTTAGAACCGTATGAGGGTTTGCTTATATTAGATAAAAAAACCGGGCAAGTGCGAGTCGGACTCGCACATTGAGGGCTCCGTACAAACTTACCTATGAAAACAGTTCAATATCAGAATCGAGTCTCAAAGATTTTTACGAATCTCAATAAAGTTTTGTTTTTGTGACGTAACTACAAATTTACAGTTTTTATATTTTTTCCTATACTTATGCAACGAGACCTTGCTTCATGCTAAATTTTAGGATTCCAGGACAACGGGAAGTACCTTATGAATTTTGATTCCCTGAGTGTTGAAATAGATGTTTTTTGCGACATGACGGCCGTATCTTTTTTTTTTCTCTAACACAGAAGTTAATTTTTTCACAGCTTCAAGGGACCGCAGAGCTGAGTATATAGTTTTAATCTCAACTCGATACCTCCCCGCGTTCCCGAAATTAAGGATCTTGACAGACAGACAGACGAACGGACAACAAAGTGATCCTATAAGGGTTCCGTTTTTTTCCTTTTGAGGTACGGAAACCTAAAATAGAAAAAAACCTTATCTTAAAAGACACCTTTGAATCTAGTAAGCGTTTATGTAGGACTAGTGATCTCAAATCTACTGATTTTTCGGTACCTATTTTAGCTGACGTGGCTTAAAAGGCTGCCCAACTTAATTAGGACTGGGCAGGACGTGTCTGCTGCATGAACGACAAACTGTGGGCCAAAGTAGCACAAAATTGGTGCCCTGAGACAATGCGATGGGGTTGCGGCAGACCACGAAGGAGATGGCGGGACAAATTAGAATGTTTAGTGTTGTTTTAGATTTTTAAGATGACTTTTTTCAATTATTATTATTATTATTATTTTTTGGTAACGACTTTTGTATTAGGTTCAGCTTGTAAAGATAGTGTGTATATTTAATAAATAAATAAAAAATAAAAAAAAAAGTTTTATCCAAAACTAGAAGGAAAAACTGCGAAATATGGAAAGAGTGGGGGGTGATTTTCCCAGAAGTAGGAAAAAAGGCTATTCGGTAAGTAAAGTCGATATGTTTGAATGATGAAAAATTTGATTTTACGAAGCGAATCACCGATTTCGCATTTTGATATTCGAGACCACCGTGTTGAACTAGCTTCTGCCAGTGGCTTTGCTCCCTAAAAGTAGAAAATTATCCTAAGGACACATACTCCCGGGATATAAAGTATTCTATTCCAGGACATGGTTTACCTGTGTGCCAAATTATGTTCAAATCCATTCAGCGTTTGAGTTTGAAGGAGTAAAAAAACTAGGTAAGTGCGACTTGGACTCGCGCACTGAGGGTTCCGTACGAACTATAATTCCCGAATGGAGTCTCGAAGATTTTTCAACAAATTTACCGTTTTCAGATTTATTCCTATACCTGTGCTATAAGACCTTGCTTTATGCCAAATTTCAGGATTCTGGGTCAACGGGAAGTACTCTATGAATTTTGGTTCCTTTCAGAGTATCGAAATATACGTTTTTTGCGACATAAACGCCCGTATCTTTCTTTTCGTTAACTTAGAAGTTTGATTTTTTCATAGCATCAAGGGGCCCCAGATCTGAGTATATGGTTTTGATTTCAACTCACCTTCACGCGTTTCCGAGACAAAGGATCTTGACAGACAGACAGATAACAAAGTGATCCTGCAAGTGTTCCGGTTTTTCCTTTTAATGTACGGAAACCTAAAAAACAAACAAAGTTTCGCCATTAGTTTGTAGTAGAGTATTAGTGTTAGTTTGATGTGATATAAATTAGCTCATTAGATATTTTTATTATTTCAAAATTGGCTTGTAATTGAGAAACCAATCAAATCCTTCTGCCCACCAACCAAATAACCAGAGGCCCTACCAGGAGCTCTTAACGCGATTCATTTGACGACCTATACTGAACTGTTAAAGGGATGGAGCTATACAGGGTGTACAGATCTATCCTTCTTTCTCGCTCGCACGCTTGACATTTTAACACGTCATGGTAAGGGGGTGATTTTTTGAAACCGAGAGGGTGCCTGATTCGTCTGTCCTAATTTTTTCTTTACAATTTGATATTAGTTTTCCCCGATTACTAAATATATCAAAGGCTCATTTTGCACCCAGTGGCTTACGACACAAAATAGGTAAGAAAGCTAGGCCAGATGAATGAGACGTTCTCTCGGTTTCAAAGGATCACCCAAGGCCCCTGGGGCCCAAGTCTGCTATTTTTGCAAATTTGTTATTCCAACACGATCCCATTGTCATTTTGCTAAAAGTTCCTAATCTGCTAATTCATAATGACCGATCATTGATCGGTCAACGGACTCCTAATAGTGTTGTGGTAGAATGACAATATCGAGATGTCTCGTAATAAATTAAAAGCAATGACTGCACAATGACGTTCTAATGGTACGTCACTGATCAAAGGAACTGTCAAAATTCATTTCAATTCATTGATGTACGGACCTTACCATTCTATGCCATTTCTTTCAGTGGTTGACCATTGGAAAGTCATAATGACGCTATTACGTTAATAGATTACCAAAACTTGTCAAAATCAACAATTATGTGACAATGATAGACCATTTTGACAATATTGTAGTAGTAGACTTGAGACCCTGATCAGGAAATCCATAATCACCACTCAAATATTGATCAGGATTTCGTCTGATGAAGCCGTCGCTCATATGTTATTCCATTTGCCCTGACATTTTGGGGGGCATCAAGAATTCATTCAGGCCGCTGTACTTACTTAGTGGGGTTTACCTTTAGGAATGGTGGCGGGTATGTTGCCACCTGACGGCATGATGGCCTGACCTTTGAGCAGTGAGCAGCGGTTCTGATTGCTTTCGCGTTGTGTTAATAGGTTGGCATTTTGTTGCTTTTTATTTGGTTATGTGATTTGATTTGAGGAGTTATTTTTTGTATGTAAGAGAGTTTTGTTTTATTATTAGGTATTTCTTTACCCACAAAATAAACAGTCTCATTAATATCTACCCACTAGCTTCTGCCAGCGGCTTCGCCCACGCGAAAGTCGAAAAACTTTGGAGTCCCATCTCATTCCTTTAGTTAGAGGATGAATTTTTGGAAAATCCTCTCTTAGTGCGTCATAAAAGGACCAAAATTCAAGCTCCTAGTCCCTGTAATTTCGGCTGTGCGTTGATATGTCAGTCAGTCAGTTTCTCATTTTATATATATTTAAAGTACACAGATGTTTACAAAACTAATAGGCAGACATTGATACCTGCAATTAGGTACAATAGTCAAGTCAAGTTATTGTATGCGATAAAAACCAATTTCTACCAAGATTATTATGTAACTCGTAGTATGATTTAAAAAAGTGTCCATGGAGTTTCTTGCACGTTCTTCTCCATACATATAGATCTACGCTTAGGAACGTGCCATTTAGCTTGACATTTTGTCAATTCAAAAGTGCCTGTAAATGGTATAGGTATTTGAAATAAACATTTCTGATATCTGAAAGTAACTTTGTCTGTTATGCTATCACGGTTAAAGTACGTACTGAAAAGATTCTGATGAGGTACGGAGTAAGCTAGAACGCCAAGGAAGGACAGAGGTTATTTTTTATCCGGCTTCGACGTGCGTCTCCAATAACCGACATTTAGGCGGTCAAAACCGCTGGCTGTAACAAATATTTCAGACATAATGGGCCTAAATTGGAAGTTGGTAATAACCCTGGTTAGCACTAGCGGGCCTACAACAACCAAAATTGTTTCTTCATCTGAAAAACGAAGTCTCCAACATTACTCAGGATGCATTTTGGAGAGTGTGCGCCGGAAATTGCATGACTTGATTCCACCATCTCATTTCTACCATCGGACAACCCGACGAACGGCGAGTATCCACCCTTACGTTGTTGAAACCTCTACTGTCCGGACCAAGCGTTTCGCCTCGTAGTTTATACCGCGTACATCGAGGGACTGGAACAATTTGCCTGCTGCCCGTCCGATTATAATTTAGGTGTCTTCAAGGCTCGAGTGAATAGGCTCTTAATAAACTAGTGCGCCTCACCATTAACAATTGCATTAGGTACTACTCACCATCAGGTGGGATTGGGGCCATGGGTGATGCGAAAGAGATCCCCGGGGCCCTGGAACAGTGACAAAGACGGAACAGGAGTGGGTTTTTAGTCAGTAAAAGTCTGACACGCCCTCGCGCTTCGCTCAAGAGCGGGGGATGTGATTAGATGACTTTCCCAGCCAAAAAAAACCTTCAGGGGGGATCGCAGTCGCAGAAAAAAACATTAAACCTAGAAGCTAGAGCTGGGATGGAACTAGTATAGTAATTTGTTGCAAGTATGAAAGTTAGCAATTAGCACGTTTTGGACTAAATGTAACTAAACGTAACTCCGGCCCCCAAGATACAGGCACTGCCTAGTTTGGGTACCGCAGTTCAATTTAATGTTCATTTTACCAGTTACTGTGAATAACCATAGGTAACGATCATTGATATATGATTTAATCTAGGACTAATAAATAAATTATTATTCTCTTTATTCTTTGTAAACACATATAAATTACATTTTTAAATATTTTTTTAAACAAAATCATACAAGAAAAAACATTTAAAAATATAAAAAATAGTAAATTATTATTATTATTATAACCAGTCTTTTTTACCCCCGGTGCGAGCTATAACAGCACACCTAGAAAAAAGTACAATATAAACAAAAAGGGCTAGAAAAAAAAAGAAGAAATATATATTTTTTTATAATTTTTTTCTGCCCGTCCAAGGTCTGCACTCTGTGTCTGGGCACCGGCACTGAAAAGATTTTCTTCTTCAAGTTCTCCAATCTCCATATAATAAATACATTCTTCATCAAATCTAGTGGTCACAGTCACACATCAATCAATGTTACCCCGGCTTCTAAAAAGACAGCTGGTCAACCGGTCATACGAAGTGATCCGTGCAGCCAAAAGCTATTAAAAGTAAAATAAAGACATGAATATCCGCGGCACGCGCACGTGCTAAAATCAATATTATATTTATAAATAAATACTGCACTAATTCGTCAGTCATTTGATTTGATTGTCCAGGTGGCTGTCAATCTCGGATTCTCTAATACAAACGTGTTGTATGTCCACGTGTCCTGTCGCGGTTTCTCGCTCTGTTGGCGCGTGAAAACTTGACAGACAGACGGACAGTTGTAATTTTGAGTTTTATTTAGTAACACAGTACTTATCTAATAATACGTAAAAAAAATCCTAATCAGTTTGTGTTTACAATCAATGAATGTCCAAAATGATAATTATTAGAAGTTCAAAATAAAAGTAAATAAATACAAAAATTTCATAAAAATTATGAAAAATTATTAAAAAGTGTATAAAAAAAATTATAAGTCGCCAAAAGAAACCTTTGGAGATGCTGGGATTTGAACCCAGGACTTTCAGCATGCGAAGCAGACACTCTACCACTGAGTTACATCCCCGATAACAGACGAATTGAAATAGTGAATCGCCTTACGCAACTAATCTAATCAACGAGATTTAAAAAAAATGTGGGTTGTGTTCAGTTGGCTAAATGGCCAGCTGTTATGTGTTTATGTTTTTTTGTTTGTGGCTTTATAACTACTGATGATTGTTAGATACATGTAATGTTTGCTGTATCTTATTTCATTTTCTAATTTAATCTTCTTGTCAATTATTAATTTATAATTTAAAAGGAAAAATAAAAATTACTAAAGCAACTGTTATATTTATGTACTCTCGAATAATCCGCTAGATGGCGCTGTTCTCAATTCAAACGGACCTCCATTAAAACAGGCGCGCCGTTTCCCGCGTTCGGTATTATCACGCGTATTGTTTTTACAGTGCTTCCCTTTTAATGAACTAGTCAAAATATTAAAGCTTTGTGGTAAAATATGTATTAACACAATATAAATATTACTCTGTAGTTTTAGATTGTAAAAATTTATTATGAAAAGCTCGTATTAATTTATCATATTTTCCATAATATAGGTAATGCTAATATGTAAGTAGATTTAAGTTCATAATTCTGAAAGAACAGTTCGAAATTGTATTTACGGGAGTAGGCACTTTGTTCTATTCGATAAGAAGCATAACAATCAGCCTTTTAATGTTCCCACTGCTGCGAGGCCTCCTCTCTTTAAGAGAGGGAATGGGCCGTAATCCACCACGCGGGCCCAGTGCGGATTGGTGAATGTCACATGTGTTCGAATTGTTGGTTCTAGGACATGCCGGTTTCCTCACGATGTTTTCCTTCACCGTTTTTGAGAGCAGTGGTGATGAAATAAATTACACAAAGTAATGCGCCTGGCTGGGATTGAACCCGCGACCTACAACTCGTAAGTCGGGGCCGTTACCACTCGGCCGCCACTGCTCTCCTAATAATAGCTTTTCGAATTGATTTTTCTGTAATGGCTATATCGCTTTGGCCTATGGGGAATAATTATATATACTATCTAGATAGATGCTTACCTATAATTCTAAACGAACAATGACCAACCTATCATTTAATAAATAAGATAACTAGTCCATAAATTATCCAAAAAATAATTACCGCAAAAACAAACCACAAACAATACAAAAAAACATTGGCATTACAACAACATTTCCTGTGCCTGTGCGACGACGCGTGAAAATCACATAAAAATCATTGCGCGCCTCTTTTGTTAGGTTGGCATCCCCTATCCAACCCTTACATCAGTCTATGGCGTAATTACAATGGTGGGCACCCGGACTGTCTCATTATTACTGTTACAGATTTAATAGGTGTAGTGCTATTTAATTTATTTATGTATTGTTTTGCTTTTGAGGCTCAGCTGTTCCTTATGCAACTACTGAAAGACTAGATCGAAACATTTAGGTATTACGGCAGATTTGATTTTAGCATAGCATTGCATAATCAGCCTTTTTAATGTTCCCACAGCTGGGACTCAGGCCTCCTCTCTGGGAGTGGGAATGGGCTGTAATCCACCACGCGGGCCCAGTGCGTGTTGGTGAATGTCACATTCTTCGAATGTTTGGTTCTAGGACATGCCGGTTTCCTCACGATGTTTTCCTTCACAGTTTTAAGAGCAGTGGTGATGAAATAAATTTCACAAAGTAATGCGCCAGGATGGGTTTGAACCCGCGACCTACAACTTGTAAGTCGGGGCCGTTACTACTCGGCCATCACTCAATTTGGTTTGCTTTTGGGTTTTAGTATTTGGAGATCTCATCCCCAAATACAACCTAAAAACAAATCCACCATAATTACGGTCAAGATGTTCTAATGTAGCATGTTACTTTTAGGGTCTCATCGTAATGGTTTTTAAACCAAACAGCGAACCATGCCTAACTAAGAGATTTCTAATAAAATTCTGAGAATTTGTAGTATTTGTGGTAGTTGAGCTGAGTGGGGCTGATGCACGCGTCATGCTCGTGAACGGGTGCCGTCAATTGAGACTGGTCGTCTCTTAGCTGGCTTAATTCAATTTATATTTTTTAATTAGTTTTTTTTTTATTATTATTACTTATCTACATTGTGCTCATATATTAGAAGCGACAAAAAATATGTAACCAAGATTTATGTAACTCATAATATGATTTAAAAGATTGTCCATGGACTTTCTTGCACGTGCTTGTCTACACGTTGGAACGTGCAATTTAGCTTCACTTTTTTTTTTGTCTGACCGACATTTTGACAATTCAAAAGTGCCTGGAATTGGTCTATTTGAAATAAACGTTTCTGATTTCTGAGTACCTTGAGTTTGTCATCAACAACAAGTGGATACCAGATAGGTCTCTTCTTAGCAAGCCTGAATTACTGTCGACCGCAAGCACACACTACAAAAAAAATCCCAGCTCCATTTTACCGAGATCGTGCCTGTTTCAATGATTCCACATACTATCCTGTTGCGCTCACTTGAGATACAAAACTACACCTATTTTACAACACAATATCCACTAGGATTCAATTTGCTAATAATTAAAACAGCCATTGAATTTCGCTCGAAGATTTTCCGCCAATAACTGCAGTTTTTGGCGGGATTTTTCTGACACTGACACTTCTGATTCGGGACACTTTTTCTGGGTTTTAAGTATAGGTACATCAGACCACCAGAGAAAGTGTAATAGCGGTAAAAAAACAAGTCGATAATAAATAAGCTTTCTTAGCGTTTGATCGTTACACTTACCGCCAAAATACCATAAATTCTACCACCCCTCACCGCTTCCTTATACTCCATCAGCGAACGCTATAAAACAATTAACCATCTAGTACCACTACAAGTACCTACTAGTAAATATAATAAGTACTAGTATAATAATATAAGTACAGGTATGTGTAAACTGGGTGTACAGTTAATATGTATGTGTGTGAGCGAGCGGTAAGCGCGTCTTCAGTTTTGATAGCGACGCGGTTCACGAGTTGATGATGGAACGGTTTGAAAGGAAGAATGATAATTTATTCAACCCAAAAATGCACATACATTTCAATACAACGAAATAAAAAGAAATGTAGATAAAAACACTTTAAAAAAAATAAGTAAGTATCTAAGTACCTTTTGTTTTATTGTTTAAACACGTATTTATATAAGAAAATAACTAAACGAGAATAGAATTTAAAAAATATAAATGTTTGTTTAGGTTCAATTCACCATAAATGCCAGAATACTTATGGTACGTAAACCTAGTTTTAATTTCAATCCTCTTTTTGAGTTTTATGATAGCCATAACCTGGGGATATTTAGTTATAGAATGAGTAAGTTATTTCTAGGCATACGTGCCTCATCATCATCCATCGGTCACATCATCGTTCACCTTTAGGTGAGATAGTGATCTGCCCACCAGAAACACAGACAGACGATTGAAATTCCAACTAGGTATGTACACGACTAGTTTTCTGGAACTTATGATGAACTGGACCTATTTAGCGCATATATAAAGAAATGATGTTGGTGAGTTCTAAAAGCATGATAATATAAGGTGCAATGATAATTAAATGGAAGTACAAATATTGATCATCCGGCAGCGAGTTTTTTTTAATTGATTTTTTTTCAATCCACAACTATCGTTACAGGGTAAGACTGCCCGCACACTTGAGACAGGACTGTCTTAGACAGACTTGTCTACAACGTCGCAGACTTGTCTGCGACAAGACTGTTTTGAGACGTCCAGTGTTGCCAACAGTTACACTAACTTACACTAACACTTACTTACTTTTCGTAGACAAGTCTATCTAAGACAGTCTTGTCTCAAGTGTGCGCAGGCCCTAAACTAATGCTCTATCGCATCAGGTTATCTACTTTTTTTTATCTTTGTCTACCTATACTGTAACTTGAAGTTTGTAACTTGTTACAAATAAAGTATTCATTGTAAATTCACTCAATTGTTGCCATCGGCGGGTAGAACCTGGATGTGTTTGTCATAAGGAGGGTGAGATTGGCCAGCATTAGGCGAAGTTGGTTAGTTTCTTATAAGACTGTAGAGTAATGATTTTAATCTGGCTAAAGCTTAAACCATGGCGAGAAATTCCAATTGCCCAGTTCTATTTTTATCGCGAAAGACAGGGTTAATAGTAGGACTTAGGTGGTTTTCTCAGTTCGTAATATTAGTGTTGCCTTGTTTAATTTTTTATAATTTTCAATGAGGTCAATATAGGCACATAATTAAAATATTATAACGAGCTTAAACATGGAAGCCAGGGAGCATCTGACATAACAGAAAGCTTTCATTTCTATTAGTAATTGAAAAAAAAAAATATCATTAGATTTAAAAAGCGCCAGGATTTGCAAGCTCGCGAAATTAAGTTTTTGTATTTTACTGATCAGTGTCAAGTTGTGTGTCGATTAAAATATGATTGGCGGCCGCAACACATATTTATTTACATAATTATAATATAATAACACACTAAAATCATCAATTATGCAATTTAGATATTGATAATTTTAATGATTATTAAATATAATCATCCCATTGAATCTACATATTTCACGAAAAGTAATTCAATAGTGTTACCCTGGATAAGTCACAAGTATTTTACAACCGTATTATAAATAATAAAAAATGTAGTCAGTAAAAAGACCAATTAATACAAATTAAAATCCACAATTCTTGTACCGAGCAACCAACTGCAATTCTGAGGATACCCGGATCCACTCGGATCGGATCGTGCACAGCGGGACAAGGACAGCTATACACAGAGCTACACGAGAATGAAAGAGACAGCACACGTCTCGAGATGACCAGAGGCAGTTAGGGGTCAGGGGTGAACGCTCTCGGGTGAGATGTTATGGGTTCATAGCGACTTAGGCTATGGGCTTGAGGCTATGGGTTATGGCCTATGAGCTATTGGGATTTTTTGGGGATGGGGTACGGTTATTCAGAAGTTGAAATCTGTTTGACGAAAGCTAATATGGGTTGTTGTACAGTTTGGATGCAGGAGAAAGGGCAGCTAGGTGAAGATGGTTTTTTTTTATAGATGTTCATGTTTATGTTTGCCTAGGACAGTACAGAGCACGTGTATGTTTATAGTATAGTCTGGTACTATCACGCTAGTATTATAAAGACGAAAGTATTGTATGTGTGTGCGTGTGCTAGTCCTTCACGTTCAAACGGCTGAACGGATTTTGTTGATAGTTGGCCATAAGAGTAAACTATATAGGACATATTGTATGACACAGTATGTTTCCTAGGGAAAATTTTCTACCTTCACGCGGGCAAAGACGCTTTCAGAAGCTAGTCATAAATACAAAAAAAAGACAGTAAGGACCTGAATATAAATGAATTCTTAAAGATGAGAGAGAAGCAATAATCGAAGAGTTTAAACTGAATTTTCTAGATGTTGGGTTAGTACAAACAATTTTGGAAAGTCCTAAATCACTGTTAGCAAAGAGACTAAGTAGTTGAGCAAGGATAGCCAATTCATAATTCTCTCTCACTCAAAGTACCTAATTATTTAGTTAGCGTAACTAAAACTAAGAAGGTGCGCTGGGTTGACGTACCCAAATATTCTAATAAGTAACCATATGAGTGAAATTGGTATTGGTATTTTTTGAACCTTAGTCTAGCTTAATAGCTAGGGCTTAGAAAAAAGAAATCGAGTAAACAGAACGCGAATGACAGGGTACCAAGGGCTCTGGACTTTGAGAACGAATGTGAATGAAACAATGTGTATGTTTATAATATGTAATTACTATAATTGACCAAGAAAAAAATATATATAATAAGGGCTAGTAGGCTACCGCTGGTCCAATTTCGCAGAGAGAGGATTCTCCTTCCAAAATTAACTTCGAACACCCAAAATTCCAGATTTTATTACTATGAGAAAAACATTTTTATTCCCCTAACCCTGTATCCGACCCCGAAAAGGTACCTTGTCAACTTGCCATTAACATTTTTGTTCTCAAAAATAAATAATTTGATTCCAATAAGAATTGTTATAGCTTTCCTTTGCCGAACAAAACGTTATTTGGACCACATTAACAGTTCTGACGGTCCGTGAAATGCGAAGTTAGTTCCACGACATTAGTGCTTATACCTTCGTGATTTACGAGCGGTGTCGCGGCTTCGATTCCCGGCTGTGTATAAATAGCCTGATGACTGGATGGTGGAAATGTATTACCTACAGCCCTATATATTGTACGTATGTGAAGTGTAAATTTGATTGCGATCGAAGCCGTTACAAGTGTTTTGATGAACAGCTTGATTGTGAGTAAACCAAAATTCGAAAATTCGGTTTTACTTTCCAACTAGATCATTCATATGTGCCATTGTGGGTCTTAATTAGGGGTTGTCTTATTAATCTGACTCCAATAAGTAAATATGTACATAGCAGAAATCAAAATCAAAATTGTTTGAATGATTTTAAGTGATTCCTGAGTGGGAAACGCAAGTAAACTGTATAGGTATGCCAGAAGCTAGACAGGGTTTACTGAAACTGAATAGTGAAAAAATCAGAAACACAGCACATCTTTAAATGCAAATCACACCTCATTTCCCGCGCAGACAAAATGGCAGACAGACAGACGATGCCATTGTTTATATTCCACTAGATTAGGACGCCTCACAGAATCCCACCAGCCATTTGTACAAAGAAAATGATATACTAGTCATCCGTGCGTATGACGACACGCACATCATTTACAAACATTAAAAGAATCCAGAAAATCTTGAAAACGAAGACCAAGGTCTTTATTCCAAAGCAGTAAGAGCTATAAGGTAAGATAATCGGTAATTCGAAGTAGGAAGTGAAAAGGTTGTTGCAAATCCACAAAATTCCGAGTGGAGAATAAAATATGACATGTGTGGCCTCGATGCAATAAAATAACAATTTTTGTGTCCGCCCCTCAGGCACAGTTTCAGTTTCTCGAATAGTTCCACGTCTTTGAGTAAATAATTTTCAATGGTCTTAGTTTTTGAGGGGATTGTGTGATTTTATAGAGGCTTATGTTTCTTGCATGTTTATTTTTAGGTATTTTATTTTATTTCTAGGAATTAGACTCTTAGGTGTTCATGATTCTAGTCTTATTGGAAATACATCGAGAAATTCGAAATGTAATAAAATTCTAACACGAAATGCAATGGACATTTTTAATTCAAATTCATTTTTGTGTTCTTCTTGGACAGAATAATTTGAAATACAGTATGTGTAAATACAGTAGGATCTTAAAATTAACGGTGTCACAATGGGTAATCTAATAGCTAAAAGTGTTTTTTGACACTTCGCAGGTAGTTCGTGGTGGGAGATGGTAGGTTAAGCGTATCAATTTCTTCTGACCATTTAGCATAAGTATAGGATCATTGGCCTTATAGTGTTCCTACTGCTCGGAATTAGGCTTCCACTTTATTAGAGGGAATGGGCCAAAATCCACCACACGGGAGTTTAGCAATATGGCTGCTTCAATACAAACATCATCAAAGCAACCAAAACCAAATGCACTGCTTGTATGCATAACACTGCAGTCAAATGAATAATTCAAAGAGCATCGAATCATACGCAACAATTAAATGGGGGTAAACAGAAATCAATTAGTGAGAGCCGCGGGCTATTGATGAATTATACCATTTACATGTTGAGAGGGGGAGGGGGACGTAGTGGTTAATGGTTTTATTGAAGTGTCAAGGTTTGGGGTTGAAGATGTGCGTAGTAATGAAAGTGATAAGTTTTTGGCGGGATATCGTCAAGAGAGCGAAGTCTAGCAGCTGTTTAGTTCAGTGGGTGTTTTAATAATTCACCAATTGATTCCTAGTGGATATCTATACTGATATTATAAAGTCGAAGGGTTTGTTTGTGTAAACGTGCTAGCCTTAGCAACTATTGGTTCGAATTTGTAATTGAAAAATTATTTTAGTGTTCGATAGCACATTGATGATAGCACATTGATCGATGATGGCACTAGGCTATCTAACATCGCGCTGCTAAAGATGCGGGTGAAACCGCTGGGGACAGCTAGCTGTGATATAAAATTGATGTAGTTTTAAGTCTACGCAGCTGAACAATTTATGCATATCATATCATTGAAAGAAGGCGGGATCTCGGCAAAGTCGAGCTGAGTATTTTATTGTAGTAATGGTTACCTCAGCTAAATTGGTCGAAAAGTTTTAATATATTAGATTATTTCCCACTTCATAAAAAGATGGTTGCCTAAAACTTGCATGCGATAACTGCCATGTTTTTTTTGCGTTCTACCTCTAGGGCCACGGTAACTCTTTTAACAGTTCCCGCAGATGCGTTATGTAAGTACCTAAGATTCCAAAATTGTATGCTAAAAGTAATCAGTTAATTATGACCAGTTTCATTGTCATCAAAACGGACAGTTGTTAATAAAAGCGCGCCCTGTGGATCGACGCCAGCGAGTGATCCTCTGAATAATTTGTGAGTGATCCATTGTATGAGGGTGCAATATCATTTATTAGGCTTGCATATGACTAATGTAATAAATCTGGAAATGTGCATATTGCAGAATTGGGGTTTATCATTGATTTTTTGCATGTTTGTAATAATAACGAGAATAAACACCTGCGTGATCTTGTTTATAGTTTAGAGGTTTTTTGAATAAACTGGAACCGATTCGAACTGCATTATTTTGAAAAACATAAGTCACATTTATTTGAAAGAAAAGAGACCTTTAAAAAAAAATATGAGCCTCGAAGCTGCAACGAAAATGGATATTTTAGCGTAAGTCCAGACTAGTGTTGTTTGATGCCGGTCTTCAACAAAAACCTTCAGGAACAAGTGAAGAAACAGATAGTTTTTTAGGGCTAGGCTGCTTCTGTTATTATGACTTCTCTCTTCATTTAATTGATTATGAGGTCTGATATTTTAATTTACGTTTTCTGTGTCACAAATATCACTAACGGTCACTCTATCCATAACCTCAACATCTTTATTATTAACATTTGAAATAAAATCTTTATTATCAATTTCCTTGTTACGACAAAGCTTGCATTCCGACCCATTTAGCATGTTAACTGTCAAAAGATCACTATTCAATTGGCAACACCGCATTCTCACGATACTTAAATAATATTTAAGACATCGGAACACTAATCCTGCGCCTACGACATCTAATAAATCGCGTCTGACCAAAGACCGACCCTTGGAACAAAACCTCCTTACCATGTGTTTGGACTACTATAACATGATCCATACAAAAGAGGTTTTCTTGCTCACAAAGTTAGATCAACAGCTGTCTAACCGAAAGTTGTGCAACTTGAAGCCTTAGTCGCTTGTAATAAAGACGTGTGGGTGCTTTAGTAGGTGTAAGGGTGTTTGGTGATCTTGGTGGTATTTTTGAGACAGTTTCAATTGTTTTGTGGGATATTGTTGTGGGTCATGGGAAGTGAGGGTGTGTTTTCAGTGTTTAGTCTTGAATGTATTATTGACCGGCGGACATTGTCGGTTAGTTTATAATGTGGTATTTAGTAGCTGTGCTTGGGCGATAAGTTTTGATACTTTGGATTATTTATTTGAGATTTCTCTTTTTTTTCAATAAAATCCCTACAGGCTAACTTTAGTTTCTTTTACATAAATATTTAGCCAGTAGTCGAGTAGTTTAATATTGATTACGAGTTATAGATGTAATTATTTTTTCCTCTCATTTGCGTGTTACATTCATATAAACAGCCTGGAGAATCTTACCATCTGGCCAAACTTAAGTAACAGTGGACAGGGCACATTGCTCGCAAAAGAGTTGGTCGATAAGGCTGTAAGGTTCTAGAGTGGCGACCGCGCATTGGAAGATGCATCGGTCGTTGTGGCAACACAGAAACAAACAAAGATTTCTACTAATAATAATAGAATTCTTTCGGCTGAAATGATAATTTGCGAGTTAATAGTCAACATGGAACAACCCTTTTCTTATTGTATTTTAGATCAACGTTTTTCTAATTATAATTTTTCGTGCTGGCTTCTAGAAGCTTAATTTTTCTATTATCACAGGCATATTATTTTTATGCTCTTATTTCAAAATTATTTATTTCCATAAGTGAATTCCTCCAAGTATCAAGACCTTTTACAATTGCCGGCATGCGCAAGCGCCGGCTGCTTGGGCGCCATTGTTCGCCTCGCCGCGATGATATACAGCCACAAACATTCATTGTACGAGCATTGTTCCACTCGATGCACTCCACTCGATACGAGGATACGAGTCCGAGTGATGTTGTCATGTAAGAATGCGTTGTTTCTGTGAATAGGGATTTTTATTTTTGATACTTTTGAAAATCCTTAATAAAATAAATAAGCATAATCAGTCTTGTAAGGTTCCCATTGCTGGGATTCAGGTCGATCTAGGACAGGCCCAGTGCCGATTGGTGGATGTCACATGTCTTCAAATGTGTTTTGGTTCTAGGATATGCCGGTTTCCACACACATGTTTTCGTTCACCGTTTTTGAAAATAATGTTGAGGAAATAAATTACACAAGTTATCGCGCCTGGTAATGCTATAGCAGTGGAAAATACTTCACAAGATCTTCTTGGATTGCGAGAATATTCGAAAGAGTTACCGCGGCACTAGAACGCAAAGGGTAGTTTAAAGAACACAGGTGGATTTGTATAGCGACATCTATGAAACGCATAGGAACTAAAATTCCAAATCCTGTATTTCAATATAAGAGTTCTCTGTGCGATTAGAACATATACAGCAGTTCGAAATCAAGTATACGGTTGTTGCCTAGAGCAAACATAACTTACTGGTCTGGACAAAACCTTTTCAACGGTATGCGGGATTTTACACCCTGTTCTGTATGGATCATACACAAAAATTTAAAGTAAAGTTCGATTGTTGTAATTTTTTTTTGGTAAATAATTTACTAATCTGAATGATTTATTTTGTTACATTAGATTTCAGGATTCTAGGTCAACGGGAACCCTATGAATTTTTAGATTCCGTTGAGAGTGTCGAAAAATGCGTTGTTTACGACATAAACAGCCGTATTTTTCGTTAACTCAGAAGTTTGATTTTTTCACCACTTCAAGGGACTGCAGATTTGAGTATATGGTTTTAATTTCAACTTGATACCTCTACGCGTTCCCGAGATAAAGAGTCTTGACAGACAGATAGACGGACGGACAACAAAGTGATCCTATAATGGTTCCGATTTTTCCTTTTGGGGTAAGCCCTACCCTAAAAAAAATAGTCAAAAAATGGGAAAAGGACCTTCTTCTAATACTCTTGGAATAAGAACAGGCCATAAAACTCATGTGGGAACCAATTACCAATGTATGTCGTTCAACAAAGTCGCACTTTTAAAATTCTAATTAAAAGCAGTGAATCGAGTTGCAAATCGATATGCAAGTCAATCGGGACGTGGGGCGGAGGCTCCCATGTTTTTCATTACCGTGCGCCCCTCGATGTCGAACAAAACCATGGTGCCATTGTCTTTTAACCATTGCGGTTGGTGTATTTGCGGTAAGGTTGGTGGAATCACTCTAAATAGAAAAGAAATTCGTATTATTGCAATGAGTTATCATAAAAAGTGATTTTTTTCTACTCTCAATTAGAAACAATATACACATATTATTGGGTTAGTATCACTTCATTTCTAAATCAAAGTTAGTTAAGCTAATTTCAATGTTATTTGACAGCGCCAAATATAAGAGATGGTCCTACTTATCTACTTTTTTTTTTAAGGTGGGTAATCATCCAAATGACTTCTTACGCTCTGGGTGGAGCGGGAGGTCGTGTCAGACTTTTACTGACTAAAACCTTTGCGTTCTAGGACTATGGGTTTCCCTTTCAGAAATTCTCCGCGGTCCTAGCTAGCGGGCATCGGCCCTGTTGGGCCCCTACGGTTTGCTGACATCTCTTTGAGGAGCGCGAGGATCACAACGCGCTGTTGACGACTGGGCTCGGTCTGGTTAATTACCGAACAGCCGGACGGCGAGCTACCCATTGCTTGACGTCCGCAAGCCCGCGTCTACCGTGGCTGGTAGTCGGGGTCGGAATTACGGCGACTAGGGCGTGAGGAACTTGGTTCCCTCACGCGTGCAGCCTCCTCCTTCGCTAGCATTACTGCTTGGCAGAAGGAGGCGACCGCCTGCCATTCCTCCTCGCTCCGGACCATAGCCTGAACCAGGGTCCGACGCGAAAGGTCGCTGCCACCAATTGCCTCCACGAGGACACGGCGGTGCTCCGCCCAAGCGGGGCACACCTCTACCGTGTCCTCTGGGTGGTCCGCACAATGATGGCACCCGGGTGTTGCTTCCGCCTGAATCCGATGCAGGAACCTCCCGAACTTGCCATGTCCGGTGAGGACCTGCGTCATGTGAAAGGTGAGGACGCCGTGTTGCCGCTCCAGTCACTCCTCAAAGAGGGGACTTACCGCCATAATTGTTGTAGGGGCATAGCAGGGTCGAAGCCTACTGGGGCCAAGGATCTGATTCTGAAAGGAAGACTCGGCCCTGGTACGAAGGAACAGGAGTGGGTTTTTAATCAGTAAAAGTCTGACACTATCTCCCGCCCCGCCCAAGGGCGGGGGATGTCATAAGATGATTTTCCCACCGGAAAAAAAACCGCCATAATTGTAGTGTGCCCAGCACTGGGTTGCGACAGTCGCCATCGCCATTCCACCATGAGATCCCGCCGGAACTTTGTCCGCCATGCCGAGACTTGGCGTGGCCGCGGAGTTTCGCCCCGGCGTTGCATCTCCACGCGCAAATCGTGCATGCATGGAAGGACTGTTGCCTCCAAATCCCATGGTGGCAGGCCAGCAAGGAGGCTCGCCACTTCGCGGGAAATCGTGCGGTATCCCCGTACCATCCAGATGGCCATGACCAGCATGCTAAACGCTTGCCAGAGGGCAAGCATTTAGCATGGCCGCCGGTCGCTTTTTCAGCGACGGCACCTACACCGGTGACCCGTAAAGGGCCATGGACCTAACAATTCCCGCGTGGAGCCTCCGGCAAGAGGCGTCCGGACCCCCAAGGTTGGGCAAGAGCCGCTTTAGGGTAGCCCCGGTACGTTCCAGTTTGGGAGTAAGACGTCGAAAGTGCTCCACAAAGTTCCACCGACGTCGATGCGAACCCCTTCTACCGTTATTTGGGAACCCGGTGGTGGCGCGTTCCGAGGGCCATGTCTACTTATCTACTAAGACTGGTTAAGAATTTTAGAGGTTTTGGTTTTTGAACTATGAATAGTTGGTCAAGTTCAATGATTTATTTGATTTATTGGTCAGATTATTTGATTTAATTTGATTTATTGGTCAGATTATTTGATTTAATTTGATTTATTGGTCAGATTATTTGATTTAATATGATTTATTGGTCAGATTATTTGATTTAATTTGATTTATTGGTCAGATTATTTGATTTATTGGTCAGATTATGTGATTTATTGGTCAGATTATTTGATTTATTGATCAGGTTCTATGATTTATAAGTCAAGTTCTATGATTAATTAGTACGGTATCATGATTAGTTGGTCAGATTTTGTGGTTAGTTGGTCAGATCCTATGATTAACTGCCCAGGTTCTAATTATTTTCCATCAGTCCCTAAATGTTTCAAAATTCTCCATCGCTAAATATGTAACTGTTAAAAAAATAAAGACTATTATGTCTTTATTTTTTTAAGTATCATTACCGACAGTTACCACCACAACCGATAAAAACAAAAAAATACATAGTAGTTATTATTTAACGATGTGACACCAATAAAGTGGTCTGACCACAGCTGACCACATCAATGTCTCCGTGGATATTATACGCTGATGTTCGTTTATAGCTCTTTTTGCTGACATTAACTGTGATTGATTTATAGTACCCGTCTAGCGACAATTTACTTATCATAAAAGTGATTTTTGATATAGTGTTTAGATTTTTTACTTGGTTTTAATAAATAACCAGCTTTTGCCACCGGCTTCGCCGGCGTGAAAATAGGTTTCTCCATACAAACTTCCGATCCATCTTTTACCACCTTAGGGATGGAGTTTCGTAAAATCCGTTCTTAGCGGATGTCTACACCCTATAAGGAACCTACCTGCCAAATTTTAAGTTTGTAAGTGTTATAGTTTCTGAGATTTCGTGATTAATCAGTGAGTGGTATTTTGCTTTTATATGTGCGAGTCGGGCTCGCGCAATGAGGTTTCCGTACAAACTTACCTATGAAAGTAGTTCAATTCCCAAATTGAGTTACGAAGATTTTTTTCGAATCACAAAATAGTTTTTTTTGTGACGTTACAACAAATTTACAGTTTTCAGATTTTTTCCTATACTTGTGCTATGATTGCTATCTTGCTTCATGCCAAATTTCAGGATTCTATGTCAACGGAAAGTACCCTATGAATTTTGATTTCCTTGAGAGTGTCGAAATACACGTTTTTTGCGACATAAACGGTCGTATTTTTTTGTTCGTTAACTCAGATATTTGAATTATTTTTCACAGCTTCAAGAGACCGCAGACCTGAGTATATGGTTCTAATTTTAACTCGATGCCTTCACGCGTTTCCGAGATAAAGGGCCTTAACAGACAAATACAGACAGACTGACGGATAGACACAACAAAACGATATTATAAGGGTTCCGTTTTTTCCTTTTGAGATACGAAACCCTAAAAAACAGGAATCTATTCCATACTTTCAACAGTGTTGAAAGCCACAACAGCAACGCGAAGCCTGCTCCACAAAATAAAGTTTTCCCTGCGATTAGGAAGGAGTTCAAAGTAAGAGTTTTGTCATCGGCGCATTGTGTCGAGATGGGTTCTTTAATAACGCGCGTTTTGTCTGCTGCGCCATTCAGCCAGCAATAATGTGGAAAATACCTTATGTTTTGCGTTCGAGCGCCACAATTTTTCGTAGTTGATTAACTTTGATTCGATTTTGTTTTGGTATTTGCTTCTAATGTTTTTTTCTAGCTTCAATTTATATATGTTGTTTATGTTACAACTAGAGATATGATTGAAAGAAAGAAAAATATATTATTTGATACAGAGTAGGTCAATGTACATGCTACATTGTTTCCACAGATTACCAGCTAAAAAGAGATACAGCGAGGACACAAAATAAAACTAGAATACAAACGGCAAAAAGGTTCGCTTCTGAAAGGAAAACCCGGGGTCCTGGAACTCAAGGCGAAGAGGGATCATAGGAGTGACTGACCCGCCCTCCCGTATCGCTCTAGAGCGGGAGAAGTCATTGGATGATTTCTCAAAGAACAAAAATAACAGATTATATAATGTATATAATATGTATATAAACGCTGCTTAAACTTAATGCTAATTCTATAACACTAAAACTAATTCAATATGATATTTTATATGGCTTTTGCAAAGATTTTAACTTATTATGGCAACTTTTCTAGTCTTTGCACGGAAACAAATTAGCCCATTATGTTTTTAGTTTTGTTTTTTTCTTCTAGCTGCAAGTAAGTACGGTAAGTACATGGATGAGGATAGTTATAGAATCTCAAGAGTTTATTGTTTAGCTATGGAATTTTGATGCATCGGGTTTTTTTATGTATGATACGATATATTTAAATAAATAAATAGACAGCAAATATATTTCTTATGGATCGCCGTTTTTGTAATTTTAACTTTTGCCATTCTGTGGATCAACTTCCACATATAACAAATATTAAGATTTTTGAGTAGATAGTATTTTGGGATCACAAGGAAAAAGCATTAAAGTATAGTTACCAAAAAAAATGTATTGTTTTTTATTTGTGGTCCGTCCGTATTTTTTGTCAGTTCGATAGTACGAGTGCAAAATCGCAATTGATCAAAAACAATCCAATATTATAGACGTACTCATCTATCTACCTACTATCTACCACACTGGTCATATCAATTACACCGCAAAGAGGTGTAAAAAGTTAATATAATTAAACTCAGCCGGGACTCGAACCTGGTACACACAAAGCCCATCAATTAGCGACCGCGGCCAGTGATCCATCAGGGGAGGCATCAACGTTTTAATTAAAGAATCCACCCTGGTAACGAGGCAGTGACAATATTCAACACTTTTTATGAGTAATGAACTGTGACTGTCCTGTAAATACATACCTATTGTTAATCCATGTTTATCTGGTTATTATTTAGTTTTTTGATTTAGAATAATCATGCTTTATGATGTTACTACTGCTGGAAGTTATGCTTCCACTCTATGAGAGGCAATGGCCCGTAATCTTCCAGATAGGCTCAGTGCGGGTTGGTGGATGACATGTCTTCGATTTTTTGACTCTAGAACAGGTCAGTTTCTTCTGATTCCTTTCCACCGTTTTTCTACCCTGATCTGTGGTGTGATTATAGCTGATTAATAAGTTCGTTGGTATGGGACTAGGCGGGTCATGTTAGCCGCATGTACAGTGACCGTTGGGCAAAAGTCTCAACACCATGGGTTATGATTTAGATGCGTTCCAGGAGGACTGGTTCGAGTCTGCGAGGGAGAAAATTGTACGAAGAAGAAGAACGCTAATGCATCTGATAACGCTCCAGCGAGAAGCATAAAATTTTCTTGATAACTTCAGACTTCTCATAACGATTACTTTAGTGAAAAAGAAAAGATACACTTCTGTGCTACCACCCATTTTTTTTTCCACGCATTACTGTTCCGTTCTGGGCAAATGCTTTCTTCTACGATCGGTCCAGTGCGTCTTGTATTCATCGAATTCCCGTGATCTTTACCAGGTCTTCGGTCCATTTTGGAAGGCCTTTCAACGCTGCGTCTTCCGGGTACGTGGTCGCTATTCCAGAACCTTTCGGCCCCCTCGACCATCTGTGCTGAGCGATGTGCCCTGCCCACTGTCACTTAGTTTGATAATTCTTCGGACTATGTCAGTAACCTTAGTTCTCCAACATAAACTTTTTAATATTTTTACCTGTAAATGTAAAATACTTCCCCCATTACCTGTGTTCGAGAAAACCTTGAAAAAGACAGAGAGATCATTAAATAATACCCGTCTCAGTGCTAATCTCAACGTTGTCTCTTTGAACCGTCTTTACATTATACAGGCAGAATCATAAAATGTTAATTCCAAAGATTCCGATGGAAGTAATTCGACCTAATTAAGCCTTGTTCTAAAGACAAGCGTTATCTTTGAACTTACCTGTTTTTGAATGCTTTCTACCTTCTGTTAGAAAATTACTTGGGCTTGTAAGCGAGTTTGGATCTTGCGAGCTGAGAGGTAGAGTTGATTATCCTTTGTTGAAAGCTGGGAGACGAAGATTTTCGTGATCTTGTAGGGTTACCTGAAAATATATTATGATTTTACTTGTATTTTTATTTATTTTTTGCGTAGTTATCAATCGAGAGAAAAACAGAAGGAGAGAAAATACTAATTAATTGATTTTAAACTTTAAGTAGGTAAACTATTATTTTAAGTTGGTAAACTATTATATTAACATAACTATATTTATATTATTATAAGATATAGAGCGACACATCAATCTATCACTTTCTTTTTTATTTCTATCACACTAATATCATAAAGGCAAAAGTTTTTATGCGTGTGTGTGTATTATTTTTTTATTGTTGCTAGGTTCGCGCTTGACCACTATCTCACCTGATGGAAAGCGACGATGTGGTCGACGACGGAGCTCACTTGCCTAGAAGTAATCTATTCACTCTTGACTTAAAGATTCCCAGGTTGTACCTTTCAGGAAACACAGACTGTTTTGTTGAACAAAGGGCTGATCAGATTTGGGTAAAATTGGCACACGGGTAGACCATATCTCAGGGTAGATACCCTGAGATATGATATGATATGAGATATGTATTTACACAAATAAAGTAAAAAAGTAAAAAGAAGAAGGAAACAGAAAAATAGGTACAAAGTTGATGCTTATTTCTAAAGCAATCTCTTCCAGCATACCTGCGAAAGAAGAGTTGGAAAAAATTAGAGATATAGACACCGTGTGTAACAGTAATAGGAAGAAAAGGAGTATACACAAAATAGTAGTATGTAGTAGTGTAGTAGTATGTAGTAGTGTAATAGTATGTAGTAGTATGTAGTAGTGTAGTAGTGTAGTAATATGTAGTATGTTACCTTAGGATAATTTTCTACTTTCACTTGGACGATGTCGCTGGCAGAAGCTAACGTCTTAATTCGGTAGCAGACTCTATGAAGTTCTACTCGTACATTTGTACAAAAAACCAACTAAATCCTCATCTCTATTTCTTTGTATTTTTTTTCCTCAAAGTCTTGTAAAACCTCCTCCAGGTGAATCCTCACAGCCCTACTTCACAACCCTCCTTGGCCAACATTAATAAGGAGAATTAAGATTAAAATGATATTAAATTTTGATATTGTGTTGTGTACGGATTATTTCGAAGGAAATTTTAATATGGGCCTCGCTCTTTGAGTCCTTTGTGGCCTAGGCAGGCCTCTGTGTTTGTTCTGCTTAGAGGTATTATATTGAGGTGGGTGAAAAAAGGTATGTCGAGAGGACTTACGAGATTATGCGCGTGTACAAAGTGTATGTAGATTTTTGTGAATTTAATTTTGGTTTGTGTTTGATTTTGGAATACTTGATTCAAAATGTGGATTTTTATTAGTTTTATTTTATATAGTGTAGATGATATACACATTATTAAAAAAAAAATAACTAACTAAGTAGGATATGTATGTATACTTAAAAACCAAAAATAAATTCTTCCGCATCGCTGTCGACTGGAAATGTGCCCAAAAGACTGGCGGCATTGCCGCGTTGTACTAGTACCAGTATGTCAATGCTTTATTAAGTAGTTAAAACTATTAGTTGTATTTTAAGAGGGGAGCACTGACGAAAATACAAAATGTTTTTCACCGATAGAATACTAAATTAGTTTTAGCTGAAGAGCCATAGGGACAGGCAATGAAGCGAGGAGAAAAAGCTATACTTCAGATCTTGATAGCTTTAGCACTGGTTTCAGTCAAAGGGACATCACCTGAAACATATTAATAATTTTTAATATGTATTTACCATAAAAGATTGTATATAAGCAACTTATAATTTAGTAAGCTATTATTACAATTATAAATACGATTCAGTATAATAGGTGCATCTGTAACCGAACTAGGTAAAAACCTGTATCTGGGTATACAGCGCCTAACCTCTCAGAAAATATATGTCTGAAATGGCTATGTGGAAAAAATCAATAACAGCCAATGCCATTTCACGGTCTGTGTGAGATTGAACTTAGCATCAACGTAATAACTGATATTATATTGATTTTCTTAGGAAAATGATGATTCACTCATAGCTCGTTTCAAGTTATAACTTCTAGATGTTATAACTGTAAGCCAAACAAATTGGACCACCAGGCGTAAGGCGATGTGCCAAGGGTACATGGTTGACATCCCACCTATACGCACAAAACGTTTTGGGAACACATTCATTGTCCGTAAAACCAAGGAGTGGAATTCCTTGCCGGAATTTGTGTTTCCTGATGGCTACACAACCCGAGAATCTTTAAGTCAATTGTGAATAGGTTACTTCTAGGTAAGCGCTCCATCGTCGACCGCATCGTCGCTTTCCATCAGGTGAGATAGCAGTCAAGCGCGAACTAATAAAGAAAAAAATGGTTCCGTACGGGAAACGAAATCACGACTCGCAGCGCAACAGCCAATCTCTCAACTATATACTGCGCCAACCGCGCCAGAACGATAAACAATCAAATGAAGAAAATACGTCTTAATTTTGCAAAACAGCACACTGCGCTTTCTATAATTACATTACAAGTCTTCAACAAACAAATTCACAGCCACCATCAGCATTGCAATCACACCAAAAGCCTAAGAAAGTCACAAACAATATCTTTAACAAGAGTTCTTCGGGACTTACTTTGAATAATTAATTCCATCAGGTCAGTCCCCTCCCGGACTGGTCCAATCATCGCTAATCAATCCCTATTGTGCGCAGCTTTTTATAAATGCGTTGTAAATGCGCGTGCTTATGTTGAAGTGGGAATTATACGAGTGGTGATAGGATATCTTTGACCGTGAGAGGAATAGGGTTATACTTAGTTTAATATTTAAGAATGTATTTAATTGAGTTTAATCATTAGGTAAATTATTAATTTTAACAATTTTAGACACTGGGTGGGTTCATAAATTATTTTCTATTTCAATCCACTTTTTTATCTATTATTGTACTTTTGAGTACAATATTGACCGGTTTACATTATCCTCTCATATCTCATCATCATCATCATCATCATTTCAGCCGAAAGACGTCCACTGCTGGTCATAGGCCTCCCCCAAGTGTCGCCACAATGAACGGTCCTGTGTCTCGCATCCATCGGACTCCCGCAACCATTACCAAATCATCGGTCTACCTTGTAGGAGGCCTTCCAACGCATCTCATACTTATTTAATATTGTAATATGGAAATATGGTTAAATCAAAAAATTTTCCAAAAGAGTCACCGTGGAGTTTCTTGCCAGTTCATCTCCATATGAAAGGACCAATTAGAACAGTGCGCTAGCTTCTGACGTTTTGTAAGTACCACTCACATGTAGGCCTATGTGAAATAAAAATATTTTGAATTTACTAAAACTACAGGTAAAAAGGTACAAAGGCAGTACGTTGGAGATATTGGTAAGTTTTTGGTAAGGACAGCGTAGATTTAGTAACCTATGGCGATTTTAAGTCACTAGAGCGAAAATAGTTCTGCTATTTACGCTCTTGTGTCTTAAAAGACAATGTTTGTAAATGTGAGTACCATGGAGCTATTTTATGGTTTTTAGGTTATTATTGGACTTGTTTGACATAAATGAGCATGGCAGTTGAGAGTTTGTCATGCTCACTCAAATGTCTCACTGATAGTGGCGCGTGTGTTGGATCATTCGGTTCCCTTTAAAATGGTTGAGCTGAGTGGTGCTAATATTCGCGTCAGGTCCGTGAACGGGCGCTGTCAGTTGAGACTGGTCATCTCTTAGCTGCCAGTTGCTATTTTAATATCTATATTTAGTTTTTATTTTTACTTTATTGACATTGTTCTCACATGATAGCGACAAGAAACATGTAACAGAGATATTTGTATTAGCAAAGCATGATTGAAAAGAGTGTCCATGGAGTTTCTTGCACATTCTTCTCCATAGAGATCTACGCTTTGGAATGTGCAATTAGCATCATTTTTTCTGACTGACTGACTTCTTGACATTTCAAAAGTGCCTGTAAATGGTTTATTTGAAATAAATGCTTTGAATTTGAATGCAACATTAGAACGTATCTATATAATTAGCTACTGGTTTTCAGAATCCTGAAATAATGGAATGACAATACGTAATAAGAAATAACATAATTAGCTTGTAATATTTTAGTGTAAGTTTCAATTTGTTATAGTGCTCTCATTAACGTACAGATCCTTAATCTAACCTGTCCGTTTCGGGGTGCCGGGTGTAAAATTACATCAATTCCATCCCAGCTCTCGTCTTTTACACACATTGTTTTAAAGTAATAGAACATGTTTCATTAGTCCGTCATTTTATTGGTAAGTCGTTTAACATTGATAAATATACACCAAAATTATTTATTTTGCACATTACCGGTGGACCAGCAGTTACTCTAATCCCCTCCTCCTCCTCCTCGGGTCGTATTCCTCATTAATGAGGGTCGTGAAGTTCCCGCTGAATTAGCTTCTTATTGATGGTATCTCGCCATCTGTGACGATTCTTAGCGTCATGAAGTGCAACCTGCAATTGGGTGTCCAGTGTGGAGCGGACCTGATCTGCCCATCATTTTGGGCTGCGGCCTCTTGGGCGTTTGCCATCAACCATGCCAGTTACGATGAGCGGTTCAAGGTTGTGGTTTTTCCTGGCAATGTGGCCAAAGAACTCTATTCTTTGGCTACATTGCCAGGAAAAACGGTACTCTGCGCATGCAGCTAGCTAGCTAGTCTAGGTAAAGTATGTAATGACAATAATATTTCATACATTGCCTGGACGTCCCAGGTATTCTATATATTGCCTATGTATTGTATAAAATACCTGTATTATACAGATTGCCGGTAGCATATGTTAAAACAAGCCGCTGGTAAGTGGAAGCTAAAAGATGACCAGCCTCAACTGACAGCACCCGTTCACGGACATGACGTGTATGTTAGCACCACTCAGCTCAACCATAGATGTTCGGAGTGGTCAAGATATTTAAGCCGTACTTTACCGAATTCTATTGCGCTCATAGAGAAAACGACATACAGCGTATAATAAATTAAATCCAAGTGCGCATTAAATGGATCCTCATGATATTGTCGTAAAGCTTTCATCCAGTTTTGACAAACGAGGTGTTATTCCGAAGATAACATAAACATAAAATACAGAAATAAGATAAATGTTAGCCGTGTTAGCTTTTATGTTTTATTTCTATGTTTATGCAAATATCAATGTGTTTTATTACACACAATAGCTTGTTTTGGTAACTATTCTTCTTTTCGTTATGAATTATTTACTTTTCTTGTCGATGTTTTACATTGTGGGCGTGATAGATATGTATTTTTAAGCAATTCAATTTTTATCTAATTCATTCACTTAGCCGTCAACTTAACTTTGAGACAGATTTTTTTGTTCGAACCATCGCTATTTTGCTCACATAGGGACAATTTGACTAATTTATATTAAATTATATACTAAAAACTATTTACAATCGTTATTGAGAATGTGACTCTTTACTATTTGTGGCGAGTCACTTTCTCCAACTTCCTGTTCTATAATTCTGTATTTATTTCCACTTAACTACATAACAAAATATATACACAAAATATATAAAAAAAATATATAATAAAATAATATTATAAAAAGAAAAAAATGGTGTTTTTGTTTGTAATTAATCACTCAAAAACTACTAGATCGATTTTAAAAGTTTTTTCACAAGAAGAGTCCTACTTTACCACTGTGTAGTGTACTGGCATAGGCTATATATTTCCTACTTTTACGTGGGCGTAGCCGCTAGCAGAAGCTAGTAGTGGAGATTGGAAACTGTACCTACTGATGTACAAATCGTTACTCATATCTAGCATGTATCTGTTAACTTTACACGCCGATTTGTTTAGGAGATAGTTCTAATAGACAACATTTCAGTTCTATCAGCAACCTCATAAAACATTTTGGTGTTGTATTTTATTTTTCAATTTTTTTTTTTCAATTCATTCATTTATTTCAGGCTTGAAATACCCATAGTTACATTACAATTCAATTTGAAAAATTTAAAATTAATAATAATAATACAAAGTCAAATTCAGTTCAATAGTTAATACAATGTTAGATTAGATCAATAAATGTCAGATTTACACCGTCAGTCAGTCAGATATTAAAAGAATTGTATTAAATATTAAAATAAATTATATAAAATTAAAATTCAAATAAATGTCATTATTATATTTAAATACATTTATAGTTTTATTACAATTTCCTAACAGGAATTGGAACAGTAGCATGTATTTATTGTAAAAATAATATATAAATAAATATAAGTACGAGGAGTTGAACAGGTTTTGATCCCTGATTGTACAACTGTTCATTTCCAAAATATGCGTCATTTCAATCTTCGTTTCAATTGCTGAATTGTCTGCTGGTTAGTTTGGGTGGATTGCATGCAAGTCGTGCTTTGTATTTAGAGAAACTTACTTAGATAGTAAAATTAACTTGAAATTAATATGAGCTAGCCACCTGATTACACTACACCCCTTGCGTGCATCTCAAATACGCGATCGTTAAAGGGGTGACCAGACGGTTGCAAACTAGTGTTCCAACCAAGGTGACCTTGGCTTATGTGTTTGGTTTGTGTTGCGGGCGTTGCGGCTACATGGATGTAAACCACGCGCCAACACGTTCGGTGTTTGGAAAAACGCGCCTCTCAACCAAGGACGTTGAACGTCATGGTTTACAACTGCTGTCTACACGGATTGAAACTAGCAAGGTCACCTTGGTTGGGACGTTTGTTTGCAACCATCTGGTCACCCCTTTAGTCAGCACTCGAGCTAGACAACACACGTTGTTGGAAGTTCCCTACTATTAATCATAAACACGCTGCTTTATTTGTACCTATTGCTAGTTGTACTTACTGTATCTCTATATGTCTCTATAATGTATATAAATATATAAAAAAGAAAAAATAAATAAATAATAAACCTATAATATTAAACAAGTACTTATAATAAACAAGTGTAAGTCGGAGTCACGATAGGATCCCTTATCGTGACAGTACAATTTTTCCAAATCCCTAAAAAACATAAACGGCCTTATCTTTAGCAGTAGAGTTGAAAACGCATTCTTGAGAAAAAGGCCCTTGACAGACAGACAGACAACAAAATGATCCTTTAGGGGTTCCGTTTTTGCCAATTTAGGTACTGAACCCTAAAAACTAAAACAAATTATATACCTCTAAGGAAGTAGCCTTATTTCTGGTAGTCCAATGAGCAATGTTGGTGAGACATTACCGCTATTAGCATGCGTCATCATCATCATTATAATCATTTCAGCCGAAAGACGCCCACTGTTGGACATAGGCCTCTCTTAAATGTCGCCATAACGACCGGTCCTGTGCATCCATTCGGATTCTCAAAACCCTCAACAGGTAATCGGTCCACCTTGTAGGAGGCCTTCCAACGCTGTGTCTTCCGGTACGTGGTCGCCACTCTAGAACCTTTCACCCCATCGACCAACTGTTCTGCAAGCAATGTGCCCTGCCCACTGCCACTTAATGGCGATTCTTCGGGCTATGTCCGTAACCTTGGTTCTTCTGCGGATATCTTCATTTCTAATGTGATCACGCAAGGAAACTCCGAGCATAGCCGTTTCCATTGCCCCTTTGGATGCCCATTGGGCTACACTACGCACTATTGCCATGCGGAATTGCCTAAAAACAGTGACAATTACCTAAAAAGTTATATCTTACTACCACATACATTTTTCACTCATATATTTTTCTACATATATTTTACGGCCTAAGATTGCGCGCAGTAACAGGTCCATCTGTTTATCACCAATTCACTCGCAAGTGTTCAGAAATGTCACACTATAATTATGTGTCATTCGTTTATCTATTACATGGAAGGTTTATGTTTAATTAACATTTGCCTTTTAACGTGTAATGCTTTCAAGTTAATCTAAAATACTCCATAATCAGGAATTTACTTTTATTAAATAAGTTTTAAGCAAGATTATACAGTTGATTGAAGATTCGTAGAAGTACCTATCCAGTATTAGTTGTACATTTCTTTGATAGGTTACTTCTAGGCAAGCGTGCGCAATCATCACTCACCATCAGAAGCACTAATGTTCAAATACCAGTCCATCAAAAAAGATTGTTCTCCTGTAAGGCAGAGGTCGCAAGATGTGAAAATACTCACTAACTTATTTATTTTTATTAAAATAAATACTTAGATTGCATTTGAACCAATTGTTACAAACAAGCGCTAATCCCGCCGACAAACTGTTACATAGTTGGTGGGTTTATAAAGTGTACAACATTGTTGGTCCAAATAAATGATTTATTAATTTTTAATTAATTTATCATTAAAATAAAATAAAAACGTTTTCAATCTTCATCATCATCATCATTTCAGCCGAAAGACGTCCATTGTTGAACAAACGTGTCGCTACAACGATCGGTCTTGTGCATGACGCATCCATCAGATTCCCGCGATCTTTACCATATCATCCGTCCACCTTGCTACGCTGGTGGAGGCCTTCCGACGCTGCGACTTTCGATACGCGGTCGTCCCTCCATAACCTTTCGGCCGCATTAACCATCTCTTCTGCGAGCAATATGCTCTTCCCACTTCCCAGTGGCACTTAAGGTTCTATTTATTGTATTATCTTTGACAATAAATTCCGTAAAAAATTTTTAGGTTAGGTTACTAAGTTAACTAACTATTTTTTAATGAATATGAAAGATAATTTTATTGTCAATACATGATTTGCAGTATGTTACAAATTTAATATTTTGTACGTACATGTTTCACCCGTAGGGTGTACAAAGTTTACAATTGTTGAACTCAATCATAATAATAATAATAAATGAAGATATTCATTTTAGCCTTTAGTTTTTGTGAATTACCGATATAATTGTACATGATACCCTTTACGTACAAATATTTGTCTTGGTAGCCACCGATTTAACTAATATTGATCTTCAACTTTTCAATTTTAAAGCAAACTTTTCCTTAATCATTGCCACCAAATCTTCTTCTCACATATCAAATTAACATTTCAATTTGAATTTTTTGCGGTCACACGAAACCCTCCATTAATTGGGTTATAGAGGGTTACCTCAAGGGAGGGAAGGGTTAACTCCTCAGGGATGAGGCCACAATTGATTGAGATGGATGTTGTCAGCGAGCAAATTCAGAGACAACTTTTTACTCCACTTTTTTTCTCCCCTTGTATTGTATTTTAATCTTTTTGTTGTGAATTAAAAAAGGGTGGTTTTGTAACCAGCCAGTTAGGTAGCTAATTGTTTTTAAACTTCTTGAGTGGTTTTACGATTGGTCCTAAGATGTTTCTTTTGTTTTGTTTTTCTGTTTTATGGCTGCAGGGAAACTAATTTGAAGTTGAGAAGTGGTTATTGGTGATATTGTCAAGGCTGATATAAAAAGAATTGGGGGAATTAAAAGTTATATTACCTAGTACGCAACTCAGCTGTGGGTAAAGTGCAGTTATTAGTTACTAGCTCCTGACAGCGGCTTCGCCTGCGTGACTATAGAAAATATATGCCTGACACATAGTGATAAAGTAGCATTAGGCATTAGGTTTACCAATTCACTAAAAACATAAATACAAAATTCCAAAAATACAAATCTGTTTTCTTTGTAATACCTATTAGAATAGTTTTTTTTTTAAGTTTACATATTATTGTACATAGGGCTGTTACAATGATACTTGTTACAATAATTATTTAAAAAACTGAATTTTCACCTGTGACAAACAATAAATTAATCTGAATCTGAAAACATTTAAGGCAACGTAAGACGCAGAATTCGATCATATATCTATGAATAATCAAAAACGTTGATGTAGTCCCCAAGTCCAATATCAAATGTATACTTGTTGACCTTTGTCAAATAATAAAGATAAAGTCGTTGAAATAGAAGAACAAACAAACCAGAAAAACATCAAAACCCCCAGAAAAACGGTACTCGATTACATCCTATATCAACGAAATATCATCGATCACTTCCCATCTGCTGCAGTCTAAGTACATCGAACAATGCCAATAGTTCCCTCAGACAATGTTACTATCAAAACGTTCGATCGCTCCGGACGATACAGCTTTACATAAATACCTTATGTAACAAAGATCACGCTTCCACCGTCCTAATCTTTTGCAAGCGTTTCAAAGACATCACACAACGATGAACTTAGAAAATTCAGCATACATTACACGTTTGGTTTTGGATTTTAAGTTCCAAATCCAAATTGGGAAGGCAATGGATTAGGGGTCACAAGCAATGGTCACTGAATGTAAAGCAATGTTAGTTGGTAAAAGACAGATGTGCGATAACCCAAGATAATCCTGTGATAAAATCTTATACGATTTGCCTTAGCGCACGGTAGTAAGGTTTACGTCTAAAGTCCGAGACAGTAAAGTCGCGAAAGTCGGGATCCACTGATATTTGATAGGTTTTACTTTTACGTAACATCTGCACTTTGTTCAGAGTTTATAATGCTTGATTTGGACCGTCAGTATAGTGTTGCAAATTAGAAAAGACAGTTGACAGTAGGAAAAGGTAGATGATGAACATGATGACCTTGAATATCGTATAGACTTATTGGCTATTCTTTTCTTTAATCAACGAGCATGTTTAATTTTTGCATGTATTCGCAACATTATGCTAATTGTAAAGAAAAGTGCTACAGAGTATGTTGCTTACAAAGGTAACAAAAAACAAAACGCATGGCTGTCTAATTTCAAATCATATTCCTAATAAGTAAGTAATATAGTAGTATTCCTAATAGTAAGTAGTAAGAAGATTATAGATAGAAATAATAACATCTTTGACGAAGAAGATAAAAGAAAAAACCTATACTAAGGTAAATAAACAAAAATCCCTCAAACCATGAAAAGAGCCAATCAAGCCAAAAGCTGTGACAGTCACCACGATCAACTAGTTGACAAATGACACAACTCATGACACACTAATGAAAGTATTATACAGCATTATGCTGCAACATGCTGATGAAAATCAGATGCTTTGTGATACTAAGAGTTCGGAGAAATATGGTGTCTTATATTCAACGGTAATAGGAAGAAGGAAGAAATACTGGATAATGCAAGGAAGAATGAAGACGAATGAATTTGCAAAATCTGAGATACATTAGTAAAACTAGTTCAAAGATCTAAAGTTTAAATAACGATACAGCCCTCTTAAAAAGGTTATTACTCTTTAGATGAAATAGTTTTTTTTTTTTAATTTAAGTCATACGTCAAACAAGAACTCGATTGAAAAATATTACAAAATATATTACTAAAATTAATCATAGTAACGCGAAGTTGCTATTAGCTACTACCAATACATTAATAAAATATAGGTATACTCAACAAAAACCATAAAAAACAAAATATATGCGACTAATAAGTTTAACAAGAGAAGTTAGTATAAAAAATTCAGTAAACATTCCAAAAAAATTGATATCCCACAAATAGTCTTCGAGTTCATCGTTTTAGCTGCGTATAAATTCTATACTAGCAATATAAGCTTTGACACTTTTATAAAACGTGCATATTTATCCAAGTGATGTTTACTTTCTATTTAAATTTTACTATCCGTCATCATGGCATAACGGTCATTGGGAAGTGTTTACGTGTAATAAATTAACGGCCGGACAATCCGACCGGTCGGCTCGCGTGGATAATCATTAATTTCCATGCGACATTGAATTCTTTGGGAGATCTGTCTGAAGCATTAACGTACGCTAAATTTGTTTTCTCATTACTGTCTCCAGTATATTCATTAATTTTCTTTTGTATGGTTCTATGACTGGTGACTTCGGTGCGGTGCATTCCTTGCTACTTGTATTTTTGTAAAATTTTGCCGGTGTTCGTAAATTGTCCATCATGTTTTCTTTTCTTCCAAATGTCCTCTCTCTGAGTTGAATATTTTATTTAAATACAAGTTTTGAATAAAATAAACTTGTACCTACATGTATGTTTACCAAGAAAAACACATCGCAACAATAAATTTTCAGAAATGTCGAGTATCATTACCATTTTACAAATCGCAGCATGCAGCGTTCAAGTTATGCTAATGTCAATCTGTTATAATTCCCGCATCACATACATTTTACTTTTAAATCTCGCATAATTCGTTCATCTCCCCATTTTTTACGTTGCCGCGTGTCCACTGTCACTACTGGACATTAAAAAACATCTTAATTTCTATGTCATCCCCAACTTTATTGAGAATTTGTAAAGAAAGCGTGTTAGGCTCGTGGCACCTGTACATCTGGCCTCTGACCCAGGGATGCTGCAGTCATCTCGCCTTTTTATACTGACCCTACATTGATATGTTAATTTTGATGGTCTTCGCATTTTTACGCAGTTTAACTTTTGAATGAGAGACATTGATTGTAAAATTTGTAGTCGTTATTTATGTTTACTTGACATGTTTAAACTAAATTAGGCTATTTGAATAAATTTCTTCGTTCATGTCATAATTTTGGACACTCATTTCATTTAGATATACGGTCCGTTATTTTCGAATTATGCAAATTCACGAACATTATTTAAAGTCTGTAAAAATTAATCAAAGTAATAATATTTTCGAAGACTGACCCTTGTCCAGCGCTGTAAATACCAGCACATAGATTTTATGGGACACCGGACTCCTGTGTCCGGTGTTCAAAATCGCTAATACCGAAACCCGTTGGGGCCAAATACGTCATTAATTTGAACAAGTCCGGACAAAGGGCGAAGACTGCGCCCTTTCAAGACTAGAAAGACTACATGGCGAAGGATAATAGTGGATAGTCTCCTCACTCGTTTAAGAATGATAAATTACCTAAATGGAGTCGGTATGTCCATTCCCACAGATATTAAAGTGGAGGACAAAAGACGGACCCCCGAGTAGTTGGACCCATGCTGGGGTATTGAAAATATTGCAAAATACACCGTTCATTGTGTGGACCTCATGCAAATCTCTTTGAGGGCTTCTTTCAGATAGAAATTGGAAAAGTTTTATGATTGTGACTTTGATGTGCTTTGTTTTAACAAGGCTAATCGCTCATGATACGCTTGTTTACCAGCGGTATCTGAAGTTTTGTGTCCTATATGTATAAGGATAAAAGTCAAGCGCCAAAAACCGTTGGTGAAGACCAATGAAAGTCTGACCATGTACAAACTTCAAACGGTTTTCTACGGAATATTCTAGATAGATCATTACAATACCATGGTATTGTAATATACAAAATATAATAATTACAAATAAACAGTTTGAAAATAAAATCCTTCATAGATTTAATGGTGGTTGCGATGTTATCTGACACATTTAATTTACTTCACCACAAAAACAAAATACTACTACATAAAAACAAAAACAAAACATAATCTATACTATAATATCTATATGATATATATACACACGTAAACGGCTAGATAGATTTTGGTGATTCTTTTTTTGTCGTGTTGTTATTGCCAGGAGAAGGTTCATAAGAAAGAAAAAATTAAGAAAGTTGGGCAGAGCATTAGAAAATTTCAGAAAACTTCAAAGACTATTTAATGTTCGTGCGTTTGACAGTTCATAGCTAAGACAGGACGACGTCTGTCGGGTCAGCTAGTAGGTAATAAAATGGAAGAGATTTTTTTGTTTGTTGACCTATCAATTATCAAAAATTTTTACCATTAAATCGGATTGGTAGAAATATTACTGTTAGATTAATGACAAATAGTTTAGAGTATAGATTATTATATCTCATCACGCTAAAGTTCATGGTAGCGGGGCAGTAACCAAAAACGTGCGTAAAATTGCGAGGGACAACTATTTCAATTACTAGCAAACATCAATAAATTTAAGCTTGCTAAAGATTTTTAGAAATTATACCTAAGTCACCAAATTAAAATCAATAGCTTAACAGGTAAAGGTTTCCAATCAAACCACTATATCAAACTATTAACCGAAAAACCACCCATGAAATTTTATCCCTTCATTTGCGGTCTATTATCTATAAGCCCATTATTGCTATAATATAACACCTGAACTGGTCCGATTACGCATAATGAGTACAAACCCTTTTGTGTTCATTGAGCCACCGATATTAATAAAAAGGGATAGTGACTAGGCCCTTTGTGGCAAGTTGTTTATTCTACAGAGTGACATGAATGTTTAGAAGCAAAAAAGGGAGATGCAGCGTAGTCAGTACACAAAGATATCCTTGCGGTTCAGTAAGGTTAAATTTTAAATTAATGCTATGGGATAAAGAATAGTTTCGCTTGAAAGATAATTTTGATAGGTAACTTAGAAAAGTGGTATATTTGTAAAAGACGATGATCGGTGACCTCTGCCACCCAGAGAGGTTCTTGATTGACGTTTGTATGACGCGCGCAGCCGGAGAAATTTGGAGAATTCCGAACATGTTTTCTAATTGTTATGGGAGTTTATGAACTACTGTAAATATTTTGGATAGTTTATTAATATTAACAAGGATTTTTTCACATATTTTTAACAATAGGTGTGATTATGCAAATCGGTAGTGAATATTAAAAACATAATTCATCGTCAACATATAATTGAATACACAAATTACGAAGTATTCGTTTTTATTGATTGTATACACCACATCTTAGTGACATAACATCAATTTTATTACTAAGTTTATTGATTTATGTTTTATAATTCCAACAAATCAAAGAAATAACATATGCACACATATAATGATACACAGACATGCAAGAATACAATGATAACCTACTCCTTAATGTCGGTTATTTAAGGTATCTGACTTAATTTCATGAAGTATCTCAAGCTACTGTCCATGAATTGACTGTGCTCAAGCAAAGCTACTGCAAAACTAGTATTCACTTAAAAAAGAAAGAAAAAGAGTTTATTTACGACAAACATGGCTCATAACTTAAAATATATATATAACAAATCTTTACAAAAGAGTGAAGTTATGCATCCACGTAAAACGGCCAGCGCTCAGCAAAATGCTGGGGCTCATGTACTGAACAGAGCAATAGCGCTGATTTTCAGCGCTAGCCGTCGTTGACGAGTCGTTGAATGGCTAGCAAATTTACAAGTTATGAACTAAAAACAACTTAATAAACTCTCAACCGCACTAGTGTGATTTCGAAGGAAATCACATGAGTTTATTAATTTTATTAGCTGGTGAACTAGCTAGGCAAATATAGTGTATGAATTTGATAGATAAAAGAAGGATGAGTTAGAACTCAAACAATGTTATAAATAAAACGATAAAGCGCAGCATATAGAAGCCTTTGATTACATCTCCTCATATCACACTAGTAAGCATATCGATATCCTTGAATGAGCCGATATCCAGAGCAGGGTGCAGGGTAATAACATTTTCTTCTGATCGTCCATAGAAACTCATAGCATCCTTAATTAACCAACAGTAGCATCAAACAGCCGTACAATTTCAGTTGCCACACAAAAGCTTACAAAAAATGTCTACAATAGTCCACAAAGGTGACAATGACTACAATAGGCGCTATGGGAAACAGTACAAAAGTCTCTGTATATATTCATTGTTTGTTTTACTAAGAAGTGACGGACGAAAACAAATAGCCCTTTTTAGAATAAGTAGCAACCCCATCTTAGTCTCAACCGTTACAATTGAACCTTCAAATGTTCCCATATCCATTATCCACACAGTTCTTCTTAGACTGGTTGTTACATCCATTATAACTTGGTCTGTATCAGCTAAAGAGTTGGGAGTTTAGGGATGGTCATAGGTTGCTGGTAGGTAATGTTGTTCTTCACAGTTCTAATTGCCTATTATAATGATACTTGATACGTCTCGACTTGTTCGATGTTCTACGAGTAGTAGATAGAGATTACTTTCTATTGTATTGGGTATTAGTTACTTTTGTTTTGTAGTTACATTAAAATCTTTGTGAATCATAATGGGTAAGTTTTCAGCTTTTAATGATGGAAAGAAGATACTAATAGTTATGGCATTTTTGGGCTAATAATAATAATTCTCTCGACCAAATTTTGATGACGGTGGAAAATCTTAACGAAAATTAGTCAAGTAACTACGCAGGATATAGTGCATAAGCGTGAGCGCAAACACTGGTGCAGTCTTGGTTCCTATAATCATAAAGTCTGATAGAACAGTAATTCGACACGACCGGGGAGAGATTGGTCCTGCACCAACGGCATTGGGTACATATTTTTCAAGGCACGGAAGTGTCACACCACCAGCTTCCAAATTTTGAACTTCAACACAGTAATTTCAAATGGAAAAACTCAATAGCACTTGTTGCCCGATCTAGGAATCGAACGCAGGATTCTACGCTCAGCAGTCACTCTTGTCACCACGAGGTCAACGAAACAGTTGGAAGTCCTAAAGAGACGTTTGAATCAAAACTTTGGGAGACTCACCATATACGCTTTAATAATTCTTCCAGACTGGTTCGATGGTCTAGTGGTCGTAAACGCTAATATTGAGTATGAGATCACGGGTTTGGTTCCTGGGTCGGACAAAATAATATTGGACTATACCGCGGCATTGTTCGAAAGAGTCATCGCGAACCTGGTACGCCAAAGGCAACTGAAGGAACATAGGTGGGTTTTAGTCAATAAAAGTCTGGCTGTCTCTCTCGCTTCAAACAGAGCGGGAGAAGATATTTGTTGATTTCCTAAAAAGAAAGAAAAAAAGAAAGAAAGATTTTTATACCTAAGTACATTTATGCCTAATCCTTGGGGCAACATAATATAGGCATTAGGTAGATATTTTAATAAATTTTAGTGATTTTATAGTTTTTGATTTGGTAACAAATACGCAGTGCCACAATTCAACAGTGACATAATTTCCCACGTAATATTTTTTGAGAAGGGAAAACATCAAATGACTTTTCCCGCTCTGGATGTAGTGAGAGGGTGTGTCTGCCTTTTACTGATTAAAACCCACCAGTGTCGTTCAGTTACCCTTTGCGTAAACGTTTCTAGTGTACCCACGTTCTCTACAGTCTATATAAGAAACCTTAACTTTTTTAAATAACGATAAAAGTCACACCTCAAAACAATTCAAATTACCGTAACCGAATAAATCTTATACGCAAAACCAAAGAAGATAATAACTTAAACAAACAACTATAAAAGTTACCTTAATGGACTTAACACTAGAACTTCCGACCGGTCTAACGGACCCCGGATGATACATCTATCCCATTAATATGGATTTTTATACCTTTTACCTTTGTCTAACCCTTTTGTGTTCGAAAGGGACATCCCATTAACTTCTTGAGGCCGCCATTGTTATTTTTGCGTATGCTAATCTCGGTGCCGGGTGGAAGTGTGACTGATTGGTACCGAGATTCTCATGGCAGGGTGACGGTCAGTAATGATGAGAAACTCTTCCTGTATGACTTGACAAATTTTCGTTTTAATATGTCTTGCAAACCTGTTCGGATGTGAGAAGTTAGAAATGCTATCAATAATTAACTGTAAGAACGAGATTGTCGTAATGATTGATCTGCAGGAGAAACAAAATATGGTAGCATCTCAGCAAAATATATCACACTTATAAAGGCTTAAGTTTGTGAGTGCGTATGTTAGTTACTTCTTCGCGCTCGAACGGCTGTACAGATTTGGGTGAAGTTTGGCACACGAGTAGACCATGCTCTGGAATAGCACATATAGCTCTTTATCCCAGGAGTATGTTCCCTTGGGACAATTTTTAGGATTCCTTACCTCAAAAGGAAAAAAAGGAACCCTTATAGGATCACTTTGTGGTCCGTCCGTCCGTCTGGCTGTCTGTCTGTCAAGACCCTTTATCGGAACGCATGGAGGTATTGAGTTGAAATTAAAACCATATGCTCAAGTTCGCGGTCTCTTGAAGCTGTGAAAAGATAAAATTACAAAGTTAACGAAAAAAAAAGATACGGTCGTTTATGTCTCAAAAAACGTATATTTCGACACTCTCGAGGAAATTAAAATTCATAGGGTACTTCTCGTTGACTCGGAATCTTGAAATTTTGCATAAAGCAAGGTCTTATAGGTATAAATCTGAAAAATGTAAATCTGAACAAAAATTGCGATTTGGAAAAATCTTCGGGATTCGGGAATTGAACTATTTTTATAGGCAAGTTTGTACAGAATCCTCAATGCGCGAGTCCGACTCGCACTTGCCCGGTTTTTTCTTTACTTTCACGCAGGCGCAGTCGCTACAAGTACATAACGAACGGTTCTGTGCGTCTCGCATCTCATTCTCACCAGGTCATCGGTCTACCTTGTAGGAGGCCTTCCAACGCTGCGTCTTCCGGTACAGTCGCTACTTCAAAGACTATTGGCCCTATCGACCATCTGTTCTACGAACAATGTACCCTGCCCATTGTCACTTAAGTTTGGTTAAACTTCGGGCTACGATTATCTACGTTAATCTTGGTTCTCCTATGGATATTTTCAATTCTGATGCGATCACCCAAGGAAACTCCGAGCCACCTTCATAGCCCTTTGGGTGACTTTAAGCCTTCTGATGAGACCCTGAGTGATTACAGCAAAGCAATTGCAAACGTACATCTACATACTTGCATATCCTTCATCAACACATCAGCATATTAAACGGGGAACCTAAATCTATAATAACATAATCTGTCCCCAACCCTTCGCGCTACGGACGGCTTTAATAATGCATTCGCCATTAGTTAACCCGCAGATGCCGAGCCGTCTTGCCTCTAATTCTAATTGCACGGAAAGGGTGAAAGGATTACACTTGCCCGAAATACCCGAATCTGTTTTAACTTCGTACCTTACTTTTTGGGAATTAATTAGCTACCACATTTTGGTAAAGGTGTTTGAAATCTTTTGTAATGGAAGGAAAACATTGATTCTATGAAGCAAAATTAATTTTTGAATAAAGAGTGGTTTTGGTTTTCTTTCAGTGTTCATTTTACTGGAAGGTTATCACAAAGCCATTAGCTCTAAACGTCCTTTTTACAGAGCAGGACATAACGTAATTAATTTTTGACGATCCCGTTGACAGAGTGGCTTTTTTAAAAGCCCGAGAGTCACAGAAGGTGTCTGGACGCAGCTGGGACGGCATTACGCTAATCTGTGTGGCGTCGCACTTGTTAAATATTAACGCAGTCTAATTACAGCCCCCGTCGTCCCCCGCGTCCTCTAATGGCTTTTAAAACTGATTCCCACCCTAAGGATGCGTATTTGATGACAACTCTCGACGTTTTGGTGGTTTTAAACAAGGGCTGTGTGACTTCCAAACACGTGTCGTTCTTCAGTCCAGAACATTCTATTTGTCGTCCATTTCTTGATCTAAGTAACACTATTTTTCTCTGTTCTTGCTTTAGAGGAGTGATGTATAGCGTACAAGAGAATAAGTCGTTTGTAACTCCTGAATGCATTAGACATATGTGGCTTGTAAAAGGTGCTGAAGGGTGCATGCATTTAGCTTTAAGTGTTTTGTAAGAACCTAATCGAGACAAGATGGAGAATTGAGTTTAGTTTCTAGCTAAGTATCATTACTTATGAGAGGTAGATTAGAGTTTTCTGCCAGCATATTTTTAGTTTATACTTATTCAGAAAAGAATGTAGTCATTTCTGACAAATACTATCAGAAGGGTGCTTACGATCTTACACAGCCGCCGACAAAATCCGTGCGAATGTTGGTTAACAAAGCTAATAATTAATGATGTAGCGACGGCCATATTTGTCCAACTGGCGATCCTAAAGCAAGCAGGTCATTCTCAAAGGGAACCGTTTATTTTGCTAATGGTTCCAAACAACAATTACTTGGACACATTACACGTATCATTAGTAGGTACAGTTTTATTTGTCGTTTGTTTTCTTAGCTGGGGTCTATCGGACCCCGCGCGCGGTGGCGGGTTGATATCATTAATCAAAAGATTTCGGAGTTCGGACGGTATCTTGACAAAAGTTTTTTTTGGCTGTAAGCAAATATGGGAATGTGGTGACGAGAAATGATTTCTACACCTATATTTTACAGAATTTTTGTCCTTATTTCCTAAGTTAGATGGGTTATAATGCTGTGTAAGTAGTATCGGTACCGTTGTCATATATTCTATTGTGTCTAGGAATTTATATTTCGTTTGATCGCCATAATAGTTTTGTGTCGATCTGATATTGACGTGTGGGAAGATCCTGTAGGAAATTGTGCTTATAAAATGATTCATTAGGTTTTCCGATCATCCATCAACTGCCCGTATAGCTGTATGTCCACTATTGACAACGCTTTTATGATATTATCAAGATTTAAGTTGAAGAAAGATGTTTGAGATTAAGGATTTTTTCTTACACTAGGAATTATATAGTTATGCATCGTTATTGTATTAATATACTAACTGGCAACGTTAAATGTGTCTTGTATATTTGATATCCTTACATAAAAGAGTAAATACCAATCATGCAAAAGCACCACAGCAAAATTAAGTCTCAAGAAAAATTAAAACAATCAAATCAAAAAACTTTTCACAGATTTTTTTATCACCTTAAGAAAAGTTACGATACCGTAGCTCTACAACTGACAATTTCTTGTTTTACCCGACGAACACGGCGACATCTGTCAAGACTTGACATGTCTTATCTTTGGGGTAAAAAAAACCCCTGGGGTGCCTTTGCCACCCCACGGAAGACAATGCAATGTCGAGAATCAAATATATTTATGACTATGTAAATTGGCTCAATTCACAGCAGAATTCTGAATTTAGCTAAAAGGTTGGCTAAAGTAAAAGGTAAAATTTATTTTTTCGCGCCAGATGTCTTTGAGTGCGGTTTCTTTGATTTTCTCTGTTTTTTCTTTCTTGATATTGTTGTTTTTTTACGTTCGGTTTTCCGGTTTATTAAGGTGTGAATGTGAAGTGACGGGAATGATACGATAAAATTGGAAAATATGTATTGCCGTGTGGCAATACTTTTGTAAGGATTCGGGACGGGATTTTTAGGAATTCATTACATAAGTTGGGTATATCCTCCTCCTCCTCGAGTCGTATTCCTCATTACTGAGGGTCCTGAAGTTCCCGCTGGATTAGCTTCTTGCTAATGTTATTTCGCCATCTGTGACGTGCAATTGGATGTCCAGTATGGAGCGGACCTGATCTGCCCATCTTTTTGGGCTGCGGCCTCTTGGTCGTTTACTATAAACCATGCCAATTACGATGAGCTGTTCAAGGTTGTGGCAATTTTTCCTGGTAATGTGGCCAATTAAATCCAGTACTCTACGCATGCAGGTAGTCGACAGTCTGATCTTGATGATGAAGTTGGGTATATACAGCTTACGAATTATCTGGTACCTGCCGCTGTTTATATGTATTTCAATAAATTGCGTCTTAACTTGTTCTTATTTGGCTATAGGTTGCTGTCCCCCGTGTTTTCGCCCGCGTCTTTAATGACTGCTCCACTTCTATTGGTCGTAGCGTGATGGTACAGCTTTCCTCGATAAATGGGCTATCCAATACTAAAATAATGTTTCGATTCGAACCTTCCTGAACTTAACGCGTTCAAACAAACCAATAAACAATCAAACTCTACAGCATTACAATATTAGTAGCATAATCAGCCTTTTAATGTTCCTACTGCTAGGTCTCAGGCCTCCTCTCTAGGAGAGAGAATGGGCCGTAATCCACCACGCGGATCCAGTGCGAATTGGTGGATGTCACATGTCTTCAAATTTTTGGTTCTAGGACATGCCGGTTTCCTTACGATGTTTTTCTTCACCGTTTTGAGAGCAGTGGTGATGAAATAAATTACACAAAGTAACTTGTAAGTCGGAGCCGTTACCATTCGGCCACCACTGCTCTACAATATTAGTATATACCTCAAAATAACCTGCTAAAGCTGAAAAAGTCACAAGAAAAAAATGTAATAAACTCACACCTCTAGTGCCTACTCTCTCCCACATTATAGTAAGTGGATCCGCGAACAAGCCTCAAGCCAACAGGTTTTCCTTATTACCACCCTAAAAAAGTGCCGATATATTTTAGCGTTAAGTGGATGACGTCACGATGTCCGCAAAAAGTGCGGATAAGCGGACAAGGGACGAGACGTTTGTTTTTACACGTCCGCGCCAATTCTTGTGGATGTGCCCGGGTATACACGAGCGAAAGAACTACAGATATATATATTTTTTAAATGGCCTGGTTTTTTGTTTTCGGTGGGAAAATCATTTTATGACATCCCCCGATCTTGGGCGGAGCGTGAGATAGTGTCAGAGTTTTACTGACTATACCCACACCTGTGGCCCCAGTAGACTTCGACCCTACTGGGCCCCTACTTGCTGACCTCTCGAACAGTACACGCTGTCACGCGCGTCGTACGTGCAGTATGGCCTGGTGAAGCACCACCCTAAGGTCGACTGGAAGAAAATGCCTATGACATAAAGTCCGCCTTTGTATATTATTTACTAATGCATAAAGCTTCAATAAATAAGTAAATAAAATCACACTATCACATAAATATTATCAAGGTAAAAGTTAGCGTGTGTTTGTTACTTACGCTTGAACGGCTCAACGGATTCCGATGAAACTTGGTGCACGTGTAGACCATGTTCTGGAATAGCACATAGGAAACTTTGTATTCCAGGAGTATGCTCCTTTAGGATCATTTTCTACTAAAACGTGGGCGAAGCCACTAGCAGCGGCTGCGGCTGCTATTAAAATGTAAGGCAACTGCAAACGCACGTTGGTAAGCCTCCCACAAGGCGGATGTTGAAGGTCGCGGGATCCGATAGATTCGAGACGCACAGCAGTGCTATTCTCTAAGAAAACAGCCTTGAGCGCAGCGCTGGTCGCAGCAACGAAATCCAAATACGTACATAGGATTAACAATCCAATGGACCTACCGGTCAGTTCTGCGCTCAAGGCTGTTTTCTTAGAGAGACCGGTTGTTTACATGCTACAGAACAGCAGAGAGAGTAGTGGTGGCCCAGTGGTAATGCGGGTTGCGGGTTCAAACCCAGCCAGGCGCATTACTTTCTGTAATTTATTTCATCACCAAAACGGTGAAGAAAAACATCGTGAGAAAACGACATGTCCTAGAACCAAAAAATCGAACACTTGTGACGTCTACTAACTCGCACTGGGCCCGCGTGGTGGACTACGGCTCATTCTGTCTTCCAGAGAGAAGGCCTGATTCCTAGTAGTGGAAGTCAAAGTCGAAAGTTTTACATTTCACATAGGCCTACATGGGCGCTTAGAAAACGTCAGAAGCTAATGCACACATCATAAGGCCTATTATGCGAATTAAATCAGAAAAATATTTGATTTACATTAAGCTGACTTGTTTGTACAAATCTATATAACAGCAACAATATTTACGCCATAATTTTAGTTTTACTTGTCCCGTAAACACTCATAGCTATAGTGTTAGGTAAACCGGTGGCTCTCGTGTGCGGCCGACTGCCTCCAGGCTCCAGCTGTCGATAACGAGTTATGTCTTCATGCGAAGCGTTAGGCTTAGAACTCACGAAGCGGTTTTCATCCGCGTTCGCCGCAGTTGCAGGTCCGCAGCTTCTGTAGAATGAAGATATGTATGTAAAAAAAAATCGCGTATTTCGCCCGTGGCCTGCGCGGTTGTTAGCGGCTCCCGCTGCACCGGCGGGCAACTAGTAGAACCGCGCGGGCAGTGACCACTCGCAGCCTCGCTGAGTTGAGGCCGCTCGCTCTGCGATCGGTTGGCGCTCGCAACGGCAGGGGGGTTACAGTAACCCTACAATCTGTGGATGCAACCTTGAACTTTTTTGGCCTTCTTTAACTCTTCTGTGAAGTAAAAATAACGTAACGGCTCGTTTCTAGTGGTCTGAAGCTCAACTGATAATTAACCGCCCATCTTGCGATAATCCGCCAAGTTTGCGAGCGATAATCGCAACCGCGACGGCTGCGTAACCGCACAAAGCTCCGACCAGCTGTTCTACCACCGCGGCGGGCACGAGTGAAAACCGCTTCGTGAGTTTTTAGCCTTAAACTTCAAGTAAATCTTGTTTTACTGTTATTTAAAATGTATACTTTGATAGTGTTATGAGTATACATGTAGACGGATGAAAAGGGAGAGGTAGGCGAAAGAAAAGGTGGATGGAGTGGTATGACAGTATGGAACAGGACGGTTAACAAGACAGTATGGAAGAAAAAAACGTGTTGCGGCGTCCCCAAGTAATATGGGGTTAGGGCAGGAAGATGATGATGATTTTGATAGAGTTACTATACTAATACTATTGGTGTTGCATAGCATAGCATAGTTGGCCTTATAATGTTCCTACTGTTAGGACTCAGGCCTCCTCTCTAGGAAAGGGAATGGGCCGTAATCCACCATGCGGGCCCAGTGCGGTTTGGTGGATGTCACATGTCTTCGAGTTTTTGGTTCTAGGACATGCCGGTTTCCGGTTTGAGAGCAGTTTTACTATTGGTATTGGTAACCTGTAAATAGGTTTATTAAAGAAATGAAAAAAAAATGACTAATCCACACAAATTGATACAAATACGGATTCCGGGATTGTTCGAAAGAGTTACTGCGGTCTTGGAACGGAAAGGGCAAATTAATGCCGCTTTAGGGGCTTCCGAGGGCAGTAGAGTTGTTCTATCTCATGAAGACTGGTTGATGTGTGTGTGCAGGTTCACGATATTACACTTTTATTTTTGTGTGCGTAAGCGCATGGCGCGCCGTGTCATTGAAAAAGTACGTAAGTAATAATAGTAACAACTTATTGCGCAATAAAATTATAAGTCTATAAATAACATCAGTGATGAAAACACTAATAATGAGAGTGGCTATTTAGTCCTTCAACTAAGAAACAATCCTGCATCTTGAAGAACAGTAGGTATATTTTCACATGAATTGATACAGTTTCATAGATTATGTAAGTGAACGCAGACAAGTATTCTTGTCATCCCATACAGCTATGATTTTAGGAAAATATGTGATACTTACAGAAACAATGTACACGTGGCTGCGAGTTAGTTCGAAAGGGTAACGGTGGGTCTAGAACGCAAAGAGTAACTGAAAGAATACGGATGGATTTCAGAAGTAAAAGTCTGACACACCCTCTCGCTCCACCCAGATCTGGAGAAGTTATTTGATGATTTCCAACAATTAGCAGAAAAAAGGTAGCAGTGGTTAAAAACATCATATTCCTATGTTTACTAAGGTACTTATTGAGTCATAGCAGAAAATCTGAATTCGATTTTAAAATCACTCATAATGATACCTTAATTATTACATATATATAGTACAATAGAAACTAAGTAGGTACCTGCAAAATTCCAATTATTAAAAACCAAAGACTTTTTTTTACAACAAATAATTATGCTATTAGTCCTTTATAACTAACCTCATTCTTTTCGTTTTATCTTAAGACAAATCTTTGGATCCCATCGTCTTGTGCACCAAAACTCGTCAATTTCATTAGGGTCGCGCGTCGCAGTAAACCGTCCAGGGCGGGCGGCGTAGGGCGGCGTAGGGCGGCGTAGAGCGAAAGAGCCTCTCTATAAATTGTCACCGCCGATAGTGCTCCAGATTAACTGTTTTATTGTTTCCCCCAAGTGTTTATTGTTTTCTTTGGGATTTTTTAGAATGTAAGAGATACATGTCCTTTTTTTTCATTTATTTATAATTAATACAAAAGAATACAGGATTATCTAAGTTAAATAGCAGCCAAAAACAACTTAGGTAAACTTGTGCTATCATGAATCTATATCAATATCGAAACTATACAAAATTAGTTTTTTTTTATGTGTACCTACGTTATTGTCGATAACAATTTATAAAATCTTTTGGTCTTTAAATAAGTACAAAAAAAAACATTCTTAAATAATATTTAAGTAATATTTCTTAAGTTTTAGCATTTGATATTTTACCTAAAACACTAGCTTCGTTTAGTTTGGGACTACTTATGAGGTTTTTAGACCACACATTTCGTTAACCGACTCATTTCCACCATCATCTTCAAGCATACTTCAAAGTACAAATGATCGTGCTCATCACACAAACATTTGTCCTGGGTTGGAATCGAACCCACGACCTCCGGCACAGTAATCAGGGTCACTAATCACTAGACCAACAGGCACGTCATATTGGATTGATTAAGCGATTGTGTGTCTCGCGCGGGATGAAGTAAAATATCGTGAGGAAACGGGCTTGTTATAAAACCAAAAATTCAAAGACATGTGACATCTGTCAATCCGCACTGGGCCCGCGTGGTGGATGGCTGTACCTTCTCCTAAGAGGAGGCCTAAGTCCTAGCCAGTGGCCTTGACTGCTACGCTGCAGGTCACACAGATGTCTGGGTGTAATTAATCTATAATATTTATGTATTCAGAAATGAAATTCAGAATGTTAAGATAGATGTGTGGTGTGACGAGAATGGATAAAGTGAGAAATTAGTATATTAGATGAAGTTTGAAAGTGGCGCCAGTGACTGAAAAGTTAAAAGGGAATCGTTTGTCTTGGTATGATCATGTGAAGAGGAGGGATGAAACGCATGTTACTAAAAGAGTTATGAGTTTACATGTGGATGGATGGAGAGGGCGAGGAAGACTAAAGAAAAGATGGATGGATTGTGTGAGAAGTGATATAAAAGAAAAGGGAGTTAGTGATAGCGACGAGTTACAGGACAGAATGGAAGAAAAATACGTGTTGCGCCGACCCCAAATAAAACGGGACAAGGGCAGGAAGATGATGATGTATGTATTCAGAAATATATAAGTATGTTTATCAGCTGTCTAGTACAAATACCATAAGCTCTGCTTAGTTTGGGACTAGATGGCGTTGTGTGAAAGTTGTGGAATATTATTATTATTAGTGGGAACATTACAAGGTTTGATTAAGCTATGATATGCTATTAGAGACACAAGATTAAAGGGGCAGCTATTAAACAGTTATTCAGAGTCAAATGTTGCTGCAATTACTTTTAGTTGGATTTAAGTTTATATCTGGGACGTTATTTTTTGCTAATAATTCGATCTGTACAAAAAGTGTGACGGAGGTGTATTTCGTCCACTCTGTCACGCAAATTAAAAAAAAAATGTATAATCCAATTTAAAGATAAATACTCGGTTTAAGAAGTAAATAATTCGCCTCGTCATTTAAACGGCTTACATTCAAGGATTGGAATAATTTCCCTGCAACAACGGCCTTCCCGTCCGATTATAAATTAGGTGTCTTCAAGGCTAGAGTGAATAAGCTCTGAATAAACTAGTGCGATTCACCATCAACGATTGCATCACTACCATCACGTGGGGGCGCAGTCAAGCACTACATAAGATCATCCCACTTATACGCACGAAACGTTTTGGGAACACATTAATTGTACGTACAGCTAAGGAATGGAATTCCTTCCCGGAATCTGTGTTTCCTGATGGCCACAACCCGGGAATATTTAAGTCAAGAGTGAATTATAGGTTACTTCTAGGTAAGTGCGCTCCATCGTCGACCGGATCGTCACTTTCCATCAGGTGAGATAGTAGTCAAGCGTGAACCTATATAGAATAAAAAAAAAAACAGTTGAAAAAAATTAGATTTTTCGTCTTATAACTGATGCAATATTAAGTCCAACAAAAGATAGGTGAGAACGCTGGCGCCCTAAACACAAGTTAACACTTCCTTTGTTTCAAAGCATAGTTGTAAATAGTGTTGTTACAGTGTATTACTAATTTATTAGTAAAATAAAAGGAAATTTAAAATAAAAGGAAACTTAATAATTTGTAGCGTAAATACGACATTAATTTTATTTTTGAAGACAACTGATGTTTGTTGAGACAAACAAAGAAGTTGGAAGAAGCATTAAAACCGGCCGGCGTTTCGTTCCATTATCTACACAACATTAGACATGCACTATATCAAAAAAATGGTATAAAAATCGCGTTTGTTGTACGGCAGCCCCACTTAAATATTTATTTTATTCTGATTTTATTAGGAGATATTTGTGGATTTAGCGGCAACAGAAATGTAGCATTTGTGAAAATTTCAATTATCTAGCTATGACAATTCATGAGATACAGCTTGGTGACAGACAGATGGACAGTGGAGTCTTAGTAATAGGGTATTTAGGTTATTAGGTATCTAGTTTTATCCTTTGGGTACGGAACCCTAAAAATATGTTTATTATGTGATTAACTCTCGTTAATAGAACATGAAGCAGTCCTATTTCGATCCGAGAAGAGGTTCCGTCGGCACACAAACCGCAATACACATACATACCATCTATTTTATAAGCACAGCACTCACTAGGGAACTCTTTAGTCTCACTGACCTGTCAGCCTCACGCATTACTAGCAGACACTTTCAAGAAACCAACATTCAAAAGGCACATTTGAAAGCCTACCATCGTCTATACACCCATTTATTTACCCACCAATTTTTTTTACACAACATACAACGCTCGCTTACTATTCAGTATAAACTTCTTGATTGAAGTTAGAGCGGTAATGTATAGTGTGCTATGTGGGATTGTGGAGTAGTGTTGGAGTGAATACGGTTCTGTGACGTTATGTTGTCAATCACAATCAAGCTCGACCACCCGCGCGATTAGGCGCGGGATAGTGAATGTGAAGGCGGTGGAGTCGACTTTAAAGTTTTAAATTTTGTAATTATTTTTTTTAATGTTGTTAGAAAAAGGTTAAATAAATTTAACCTTTTTCTATATGTTGTTAGAAAAAGGTTAAATTTATGCTTGACGGAACTTGAACTGTTTGTTGGGTTTTAAGTCTTTAAATATGGTTATTAATTTGTTAATCTACCGAAGGACTTGATATTCTTTCTAGGTTCATAATTACATATTAATAAGTTTGTCTTATAGTCTCCTTCTTAGTCGTGCACTCTTGAAAGAGTTGTCGTGTTCATGTCTCGGTCGAGTCTTGTGTCAGCACTTCTCTCGTGCTGCTACGCCCTATAGTTCTGTGTTTGGCGGTTTGGGAGTTGTCATTGATGCTAGAGTATGTCACAGATTTGATGTGGTCCGTCCACCGTGTTGAAAAGCGCCTACGAGACCTTGTGCCCTCGGTTTTTCTCTTGCACCACTAATCGTTTTGTCAAGTCCTCGTTGCGGGTGATATGCTCGAAAAACTTAAGAAGAACGAAGGATGTTGAATTATATTCTGTTTTTTTTCAACAGATTTGGATTCAGCTTCCACTTAAAATGAATGTAGCCAAGCATAAACTCAGAATAAAAAACTTAAACTCGGTCAAAGCATAAAGCAAAAATCTTGAAAATGTATTATCATCAACATGTTGAGTGTCTCTCTCGCAACTACACCAGATAAATAAAAACAACATTTTGAAGTAGATGCAACATCTGCTATTAAGTGGTGTAATTAGTCCACTTTAAAACCACAAAACAAACAATTTTCGACTCCATGCCACCTCTACTCCCAATCATCTAGGTGTACAAGCACCACGTTTACTAGATATCTGTCTGTCTGTCGGTCTTATCGCTCCTATCTCCACACCTCACAATGGATGGAGAAAACAATATTTTTGATTTCCACATTATACTGTTTGGGTTCCCGTTACCCGTTCGTAGGTAGGTATTGTTTACGGATGGTATGTTGATCCGGGTACGGGTATGGTAAACGCATTGTCTTGCGCGAATTTGGAGTTCCGATGGATAGGTGGACCTTTGTAGGTGTCACTGAAGGTACGTTTGTATGGACAACTGGGCTATCGGAAGATCGATTAAATTTGAATAGTATAGAGCAGTGTTAGAAACGCCTGAGAACAGCTTTGAAGTCTACTTCGGAAAGGGCGTATTTGGCCAATTTAAGTGGTAGGTACCCAAAGGGCAAGTGCCTAAAGGCTAATGGAGAGCTCCATGCTCGGAGTTTTTTTGCGTGATCAGATCGGAAATGAAGATATCCGCAGGATATATATATATATAATCAAGGTAACGGACATAGCCCAAAGGATCGCCAAACTTAAGTGGCAGTGGGCTGGGCACATGACATTGCTTGCAGAACAGATGTTCAAGGTAGCGTTGCAAACCTCTCACAAGGAAGATCATTGACCTGATGATAGTCGCGGGAATCCGAAGGATGCAGGATCGGTCGTTGTGGCGACACCTGAGGGAGGCCTATGTCTCCTTTCAGCAGAAAGACGTCTACTGAGACGTCTTTCTGCTGAAAGGATGATGATGATGAAGTGGTATCTAAGTATAGTGGACTGCGGGATTGTTCAGAATCCTTCAGTAGCAGTGCCAGAGTAACTCCTCTGGCACTGGAATGCTACTGAAGGAACACAGGTGAGTTATAGTCGTGTAGTACTCGTAAATAAAGTTATATTTTGAGTCGCTCTTCAGGCAGTGTCGCGTCATATTTATCTATTTATATAATTTTGTGTAAGGCGGTCTACCAACGGGCAATTCGATTTTTAATGTCTTACTAAAAGATACTGGCCATTTAAAAGATATTTAAAGCCAATTTCGAACAGTTTCACAGAAAACACCATTAAATATTTCGTTTAAGCACATAACTGTAACTGCGCAGTTATTTAGCTAATCCATACCTACGTAGTTACAGCACAGCTGCACAGGGCACGGGGGCGTCAAGCTCCGGCACGAATCAATCGTCCTCTGCGGAGGAGTATGCGCGAACTCGCGGGTTCACCGACAGGTCGGGGGTCGCGACCTGTGACCTTATTGGGCGACCTTTGACACGCCCCCCGCCCTCCCTGAAACCCGCTGAAAGCATCCAAGAAGGATGGCATGAGGACAATTTTAGTATATACTGTGAGGTAAGAGGTATATGACTACTTGATGTGACGTTGAAACTTTAAAGCGAAAAGGAATTTAGATGCCAATGTATGCACTTCTATTATAAACTCCCTAGTCATATTCAACAACTAAGCCTTAATAAATTCAAATCATTTGTAAAGCGTAAACTTTGCCAAAAGGCTTTTTACACTATAAAAGACTATATTAAGGACGAAAAGGCTTGGGATTGATCTGCTCCAGTACGCACTACAACTGTTGTCTTATTTTTTTTCTTCTCTTTTGTTTTATTTTCAATTGTGCTTTTTATTGTTTTTTTTTTTTGCTACAACCTGACATTGTAGATTATCTTTATTTTGCAATTTAACATTTTTTTTTCTATTTTTTAGACATAAGTGAATATTTACTTTACTAAGTATTACATTTTGTAAACTATATATTTCCTTTTATTATTGTGAACGTGAGGACTATGTTGATTGCCTTTTTTTTCCTTTTCAGTAATTTTAACGTATATCTGGCAATTTGAGTATTTTCTGCGTGTCCTTTCTTTGATATTGTTCGTCAAGTAGTTGAACTCCTTAGTAGTCCTGAGTTGAGTTTTGCGAATACTGACAAATGCTTGCACTGACTGGACAGGTCCACTCAAATCTGAATGGTTCTTTCTTAAAAAGACCATCTCATTCATCTGCATGGTTCTCATGTGATTTGACCATTACATGTTTACTGTATGGACTTTAAAAGAGACTTTGACCCCTGATTTTGTTTCGGTGTTTCTTCTCAGGGTAGTCAGCTAGGAAACACCGGCCTCATCTAGTTTAAAAAAACAAAAAAAAAATGACGTGTAAAAGTGTTTTATAAACCTATTTGCAGAATAAATATCATTTATCATTTATCAAATCATTCTTGTAATCTATATCATGGAGTTTCTTGAATGGTCTTCTCCATAGAGATCGATTCTTCGATTTGGTATGTAAGATCATCTTTTTGATTGACTGTCGAGTCCTGAACAAATCAAAAGTACATGGTTTTATTTAGTCGGTTTGAGTTGAGTCGAGAAATATGAGATGTGGTAATTTTTGGTTATATACTTCTACAATCGTTTATTTTGGTATAGTCATGTGAAGAGGTGGAATGAAACGCGTGTTACTGAAAGAGTTATGAATATATACGGGGATGGATGACGAGGGAGAGGGAGACCAAAGAAAAGATGGATGGATGGCTTGAGGAGTGATACGAAAGAAACGGGAGTCAGTGATAGCGTGACGGGTGACAGGATAGAACGGAAGAAAAAAACGTGTTGCGTAGACCTCAAGTAACTCGGGACAAGGGCAGGAAGATGAATTCTTCAAAACTATACAAAATTTTGAAACATAAGTAACTCCTGTACCTTCCTGAAACTCGTTTAAACCACCGAAGAAGCATATCTATAGCACGAGGGTAATATCAGTATTCAAAGTAATAAGAAGTAAAATGGCCAGGTACTTTATTCTTATTAAAATTTGTTGACAACTGAACTGAACGCCAAGGAAGACGGAAGTAATCATTTTAATACCTTTTTAAAAGTATATTTTTAACTTAAGTTTATGAGTTAACTGTGTGAGTCTCATTACAAGGACAATCAGTTTTACGTTCGTTTTCCTGTAAAATTTGCCTGAATTTTGTTTTTATTGGTTAGCTTATTTTGTAGGCAGATTTTTATAAATAATATTATTCATATTTATTGTGTGATATTTACTCTGTTTTTACTCCAACTATTGAATTAGGCTCATAGTTATTTTGTGCACTTCAGCTTATGTGGTGCTTTTGGGTTTGCCACAATCGCTGCTGTAAATCCGTCTGACGCAGGTCATCACCAGACATGGCACTCCTTGCAATCCGCACAATGAACCCTTGTGCGGATCGCCCGGAGTATACGGCAGAGCATACGGTGGAAATCTGCTCCACTTTGGCGGAGCTCTGCCTTGTCTTCATGGTAGCGATCGGCGGCCTCTCGTGACTGGCTCTCGTTCAGGTTATGGTCCGGGGAGAGAGGGAATGGAAAACGGTTACTTCATTCTGCTAAGAAGTAATACGAGCGAAAGAGATGGCTGCAATCGTGAAGGAACGGACCTCCGCACGCCCCAGTCGCTGCGGGTCGCTGCTTTCGGGCCACCGTAGGCATGGGCTTGAGGACGATGAGCAAAGGGTAGCTCGCCGTCCGATCTGTCGATGATTTGGCCTTTAGTCCAATTCCGTTAAGCTGTTTGAGCGTGAAGGAGTGACAAACAGAAACACACGTACATACAAACTTTCGCCTTCATACATAATAAACACAATTATCTGTGTGTGCCTAATTAACATATTTTATTTATTATTTCTTTCTTTTCGTTACTCGTGTATACATGCTAAATAAACCTGTTTTTTTATTTATTTATTTTATTTTAAAATTCATATACATACTCAATCAATTCATATACACACACTCAATTCATATATACACATATACAATAATAAAAGAAAAGAAGACGAAAACAGAAAAATAGGTACATAGGTGATGCTTATTTCTAAGGAAATCTCTTCCAGCATACCTTCGAAAGGAAAATTGGAAAAAATGTAAGAGTGATATAATAATATAATATTCCACAACTATCACACACCGCCGTCTAGTCCCAAGCTAAGCAGAGCTTGTGTTTTGGGTACTAGACAACTGATAAACATACTTATATATTTCTAAATACATAAATAAATAGATAAATTACACCCAGACACAGAACAAATGATCGTGCTCATCACACAAACATTTGTCCTGGTTGGGAATCGAACCCACGACCTCCGGCATAGCAGTCAGGGCCACTAACCACTAGACCAACTGGCCAGTCGAGAGAGTGAAAGGAAAAAAAAAAATTTTCTTTCTTTCTTTTCGTTACTTACTATTTGATTCCTCTTCACTTTATCACCTAAATTTTTACTAACATTCCATCAATCAATAATACAATCTTGACCACTGCACGTCACTCGACATCGGCAGAATAGTCGAACCGGCTCAATTGCCATAAAAAAAAAAATCAACAAAAAAATTTTAATAAACTCACCGTTGACTCTCCGCTGCTCGCGTGACCACGGTTCACAGTTGGTGTCATTTTGACCTCCTGCACTGATTGCCATGCACCTGTTTGCAACAGAAGGTTTCTGATGAATTGATACTTTTTTGTAAAGAGACTTTTTGCTTCAAAGGTGGGTCACTGTCAACTGTCCCGCTGCGCGTGTCAAATGTCACTTTCATTTGTCATGCGGCTTGAAATGTTTAGCGTCAACTGTTTTTCGGATATCTTGATTCTATTTATAATACAGGTAGTAGGGAAATTTGGCGTCAATTACCTTTCATACGGAAATACCTAATAGATGAGTGAAATCTAAGTAGGTTTCGGGTTGGCGTATCCATGTGGATAAAAACCCCGAATTCAATAAATAGAAAAAAAAGTAGGTTTCTTTTCTTACTTCTATAGTAGACCTACATAAATAGTAATATACATATAACTGATAACTGTCTCCCGCGGTTTCACCCGTGTCTTTGGTTACTGTTCCACTCTCTTATACGCTATTTTCCACGTATTAAACATTTATATATATGTGTAAGGTAAATAACCTAACACTAACAACTAATTATATAATCCAACTTTTCTACCGTACACTCTCAATAAGGTTCTGTTGAAAACCAGCGTCAGGCAACTACCACGAAGTTGTCTGGCATTTTTGCTGAACTGGATCCATTTGGTGCAGGCGCGAGACACACAATGTTAGTTATTTTTTTTCTTAAGTGTTTACATGTGTGTATCTGTATACGTGTGCCAAATAAAATAGTTTTCTTTCTTTCTTTCTTGATAAATGGGCTATATAGCATTAAAATATGTATTTTAATTGAACCAACATTAAGTATACTTAATAATAGATGTAGAGCTTATTAGAATCCATCTCACCTCTACTTTATCTAATCAAAAGAATTATAGTCACCCAAAGGAAAACGGAGGCAGTTATGCTCAGAGTTTACTTGCGTAATAAAAGCCAGAAGATAACTATCCACAGGAGAACCAGGATTACCGGAATAGCCTGAAGATTCACCTAACTTAAGTGGTTCTGAGATTTCGTCATTTCGCGTTAGGAAAGTAAATGGTTTTTCTTTTATCTTTCAATGACCATTTGTTCTGCGGGTAACGTACCCTACGTTACCCGCAAAATAAATGGTTGATGAGATTGCAAGGGTCTGGTGTAGCGACTGCGTTTTGGTAGACGCATCATTAGAAGGTTTTAATTTGCCTAGTCAAGGTTAGAGTGTATTATACTCTTAATAAACTAGTACGATTCACCATCAACGATTGTATTACTGCTTAACATCAGGTGAGATTTCACTTGCAGTCAAGCACTGTTTATATCATTTAAAAAAAAAGTTCAGTCAAGCAACTGTAGTCTTTTCAATATCCAAGATCCTTTATTGTTATTTATAAATAAACGATTATTATTATTAATTATTAATAAATTAACTGACATCATTAGCTTTACGAATTCAACACTTATCACCCGATACCTTAATAACTTCAAAACCGTGAAACCTCCTGCAGCGTTCATAATATCCCGAACACATTAAACTTACACCCGATAAACAAAACGCACACATAATAAACAACCTTGTTTTACAAATAACCGAAGCATTTAATTTACAAAAACATGGAAAGGCTCACCTCTAGTGATTTGTATCTTGTGTCGCAGCTCTAGTATTAAAAAATTGTTCACTTACGTCATAACGTGTGGGCTGCAGGTGTCAGTTGCGTGATTGAACAGACTACCCGCCGAGTCAAAAGAAAATAAATTTTGTGTTGGTACAATTTGTAGTTTATGTGATCATGTAAATATTTGAAAGGAATTCGATTTTATCATCATTGGGTCCAGTCCACGGTGTAAGAAATCAGAAACGTTTATTTCAAACAGACCAATTACAGGCACTTTTGTATTGTCAAAATGTCGGTCAGTTAAAAAAAAGTGAAGCTAAATTGCACGTTCCAAAGCGTAGATCTTTATGGAGCAGAACGTGCAAGAAACTCCGTGGACACTCTTTTAAATTATATTTTGTGTTACATAAATCTTGGTTACATATTTCTTGTCGCTTCTAATATATGAGCACAGTGTAGCTAAGTAATAATAATTTAAAAAAAGAAATTATTAAAAAAAATAGAAATTGAATTAAGTCACTGGCAGCTAAGAGATGACCAGTCTCAACTGACCTCACAGTATACTACGTACAGAATATGTACAGAAGTCAATCTCATGTACCTATGTGTACTTTACTTTTCATACCTAGGCTCGGCGATCGCGCTAGGGTCAGCGCGTGGCGCCGAATTGTCCGAGTGCGACCGAGGGCGGTGATGATAAATGCCTACCTAATCTGAATTGTAAAAATATTACATGGCCACAAAATCATCTTCTCTTTCTCGGCGCGGGGCCTCTTCTGTGTTACGTTAAAACAAACCATCAAAATACAAGCAAATATCTACATACCTCTCTGAAACAACTGGTAGCCTAAAAAACGTCAATTCACTGTTTAATGTTGAATTTAAACAACCGTCCACTAAACAGTTAGAATAAGGTTTTTTCTGTTGGTCCATTTTTCCACAAAAAAGTTCTCAGACGCGTGTCTCAAACGGATAGCGCTTGAGCTTGCAATGAGCTGAATTGAGCCGAGATATCATGTCCGTGAGCGGTGTCTATGTGTGCGTTGCTCGAGCGCGCTTTGTGTGTAGATTGACTTCTGTACCTATTTATTTTGTGGTGTAGTTGCTTTGTGTTCCACATAGATTGCGTAGGCAAATCGGCTCGCACTATAAGATTATTCAGTACTTCAGTAGTTAACGGCTTCTATAAAATTTCAGTATATATTTCGAAATAAAGTCTGAAACCATCTAAATATGATTATCACTTATTCTCTACTTTAGGCGAGTTAGTAGTCAAGTCAATCGTAAACTCATTTGATACGCAAAACACGCGCTAAGTACGTACACTTGCACACCGTTACAGTGGTTCTATCTTACCTTACCATCTCAAAAAGGTAATTTAGAACAAATTGTCATACAATTATTTTTGTGAAAAAATAAGATTTCTATTGTCACCAACTTCTGTAATGTAATGATACGACATACGTATATACTGTAGTATTATCATCAATTCATCATCATCATTATCATTTCAGCCGATAGACGTCCACTGCTGGACATAGGGCTCCCCCAAATGTCGCCTCAGAACGATCCTGTGCGTCTCGCATCCATCGGATGCATCGGATACTGTAGTATGCGGTGACAAAATAAATAATATCAGTCTCGTTTGCGAGTAGATCAAGGCTTTATTCCTATAAATTACTTTTAACGTTATAAATCACTAGCGCTTATCTGCTTCACAGCCATCCTATATCTGTCAGAAAATCTTCTTTTAACACTGGATTTGGTGTATTCGTCTTTTACCTGTAATGTGCAAATTAGTTCCTAATCTTCTAAGATGTCCTGATGAGAGACGATCTCTACAGTACCCACACAGCTGCTTCACCCTGTTGAGATTCTATCTAGGAGCATATTTCTCCCTTATAGTTTACGTACCCATTTAATCTGCTTGGTAATCCTCTAAACGTACAATGCCAAGCTGCACAATAAAATCCATACAGTAAACATAGTAGCGTGGGAGTCCCTTGTCGTGATTCCGCATAATATAGCATTCCCGTAGTGACAACCCTAGAACAGGTGCGAAAAAGGTCTGTATTATTACTACTCCACTATGCAACATGTAACAGAAATAATGCACAGCTCTATACATCATAATTAGAAAATTAAGTTGATTAATGACAACTCCACGTATTTTCTATTTTAACAAGGTAATTCTAGTTTCGTTTTGTTTATTACAATGTCGCAATGACTGTTTTTTTCGGTAAAGCAAATCTTATGCACTTAGTTTTTTATTATTAATTAATACTAAATTATTAGTAGTGAACATTTTGTACTTGCTATAGGGTAATATTTATGTTGTCATGATTTGTGGACCATCTTCATTTATCTTAAAAATTAAAAAAGCGTATTGCGATACGTTCTTAATTTTTAAAAAGAACAAAGGACCTAATATTTAGCCTTGTGATACCCCTATTTAGACTAGTAAAAGACGTGAATGAATGGGATCTCCCATTCATTTTAGACTTTTAATAAAAGGGGTGACCAGAGGGTTTCCAACGTCCCAACCAAGGTAACCTTACTAATTTCAATCCGCATACACAGCAGTTGTAATCCATGACCTTTAACACCCTTGGTTGGGAGGCGCGTTTTCCCAACCACCGAACGTGTAGCCACAACACAACCTAAACACATAAACCAAGGTGACCTTGGTTGGAAAGCTAGTTTGCACCTAGTATCTGGTCACCCCTTTAACATAGATCTTTATTCGCTTGTGCATCAACCACACAATATTTTTTCAAGTCGGTCATGCATTACATACACTGTGGTGTGGGAGTCTCCTGTCGTGATTGACATAATATTCCCGCAGTGACAACCCTATAGAACAGGTGTGAGGAAAGGGCTTTTTAATATAACGTGATATTGACTTCCGTAGAGCAGTTGTGATTTGTAGTTTATGGGAATTTGATATTTTTGTAATTAGATATTAATTGTCGTGGGAATATGCTATTTTTAATCATTTTACTGCTAAATACTAAACAGTCATAGTATAGATGAAATAAGGTCATAAATAGCTATTACTGCTGAAAAAATATTAAAAAGCGTTAATTCATTAGCACAAAAAATAGTATACGACAATTTGTTCTTAAATTATCTTAACCATCAAACAAGTAATTCAGATTGTTGTAGACGTATTTCTTGAATGGCAGAAGTTTAGATAAATCGTCTTCATCATTTCAGCCGAAAGACGTCCACTGTTGGACATAGGCCTCCCCCAGTGTCGCCACAATGACCGGATCTGTTCGTTTCGCATCCATGGGATTGCCGCGACCCTCACCAGGTCATCAGTCCACGCAACGTAACGGTGTAGGAAACGCTGCGTCTTCCGGTACGTGGTCGCCATTCCAGAACCTTTCGTTCCCATCGACCATCTGTTCTGCGAGCAATGTGCAATGGCAATGTTGGTAACCTTCAGTGTCCTGCGGATAACTTCATTTCTGATTTCATCTTGCAAGGAATCCTATTTTTTGCAAGTCATAATAGTCAAAAGTCTTTTTTTATCCTGTCTGTCCGTTTGTTTATATGTATCTAAAAAAACTGTCCCACTTTTAATTATGTAAGTGATTTAAATACTTAGAGATATTTATTACTTACCTTTTTACGATCGGCCTTCTTACCTCTCGCCCAACTTAATTTCCATTTCGACAAATGAACAGCTCCAATCAGCGCTAATTGCCAACAAGTGTACATTCCCACGTAAACAGTACTATCGCGTGCGCTGCCCACCTGCGCGGGCGCACATACGACCAGCCACTCTCACGCGCACTTATAGTTTCACACGGTGACAAGCAGTATTAAAATGTAGTGCAGAAGGGTCATTGGATCTATAAAAAGCATTATTATTATATTATTAGTTCCGAAAACTTTTATAAAGGAGTAATTTTTTTGTTTATAGGAGGACTAGTACGGAGAAATCTCAATGTTATGATCCCTCCATCTACAGATCGGCCACGGCAAGCGTTGCTTGGATATTGACTTCTGCGACGGTTATTACTTAGCCCCGAGATCCTCCTAAAAGCTGATCAGTAAAGATGTATTGGCTTGATGACAGCATCACCAATTACGTGTTTTAGCAGTGGGAAATATTGTGATCCACCGCAGAGAATTCCATTCTCTTTACGCCAATAAAGCAGGTCTGCCCAAGTGCAGCCAGGGGCGATTTAGCAGACTGGGCCGCTTAGTACCGTCCTTTAAGTTTGCGGGCAAGAGATGTGCTAACAAATAAATATGAATGTCAATTTAAGCCGTATTGTAATAATAAGTAGATCCCCTCTTTGAGGATTGGCTGGCAAGTCGCCACGACGTCCTCACCTCTCGCATGATGCAGGTTTTCACTGGACATGGCAAGTTTTTTTATTTATTTTTTTATTAATGATAGGCTCGCGTTTGACCACCATCTCACCCGATGGCAAGCGATGATGTGGTCGACGATGAAGCGCGCTTGCCTAGAAGTAGCCTATTCACTCTTGACTTAAATACCCCTAAGTTGTAGCTATCTGGAAACACAGACTCCGGCAAAGAATTCCACTCCTTGGCTGTACGCATAATAAATGTGTTCTTAAAAGGTTCGGGAGGTTCCTGGTTTGAATGTGAGAACACTGCAGACTCCGCGAATTATTAGATTACTAGGAAGTAATCTAAGAATTCGCGAAGTAATCTAAGAATTTTCTACAGTGTTCTAAAAGTGTTAAGTCGTACTGGGAAGTACGACTCACTTTTTATTATGATTATTTTTTTTGTACTTTTGAGTACAATATTGACTGGTCTACACTGTCCTTACATAATATCTACTAATACTGTAATATGGAAATATTGTAAGAACAACAATTTTTTTTAAGAAAGAAGTAGTAGTAGAGTTTCTTGCCGGTTCATCGCCATAAGAAACGACCAATTTGGAGCCGTGCACTAGTTACTAGCCAGTCTGACGATTTATAAGTGCCCATATTACTATGTGAAATAAAAACATTTGTTTTTTTTTTTGGATTATTGTGGGAGAAATGCCCGCGTGTCAACGTTGTGCGGACCGCTTGGAGGACACGGTAAAGCATACGGTGGAGGTGAGCCCCGTTTGGGCGGAGCACCTAGGGCCACAGGAACTTTAGTATAAAAAAGAATCCCGTGGTCCTAGAACACAAATGTAACTGAAGAGAGAGAAGTCATTAGATGATTTGGCACCTCAAAAAAATTCCTCACTGATATCACGTTTGTTCCAACTGGGTTTTCTGTATGTCCCTGTTCTCCCACGTCGACACCGGATAGACTCCTGTTTGTTATAATACTTATAATTGGGTGATTAGTGTAAATGACCGCTTCCGTGTGTCGGCGTTGATGTGTGGGGATTTGATTTTGACTTTTGATTTCGTCGAGGGGAGGGTAGTTCGGTGTTTAGATTGATGTTAGTGATTGTAGATAGTGATAGTGTTTTAATTGATTGTATCTCCTTTGTATATCTTGATTTCTTAATTTTATATAGGTAAACATTTTCTGTACTTAAATGAATACAACATGCAATAAATAACTTTAGTTAAGGGGATGCAACTCGACATACTTTTACTGTTTTTCGTACAACCGTTCTTACGCGATTATGGCTTTTTTACACATTTTTCATTAGATATTTTGGAAACACAGAATCTTGTGGATATTATCTAGGCTTCTTTTGAAATCAATTTATAAATTTGTGTAAAACTAAATCAAGTAAAGACCTCCGAAAATCTGCTATTTTGCATGAACTTTGAGTTTTGCAAATTTAATCAAGATTCGGAATGACGATAATTTTTTTCAAAAACTTTTAAGGGTTTAGAAAAACACCTAGAACTAGTTTTGTAAAATATTCCGAGTAAATCACGGAATTACTGAATGCTAATAGAGTTTCCAGGCGTTATTTTTCTTTTTTCGCGTTGCCTTTTCGTCAAACATCGCGTTGGATAAAGTAACAAGCTTTTAAACCATGCTCGATGTTGACGATAGGCGAGTGAAAAAGGAGCCTCTTATTGTCTTTTTTACATAGCATAACTAGGATGAGAGCAGCACAAAAATATGCAACTTTAAGATGAGAGAAAAGGACAGGTAGCTACATTGTATGAATCTGACAGCTGTCACATGCAGCATCTAATAGTACTTGTAGTGTAAGTGTACCTTTAGTGAAGCGGCCTTTACATAGTCATTCTTTCGTGCGTGAAATGGTGTTCGTGCTCGAAAGATCATGCTTGTGAAGATGTTGAAAGGAGACGAGAAAGAGCACGCGTTCAGGGACCTTACAATGACAAGTTTAAATTTCAGACTTGCGAGTGAACAAGACGGATGAACATATACAGCTCCATCCAGAATTATATATAGGAGACTATTGAGATGATTTCTCGCAGTGGTAGTGATAGTTTTAAGGAAAAACTGACTGACTTGCATAACAACGCACAGCCAAAGCTACAGGAACTAGGAGCGTCAAATTTTGTACAAGGTTTCCTATTATGACGCAGGCGAGCACTAAGAGAGGATTTTCCAAAATTTACCCCCTGATGGGATGAAACGGGGATCCAATGACCACGTGCACTTTCACGCAGGCGAAGCCACTGGTAGAAGCTAGTCATAAAATATTGCACTATTGGAATCGCCAGACTAGCTCGCGAAAGACAAATTTATATATTGCACTAAAGAAGAAGCGCTAGACTAGCTCGCGAAAGACAAATTTATTTATATTGCACAAAGGGCGAATCACCAGATTAGCTCGCGAAAGACAAATTTACGAGTACTTATATTTTTTTCATTTTGCGGATCAGTATCAGGTTCTATGTTCATTAAAATATCGTATGTGACCATAACAAATATTGTTTTACTGAGTTATAATCATTAATATCATCAATACAACCCTCTCAGTTCAGCTAACCCTATTGAATCACTTTTTCTTGAAATAGAAATATATATTTTAATGATTATAATTTCGTTAATAAATATAATATGTTACAACTTGACACTTGCAATTTTTTTTTTATTGTTAGGAATAGACTTGAGTTTGACCACTATCTCATCTGATGGTGAGCGAAGATGTGACCGACGATGGAGCACGCATACCTATTCACTCTTGACTTAAAGAGTCGTAAATAAAAAAATAAAACAAAATATTAAATTTCGTTTCACATTACACATCATTATTATTAGGTTATTGTTTTTTGATTTTGATGATAATAAAACAAAAATAATCAAAATCCAGAGAGACATCTTTTATTCCTCATTAATATTTAATTTTTTTATACAACTCCATACATTCTCATACACACACCGACATTATTTTACAACCGTTCACTGTACATATTATTGCGAATAAATACATTGCTTCTCTTTTTCTAAATATTTGTATTTTTGCTGTATTTTGTTGTAAATTAAAACAATTACTCGATTTGTAAACAGTTGCTTGTAAAATAATAGTTTGTATATTTTATTAACTCAAACAAAATTTTCATAAATTCAGAGATTTATCTCATAATTTGATAATTTACATGAGTGTTTAATGGTCTTTGTCACGCATAGACGACAGACTGATTTAATTAATTAATGTACCTCACTAGCAAAAGTTCTAGTTTTCAAACTTATAAGATTACCATGACAACTCCATAATTTGCAATAATTACAAATTCAACAATATCTAAAATGACTATGGTCATACGAAAAAATTAAAATAGATATCTATATGATAATTAAAAAAAAAATCGTTGCGCTAAAGATTATTATAATTATAAATAAAACATTTCCGTATAGTTACTATTCTTATATAATTTGTATTTCTCACTATTGTTTATACATATAGTCACACAAGTAAAACAACAAAAACAAATTTTCTCAAACATGTTTTACATTTTTACTAAAAAGAATAAAATTATTTGTATAAGTTGTTTTTTTTTAAAGGAACGATACATACCTATAAATGCTTCACGGAATCAGAAAATAAGAAAATACGTATATTTACGTAAATATTTGAGTTATTACAGCACCAGTCGAAAAAAATAAAAAAAGTCAAACCTCGTCCAATCGTATTTGTAAGTTTATACATCTGCCTTATTATGATTTTAAACTGGGAATATAATCCGACAAAAAAAAAGAATAAAACGATTTCAGCATAGACAAACACAAAAAGTTTACGAACAAGAAGTCTCATTTAGATCACCAATATCTTTAGATTGATATAAATTATTTAACACGTTTTTCTTTCCTCTGATATGACCTCGGTTTTCACTCCCAGTTTAAAAGCTTGAGGATGCTTCATTACCTACTTGACGCATAAAGAGATTTTTCAATCTTCGAAAAACTTTATCTATTTCTATACATACAACTACACACCAACATTGCACGACCGATGTACATTTTATTGCGTTATCAATCCAAATTGTTTTTATACAATTTCTACATGAGAAGAATTAGAAAAAAAAAAAAAATATATAAAATAAAAAATAATCCATCCATCATCGTAGAAAAATCTTAACTATCAATTTACAATAATAAAAACATTTTTTTATTTACAATATTAAATAGTAAACTATTTTTACAGAGGAACAAAAAAACTTGAACTAATACACTACGGACCCCACTGAACAACGTTACTTCATATCGGGTATATTACACTCTTGTCGTATGTTCAACAGATTGTCTATCATCAGGGATTTTTGCGCGTTTTTCTGAGTCTCCGAAGTTGATTCGAACTCCTCGTTCGACTTCGGAGCGTAGAAAACTGATATGGGATCGAAGGAAGGATCGGCTCTCTCGCTTTCCCTGCTGGTTCTAGACCCGAAGTACTCTTCGCTGGCTTCTGTTTCGTGAAATTCGCTCGAGGAGGTCACGGCGTCCTCAGGCTGGGCTTCGCGCTGGTACCTTTGGAAAGGGTCGAACCGCTGGCTGGGCAGGTACGGCGGGAAGCCGTACGGCGTGGATCATGCCGCTGCCAGCTGCCTCCACATCGTATGTCACATGGTCGCCATATAGGGCCATGAGAACGAGCTTCCGGAGAGTAGCATGTCCCTGATGAGGGTCTCTATGGGCGTCTTGCCGACGAGTCTTACGAAGAAGAGCTGTTCTATGACTTGTGAGCTGACTGTCCGGAGGGAGGGGAGTCTGAGCAACAGCTTGCCGAACCGGGTGGGCTGGTTGGGGTACTGACTCCTGCAGTACTCCTCGAGGGCGCACTGGGACTTCTCCTGTAGGCTCTCTATGTGTGGCACGTCTGATAGGCCGCACGCGTCTGGAACGAAGAAAGAACATGTTAGATTGTTACGTTAACATTCAAGGTCAGGGGTCTTACCATAACGGGTAAAAATGTAAGGCGAGCGAGACAGAGGGATGGAGCTATACCCCTATACTACATTATTTTTAGTATATGTGAAACCTGAATATAGTTTGTTCAGAATCAGTAACTGAATCGATTCCAATAATTTTTCCACCATGTTATATTTTTACCCAAAAATATTTAAAAAAGGTCACAAGTTGGACACCACCGACACCAAGTATAAGTCACGTCACGGCACGTCATAGCGGGTATTAGGAGCCAGCGCTGGGTGCGGGGAGCAAAATAACCCCTCAGTCGCCTGGATGGCCCAGTGACCATGTATTTGTGCGGAAAACCAGGTAACATATCAAGCTTATTACTTTTCATGCTACAGTTATGAAATTTTGAAAAAAAATTCTTTACATAAAAATACTAGACACGTGTTTCAGGTTTCGCATATACTAAAACTAATATTGTATAGCTCCATCCCTTTATCAGTTCAGTTTAGATCGTCAAATGGATGGCGTTAGGGCTCAGGTCTTTTGTGAATCAGGTCTGGAAATGATTGAATTTACAAAATTATCTCTAACACTTGTTTTATTTAATCACACTTATATTGTAAAGGCGAAAGTTTATGGGTGTGTGTATATTTGTTAGTTCTTCACGCTCGAATGGCTGAACGGATTTGGATTAAACTTGGCACACGGCTAGACCGGGTAGAAGTATAATATGTTTCTTTGGAACAAATTACTACATTTACGCAGGCGAAGCCATTGGCAGCCGTTAGTCTTAAGTGAATACCAAGTCGACGGCGCGTACTGTTCCACGCGCGCCTCAAGGAGATGTCAGCAAACCGTAGGGCCCAGAAAGGTCAAAACCTACTGGGGCTAAGGGAAAAGAAGACTCGGCCCTGGTACGAAAAGTGAGTTTTTAGTCAGTAAAAGTGACACGCCCTCTCGCTCCGCCCAAGAGCGAAGGATGTCATTGGATGATTTTCCCAACTACAATAAAAAAAAAGTTAATGCCAAATAGGAGAAAGATTTGAGGTTAATGTTCTCCAATGTTCTCAACTTTAGTTTTCCTCCTTTTTCTCAAGTTTCCGTTTTCCTCGTTTTCTCTGTCAGCTGTACCTTTGTTTCCCCAAATGGTCGTCATAATCTCTTATTATTGTTTTTAATGCGTCATAAATCTATTTTATGCCCTTCTAACGCCAAAAATACCTGTGCTTACACTAATGTTGCCATCAAAGAAAAAGGTTTAATGTAATAGAAAAAACGTTTGCTACATTTAACTTGGTTATTTTCATTTAATATTAAGTTTTGTCAATAATAATAAAGCTTAAGAGTGCTTGCTCATTGGCAAATGCTTTAAGATGTGTTCTTTTTTTATATTTTAATTTGTGTTGGTTATATGTATATAGTTTCAATTAATTTAATTATTTAAAAATTTCGCAACGCAAAGGGCAACTAAAGGAATATAGGTGAATTTTATTTAGTAAGTCTAGGATTCCTTTCGCACCACCCAGAGAGCGAAAATCATGTGATGATTTGCCACTTAAAAAAATATAGCTACACTGTTTGTTTTTTTTAACACTGTTTAGAAGTATAGCCCTGTAACCTCCTTTAAAAAAGGCAGATCCTTCGATCTCCGACGGGTGTTGTGTCTGGTCCGGGCGACTGCCCAATGGTTGATTTCAGACTGTATATGTTCTAATGGCTCGGAGAATTCTAATAGCATGATGTAGGTGTTTGAATTAGAGTTACTATGTGGCATAATATATATGTCACTAGAACTCAATTTTGATTACCTAAACGTCGTAATATTAAGCAAATTTCCACAATAACCCAAATTCCAGTTGCATTCATTATTATTGTAATGTGTTACAACTTCTAAAGAATCCTAATTAACTGTTAGAGTTTAAAACCTTTTATGAACGGTTTCGTCGTGTTACCGCAAAAGCTTTGTATTCACGCTATTAGCACATACGTGTTAAATTGTTGCACCAAGGCGTTAAAGGCATTATGATTGTTATTTCTTAACGAACAATTCAATGAATCCATGAGGGAATACAATTATAAAAGTGTGTTTTCCTCGGAAATCGCGTGTTGTCATAATAATTATGTTATCTATTAAATAATTATGTAACATAATTAAAATTTTCAAATTATTTTTTTTTAATTATGGAAATTTTAATTATGTTATTTATTAAAAAACATAATTAAAATTTTCTACACCTACTTACATGTTTTAATGGCTCTGGCTCTTTATTAATAGGCTCACGTTTGACGACAAAATATCTAAACTGATGGTACCGGAGTGATAATGTGATCAATATAATTAAGAATGAAAACATAAATTGTTTGCTGTAAACTTGATATTTCCATTTTTTTAAACCACATAGATATTACTTTGTAGTTTTAACACCGAATGAGGATCACATGCAAATCACTGGAAAAGTATGTACCTGCTAAGTAGGTAAGTCTCTGTACATTGAGCAACGCGCGATAATCTATTTTTCCGTGTTATTCAGTGTGCGGATAACTTAAGATTAAATGTGCAAATCCATTACATATATACTATTTTCTTCTAAATTCAGGTGAAGAACTATCGTCGGGTCATCGTTCTAATACCTACTTATTTGTATAGTGCATTTTGTTTGGACTGAAACCCACCTGTGTTCCATTTATTGGCTACGGATCTAGGACCACGGTAAATGATAACTCTTTTAAACAATTCCGTAGCTTTGGCAGCAACTTTATTATGCGGTCAGATAATATACTTATCTGACCGCATAATAAAGTTGCTACTTATAGACAATATGAAAATGTTGTATTCTGATTTAAAAAGTTGTACTTTAGTCACCTCAAAATTGGGTTTCGTTATAACGATTCAGATCATTCCGCATCATTTTGCGGTCACAAAACACAACAACGATTTATAGCTATAATCTACAACCCTTGCCCAAAAAATAACCGTTCTTCAATCTTAAAGGAAGCTCGGAAGTAACTGAAAACAAAGAAAAGATTAATCCTCTACTACCCCCAAATAAAAACGAATAAGCATAATAACCCGTGAATGCTTCCAGGACTGTGGTACCCTAGTCGTAATGTGATTAGGCCCCCAGAACATTGGCGAGGCGCATTAATATTTTTTATTGTTATATAGTAAGATATGGCTCGGTAAACAACATTGTCGTTATGAGCTCGGCCAGATGTCTGCTTGAGTTGGTTCGTAAGTGTTATGAATGTCAACGCTGATTAGTGGTGATCGTCTTTTGTTTTGGCAGGACAAAGATGTTTAGTCTTTTACGCATATACTGTTTACTGTCTTAGATGAGAAAAAATTGTAATCACTGATATCCAGTAGTGTGAAAAATTACTCGATTCTGAGGACCAATATTCGCTTCTTAGGACCAATTACAATGAAGCAAAGAAATTACAATGAAGGGGTTAATGATAGTAGCCATCAAGTTAGGACCAACCTCGCGTCAATGGCACGTTGTGTTCAACGTGCGTCTAAAAAAGATGAGACCGCCAAGACTTATCAAAGGCCCACGAACGCCTGCTAGGGCAGCGGGACTATTCATTTTGTCAGTAAGTCTGGCACGCCTTCTCAGAGAAGTTATAGATGATTTCTGATCTCAAAAAATAGGACCAATAAGAACCTAACATATTGTAAGTATACGTCCATACGTGCTATGATAAATTTGAAACATTGTCCCCCCAACCATAGTTATTATTTTCCCAACGAAAAAAAAAGCCATGGTGGATGAAGTAGTTCCAAAGAAAGAAGGTACCAGTCAACTAATTACGGAAGGAAAAAGACCATACGATGTACCTTTAAAAGCAGAATAATTTATTCGTAGTTTAGAAGAAAGCAAAATCGTAGTCGAGTCTTCACCCAGCAACAAGTTTATGAAAACGCTAATCAACTCTACGAAACAAGTTGTGTGTTAAACTAACATTAAAACTGACAAGTAATCATCGTGGGTAATTATAAATTAACCTAGATGTGCGATGAGAATGCCTCAAGTGAGTAAGACAATATCAGTTTGTTAATTCAGGTTTATACGAGATGTTTAATTTACCTATAATGTTGAAAAAAATATACCTATTTGTTTTTTTTTTTGGTTTTTCTGCCCCCCTAGCCAAGTTACAACCATTTCGTTTCGTTGATCACCTCGAGTCGGCCACGCCTCCTATTCCTTTTTTCTGACCACGTGACTAAGCGTTGAGATGACGTCAGAATAAAGGAATTGGAGGCGTGGCCTACTCGAGGCGATCGACGAAAAGAGAATCGAAACGAAACGGTTGTAACATGGCTAGGGGGGCTGTGATGTGTTCCACTTTTGGTTGAAAGGCTCTTCCTATTCCTTCAATATCTCTCGTTTGTTGTGCTTTATCTTGCGTATTTTTGAAGAAGCTATCTAAAACACCTCTTCTTATTCTCAGTCTGCATATAAATGATTCCAAAATTTTGTTTTAATTTAATTTTATATCATAGCTAGAAATACGTTGCTGGCATGATTGGCACAGTGGTTGAGCGATTGTCTGCTGCGCTGCGTGCCGTGGGTTAGATTCCCGCACGGAATAAATATTTGTATGACCTACAGATACTTATTTGTTGCAGTTCTTGGTGTCTTTGTATGTGAGTTTACATGTTTGTGAACGCATCCTCGATACAAGAATAATTCTTAGTGTGGGGCAACGTTTATTTAAAAAAAAAGAAGAGGAATATATTTAAACAACATATGCGAAACCTGAATATAGTTTGTTCAGAATCAGTAACTGAATGGATTCCAATAATTTTTTTACCGTGTTATATTTTTCCCCAAAAATATTTAAAAAGGTCACAAGTTGGACACCACCGACACTAAGTACAACAATGGTCACGGCAGGTCATAGCGGGTATTAGGCGCCAGCAAACAGCTGGGTGCAAAATAACGCCTCAGTCGCCTGGATGACCTGGTGACTATGTATTTTTGCTGACGTAACAATCTTAAGTGATTTTTCATAATACAGTTATGAAATCTTATACATAGATTCTTTATATAAAAATACTAGACACGTGTTTCGGGTTTCACATTTATACTAAAACTAATGTTGTAAGTAATATAATTTTTCGGACATATGTAAAAAAAAGTGTGTCAAGTAGCCTACCAAAATAATGATTGACGCCTTAAGATTGTGAGGTCACTATAACTTTTCATAGACGCTGCTAAGTTCAATACAACGACAGCACCTAACAAAGATCAAATTGATGAACACAGGACAAAACACAACAACACCCAACTGTATCAAGTTATCAACAAAAATGACGTCACAGGAGGCCCGAAGCTCCAACAACCTACATTTTCATTCAATAAAAGGCAACTATTAATTCTAATTCGTGTGTCTACGCTTGGCATCGTCTTGGGACAAGATGACGCAATCCTAAGACCATAATTGTGGTCACTTGTCCTAATTGTTCCAGCGATGCCACTAAATGGTGACAGCTGCTTGATAATTGATACACTTTACTCGCACAAAAGAAAACCTACCTTATTTTCACATTTTCAAAGTTGAATTTCAGTTGATAGAGCCTAAAGAAAAGAACACAAAAATCTGTGGATTCAATTTTAAGGTTTCAGCAGCAGTGTTAAAGTTGAAACTTGAATGGTGTATTTTTGAGCTTATTGAAGGATGTTTTGAAGAGTTTGTTTGTAAGCTGGACAATAAGTTATGTAATTTGCATTTCCGCGCAAAACGACGGAGAAAGAGGGCTTTGTATGGCAATTGAGTAGTTGTAAGATGGGGAAGGAATTTACCATAGTGACTTATTATTACTTGACCATGTAACTTTACAGAAATATTATTTGATTTTGATAAAGTGTAAGATACTCCTAGGTGTTAAAAACGTACAAGTAAAGGACATCTGATCAAGATCAAACAATTTAAGTAAAAAGCAAAAATGATAAAAATATTGAAAACCCATAATTAATTCCATAAAAATAGGTAGTTTTGTATATATAATTTAACAAGGTACTTTTTTTTCTAACTAGGATAGTTAACTACGACGATTGAAAACCACACGAAGGAGGTCAAGAGTAGGCAAGCGAAGCAGGTGGCTGCTTAGTTCAACTAAGTCTAATAGCTCTAATAGAGCGATCTTCTGCCAACGTAATGCAAGCTTGAAAGCAACTGTTTGAGAGTCCATTCAGTTTTTAAGAGGTAAAACTTTAGTTAGACAAGTTGCAACAGAAACTAATACGAATTTTAAAAATAATATTCAAAACGACTTTACACAATGATTGTAGAAATAATAATATGGAAAAAAATAAGCAATAAAGAGTATATTATACACACTGAGTATTGAAGGAGCTACAGTCACAACGGAAAAACGATAGTTTGTAATGAAGAATATTTTGTTTATCTGATATAAACCAGTGCTTGACTGCGATCCCACACGATGGTAAGCAGGAATGGAATTGTTGATGGTGAATCACACTAGTTTAATATGAGCCTATTCACTCTAGCCTTGAAAACACCTAAATTATAAGCGGGATACACATTTTCTTGAATGTAAAAATGTTTTACAATAAAAAAATCTATATTATAATATTAAATGTCAGAATCTGTAAGAAACATCATTCAAATAAAAAAAAAAGTTTGGAAAAAATAAAATACAAAAATTGCTGTGAAATTCCAATTTCCTCAAAGAATCCAAGGGCAGGCAATCTCAACCCTGCACTATCAAATCGAAAGGTGTACGACAATGATCCAAAAGACCAAAGATCAGGCAAAGACGGTGCAATAGCAATTAACCCTGCGCCCGCTGGACATCGTAACAATGTAATATATTTTAATTGAAACGACCCCGCCGTAGATGCAGTAAATATTGGTCGGAATGAACGAATGAACCTAATTGAATGGATGAAGGAGTGTCGTGTTAAATTTTAAAGTAGGTTCTCAATGAATGACGTCATTTGTTAGTTGTGTAATTGTTGATTGTGATGATGTTAATATGTTTAAGGAGATTGTTTTTGTTTATGATGTCAAAGATATTTTTGTTAAGTTCCAGATTTTTTTTGAGATTTAACAAAAAATAATATTGTTTTTGTGAACAATAAATAAATGTCAATCAAAAAAATTTAGAACCTCAAATTAAATTCATATAGACCAAAATTTATTGAGCATATTCGAATACCTATATTTGAAAACATTCCCTGCATTCTAAGACTTCATTTGTCAACAATATTCTTTTCAAAACTTTCCATAAATCAATGTATCTTAAAAATAATTTGAGACCAACCCAGTAGGTACAGACAGCGCACACTAATAAACCCTACATGCGCATGATTCGAAGCCCGTTCTTAAACAGTATTGATGATAGTGTCAACAGATTTGACCCAGTGAATCAATGTTCTATCATGACCAATGAATGCTTATAAACTTATAAGTTTGCCTCTTGGCGCCGATGAGTCGAGGGCTCGGTTTGAAGTACCTATTGATAGCTTGAGTGAAGAAGTTGTGTAGGTAAAGGTAACGAAGAAGAAAGGATTGCTAGTGATGGTACAAAGGTTATGAATAAAATTGTTAGGTAACTTGAGAAATACTAATGTACAGTGGATAGTGAGAGGGAAAATATATCGATAAGTGTCAATCAAGAAATAAATTAAACTGTGTTTATAATCTAAAGATTTAGTGGTTGTATCAAAGGTTGTTTATAGTGAAGTATTTATCATTTAAAGGAAAGTTATGGTACAATAACTTATAGGTATATGGTACAAATATGACGAAAATAATGAAGTACCTTAAACATTGATGATATTCATATACTTACACACAATTGATGACTATTATTATCAAATGGTTAAATTTTGGTACTAATTTAAGTGGGAAATACAACAGAGGTCGTAACAATTGTTTATAAGCGAGCCAGATAGTTGAGTAATTTAATGTATCAATCATCATTAAACCAGTTGCTAGTCCTTTTTGGAAATTTTGACTTCGTTTTCATTAATTGAACATTTATTTACAGTTGCTACATTTTCTGTATCTTTGTTTTTAACTTAAACAGTTCAAACTCAATATTAGGGTTTTTTATCATTTGCTTCTTTTTTATGTCGTAGATTATATTCAATCTATCAATCACTTTATCAATTTCTTAGATCTTGTTTGCTGTTACAGTGACTTAATGTATTACAAATTACAATATAAATAAATCGTTATCTCACAAACCGATTGCCCTCCAGATTTCAGTGTGACGAATCTCATTGACTCTCATTAAATACTCGACTAAAGGGTGATAATCGAGAATTAAATCGATGGCCCGCATCGATGGCGGGTGTATCGTTTATGAAAATAAAATAATCACTTCTCATTAGTCGATTTACGGGTTATGCGGGTGTTTATAGTGACACGCTTTTTATATCAATGGCTTTTAACTTTCATCGCTCCGCTGATTGTATTTAATTTGTGTTGTGTTTTCTTTTTGGTTTATTTTCTGAGTGATTGGAGCATTTTTTATCATTTGGAAGTTTATAGTGATTGTAATTGGTCGTTAAATGGTTCTTGTATTGGCCGTTACTAATTGTAGTGAACGCTCGTCTAAATTAAAGACTGTAAGAAGTACTCAAGTTAAGTATTTCAAATATTTGGTTTAAATTTACTTTACCAATTATATTGAGGTAACAAAAAAAAAAATAGATCCTACTTCAAGGCTATCGTCGTCCTCTTTCTAATCAATAAATACTGTATTTAATGGCCCGACCCCCGGTCACCACTTGACTAAAATTTCTAATATGGTTACAGTTACTGTATTCCTTTATCCTTGCTAGGGAGCATTACGTCTCACATAATATTACTCAAATAAAGTATATAAAAAAGGATAATAAAGGTTACTATTTAAATCTTTGAAACGGTGTTTTCTATTGTGTCTACCTACTAACTCTTAACAGTAATACGGATATAATAAAATAAAAACGTAATAATCCGTTTATGAACCAACAAAACGTTATAACTTTATAACAATAATCCTAACAGACCATAAACTCAATAAAAATACCACAAAATGAAAGAGCAAATAGCCGTCTTTACAAATCTATAATCTTTTGATGCAAGGAGGCGTAACTACAAACTGTAAGCGGCAAGCAGATGTTTGTTCAACGTCCGAGGATGGATGAAGAATGTCCGAGTATAGCCAAAGAACGGCCGACTATGGCCGAAGAATGCCGAATGGTTGAAGCGGCACGAACAGAGATACTTCAAGAATTAGGTGACCAATTGCTGCCTTGGTGTGAAAATTATCGAATTTTGGTGCAGTGTTATGTTTAAATTTGGATTTAGCACGTAGTAAAGCATTAATTTCGATTAAACGATCAACGGGCGTTTTCAAATTTACAAGGAGTTTATCGTTCAGAAAAATATAGCTAACTAAGCTTCTGCTAGCGGCTTCGTCCTCTTGAAAGTAGAAAATAAATAGCCTATGTCACTCAGTGATAGATTAGCATTTTATTGGTGAAAGAATTTTCAGAATTGGTTCAGTTGTTTCAGAGATTAACTCCTAGATACAACCTTACAATTTTTACCTCTTTATAATATTAGTAGGTACTGATTGATTATTTTTAGAAGTGTCCCAGGACCAAAAGCTTTCAGATCAGGTTTAAATGTATATTTTTGTGGTTGTGTCCTTCACATGTTGCAGTGAGTGAGCTTTTACCATAAATTTAAGTTTATGTATAAGTTGTGTTACTTTTATGGTGTACAATAAAGTTTATTCTATTCAATTCTTTTAAAATTTTTACTACAAAATGTTAAATAGTATTTTCGTCAAAAAACTAAAATCATTTACGTTTAGAAAGTGTACCAAGACGTTACAAAATCAACCGACACAAAGTTACCCATTTAAGACATCCAATTATACATTTTAGGGCACGCTTCACACGATATAATCTCGAATGGTTTTACAATAATAAGTAAAATAATCTTGTAAGTAAATCGGAAATAGCGAAGCAAATTTAGCTACCACAATAGGCCCGTGGTGTTTGTCACCGAGATTGGGATCTTGAGAATAACACCCTTCCTCTTATCTGATACTAAGAGATGTTTATTTACGTTAATAATGTGCTGTTAATGTAGGTATGTTGAGTTGAACAAAGTTATAATTACTGTTACGAAAATTGAAAATCGAACGTTTTCATTCTTAAATCGAAGGACCAAGGATGTTATTTATTTGGCAAATGCTAAGAAGATTGTGTTATGATTGTGCTATTTTCACATCGAACATACTTTGTAAATACTTAACATACCTACAATGTTGAGTATTTGCAACGTATGTTCGATGTGAAAATAGAAATTGTTTCTGCCAATTTTATATTAATTCTAAATACAGTGCTTGACGAAAATGTGTTGAAGAATAAGATTTTGACTGAAAGTTGTATCTACTGAAAGTTCAAAAACTAATACTGAATTAATTAGCTACATTTTCTTTGTCGATCTGTCAAAATGAATGGAGTGCCTCGTGCAAGTTTAGTCTGCGTAAACGCGAACGACACGTTATGACGTTCATTGCTCCGATTGGCTCGCTCCAAGTTCTTAACCAATCAGAGAGTAAAAACACTCGCACTCAGCGTACAGATTATGAAAGTTTTACGCAATTAGACCCAACAAAATCAGGAACAGGAAACTTTTAGTGATATAACCCCAATTGAAACTAGGCACATTATAGCTGTTAGTGAATTACTGAACAGTAGCCAACATAATAGAAAAAACTATAAGCGCTCCTAATACGCTATTACTGCTAAGTAATATTCATTTGTTACATCGGACATTTAGCACATAGCCGTCGGCAAAATGAATCAATGAATAAAAGAAAAAATACATCTAACTTTTATGACAGTTAATAACATTGAAAAGTATTAAATTCAAAAGATTCCTAACAATAGATCAATAGACACAAATTGGACGTCCATAGGCACCATAGACACGTGTCCGAGAGAAGAAAAAAAAGAGACGGCCAGCCTTATCGAACAAAGTTATAATTACTGTTACGAAAATTGAAAATCGAACGATTTCATTCTTAAAACGAAGGACCAAGGATGATATTTATTTGGCAAGAGCTAAGAAGATTGTGTTATGAAGTTGGTGATGTCAAACAGCATCAAATGGCGCGAAAAGGGAAAAACTGTGACATTTTAGCATTGTGAAATAAAATTTTAAATAAACACCTTTTGAGTGGGCGTTAGCGGAGTATTTGTAAATAGGTTTTTGTTGATATTACAATGGTATTTTTAACAACGGGTCCCTGCGGGGGTGTTGTCTGACAATCTCGTAATGTTGCCACGTGCTTTTAATATTGGCATTTGTATTGTAAAAGTGACAAAAATAATAATTTGTAGTTGCATTTTACCTGGATTTGTGCTCAACTACGATCGACTAAACATTTTTCTTTATTGATTCACTTGTAGTGAAGGAACCTTCAACTTCTATTGAATTTTAAAAATCAAGTAGGTAAACAGATTAAGCTTAGGCGATAAGATAAATCGAAAGAAGATTATTTCAATCAAATTACTAATCGCTTTCGGCGCTTAACATAAATTAAAGAGCAAAAAGCTATAATTCGAATACTTTTTCTCCTATTTCACACAATGATAGTTTAAAGCGAGATCAAATCACAATAAAAAAGTCATCAAATGAGAGTTGATAGGTATTAAGCAGACAAAAACCGTTTAATCTTGGAAGCTAGAACCGTCTTCGGAAAATTGATATGTAAGCATTCCATAAATAATACTAATAAGGCATTTATTGTCTATGGTCAGCGATCGCCTGCCATTTTAGGCATGGGATTGTATAATATCTTATGAGGCTACGTCATAAACGAGAATACACCTCATACTGTAAATTAAATTTGCAAATTAGATTTACCTAATACGGATTAAGAATAACTTAAGGTATATCTCGTATAACTTCTAGGGCACGTAACATAATACCATAAAGGTGCGTGCACATAACATTGGCTCGATATCGTAAGATCGCGCGACATAAACTACCCGGCGGGTGGCGCTACCGACACGAGAGGTACCAACTTTACGACGTCACAAAAATACTCGCTACCGTACCAACCTTACGGTACCTACACAATACTGCCATTTAGGTAGGTACCGACTAAAAAATAAAATTTATTCAATGAAGAAATTACAAGAAATTGTTGAAGAATATTTTTCGGCTTTTATGTGAATTCTTTAAACATAATGATATTATAACGGCATTTTGAATGACATACCTACATAATTTTAAGATGTATATGCAGAGAATGCGTCGCAGTTATCGTGGAGCTGTCTTTTTAATAGAGTCATATTGTAACGGTACTCTATAATTTTGGAGGAAATTCAAGTTCTAATCCGTAAAGTTTGCTGCGTAACGACTAACAGGAACTGTTTGTATCTTTATATTCAGGCCATTTTAAGTTTCCAGCAACTGCAAGGAGCTGGAGTAAGTTTACGGCTTTCTTTAAGACTTCTTTTACACGTAACTCTCTCACAAAATGACAACAAGGAATTGCTTTTTTCAAACAGCTAGTATAATTTTCCATCCATAAGAAAATTCATTACATTTTTCTCAATCCCTCCCTACTAACCTATTCTCTCAAAGGGCAAGAAGTGACCTGTCAGGTCACACGCGACGTCACACCACAAAGCGTATCCTCCTGAACAGTCATTTGACTGACAAAAGAACAATACAGTTCGCAAGTGGGTCAGGGAGTCGTTCACAACACTGGCAAGTGTCACGTCACTGATAGCGAGGTGACGAGGTCCCGAGTTCGTCCCGCATAATGGCAAACTGACATCGCGCAAGACGGAATGCGGTCAGTGTGTATGGAGCCTTAGTTTGCAGCGTTTTCGAAATTGAAGTTGGTGTGAACCTAATCGATGAGTACTTACGACCGCAAAAAGGTGTAAACTGTTGAGAAAATAAAACTTTTATTGGAAAATAGTTTCTGATACAATGTATCAAAGTGAGCAAAGTATTGGGGTGAAAAAATACAGTTATTTCTATTCGTTATTGAACACAAGACTTTAAGTAGGTAATAGTTTTAGTTAAGTCCAATCTACAAAGCTAGCACAAGCGTTGGGTAGCCAGACTTTCGGTATTTTACAGGATGTGTTTTGGAGAGCGTGCGTGGGAATTGTATGACTTGATTCCGCCATCTCCTTTCTACCATCGGACAACTCGACGTACGGCGAGTATGATAAATGATATTTATTTAGCCAATAGGTTAAAAAAAAACACTTTTACACGTCATATTTTTTTTTCGTCTGACTGGAACAATTTGCCTACTGCGCTCTTCCCGTTAATTATAATTTAGGTGTCTTGAAGGCTAAAGTGAATAGGCTCTTAATAAAATAGTGCGCCTCATCAACGATTGCATCACTGCTTACCATCAGGTGGGATCGCAGTCAAGCACCAGAGTATATCAATTTAAAAAAAAGAAAGATAAATCGAGAGATGCCTTATTTGTCCGTCGATTCAAAGATTAGATGGTATCTCCGAGAAAACATTCTTACACATGCGATTATACATAAACTGTCAAATCCATTACTCTACCTTTCAGATCTGCCGCAATCAGGTAAAAATCAAATAGAAGTTAATATTAGTTATTTATTGATTGGATATTAATTAGTCGGGCTATTATATTTAAATAATTAATTATGTTGTATATAAACAGATGAAAGGTTAATCAGTAGTTTTTCGTTGATTGTATCTGATTGATTCGATTTTTATGATGATTACAATATTGGTATTTTTAGGTTATCATACAGAAGTTATAGTCAATTATAGAAACGGTTGTTAAATATTTATAGACCATAGCTTAAGATGACAAATTGTGTTTTTACATTCATTTTGTCATTTAGTCATAATTTCTCAAATGATGATTTCTTTAATTGCAACGGGTTTCCGTTACATCATTTCTGACACCCTTATATAGTTATATTTTAGTTAGTTAATTATTCATAAGTTTAACGATAAACCAATCAAATAATAAAAATAATTTCTCATCTCAGCATCGATTATTTTGCGACAGCGTTTTCCGTAGAAAGTTTATTACCACCATAGTGATAATGATGGTATTTGGAATAACCTACTTCCAGTTTTATGATATCCGATATAAAACCTTTTTTCGTTTATACTTCACTAAAAAGGAAGTTGTAAACACCTCATATACATTCAAATAGCTGTAATCAATTTGAAAATGGATGTTAAATCACATATTTCTGATTAATTTCGCTTTTCTTTATATTAAAACGTATAACTTTTATCTTTAATGATACGAAACGAATACAAATGGCGTATAATCATACAACACTACGCTGGGACTATAAACCGGGCTATCGTTTTCGCATTAACTTTCAACGACCGGCGTCACAACACAAACCCTACGTCTTGTACTACAGGACCAATAAACGAAACACGGATTAAGTTTCGCTACAGATTCCATTGCTAGCATCGCGCCGGATCTAATAACGTAAATTTTGTCACAGGGAAAAATGCAGCAATGTACAAGGAATCCGAAATAAGTATCATAACACTATTTCATAGGCAACTAACGTAAGTTCCGTACGCTGTGAGTTTGTAGCGGCGCGCGGCGTCCCATCGCATCGTTGTGATAACATTAATGACGTCGTAAACCTGCCCCGCATCGCCAGAGAGAGATAGAAACAACGCAGATACTCGAGAACGCGGAAGAATTAGCCTTCACTAACGATGGAGTAAATCACCTGTTAGGCTGGATCCTAGCTTTAGTAGTGAGATTAAATTTAAAGTAAGCTTAAATCACACGACGTATAGAAAACTTGTTTTATGCCGTTGATTCGTGCGTGGCTCACCGCCATGAAGAATTTGATGTCCGATATGAATTATCGAAGCGGTGATTAATACTGAAAATATTTACACACCCACGTGAATACATTAAAACCGCTTTGATTCACGATTTTGATGCTAGAATGTTTCCATTTATGTGGTAAAAAGGTATTTTTAAAATACATAAGTTAATTATTCCCCTGTGCGCGTCTGTCCATCTGGGCGTGTTTAATTTAAATAACAAAGAGGTCTGACCGCGCGCTCGTGGCGGGAAAACGAAAGATTGACACACACTCGTGTTCGGGGGCGAGCCACCGATTATGATAGATACGTGGCACGAATCAGAATAAAAGCATTAAATACCAAAATTTATAAGTTTTTAATGAATAGCTGTTTGGAAACACTCGTTTACTAGCAGGCATTTTGTAGGTTTTATGTCCGGAAAATATTCTATTAGCTCTATGTATGTATAATATTTTAGATAAAAAACGGTTTTCTAAGCCCTACTTTGCTTATGTGTTAATCTAAGCACAAAGTCAAGATACAACTACCATCCAGTATTAGCATAATCGACCCTCACACATAGCATATCAAATACCGATATTTTCTACCATCGTCGGTTAGGAAAATAAACTCCGATTGCTCTTGGTATTAAAACATAAATCATATCCTTTCTTAGGAATCCATAAGTTTCCATTAAACCCCTGTAAAATACGCACGTATATTACTTGCCGCGAGCAATTTTTTGATGAATGAACACATCAGTTCGGGAAGCATTGACTGATAGGAGCGCAACAAAGGGCCGATCTTTGCACTTTGACATTCGCGGTTTAATCACGTACTACAAGCTTTGTAGTGGCGATCGACGAAGATCAGTGCGCACTTGACACCGACGATACCTCTTGACAAAGTCACTTCGCTCGGATCGAAAGTGCTCAACTCGACGTATTGTCTAAAACGTGTAACACGTGCTTCGATTCGATCTTTATCGATACTTTTGAACCGTCTATTATGGCACTAAGCTTTTAATTTACCAACAAAAATGGTGTAGCTATTGTTTGGGATCAGAGATTATCGGGGTTTAGTAACGACATAATTGTTGCTCAATTTAAAGATTAAGCTCGATTATTGCTCATTGGGTATTATGTATTGTGTTTTTTTTAATGGAATTAACAAGTGTATTGTCTTTTTTATGATGTAACTTGAACTGATTACGTGCGTGAATGGTCGTTTCGATTGATTCCGTTCGGTCTAGTTGTGAACTCTAGTATTGATGATATTAACGAGCGCCATTTTGAAATTGGAATGAAGCTTAGAACGAACTGAATGAACGATTCCTGGAATTATTGTGTTTATTTCATACGCTTTTTTAATCAGTATAAAAATGTTGGCAGAATTTAAAGCTAAAATTGTGATACCTGTATTTGAATAGTGTACAGTGGCGTACAGTTTCATTTGTGACACTGCCAGCACTTAGCGTTGAGCTCGACGCAACTGTACTACACGGAACGGGAGGACGGCTACTGTCCGAGTTGGAAACTAATGCACGGTTAGGGTTGTCAATTATTTTTTGTTTATGTTTTTAAAATTTGTAAAAACTTAGTAACTTAGTAAATAAGCATAGGTAAAGTAGCTTGTAAAGATAGGAAACAGACTTTTGAGAGGAAGTTTTTCTCAATCAATACTACATACTTTGTCTTATATTTCATCTGTATAATACTATTCGTTGTTTAAACTATTGGCGACGATTGTAAAGGAAAATTCTTTAACTATCGATGGAAAATTATCGGCAAAAAGAAACTCGGGGAAAAATCTTGTTGATCTGTTGTATTGTATTGTTATTAAAAGTTTCTGCCAAAATATTTTATTACGTAAAAAAGTTTAAAACAGAAAAGGATCGCCAGTATCAAATTCGAAACCAATCCACAAAAAGCAGATCATTCAAAAATTATCACCGTATCTTTCTCCGAGCAACTAAAAAAACAAAATCCTATCAGCCCTACGCGCTGACGGGGTGAAATAAAGCTCCTACCCGTCGTCGCTCGACCGAATGGAGTGAAAAAAATTCAGTTCAAAAAGCCACGGACGGACCGACAAAAAGTCGCATTGTAGTACCAAGGGATGCATGTAGTGCACACGATTTTTTCGCCAGACTATTGAAGCCGTTTTGTTTAATTTTTTGAAAGTCTGTCTAGCTTAGAAGGTGTGATTGGATTTTTCGAGAGAGGTGGGAAGGTGGGATTAGAGTTTTATTTGTTACTAGCTTTTGCCAGCGGCTTCGCCCGCGTACTTAAAATATAGCCTATGTAATGACTGAAACTAGACAGCTGCTTTATTCCTGAGTGCAAGAATAAAGCAGCTTTCTAGCAGTGAAAAAAATTTAGCAATCGGACCAGTACTTTGAGAGATTACCTTCTGCAAACAAACAGAAAAATCAAACTTAACCTCTTTTTTTTAATTAACGTAGATTAAAAGAAATAGGTAGGTATTAACTTACCCCCATTTTAGGTAAGTCTGAGAATAGATAATAGGCTATTAAGTCTACTATTTATTCTCAAAAAAATATCTTAAAAATTAATCAAGACTTTTTGGAGGAGGTTGATAACAAACACTGTAACACGAGATTTATATATGTATTAGATTCAAAATTCTTTTCGTGACAGTTTTCAATCACATGAAAACATTTAAAAAATAGTTCCAAACTGAATTTCAGTCACGTTAACTGAGATAGATATTACTAAATATGGCACGCGAGTCGATGGATTTAAAAAAAAAAACCCTACGAATAAAACACCATGTTCTTCAACAAAGAACCCACTACCAGCTGTAAAACGATACAGCACTGATAACCGATAATTTTAAAGGGACATTAACAATAAAAGTTGCCCTCAGGCACCCTCAAAAACCGAATTCTATACAACGAAATACGACACTGGCCACAGCCCTCATTAGAGTTTACCATTGCCACTTAATTTAATAAAAAATAAAAACCAACCGTACCTATCATAAACTCACAGTTCGAATTTTGAAAATTAATAAAAATGTCAAGCGTGACTGAATATAATGACGTCAGAAGACCAATGCGGGCTCGTAGATTAAGAGGCGGTAATAGAATCGCAGTACCGTGAAAAAAGAGAAAAATGTCTGTGACGTCACACCCTCGCCCTGTGGCGCTGGCGTGGGGTGTCAGTGCGATTCAGCACTTTCGCAGAATAAGCTTAAACGTTGAAAACCCAATTTGACGGCTCGATTAGCACAGTCGGGCTTTTGATTCACGTCACATGATTGATTTTCGTTATACTCCCAATAGGGCTTGACTGTAAGCGATGGAGAATAGTGGATGTAGTTATAACGTTTAAGTATTTACGTTTACCATATTTAAAATAGATTTCCGGACTCATTCGATATTCTACCAAAAAGACTTCAACGCAACGTCAAAAATATCTGCCACACAGAAATCGTAATATCAACCCTTCCGATACGCGCGTCAAAAAGCTTGCTAATTACAAAATTAATTTCGCCAAACAAACGCGTCTTCCGCATCGGACGGGTCGCATCGCATTTCACGCGGGAACATGGCCCGGGCCGTGTTCGCCCGGGCGGACGGCAAGCATTCTGTGTAAGTCGTGCACAGGACGACCATTGTGCTCAATTCGGGTCCCAGTTAATTGTTTTTAATTCGCCAGTACTGTATTGTAACTCTTTTAATTACGCCCACGGAGCTGCGCTAATGGCGGCTTCGTGAGCGCCTGCGCCGATCACGAAAGTCCTTTTGTTTAATTGTACAGTTCCACCGAGATGCGGTTTCGATAAGCCCCTGTGTGGGCAAACGCATTAGTTTTTAGTACTAATTATGGGTTTATAAGGTGATTTAGTGTCATGTGAGATCATGTTTCGTTTTCATCAGTAAAATTTGAAACGATTTTTTTTTGTGGTCGTGATTTTGTAGATTATTTTTTATTTTAAAGTTAATGAACCGGGGCTCATATTTTATAGTGTTATAATATTTTTAATTTCCTTGTCCGAAAAAGAGATGATAAATAATAAAACTAATGAGTTGACTACCGAAACTTTTTATCGAATAAAATATTTATAATGATAATAAATTAGCCTCATTTATAAGAGCTGAGCCAGGCTATAATAGACGAACCAAAAGAATCGCAACTAAACGACATAACACCAAATCGTAGTCGTAGAAAGTAAAACGATTCTGATGCCCCAAATACGGGAGATTATTTCCAATTTCTGCTAAGGAGGCTCCCTCCGATTGTACTAAAGCTAAGGAGGGCAGCATACACAGTGTCCGGCCTCATTTGGTTAATTCGCCGTGTGTAGCCACAATTAAACAGGACAAAAGAAGAAGTTGGACAACAACGGAAATCACGACTCGATAATACACTGATGATACTTTTAATGAGCTTTTTAGGCAATTTTGTTTGTGAATTTTGTGTTGAACTGGAGTTTTTGTATGAAAAGTTAAGGATGGGAAGAAGGAAGAAAATCATGCTGTTGTTTGATTTTGAGCTATGATTTATGCAAGTATTTAATAAAACAACTATATCATTGATAAAAAAAACATTGAAAAAAGAAACAAAAAAAATATGCTTAAAAAGGACACAGCCAGTTCGCTGACCTGACAAAGACTTTAATATGACATCTCTCGTACTTTTTTTTTGCTTCACACGGTTTGTGCATATAACCAGTGTCAAGTTTAGAAAATATTAAGTTTTCAGTCACTTTGGGTTCCATTAATACGCGGATGTAACACATTCAAATTCGTTTTGCAGTATTTGGCAGTATCGAGTCAGCCTTCTCGGCAAGCTTCGCTGTCGTAGTCAATATTACAATAACTCTCAACTCCATTTTACCGATATCGCGCCTGTTTGAATGATATGATATGATAATTAAATGATTCCACATATTTTACAGCTGCTTATACACTTGAGATTAAACTACACCAATTTTACAACACAATGTCCATTAGGAATCAATTTATGAATAATTAAAACAGCCTTCTCTCTCTTCGCAGAACTTCAATCGGAAAAATCCCGCCAAAAACTCTCTCATACTTAAAAACTCACTCCACAAACCATCTCTGTTAACCCTAAAATAGTCGTAAACCTCATTCGTCAATAGGATAACCCGAATGCCTAAAGTGTGACAAGCCACAAAACTTGTAACCCTAAAACGCGGGGTGCGACCCTCGGGTCTGAGCGACCCGCGGTCGTACGCAATCTCGTAGATATCAACCGCGACTTTTGCCTCTACAATCCGGTGGCTTGACACATGGGTGTTACAAGTGGGATAAATCTGATGATTATTTGAATATAACTTAGATTTTGTATTTTTGAGCTTTGTCTGCAATTTAGGCTAAGGTTTGTGATTCAATATAAATTCGATATAACTTAACCTTTTTCAGTTATATTTTAAATAGTTTTAGTGTTATTAATAAAATTTAGTTAGATGAATTCATATTTTAGTTTTTACTCAACAGCATTTTGTAGCTTCATATAATTTTGAAGGTGAGCACTAACTTAAAATTTCTTTGATTACATCTTATATTTTTGTGTAAAACATTTTAGATAAACAAATAAATTATTTTTGAGGATTATTGTATTTTTACATTCATGGAACTATACACTTATAAATAAATAATTTAAAAAAAACTTCAAATATTCGTGAGTAATTTCAACAGATTTATCCACGACCAACAAGCATGCACGTATGCAGTTTTTTATCCGCCACCCCTCGGGCAAGGATAATCATATCTGCACACACGTCACTTGAGCGCGACACGTCGGTTTGACACCCCTACACTCTGACCACTAATCATTGATCAGAAACTTTCTAAAGCATTTCAGATAACTGTTATTAAGTGTAAAATTGAATATTGTAAAGTGCAGTATTAAAAATCGAATTCAGTAGGGGAAAATGTAACTTATAACCACAACATAAAACTACAACCAGTGATCAAGTAACCCTCCGCTGCAGGGCACGCGTCACAACGACCGCGCGAAAAAAATAAAATTACAGCTTCCCATTTACTGTTGATTACACTCGAGACAAAAAAGCATGTGATTATTTTCACAAGGTATTAATCTCACGCGTCAAACGCGCGATTAACTTATAAATCCGCCATAATTGCGGACCGACAGATGTCGCTAGCGGCGCCGCCACTGGAATTGCGCGGGCGCAAGCTTTATTATGTTTTTGTTCGGACAAAGAGCACCGCCTACATGCCACTACTGTTTATTATTGTGACACTTTTTTAAGTCCAATGTATTAACCTACAATAAAAAAAGTTTTTCTTGGAGATAGTGTAATCGACGATATAAAACTCGGAACTTTTATGAGCTTAGATTAAAAACAAGGCTTTTGTCTATCGGTAATGGCAATATTATCTTGATAAGACACCATCGTTTGTGCACATTAGGGATCTTGGAAACTTTATTATGATTATCGAGATACCTTGATGGAAATTATCTTTACCTTACTTGAACTTTCTAAAATTAACTACTTTTAAATTACCTACTTTAGGGGCGCCACCTTCACTGCAAGACAGAATTGTTGAAATTGCTGACACTAAAAAAGGAAAACTAGTGCGCTTCACCATCAATGATTGCATCACTGCTTACCCTCAGGTGGGATCGCAGTCAAGCACTAGTTTATATCATTAAAAAAAAATCTGCAACTACAGCAGTATCTTGAACGGCAAAACTTTGTGTTTTTCTTAACGAGCTTCTCCAATTAGTTGTTTTAGATTAGTGAAGACAAGGACCCACTTGCACTCATTTCTGTTTCCAATCTATTATCAATTGACCGACCAATTTAGATTATAAATCCGTTTTTTTTAATACAAAACAGCACTGGATGTGGACAAATTTAATTAATTCGTCCTTGTTCACGAGCGCTGCATATTCATGGCAGTCACAGCTCGTTAGGTCGTCGACGGTCAGTATTAACAATCTGTCGCCGAGGGGTTCACAATCCCGGATTTATTTGTTCCTAGAGTTTTACACCGACACTGTAATATATCTACCTATGTTGGGCCAACATTTGCATTTGCTGTGAAAGTTCATCAGATTTTCATTGAAGGGACCAAGTGAGCTGTTGTTTGTTTAGAATTCGTTTGAGTGACGTGACCTATACATCAGTTTTAAATTAAGCAAATGGAAAATACAACTTTATACTGTACATAATATAATTGAATTAGATAACTTCATTGGTAGAAAAACATACTTAGACATTTTTTATAAGAAATATCTCACCAAAAGCCTGAACAACAGTTTTTAAGTCGCATAAGTCTATAGCTTATCTATTCTACTGAGCAGAACTATATTCATCAATAAAATGAGAATCAATCAAGACACATACACACACTCAATAACATAAGCTACAGTATCTATCTTCAACTACCTATCCATCTGATTCTACATATCAATCAACTATTTATTTTAATTTATTTTTTATATTCTTTATTGTAGACTTCATAAAAACAAAGGACAAATATTTAAGAAAACAAGTGTACAATCTCTTATAGCACACGGCAATCTCTTACAGGCAAACTTTGGATGGACTAAAAGAAAGGCTGAGATTTAGAGCTATCATCTAATAAATCCACGGAAATGACAGTCACCGAGAGACAAACAGACGGGCCCAGGAATAATTCTCAATGAACTATAAGCTATTAATTGCTATCCAGAAGTAAAAAGCTGTTTCGGGTGGAGTTTAATAAATAGGTACATATTTTATTTACAAACAAAATTATACAATGTAACATTTTGACAATGTAAGTAATTGACATTCAACCATGATTAAATCTAGCGGTCTGTCTGTCATATCAATCGTTAGGTATCTGAGCAGATTTTTTAAACCGGACAGATAATCATTTTATATCATGAATACCAACAAAGATATTGAAGAATCGAATATTACTATATTAAATTTCGTTAAGTTCTATCGATATAATAAGTCTAACTACATATTTATTTATTTACTAGCACTTGTACAACGTAACGGAGGATGTCCAAGGCGAATAAAAACAACAACAACAACAACAAACAAAACAACAACAACAACAATAGAAACTTACAAACTATAAAAATACATTTAATACATATGCATATTCAACCTTAAACACCTATCCGTCTAATTTCATATATAAATCAACTATTCAAACATCCACGGAGGTGACAGCCTCCGAGATACAGGTAGTGACAGGTCAAAGACAAGGCCATTAGGTATATGTGTTGATTTTGTAGACAGAAATTATAATATCACCAATGCCTACAGTAACATTAATACTTGCATATCCATATCGTACATTCTGTTAATCTTCTGCCATTACAATAACGAATTTAACTACATTGGCATCTTGAACCCTAAAACACCTATCCATCTAATGCCACATATCAATCAACTATTCATACATCCACGGAGGTGACAGCCTCCGAGAGACAGGCGGTGACAGGCCGATGCTCCCTTCCCTGCCACTAATGAGCAAACAAGCTCAAACGTGGACATGGGCATGCATCGTATGCTCTGCCGCACTTTTGGTGTTTGCTTTGCCGGAATTCGCTTTGATTTACTAAAATTGCAGAAATTGTTTTTATTTCTTTAATAGTTACGGTTTTATTGATTTAGTTTGCATTTGGTGTGTTTTTGCCTATTTATTTGATACACGATTTTAGGTTGGCTGCTATTGCTAAAACAAATCTGCTCCAGAAATTTCGTTTTATCTCCAAGTACAAATTAAAACACCAATTAAATTCACTTCCACAGACAGAAACACCGTCAAAACATCTAATCTAACACTAAAACTTCCGTGCTTCAAAACAGGAACGAGATTAACGGGAACGAATGAAATAATATAATCTTGTTAGCGTGCCGTCACCTTCCCGCGCCGGTACGAATAATTAGCAATCCCCTTACAAAGTAAGAGCGTTGAACGAGATAACTGAATCTAGGCTTAACAAGTTTCACGAATTACACGATAACCTCCCTCAGATACGGCCGGGTTTGATAAAAACCATTAAGTACACGGATTGCTGATACGTTTGGCGATAGCTTCGAGTTAACACCTCGCAGCCTAAGTTTAGTGAGGAGACTAAATAGTAAATAATCTATGAGTCAACTTATGGGCGGAGATAAGGACCGCGCGAAGTGCCTCTTTAGAGATTTTCGTTGTTTAGGAGATAATAATGTGCATTTTGTTGTATCTAATTCTAAGGAGATGATTTTTTTAATATCTTAAATAAACTTACTAAAATAATTAATTAAAAAATTTGTAGGTAATATTTTTTCGTTGAAAAATCTTTCAATCCCAAACAAACATTGAAAGCTATGCGCACTTCATAGATACACGATCCAAAATAATTAGAAGGCCTTCATCCCCCGACATTTGGACAAACAGTGCCCCGCGGGGACTAGCGTCTTTTTATCGGCAGGGGACCGCAAATTTCTATTTGCATATCTGTGCACTCATAAATCTCTGTTTCACTTATTAGCCGCGTCTCCCCATCGGGTCTGTTGGACCCACTGCCGCAAAATAAGGTTAGATGTGTTAGTATTTTTAGTTCCATATTCAAATAAATGGAACATGATTTTAATTTCGATATTTAAAAAAATGGTACGTTATTATGTACTCGTAACTTAAATGAAAGGATGCTGTGAAATAATTAAAAAAGAAAATAAAAAAGATTCTAGCTTAAAATAAAGTTTCTATAGTTTGCCATAAATGCAATCTGATAAACTATATATAAAGTTTTATTACAGAGTCTAATAAAACAGCTATTTAGAAGAAAAGCTTGATTCTGTAATAAAAGTATAAAGGTCTGTACATGTATACCTACTAGATTTTTTAAAATTATTTTTGAATACCGTTGCTCATGTTGTACTATTAAAAAATCTTTTACTAAAGCAATAAAATCATAAGTCACTAAGGACCATAATTACATAACAGTTTTGCAGATTGCACTTAAAACTAATTTAACAATGACATAACCAATAAAAATAGGCACGGCGTTCATTGAAGCAAATCGTAATCTTTACGCGCTGGGCAGTGTCATATGATTGAGGATAAAACTAAATCAAATTCTTCTTCTTCATCAATCAAACCTTTCTTCTGATTGCGTGTTCATTCTAACATGAAATAATTCAAAATAAAGAATGAACACGCATTACTTATAAAATTAAAAAATAAAGGTTTGTTTTGAAACAAAATCACGACAACATATTTGGTAGGTGGCCTAATTTTACTGTCCACCAGTTTAAAATGAACCAAATCGTTAAAAAAAAAAATAGATCATATCTCCAAATCTTAAAAAGCTACTCTAAAAAAAATATTAACACGCAATTACGTCATTATTCCGGTGGATGAGCGGTTTGTTTACAAAATTGTACAAGAAAATAAAAGTACACTATACAACGATTCACTTCAATGAACCCTGTTTTACTTAGTTAGTGCTTATGACTTACCGTTATGAAGATGGTCGATTGTACCCCTTCCTCGAAGCTCGTGTGTTAGTGACAGAATAACAGTGCTACAGTGGACTGGTTACTTTAGGTGAATATAATGCTCAACAGAAAGAAAATGTGGTTAGTATAGTGTTATCATGATATTTTAACAGTGTACCACCACCGAGAGTAACCGTCACCACGTTTAAGGCTCCTGCAGACAGGCGCGATGCGGCAATGTGACAACGACGAAGCATTATCATAGAAACTGTTCATAACAAATGTTCATTTGGACACACACATTGAAAAGGTGAGGATCCTCCAACTAGACGGGTGTTTGGTCTGGTGCGGGCAACTATCCGATAGTTTTTTTTTTAAATATTATTCCACAACTATCACACAACGCCGTCTAGTCCCAAGTTAAGCAGAGCTTGTGTTATGAGTACTAGGGAACTGATAAACATACTTATATATTTCTAAATACATACATATTATAGATAAATTACACCCAGACACAGAACAAATGATCGTGCTCACACAAACATTTATCCTGGGTGGGAATCGAACCCACGACCTCCAGCATAGCAGTCACCACTAGACCAACAAGCCAGTCAGTTGATTTCGGGCTATTGTATATAATTATGTTTTAATCGCGCGGAGGACTTTAGTACCACGATCCATTTTTTGCGCCATAGATGTCGCTACAAACATTTCTATAAAAAGTGTTGTCGCATTGTCGCATCATGAGTGACGTTGGGAACCTTAATTTAAAGTGCATGCAAAGTGAACTTAGTAAGAAAAACCAGTAAGTCATGAAAAATGCATGCAAAAGCAAAACCGAAGCATGAGTAAAAAACACAACAGTTTATTTAATTAAAATAAAACAGCTGCGTGGAAAAATAATTGTAAAAAACTACGAAATTAAAAAGTAATTTACTTCTGCATCGTTTGAATATATGTATAAAAACGAGAATATTTTTTTAATTTTGTATTTCCGTCATCTTTTTTAAACGCAGCTGTAATTAGTAGAAACCGCAACTTTACAATGAAAACAACCTAATTAAAAAATAAGGAATTTTAATTTTCAAAACGCACAAATCGTACACGCAAATTCACAAATTGTAAACTCAAAAATTACAATTTGTGGGAATTACATTGTTAACATCACTACGGTCTGAACTAAGCGTTTCGCCTCGTCGTTTATACTGCGTACATCGAAAGACTGGAACAATTTGTCTGCTGCAGTCTTCCCGTCCGATTATAATTGAGGAGTCGTCAAGGCTAGAGTGAACTGACTAACTAAACTGACTTAATAAACGATTGCATCTCACCATCAACATTAGCATCACTGCTTACCATCAGGCGGGATAAGCACTAGTTTATATTTTAAATAAAAAATATATATTTCCCACAAATTGTAATTTTTGAGTTAGTCCTATTAGAAAATAATGTTTAGTGTTGATTTTTCTTTCAGATTAGGCTTTTAAAGTTAAGCTTTTAGCAAAATCAGAGGTTGTAGGAGTTTTTGTTTACTTAAAATGGAAAAAAACTAGATAGAAAATTAATACTATACCTAATGGTAATATCCCCAACACCAAAACGTCTCATATTAAAACAGTTTTCAAAATTTATAAAGGTAAAATGTCAAATAAAAAAAATGCAAATGTTAAAAGCGAATTTAATGCAGGTATTTTTTACCAGTCAACCTTTGGGTTAAAAAATACTACACTGTGGTAGGTGTGCACAATAAATAAATAAATAAAAGATATTTCAAATCGAATGAAATATTTTTGTTCATTTGTTTATTTTTCTCTGAAAATCTTGTTCCGATTAATTATTTTATTGATTTAAGGAGATCTTTGCTGAGTGATTGAGACATATTGCTGCTGACACATATTTCGGATGGCGAGCAATGGGTAGCTCGTCGTCTGGTAAGAACCAAACCCACTTGGGTTTGGGATGGCGCGAAGTATTCCACGCGCGTCTCAAAGAATTGTCAGAAAGATTGACGGGGCCAGTAAGGAATGATGCCTGTCAGGGCTGCGATTGTTCAGGATTGTAAGAAATACCACGACCCTAGTAAAAGGCAACTGAAGGAACACTGTGAGTTTCAGTTGGTAAAAGTTTGACACTCCCTCTCGCTTCACCCAGAGCGCGAGAAATCATTAGATTATTTCCCACGTAAAAAAAGTATCCTTGTCCGTGTGATATTTTATACCGCATTACAGTTGCTGAAAATAAGAAAAACAACGAATCTAACCGCAACTACTATTTCAACATTCAAGAAAAAGTTGTTCTAATAACCTAAAAATGTAAACACACTGTGTATAATCAATTAGTATCCACGTTTTAAGTAACATCGCTTATCATGGCGATCTTACGTCAACCGTTAAGGTGAGGTTGCACTAATTTTGAATTTTTTTGAACCTCAGAAAATCCACAAATATAAAAGAGAATACCATGAAAAATTATTTTATTAAAATTGACTATATGACTAACCACTGGGTAAAATTAAAACATGATATAAATTAGTTGGCTCGATAAAAAAAAAACACGGATCTGACTCCAACTTACGATTTCAGATGTATATATATCTACGAGATTACGTCACGGAAGTATTTGAAATTTACATAAAATAATAAAGCATGTTTTTTAAAAGGTTTTGTCAAAAACAAATATCTTGAATGATTACTGTCTTTTTTTAAATAATATTGCTGTTACGGGACCGTGACGTCGACATATAATAATAATAATAAATTCATTTATTTCGCAAACCAGTCCATATGCGAACATTATGAAATTGAAATTATTATATTAAATTTAAAAATTACACACATTACAAAACCTACAAAATACTCTGTGACTGCGACCGGCTCTTAAATACGACCGTGAAACTTGTCGTGATTGATAATAAAATCTATAACTCTGTTAATTATTCACGACACCATTCTGAAATGCGATTGGTCATGAGCGGTTTAATTTTCACGAAAGATACGCATTTTGCGTATTGGATTAGGTAAGGAAGAACGAATGATCTTGGTATTTTTTTTACGGATTTTGTTCATTAGATACTTGTCTTTATTGTAGATATGATACGATACATAAAAAAGGCATAGGTATAATGGACTAACTTTTCGCATTTTGAGATCTCATTGAGGCAACTTAGAATGGACCTGGATGGTTTTGATAATTTTCTTTTACTTATATTATTTATATATAATTTATTTAGATACATTATTTATGATAAATAGAAAGGTTATTTCAAATTACAGAATGTTTTTCAGAAGACTCACTGCGAGTTTTTTTTACTCGATCGTGGTCACGTAATCGTTCGCTTAAGACACATCGTATAGAAAAAAAAAAGGTATTCGGTTATCGCCACCAGGCGGCGCTTATTTAGTTTTAATACAAATTGATGTTTGCGTTCATGTATTTCAATAGGTACGTTAAAAAATCACACTGAAGCAGATACAGTGAATAAGGCAAAGGACATTTAGAAAAAAATATTCTATTGTATTTTGAAAAAATAACGGGTTTTCTACAATAAATTATTCTACGTGTTAAAAAAAATCTTTTTCTCACTAATTTATTAAATATTCTTGAATAAATATGCAATATTAATCGATTTGAATTAATAATTAGAAATTATATTGACAATAAAGTGAGTAAATATTTCTATATTTACTCAAAAGAAGACTTAATAAAATCGTTTCGATGTTAATAACGCTAGATGAAAATTTAAAAAGCAGTATTTTTATTTCTATGTTTATTGTGACAGTAATTATGTTTATATTAAATATTTCATTGGAAAGTTGTCTAAAATATCGAACTAAAGCAAAAAATCGTCGGGAATATAAATTATAGAAAGTTAAATCGTACGCTTATTTGTATTACAAATATGTAACATATAGATATGTTAATTAATTGAATCGATACAATCGTTGTCGGGTATCGTATATCACTAGGAGACGCCCCCGGCGCCGCCTACGTCGTGTCCATAATGTTTATCTTTAGACGAAATCTGTTAATGTTAACGTTGCGACTTTTATCGTCGCAGCGAACGGGTTGAGTCGACGGATTTTGATTATGAATATTTTTTTAAATATGATAAGGATTTAAATATGAATTACTGCTGTGATTTAGCAGTAATTCCCATTTGAATAGAAACTGCCAAATACCAACTCATGGACCGAGGAAAGTGCCTAAAAAACAATATTCTCAGTTAATTTATGTGAAATAAAGAAAACCTCCAAAAAGTAACGTAACACCCTTCCTCTCCCACCCCTGTTACTGACCAAAAAAAGACAATTCAATTCCAACTTTTTTATTTTATCAACCATGACTATCCACAGACCTTCATACTAATAATATTTCTCAAGCAATTGGTACCAGGCGTCCAGAGCCCAGAAGAAAGTACGCGGTCAAGCTTAAGAACACCATTTCAATAAGACCTTTCCCACTGTTCCGGATATTTCATGTTCACCCGTTGTAAATCGGACCAAAGAGGTCAACCAATTTTGGGCATAGGTTATGCCGCCAATTTGTGTTTGCGTGCAAATTTTACTAACATGGCTTTTATTTCGCTGTGTTAAGAGTTACTTGAAGTGTATTGGAAATTGTTGAGTGACGTATATCAATTTCAGCAATGGGTATAGCGACAAGTGAGGGCGAACGTGACGCGAATGTCCATTGGTGGACTTTTTTATTGACTGACCATATGATATTTGAAAGTTTGATACCCACATACGTGTAGCATTACAATGCTTTTTGAGGGGAAATTCCATACTACGCTGTTGAAATTACTATTTGTGTAAACTTTGTATTGAAGTATCTATTGTTATTTATTTTATTTGATGTTTGCTTAGAAACTAAAATAAGTCAGTACTTGGTCATGCATAATTAATTAAACCAAAACAAATGAAACGCTAAAATTAATTCCATGTTCAAAAGTGACAGCTGCTAATGATCTGTATAAACGCCGTTCCATTTTTAAACCAAAATGAAGAAATAAAATTTAAAAGCCCTGTTACACGAGTCAAAACGCACATCAACGCGAATTTATTGGATTAATTGAGCAATAAAAAATCTGTGGCTAAGGAAAAAGTGAAGAAAAAACCAAAGGGGGAGGGAAACACTTCATTTCACGCGTTTTATACGAAGAGGGCCTATGCTGTGAGTAAGGTGGCCTATAAATCTTCTGCCGGAAACATTTTTTTGTTCGACGAAAATAGTTTCCTCTTGTTTTTCGGAATATAGTTTAGGGGGAGTCACGGAATGCGAGGGGACATTATATTTTCACTTAGTTATTAATGTTTTTCGGTATTGCAGTTTTAAAAATGTTCTTTTGATGAAATATAGGCGATCTGCCAACGCCATTTGTCATTTTTGTTTCATAAAATTCTGCAGTTCTTTTCGTGTGTGACATTTTAAATGTATTTTTTATGTTTACTACATGAGTGGAACTGCATTGAAAATTACGGAAAAGTCTACAGAAAAATAGTGTTCTTTTGTTTTCTAACACTGTCCATTGCTGGCGAGTTTTCTTACCAGTAAATAAAAACTACTAAATCTCGCATTTACCATAAAGGATAGAGACAAATGGCCGCTTGGGGCCGTTGGTTCTTTATTCATTCCGGGGGTTGGCGCGTATAAATCAATGGCCTCGCGTCAATAGCAATGGCGCTAGTGGACTGAGGACCGAGATGGCGAATGTTGTAGTTCTTTATAGGCTGTATGTGGCATAGTGTCCTTTGTCTTTGGAGATAATATTAAGGTGATTGCTTCACTGTAGCCCGCGAAATTCAAATTTCATTCAGTTTTTTACATATTACAGGTCTGTATCAAGTTTTACTTTGATTATACAATACGGTTTGTCTCTCTGAATCTACCCTGGTTTTCCCTCGTTAAGTCATTGGTTTTTAAGGCAGTTGACAAGAGTCAAACAGTGTTAGACTAAGAATGACCTTCTAGACATTGTGTAAGACCGTTTTTCAAACGGCAATGGGTGTTTAGCCAGGGTTAGGCTCCAACAAACAAGTTTAAAGCGAAAACGCGACGACAATGCGTTGTCGCATTATCGAGTTGAGCCTGTCTATGGGAGTCTTCACGCGTTGATTAATAACGAACACCATTTTTTTGCAGAATTGATGATGGTATTAGATACCTACCAAAGATTTCATTCTTGTTAAAAGTTATCTACATAAACCACAGTTTAGCAAGCCAGCAGTCAACACACCTACTTATTACCTAAAATACTGCATACAGTACGCACTTAGTCAGTTTCCAGTTCAGGATGCAATAAATACCTACAAACTGGTAATTGCAAGATTAGATCCAATTGCCTGTTCAAATTAAATAATGAATCCGTGATATACGATATCACTGTTGCTTTTAAGCAGGCTTTTGACAAATCTTACTAAAGTTAGAAATACAATCTAGCAAAATATGATTTTTCTAGAAAAAATCTTTGGTTTCATTTCTACGTGAAAAAAAAAATTTTTTTAATTCCAACTATTTAATCCAACTTGACAGCGCGCCTTAATCTCACACAATTTTAATAATAATAAAGTAACTGAGTTGATTAGTTTTATGTAAAAATAAATTAGTTGTAAACAGTTTTATGTAAATTGTGTAATGGTTGAAATAATTAAACATACTACGACGGCCTAGTGCGACACCTTCATTAATTCGTAATTTGAGATTTTAATTTCATGGGATAAGTCGTGAATTTATAATATTTGTTTTTTGACTTTATAATTTTATTTGGTTGGTAAATAAATTAGACTTGATTATTTTTAATGAAATCACTAATTAACGAATATAATTAGGAAACTTATTTAAGGTACAAAGCAGAGCTTTAAAATGCATTTAATCTATGTTATTTTTGTGAATTGCCGAAATAAATTTGAAACCCACTGCTAGGTAAAAGTATCTCCTAAGTCCCTCTTGGAAGTCTTTTCCCAAAAATAATTGAATAAAAAAATATTGGAGGACAGTTTTTGCGAGTCCTTAATTCAAAATAACACCAACTAAATAAAACACGAACTTTTTATTTGAGGTGCCATTAAAATATAGCAGATATAACTACACAGTAAAGAAAATCACTACAGTTTTCCCTGACAATCTCTTAGCGAATAATCTAAAAACCTTGCTATAAATAACTCGAACACTTGGACAAAGTAAAATGGCGGTTGCTGGTAAAAAGCCGTAAGGGTGCATAAAGAATTAGGCTTTTAGTGCTAAGTGCGTTCGCACTGCGTGTATAAGTCTGAAGGGCTCTTTCTTAAATTGTGTTAAAATATTATTAAGTTGGCTGTATAAATCATAATCTGTGCCTTACGTCAATGCCACTTATTTGACTCGTATTTGAATCTACATAAGGTTGATTTTTACTAATCCTCGTGCCTTGGAAAGCACGTAAAGCCGTTGGTTGGTCCCAATTTTCATTTATAGATCTGTGACAGTTTTAAAGGCTAGGGAGATGATGGTAGACTATGTCCTGGATTAGGGCATAGGATCCTTTATATGCTGGGAGTATGTTCCCTTGGGATAATTTTCTAAACTGACGCGGGCGAAGCCGCTGGCAGATGCTAGTGAATTATGAAGATGCAGGGCCGTATTTCACCTGTGTTCGCCACGCATTGATTAAGTAGCGTATCAAGTAGCCAATGTAATGTGTTTCTTAACTGCGAAATGTTTGAATCTTTGAAAATAATAAATGTTACTCTAGAAAAGATTTATATTTTAACCTTTATTTGTCTACATGGTGTGGTCAGCCTAGTCTAGCCTAACTGAATAATGAGATGTTGTATTGGATTGGGATACTATACTTTTTATTAAAACATTATATTTTCACTTTGAATACAAACTCTGCTATGTACTTTTTCTACGTACATTTTCTAAATATTCTTCAGCTAAACGGTTTCTTTTTTTAGGAAAGAAATCATACAATGACTTCTTACGCTCTAGGGCGGTGCGGAGGGAAGTGTCTGACTTTTACTGAATAAAACCAACTCTTACGTTTCTTCTTTGCCTTGTGTTTCAAGACCCCGGGGTTCCGTTTCGAACCACCCTTGGTTCCAGTAGGTTTCGGCCCTGCTGGGCCCTCAGCTAATAGCGCAGTGGTTGAGAAATTGGCTGCTGAGCTTTTTCGATTCCTGCACTGAATTTTATTTTATGTATGAACATATTTTATTTTGGGTATGGTCTTGGTTCGTTAGTTTACATATTTGTGAACATACATACGATACAAGAGTAATTAGAAATTACTGTTGGAATAATGTTATAAAAAAAAATTCTCTCATATCAATACCATTTTTCTCCAACCAAACAATTGATTATTGTATACACACACAGGATAGAACCGCTTGTTGTGGAGACACTTGAGGGAGGCCTATGTCCAAAAGTGAAAGTCCTTAGGCTGAAGTGATGATGATGAAACTATAGATTTAGTTTTACTACAATGGATTAAATTTTGCTTTTTATGCTGCTGGATTTATAGCCCCATAATATCGAGCAACAATTGCCTGTAATAACAATCATCCAATATTGTAACTAGGTTGTAGTGTAACTACCTGTAATTAGATTTATAGCATCTGTCAGCTCGAAGTACCTATCGACTTGTTTAAAGTTAAATATACCTACACCATTTTTTTTAAGTGGTAAATCATCAAATAACTTCTTCCTGTAGCCAGTGATTTGTTCTCATGTACGGGAGCCAAAAGAATAATGTAACTTGGTACGTTGGTAATAACTTGATTTAAATAAAACAATGTTCATACATTCTCTGGCACGTTTTTCTTACAATGTTAAAAAGCTAGATGCTTACAAAGCTAGATTTAAAAGAGTGTCCATGGAGTTTCTTGAATATTCTTCTCAACAGATATCAACGTTTTGGAATGTGCAAATACAATGCGTTCCAAATAAGAATAGGATCGATTGCCATGTTGTGACGTCACGTTATACTGTCAAATCGAAGAATTATTATGGTGACCAAAACAAGATGTTTTTTAAATTTAATTTATTTACGAAATGTGAACGAAAAAAGTTTAATCAGAATTCAGCTCTTCAATTTTGCTCATCTCTGAGTTCTTCAATTTTGCCCAATTTCTTGCGATTTGACAGTATGACGTGACGTCACACCATGGCAATCGTTCCTATTCTTATTTGGAACGCATTGTACATTTCAACTGATGGACTGCTTGATTCACAAGAAAGTCACCAAGATCAAAAAAGAGAATTAAGCGTTTCGTCTCGTTGTTTACACCGCGTACATCGAAGGATTGGAACAATTTGCCTGCAGCGGTATTCCCGTCCGATTTTAATTTTGGTGTCTTCAAGGCTAAAGTGAATTGGCTCTTAATAAACTAGTGAGATTCAACATTAACGATTGCATCTCTGCTTACCATCAGGTGAGATCGCAGTCAAGAACTAGTTTATATCAATAAAAAAAAATAAAGTGTCAATCATTATAAAAGTGTGTATTACTTACGGGCGGATGCGCCAAAAAAGTTTAGGAAGTTGAGATACTTTGATTTTGAGGAGAAAATCTAATTAAAACCTTTAGTTTCTTCGACACATGTCCCGTTTTGTCTCGATGCCGCATGAAAGCGCAACAGTATTAACATTTACCCGTGCTCGGTAAAAACAGATTGCAGTAATGATGGTGCCTTTAATTGACTCGTTGTGAAATGCATCAGCCCTTGCCTTGGGGTGGGGTGCCAGTGAAAGCGGTAGCGAGTTTTAATAGGCTGTTGTGACCGCAACTTTAGGTAAGTGTACTGTGCTGTGAAAACGTTTGAAAGGGATTATGATGATGATTATATTATAATGATATACATTTATAATCATGTATCTAATTAAACACGTCACATTAGATTTGTTTCTAATTAATATTGAATTTATTAATATTGAATTCCGTGAATTGTTACTTAGCCTCTATCCTAATTTTGCTTTGCCCGACAGGGTCCATTCTATAAATATGTCAATTTTCAATACCATCTATGTATACATATGGATTGCAAAAAAGTATTGAGTATTGATAGTTACCGTGGCCCTGGAACGTAAAGAGTAACTGAAATGACGCAGGTGGGTTTTAGTCAGTAGAAGTCTGACGCGCCCTCTTGTTTTCCCACCTCAAAAAAAGGTAGGTGTACTGTGGGCTGTGGGATTGTTTGAAAGAGTTACCGTGGCCTTGGAATGCAAAGGGCAACTGGAGGAACACAGGTGGGTTATAGTCAGTAAAAGTCTGACACTCTCTTTTGCTCTACCCAGGGTGGGAGGAGTTTTTTGATGATTCAAAAAAAAGGTATATATATGTGTACTGTAAGAAAAAAATGTGATAGAATAGAATAGAGTAAAACTTTATTGTACACCAAAATAGTCACATTTTTTAGATGTGCCCAATGCCCAAAAACCTCTACTATTTACCACACTGAACTGGCGGCCGTCAAAGTGCTTTTGTGCCCGTTTGATATTCGTACCATTTTGGCGCTTTCGGCCGTAGCGTGTGTACGGTACTAAAACTAGTAATATCGCGCCGCTTACAATATACACATGATTTCATTTTTCATAGGTTTACATAATTCCTGAAGCAAGAATAACAAGAAATTCGAAAGAAATTAATTAAAAATGCAAAAATTGTTCAGAGTGCTGTACACTTCTCTGCAGCCTTTTGCATTATACGTCAAAATTTGTTTTCTGGACGCTAGCGAGTGGCGCTTAAAAAAAAATTGCGGCTAAACATATGGAACAGCCTGTCCAGTGGTAAATAGTAGAGGTGAGTATGCCACAAGAATATTATTACGTAAGAGAAATACTCATTTCATTAGTTGTGTGGTATGCAGCAGAAAATGAATCAATGTAATTTTTCAAATATAAAGTTAAGTAAGAGCTGAAACTGAATTTCACGTCACACATTAGTGTCTAATCTAAGTCTTATAAAGGCGAAAGTTTGTATGTGTATGTATATATCCTGGGAATATGTTCCCTTGGCATTCTTTTCTATTACCTGCGTTCTGTGTATGATACTATGTTCTATATGAAAAATATTCCGCTTTTTTGTTTAAACTGTAGCTTAATGAGGCGCAAAGCTCTTGAGTATAACGTGTTAGCATCGGAAAATATCACATAGTGTTAGCAAGTGATACTGTTATCTAAGGTAATTGAATCTCATAGATGTCCTCGTATATTTTCAGCTCATTCCCTCTAATTTCCTATAACATAAGACTAGAGTATACGAGAGCTTCTAGACACGGAGCACGCCCGCCGCATGCCGACTAGCCGACACAAATTTATAGGTAAAAGTTCGCGACCGAGCCAACCGGTTCGCGAACCACCACCCACACAATCACAACCTTACCACCTTGCATTACAGTCCACATTCCAACCACACATTCCGAGCCTTATTGGATACTTTCTTAATTGTGTTTTAAACATCGACCGTGGGAATGTTGACCTTATTACGTGTCAGGTAAGTTTCATTTTAAATTGATCGGTTTTCTCGGCCTTGCCGCCGGTGGATCGCTCTCACCTTAGGTTCACGTGTGAACTTACATTAACCTGCTGTGTTGTGTTGGTCTGTCAGGTGTACTATATTGTTTGTTTGTTGATAACTATTTCAATCGGTCGCGTTGTAGATGTTAAGATAGAGTTATTGGGCGTGCAACGTCTAATTCCTTAATGTGGTTTTATGATTATTCATATTGGGTCACGCCTTTTGTTCTACGGTTTAGAAGATGGTATATTATTGTTTAAATTGTAGTGTATCATCGGTTCAATGGATTACACGGCTGTTTGAGAGTCGTAAATCAGTTCTTGTAAGAGTTCTGTATGGGCTTTTGGTCCATAAAATTATTTATTATTTTACTTGGTAGTGTATCGTAATCTTTCACGGCAATCATTCTTGAAATTCTTCAACAAAACAGAAATATAAAGTCTAAACATCTGTTCGAGTCGGGGGCTCGGCTAGCGCCAATGTTTCTTCGTATCGCGTGACAGACAGACAGACTGTACTGTAATACATATACGGTGGACATTGATTTAATAGGCAAGCAGCGTGAATGGATGCCCTACGCTCAGATATGCTCATTTGATCTACGCTTTATTGGTATACGCCGTTAGGCGGGTGAAAATCTAGCGCTGTTTATGTATGGAGCTGTGAGGATATCAGTTTCATCGTTAATGTAGGAAACGATGTTTAGGGGGTTCATTAATTGAAGAATAAATTGGAGGTTCTATTCAAAGAGATTCTGTGATGAACTCAGCAGTTATATAGTTAAACTAACTGAAAGTTTTGCAGAAAAAATGCTATGAGAAACCAGCATAGTTCCAACCTACATATTTGTACAAGTGAGGTCATAATTAGTGTCTGCCTTTTAAAAGCAAGTTAGCGGTTTTGATATCGTTGTGTACAAAACTTTCTTTAGCACAAACAACAGTCTCCATTTTTCTCACAAATCTAGTTCAAAAACTTGCTCAATATTTCCGTACCCCGTTGAGAGGCAAACAGGTATTACTTAATAGCCATGACTCAACTAATTACGATGCGTATGCGCCGCTCCGCGTACGATTTAACACCTGTCAACGTGGTTCTGACAGACGGACGGACGCGGCGTGTGGTGCGTCCAGTGCAAGGGTAGACGATTTTTTTTTTATTTAATTTTATTAGTGGATTAATAGGAGACAAGTATTTTGTAGTATATGATGCTATAATTAGGTTCATAATATGAAGATTTTGGAGCTTAAAGACTAAGCTAAGCTTATTTTAATGATAGGAGATTCGAAAAACTAACAATTGGTTGTTCTGTTGACCAAGTATCTCTGTTTAAATAGTTACATCTCCTAGTCAGCCCCTAGTTTGTCCCTAGTTTGTCCCTAGTTTGTCCCTAGTTTGTCCCTAGTTTGTCCCTAATTTGTCCCTAATTTGTCCCTAGTTTGTCCCTAGTTTGTCCCTAGTTTGTCCCTAGTTTGTCCCTAGTTTGTCGACACTTTATCAATACTACATAATATATTTTTTTATGTTGTAAGTATTAATTTTTTTTACACATAAGGAACTTATAATATAATTTATTATTATTAGATGTAAGTACTACTAGGTTTTTACATTTTTATAGTTTTATTTTGTAAATAATTATTTTTTAAACCGCGCTATCGCATTACATAAGAAATAAATAAATAGTATCTAACAATATTTTGATGTTTTGAGTAATTAGGGATATTTTAACAATTGTTTTTGGGGTCGGCTCTTAGTATATTTCATTCATTAGGAAACTAAGAAAGACTTATAAAGGAAAATGGTTGTTTATTTCTGAAAATGTAGTCGAAATAGACAACTGTATTATAGGCAAGGATTATGCCGAAATATTTCTTCATACCTTACAATCTGTCGTAAACGATAACTTCTGATGGGTATGCACATACACGTAGCAATTTATTTGCAGTTTCGAAATCACAGATATCGGGACTAGGAATCATGGCGTGTGTACTGGGGCTATAAAATTAAATGCTTAGTAATATTTTCATCGCTACTTTTACTAATGAATTCTGGTTTGCAACTTAGTCTATTTCTTACAAAGTCTTTTATATGTTTTTGTTCTACTTATAATCTAATAGAAATTTAATTTAGAATGTAATTTGCGAAGCATCTATGTAGACTGCACATAGAATTTATGTTAAGTATCTATGTAGACTGCACACAGAATTTAAGTTATGTATCTATGTAGACTGCACACAGAATTTAAGTTATGTATCTATGTAAACTGCACACAGAATTTAAGTTATGTATCTATGTAAACTGCACACAGAATTTAAGTTATGTATCTATGTAGACTGCACATTTGGATTTTCAATACAAGTATAAATTATTATTGAGCTTTTAATTAATTTCTATACTGAATAATATACATTCGTTATCTTCAGAACTTTTAGAAGTAGGTAAAAAGTGTGCTGGGACTACGGGCGTGCAGAGTGGGGACTCTGCCCGCCCATCGAGTGATTTCAAGGGAAAAGGTGGCACAGTGATCACGTGCTGTCGTGCACAAAGGGGCTCAGGGGAGACCGTTTTACAGTCTCCTTAGGGATGTGCCCTAACAGGCGTAGCACAGAGAGAGTTCCGGAATGGTATTTAAGAGGTAACAGCGCCTCTTCTATATATGCTGATTGTGATCACCGAGGTGGTTTTAGTGAGGTAAAAATCCCACACTCCCCAGACTTATCCTTAAAGTCCGGGCGCCTATTGAGCGTGCGATCAGGCGTGTTACACGTGTGCGTCGGTCTAATGTAGTTCTAGCTTTAATTTTTCTATTTGTCCAATTAAAAAAATCGCTTCTACTTATGCCTTGGACCACACCTCAAACCAAAACTATAAAACATGGGTACTATGCGCTGATCAAAAAGATAATGTTGTTTTTTGAGTAATTAACTTGGAGTTCTCTCAGAAATTCGTTACGTATGTTACAATATGTCAGATTGTCGGCCCTGTCAGTTGTCTGTACACTGATTGTATCTTGAAGCTAGGTAAAGAACAGCATGGAACGCCCGGAGGATACGGTGGAACATACTGTAGAGATGTGCCCCGCTTGGGCAAAGCATCGCCGTGTCCTCGTGGGAGAGATCGGCGGCAACGATCTCTCGCGTCGGGCCTTGGTACAGGCCATGGTCCGAAGCGAGGAGGAGTGGCAGGCGGTCGCCTTCTTCTGCGAAGCAGTAATGATAGCAAAGGAGGAGGTCGCACGTGCACGCGTGAGGGAGCGGCCCTCACGGCCCAGCCGCCGGGATCCCGATCCCGATTTATGGCCACCGGTTTGTACGGAAAAGGTTCCGTACAGACTTACCTATGAAAACAGTTCAATTCCCGAAGAGGTAGACCGATGACTTGGAGACGCACAGGACCGGTCATTGTGGCGACACTTGGGTGAGGTCTATAATCAGCAGTAGGCGTCTTCCGAATAAATGAAGCTGATGTTTTTTTTTGGAAATTTAAATTGTTAAATAACAGTCAGTCAGTTGTTGCAGTTGTTGTTGTTGTGTTGTTGTTGTTGTTGTTGTTTAACAAACAAGTGTCATGACTATACAAACCTCCTCACTATGAACAACAATCTATCTTCATTAAAAGTTTTTTATATTCAATTTTATATAAATTATATCTAATCATCAAGATTATTCGCAAAATATGTTTTTTTTAATCCAGATATTACTCTGTTATCGATATGAAAACAATAATGAAAGATCGACTTTCCCACGCTCTATAATACTTGTAGAGATGATCGCGTTATATCGATCGATCGGTAAATCGAATAAATTGAAACAATGGACGATCGATTGAATCTACATCGAGCGGTGTCTTTAAATATATCTTAGGATTCTTTCATTGTGTCAATTTTAAGAGGAATCTCTAATGAAGTTATTTGAATTTTCAGTTATTTAAAATTTTAAACCGGGACTATGTAATAAAATTGTCATGAATAATTTAATTGTTTTTAATACTCTGAAACTCATTTCTAACAATATCTTCCAATTTTATTTTTCTTCTTGGCTTGTTTTTTTTTTGAAGAAATAAAAATTAAAGTTCGGGGACCATTACATTTTTGTCTTTTTTTCATTTAGTTTGTTGATCAATATTTTTAAAGTCACCTTAAATTAGCGTCGACTGAAATCCAGTTAAGTATCACAAACGCGACTTACAAATTACAATTAACAGAATTACCTCCCCTTAACAAGATCTGCCTCTACTGAGTGTTCGTGACAAATGCACTATCGATAAACTTTGTATCGTTTCTATCGACTCGATAAACGTGCATCGATAGATTAGATCGATATCGTAGTGGTGTAACTTATGGCCTAAGATACTCGATGTCGAGGCTACTTGCATTTAACATACAAATGAGATTAAGTTCAAGTTATGTTGGGTTTTTGAGCTTGTTTGAATGGAAGAGAGGTTTTAGAACTAGTAGAATAGACTCATTGATTATTTATTAGATGGGACGTTCTTAATTTTTATCGAAAATTGATCTGTACAAAAAAAGTGTGATGTGTGAAAAGTGTATGTGATTTCTTCCACTCAGTCTCGCAAAGTAACAGACAAATGAGGGAAACTAAAAAAAAAATCCCGAGAAAAAAAATTCTCGAGAGACACGCGTACATACAAACTTTCACCATCATCATTATCCAAGCCGAAAAACGTCCACTGTTGGCCATAGGCCTCCCCCAAGTGTCGCCACAACGAGCGGTCCTGTGCTTCTCACATCCATCGCATTTCCGCGACTCTCACCAGGTCATCGGTCCAACTTGTACCAAACCTTCGTTTTTATAGTATTAAGTAGTATGATAGTTACCAAAAAACTATTGATTATTAGTTAAGTTATTTTTGTTCGGTTTATATGCAGCCAGTTAAATAATAAACAACAAAACGAAATTAAACGCTCAGTACTACCAAAAACGAACCATAACACTACCAAAACAAAGATTAATTAAAACAAAACTGAAAATTAAAATATCAAAAGCGCGACTGATAACGGAGACATTTGCAAAACAAAAATCGCTTTCCACCCCAATGTAATTTCAACCTTAACGCATTAAACATAGAGTTGAAATTGTCATTATATATGTGGTAATTTCAGGGGGTTGTTGGAAAACTGTTCTGACCTGATAAGAAGATAATTTGAATAATTATGGCACACGAGAATAATACTCGGAAGATGAATGGTGCGTGCGTCTTAAAATTAAGACAACATCGTAATTAATATGGCTGACAATTATTTATGGTTGCCAAGATGGCGGAAAACGAAAAATAAAAACTGAATGAAACTGGTTGCTGATAATGTTGTTGATGCTGTTTTTAGACAAGTTATTTTGGATTAATGGATATCTAAATTAGTGGATTTGTCTTTTACAATTATTTTTTTTGTCCGGCGTAGCTACCTAATTATGAACTTGTCGAATGGAAACGACTGACTTAAAACGTAGGTCAACTCTAACTGTATTAATCGTATATCCTCAGTTAAAAAATATCTAGAAAAATATCAATCACACAATTTTTTTTTGTACTAATAAAATTTGCATTTGTTAAACCCGAATCACCCACTCAGTTATTTAAAAGTACGAACTACATATTTTAATGACATTAAAATCTAAAAAATATTATAAAATCCTACAATCAATCAATAAATCAAAGCATTTATTTTAAATAAGCTATTTACAAGCTGTTTGAATTATCAAGAAGCCAGTCAGTTAGAAAAATGAAGCTACATAATTGTACATTTCAAAGCGTAGATCTCTATGGAAAAGAATGCGCAAGAAACTCCATGGACACTCTCGTACATTTTTTTTGGCGCATTAAATAATATGATGGAATGTATTGTGAGAATTCTTTTTGCGTATTTAATTATTCGTTTTGACAGATGTCAAAACGGGCCTTTTATTTTTTGACAACTTTAAGACGTTTCCTAATATGACGAATCTAAGATCACAAACTACTAACTTCGTAGAGTAAGACCAATCAGGACCATTTCCATGAATCCTGAACATAAAACAGCATATAAAGACAATAAACAATAACATAATCGTCTCAAACGTACTCAAAGTCGTCATAACACTATTACACATCCTCCGTCTTGTAAGGGCCGGCTCACACTGAGACACGGCGCGATACGATGCTGCACGCACTTTTTAAAATAGCGATACAATTTAGAAGTTTATAAGTTTTAAATTTAAAAGGTACACATTTCTGTGAGACAGTTCGAATAATTTGGAATTGTAAATACAATGAGTGTGTTGGCAGTTGAATAAAAAAAAAAATGTATTTTGACATTATCAAATCAAAATAAAAAGTGCTCAAATTTCTATATTATTAGTTTATTACTAACCAATAAAACTGAACAAAGTTAAAATTAAAATATATCTAATTTGGCAGGTATTGTTACGTCACCTCCATGTTAAACGTGGTACTTTTTTACGTAGTTGTGACGTCACACTGAATGTCATCGCTTCAATATTTTTTGGCAATTTACCTGATTAATTAGTCTTCTACACTTTTTTTTCACTGAAATTTGCAGTAGGTAAATCTATCTATCTATATAAATAAAAATTAATAGCTGTTCGTCAGTCTCGCTAAAACTCGAGAATGGGTGGACCGATTTGGCTAATTTTGATTTTAAAAGATTTGTGATAGTCCAAGGAAGGTTTGAACGGCGAGAAAATATGGAAAAAAATAGGAAAAAAAATCGATTGCAACGCCATCTCTAATTAAAACGTCATTATAAAATAAATTATGATGTTCTAGTAATGACAGTAGATGGCGTTATCCTTACTATTAGGCGGTACGAAGTTCGCCGGGTCAGCTAGTATACTACAAAAAACTTCGCGCAGCATCGCCTCTCAGTATAAGCAGACCCTAATCTTTATCAAAATATCAGCCATCACATCTCACACTACACTTGGGGACATTAAAATTCATCCAGCGCTTGTAAGGGCGTGTAAGGGCCAGTTTAAACATTGCCTGCCGTAGATCCGCCGATAACCATTAGGATCCCTTAATTTGTTCCAAGCCCTCCACCTTATCCTTTCCGTCTCCCTTTACAGATCGTTAAGTCAGGAATTAGTGGAGCTGGATGGGCGACGAATATGTTTATGAGTTGTGGTATAATGCTAAATTGTGTTTGGTTCTGATTCGGGCAGTTTTAACAGTGACATCGTGAAAGGACGACAGAAAAAAATCTCTAGAAAATCTAGAGCTTATGTGTGATAAAAAATAGGTAGTTAGGTATCGTAAAACATGTAACCGAGATTGTAATACATAACATGATCGAAAAGAGTGTCCATGGAGTTTCCTGCACATTCTTCTCCATAGAGATCTACGAATGTGCAATTAGCGTCGTTTTTCTGACTGACTGACATTTCAAAAGTGCCTAAAAATTTTATTTCAAATAAACGAAATAAAATAATTTGAATCTTTTGAATCGTGTAAGTGTTAATATAATAAAAATAGTAATCTTTGTTTTTAATATTACTTAGTAGCTTCTGCCTGTGGCTTCGCTCACGTGAAAGTAAAAAAATACCCCACATGGATATATTTCCGGAATAAAAAAGGTACCTTAATGTTATTCCAGAACAAGGTCTATCCGTGTACCAATTCCGTTCAGTCGTTTAAACGTGAAGGAGTAACAAACATACAAATTTTCACCTTTATAATATTAATAATGTGATTTATTTGTAGTGATTTTTATATTTTATGTTTTCTAATATTGATGCACATTTTTTTAGGGTTCCGTACCTCAATAGGATAAGACGGAACCCTTATAGGATCACTTTGTTGTCCGTCTGTCTGTCTGTCTGTCAAGAACCTTTATCTCAAGAACTCGTGGAGATATCGAATTGAAATTAAAACCATATTATACCCAATTCTACGGTCCCTTAAAGCTGTGAAAAAATCAAACTTCGAAAGAAAAGATACGGCCATATATATCGCAAAACACGTATATTGCGACACACTCAAGGGAATCAAAATTCATAGGGTACTTGCCGTTTAGAACCTGAAATTTGGCTTGAAGCAAGATCTCATAGCACAAGTATAAATCTGAAAATTGAACATTTGTAGTTACGTCACCAAAAAAACTTTTTCTATTCGGAAAATCTTCGAGACTCGATTCAGGAATTGAAGTATTTACATAAGTTAGTTTGTACGGAACCCTCAAGACGAGTCGACTTTCGAGTCCGACTCGCACTAGCCAGTTAGAACACATTTTGCTTTTTTACAAGATGTGCCAAAAGCCATCTTTCCAATCTCTAATATCATGTGAAACATTGTCATATCCAGCCTTAATATAAGACTTAACCCTTAGTTATCGCGAACCCCTTAGTTTAGCCGTTTAGCCGATATTCTAATGTTATTGTACCCGAGATTGAATATCTCTCTGATTTGTGGCTATTCTTGTTTCGTGCGGGGCTGTTAACCCTTTAATGGTCGTTTACGTGGTCAGTGTGACCAGGTACCTACTGAAATATTGGGATACTCGTTGGGGGGTTAGAAAATTGTTTTAGCTGTGTATTGTGTAGTTTTGCTTATTTTGTGTTATTTTGGGTTTAGTAAACAATTATTATTAATCTGGGTAACATTAATTTTAATAGTAGTGGGGCATAATAGGCTCACTGGAGAGATAGTATTAATATTATTTTATTAATAATTCTTTATGTACTTGAAAATGGGACCCAAAAACTTTTGCTTTTTTTGGTCTTTGAAACCATCACATCTTCTGGATGGAGTGAGAAGGAGTGTCTGAATGTTTTGTGTAAAACGATGTTGGAAGACGGGTGGGTCTTCCATCATTTATCCTGTGCGTTTCAGGGTCGTGGTGAGTTATACTGACACCTGAAGCTTAGAACATGTATTTTGCATTGAGCGACTGTCTCTCTGATTTTCATACCCCAGTAACTGGGTAATGCTATTTCTCTTGTCAAAACTGATGCCAGATTTTTCTTGTTTCTGACTATGCATGACGATTAAAAATATCTACAAACGAATTCCGGGGCCAGAGGCTTATCCTACTTTCCGAGGCACGGAGGAGGGGAAGCATTTGTATGTACCTAATGAATGGTCACTCATCCACACACCGACCTCGGCAAGTGTTGGTTAACCTTGTAAATCAACTCGTGTGACTTTATACTTAATACATTCATTTTCTTTCTTTCTTTCTTTCCTTCCTTCTTTCTTTCTTTATTTCTTCTTTTATTTCCTTTTTTTTCCTTCTTTCTTTCTTTCTTTTTTCCCAGTGTTACTTTATTTCTATAACTATGAGCTCAAGCCAAAATACAATTTCCAGCCAACGAACCCTAATTTTTAATGAACATCATTAAAGCGATAAGCGCAACTATCATTTGATTAACTCATAATGACGCTAAGCTGTGTTTAAGCCCTGCACAAATCAATTAGGGGTCAGCTAAGCACGGACCTCGACCTCTGCGAACAATGCCGTGTTTTGCAACTCGCGAATGGGCTGATTGTAGACAGGTATAGGGGGTTGTCAAAAATGTGGACGTGAAACGTGAACAAAATATTTTTTTCCTATGAAATAATTGTTTGTCCTGTCACTGCCACTACGCAAATGCCCTGTCAAGTTGACATATAGGTATAATATTATGATTTTTTTAATCTTTTATTTCGGCGACCCTTGGCCATTAGTGGTGCAGAATGTATGCTTATAAAAAAAAAAATACTTTACTTATCATCAAGTATAAGTAAGGTACTTATGCCTATTTTATTCCACTGTATTTCTCGGTGTACGAGTACTAATACTTAAGGTTTTTATATTATATCTGAACACATTTACAAATATATTCTTTAAAATTATAAAAAGAAAAAACGATTTAAAATTTTGACAAGTGCACCATGTAAAACAAACGCGCTCTTTCCAAATTCAAACAGTGTTAACCCGTCGCCCGGCCGGTAGTTTGGTCAATGTAATCTCGTGGCACTTAATAGGAATACACCGCGATAATAGTAATATCGGTGTTAATGCGGGCCGCGGGGGGCCGTCAGCGAGCACATTCGTAAACTATCCCAGTCTTCACTTTACACCCTTTTACGACTCAAAATTGTTGTTACACACACTTTACGACAATATTACGAGTTTACACCGCTTTTTCAACCGCTTTTTACTATTTTTTGTCACATATGCACACCGAATCCAATTATTTTTCTAATTTATTTTTAAGCGACAAGTGTAAACTGTCGTTTTGTAATTTGTCGTTTTCGATATGGGAAATGAAATTCGGTGTCGTAAAAATCCGTGTAATTTACGGAGACATTTTGATGTTCAAGTTCTGTCAAAGTAATGCAATTACATTCATTTATTTATAGAATGGAAAATTATTCCAAGAGTCCGTTCTTTTTTCAAACGACAACAATGAATAAATTCGAAAATGGAACACGTAGGTAAAACCAGAATGGTCGTGCGCCTTATTCCGAACTTATCGCTGTGTTTACCGCGATAAGCAAAGAAAAGCGTTTCACCTGTCGCTTTTGCCACGTCTAAACGGTTTCAACGGCTTTTCAAATCCCCATGTTAACAAACTTGGGACCTATACATTGTGGGCCCATCTCCTTATCAGACCCGAACTTCGGCGGTCGAAGACAATGGCAAGATACAAGTAGTTGACGCCTGTCCTTACTTTGGGCGAATCATTCCGTTCGGATTGTTTGCCGCGGAACTAGTGGGGTGGTAAGCGCGTACAATCATCTAATCGGTGTGAATTAAAAGGGAGTTTGCTGTCAAGAGATAGGAAAAGGATGAATTTTGTGAGATATTTCAAGAAACCTTAAATAGTGGGAAAATGGTAAGGGTTTTACAAAAGGTTTTGCAGTTTCTACTCTCAGTTTTCTATTGTAGACCGACAATATAATTATTAAGAATGACCTGTTCTAATGACTAGTTACAGTTTTAGAACGATGATCAAATCTAGTTTAAAGTAACTAGATTTGAGAATCTATGAAAGTTTGTGTATCGCCCAAGATTACGCAACAAAGTAAAAGATCTTTGATCCAAACTGAAATATTATGTCTACAATTTATTTTTTTGTTGTGTTGTAAACTTATCAAACAACTTCTCCTATCTGTGTTCCGTCAGTTGCTCCAGGGCCATGATAACTCTTCCGAAAACTCCTGAAGCCCTAAATATCCCCAAGCAATTATAATACTAGTAAGTAGGGAAGTTCTTCCACCAATTTATGTGAGTAGTCATAAAGTCAACTCAAATAGTAACCCGTCATCATACCGCGAAGCTACACGTAATTCAATTAATGTGGTCACCCCTAGCCAGAGTGATTTGAACAAACATCGCCTAAAAAGTTATAGCGCTATCATTGTGAGGGTTATTTACATATGAATGAAGGGGTAAGTGAAAATTATTGGGTCTTGGTTTTTAGTTGAGTTTTGAATATTTGGTAAGAGTTTAGATTTTGTTTTTTTTTTTAGTTGCCAGAAATGGAATTGGATTTGACTGATTTCTATATGTTTTCTGGACTCCTGGTACTTATAGAAAAAATGTGCTAGTAGGTACACAGGGGCGAAAAACTAAGATTTGGATTAAAATCGAGGCTCAAAAAGTCCTGGGATCAAAAGGAAGTGAGGAGAGTATTTTCTTTAAGGTAACACTATGTTTATGTTTGCTTACAGAAAAATTAGATACAAACATAGTGCGCAGTGGTTGAGCAAGTGGCTGCTGCACTGCGTGTCACGGGTTTGATACCCGCACGGGACAAATATATGTATGACTTGCAGATAATTGTTCCTGGGTATAGTAGTAGTAAAAAAAAACATTTTCTACCAAAAATAAACGAGTGCCACTAAAAACCAATCAAATTCATTTACCGTTTTCGTAAACACAACCCTCAAATGCTAGGAGGGTTAAAGATTAGACGAGCGTCCGATAAACGACATCTGTGACCACAACCCTCCCATTGTCTCGGTCCCGGCGACCCCTTGACTCACTGTTTTAGCTTCTCATTTATCGATCGCAGTTGATGGGTTATGGATAATTATGCTGATTTTGTTTGTAGGGTTGTTTGTATGTGTTTTCTTTTTTTTGGAAAATGTAGAGATATTTTCCCAGTTATGTGTCGATTAAAAATGAAAAAATAATTGATGCACTTTTTACACAATATTAAAGAGGTATTTGGTTCTTGACTCTTTATTTTATTTTTCAGGGCGTTTGTTTAGTATTTAGACGGAATTAGAACTACTTAAGACTGATCCTGTTATACATACAATATGATGCAGACAACAATAGCCTAATTAACATACAAGGTATTCAAAAAATAAGTAGCAAAATTTCTGACGTCTTACGTCAAATAAACGTCATCCACCATTGTGTGCCAGATCTATTAGGTACAGGTTAAAGATCGAATCAGAACGGGCAGGTTGCTAACCTATCACGTACGAGCACGATTTAGGGTTAAACGAGTACTAATTTATTATAGTTATAGTTTAGTTAACTGCCATTAATTACAGGTTTTATTATGGCTAACTTAATCGCATATTGCAGCACTTGTGAAATTAGGTGACATTAAAAAAATGTAAAGCAAAATGTTGGTTTTGTACAACCTCATACATTCGCGGACAGTTTCATTTTATTTAAATAAAATAAACTGTAAAAAAATAAAAACAACAAAATGTCAATAATATTACTGACCTGGAAACAATGGTCGATAAAATATTCAATATATTTCACGTTACGAACACCTTGCCGTATCCAATCCGATTACATTTTGTTTATAGTTATATTTTACAAAAATAACTCGATGCACCAATACCAATGTTGGATCAATAAATTGAATTATAAATATATTGTTCAACTTTCCTGTTCCCTTAGCATTTTGAGGATATGTAAAAGTATTCTTATTTTTGCAAAACAGCGAAATAATGAACGATTCTCAAAAGTCAAAATTTCGGTAGTGCCAATGCCATCCATTTTGTTTTTTTTTTTAATTTATTTTTTTATTAAAGGGCTTTTTGGCTTAGCGACCTCATCGCCCAGTTCAGAAAATACAAAAACTTACAATCTACCTTAAGACTAACTCAAACAATTGTTTAGCTTTATCGGACATTGGAAAAGCGAGGAGGGTTTTCTGAAATGCCATACACCTGATGGCAGCACTAGGTATCAGGTCCAGGTACCTGTCGAAATGCTTATGTTTTTGCCATCAGATAAATTACCGTCATGTGTACATTATAAGTTACGTTTTCAAAGTAGAACATTTCCGCCTTAGGGTCAGTAGAAAGCGCTAGGGTAACCCGTAAAATTCTTTTCTTAAGTTTTTTTAGGACTTTTTGATGAAATACCCATTTAATAGGGTTGGCAACAAACTAAGAGGGTTGTATTAATTATTATAATTCCATAAATAAACCGCCTCTAATCATATTTTATTCAACATACAACTTCACACTTACCCGGATTAAAAAAATAAAAAACTTTGCCACACTAAGAATAACTCCTATATCGTGGGTGCGTTCACTAAACACAAGACACCAAATAATTAAGAAAATTTGAAGTTCACGGGCTACTTTGGAGTAACTCCTCTTTCTTTTTTGTAGGAAATCATCCAATGATTTCTCCCACTCTAGGCTATAGCGGGAGTTTTACTGACTAAAACCGTCGTATGTTCCTTCTTTGCCTTGCGCTCCAGGACCCCGGTGTTCCC